>JBBMOL010000056.1:1200000-2400000 GCA_037954665.1 Laguncularia racemosa
CGGGCTAAAGTGGGTTAGGTTAGGTTGATCTATTTAACTTACTTGCATACTTTTAGTAATATCTATGTTATAAAGTAATTATAAGATTTAAGAATGCAGATGTATATTTACATGAGATATTTTAAAAAATAATAATAACAGTCACAAACTCTTCATAGAGAAGTTGTGCTTGTGTGAATGCAAATGAGGGATTGGATGCATATTTATAGATGAACTGAAACTTACTCACATTGTCTCCGACTCCATTTGAAATTGAAACTTATTTCCTTTTTTTTCTTAAGTCTTATCCCTTCAAATAATTAAGGTAGCTTGAAGGTGCCTAAAACTTGCAAGCTTAAAGCCTTGAACGTCAAGGCTGCAACAATCTTGCAACCGTTTTGGCATTTAGCCGTTGTTTGCTCGTGTGTGTGTGTGTAAGGAGAATGATGAACTTATGGGAATCTAATAAACTTCTGACCGAGGGTGTGACTCGTGTCTAATCCACCTCGTACCCATGTGTAACGCTACTAGCTTTTTAGCAACTAAGTAATAAATATATCATAAAGTAGAATTTTAACTCCATATCTCAATGCAAATTAATGAGAGCAATAACCGCGAGCGTTTTAAAAGTCAATATGGTAAGAGCACCCATTTTTTATTTTCCAAACTTTTGAAGTGAAAAACTTCTTCCATACATAATATATTTGGTTCGTATGTGTGTTGGCTAGATGCAGCAATTCGACATGATGGACATTTACAAAATATTTATGAAATAGTTTACCCATATTCACTCGTTGAAAGAACTCAAGTTCGTGTAATATTAGCATACACCAAATCCTATGGAAAGCAGCTCACAATGCATGTAAAAATTGAAGAAAAAAAATTATTAGTAAATGTTTCCATGACAACCCTTAATATTTTATAATTTTTTACTCGAGATATAGTAATTGGGACGTATATTTTATTAACAAGTGCAGTGTATTGGGAAACACAATGCATATAGGCTCTGCAAACGTGGGAAGAACTACCAACGGAAGAAACCCTAGGACAATGTAGCATGGTGAATGAGATACGTATCGAGATCTCCTGAATTTGTGTTAATATTTAAACCCTAGACGTGATCTCCGACCAAAACTGACATTCCAAATAATGCATCGGAAGTTTTTAGCAAATTGCCACCTTAACTGTTGGTGCTCGTGATTTATGTTTTAACTTTTTTTAAAGCAAAGTCAAACAAGAAAAATATAGGAAATAAAACATTCGAATCCCATTTACTTTGTCGTAATAAAATTTTTGTTACGGTCCTATCCATATAAAATAGGAATAATAATTAATAAAATTGCCAAATACCATTTCAGTTCAAAATCCTGGAATTTGAATTCAGTGAATCTCCCTCTTCTTTTTTTCCCTTGCAGAAGGAAAAGTTCTCAAGGGGAAGCTGGAGAGAGGAAAACCTAGATATGTCGTCGTCATCGTCGTGGTCGCTATCGTCAAAGGAGGAAAACCCTAGATCTGTCGTCGTTGTCGTCGTGATCGCCGTCCTCAAATGAGGAAAAGCCCAGATCTGCTGTCTGTCGCCGTTGTCGCAAGGGAAACTGAACATCGTGTCGCCGGATCTCCATCACTTATGATCTTGCCATTGGCCATTTTCTAATTCCTCGCCGTTTGTTTTCTGATTCACCATCGTCCATGTTTGTCCAACGTTCATTTTCTGTCGTCGTCGTAGGAGCCCGTCACCGGAAATATAAAAGTAGCCGGAAATTTGCCGAATGGTTTTTTGGTTAAAAGTAGTCGGAAATTCGCAGTAGCCAATTAAGAGCTCATCATAGGAGCCCATCACCTAGATCTGTCCAATTTGTTTTTTTTGGTTAAAAAATTGATCGAAATATATTAAAGATGCTTGTAAATATTTTTAGCATGAGCATATGAGTTTCGATAATAATTATCCACCAAATAATTGTTTTATGATCTTATAAAATAAAATATCAAAGGGTGTTCCAATTACTTTGTTATTTATTTATTTATCTATTTTTCATAAAATATTTTTTTAATTCATTAAGCATGTTAAATTATCTATCACATTTAAAGATATTTTTGTTATTCTATTTATTATTTTATTCTTATTTCTTCTTTTATTTTTTAAGTAAACAATATAGTCTCAATTTCATTACATCCAAATAAACGTCATTATATCAATATACTGCCTGTTTTATTTTTCAGTAATAATTATTCTATTACAAATCTATTTTATTCAGTGAAGTAAACGAGCTATCATATGTAGATATGTGCTAAGTGGCAAGTGAGACTATTTAAACCCCTAAAAAAAAAGCAAGTTAGGGATTAAAAATCCATTTTAAAGGCTAGCCATGCTAGCTTATCTTTTATTCGTGGATTAAAGTGAGCTAATACACTACTGGTTATAGATAATATTATTATATATTTTCTTTATACTCGATATTTCTATTAAAGTAAAAAGTCTAAAATAAAAGAAAATAAATTAAATTAGTAATACAAAATCATCGTACCTAGTTGCATTTATGGCTCTTTTACTTTACTATATAGAATAAGAAAAAAATTAAATTATAATTCAATAAGAATATAATAGATAAATAATAAACCATTACTTTATTTAGTTAAACAAAAATATAAATATTAAACAAACAAGAAATATAATCAAAATTACAAAAATGCCCGTATACTTTCAAATCAAAACCAATCACTATTCTTAACCCCAAATCGTAGCTACCACCCACTACTAAACACCATTACCAATGTCACAAAAAAAAAAATTATACACTACTTTCAATATATATAGTTTTCCAAATAATGTTTTAGAGGAAAAAGAAACATATATAATAATAATTAAGAAAAGATATGGAATATAAAAGTAATACGCATGCAAACGGCCTCGATGTACATACATAGTACCAATCACACTATTCCTTCAATCTAGGAGAAGGACAAAGAAAAAAGGACACCGGTTTTTCAAAGCCATAGAATCTTATGCTTCAAGTAATTCTATCTAAAGATATTTGACACATAGTTGAATAATATAATCTCCGTTCGCCTTTTAAATAAGTTTGTTTTCCAACATGAAACAGCTTCCAGTCCGGTGCGCTCGAGTCGTCCACTGGATGCAGGTGTGTGATTCGATCTAGCGGTTGTTCCGATGCATTGGTGAGGGTGAAGGTCTTGCGTGCGGGTCATGTGTTAGTGTGGTTGTGGGCATGAGTATGGTAGGGAGATGAGACAAGAAGAAGAGAAAGGCAGCTGTGGAGCATGACAAATGAATGGTTATTCATAAGATTTTTTCGTAATAGTTATCCAATATTTGTAAGATTTTTAGTTTTTTCATAGCTATTTATATCAAGTAAATAATATAATATATTTTATAGAATTGTAATTATATTTATTTTCTATTGAGTGAAGTCAATTGACTATTAATCAATCGAAATATGAATGTAAATGTATTGTAAATCATACTATAAAATATAATTTCGAAAGCTCTTTTCTTTTTTGTATTATGCCTTTATATAATAGTACTAATATATTTCTATAACTTTTTTTTTTGGTCAAAATATGTAATTTCCATAAATTTTTCTATTTTTATTATACATTAATTTAGTAGTTGTATACATAGTTAGCTTAAATTAATCTTGAATTAATTTTAACATTTTATACATACCTACCTATCTCTCCCTATATAATCCAATACAAGCCTAAAGAATTTTAACTCACCATAAACACTGTTTCATGGTTTGGTTCTTGCCCTCTGAGATCAATTCATGTGAGGAAGTTCTCTTATAAAAAATGAAATCTCAAGTTTGTAATCAAGAGAAAGACTTAAAAGTATAAATGTTTGATGTTCAATCGATGCAATCATTAATAGTGAGACCTACTAAGCTAATTTGAGATCCGACTTAATTCATACGAGGAACTTTGCTCCTTTAATTAGATCAAACGTGTCTTTTCTTTTAGCATCCATATCATACGTCTTCCTATAATCATATATATATTGTCTATTATCCACAATCTCTTTCCCCACCCTCCAAAAAAATCTTATGGAAATCCACCAATGACATAGTCACACAAAGAAGCTAAGCATAATATGTTTGAAAGTTAATTCCATAGCCTACGCCATTAGCATGATATAATTTGTAAAAATCGAGCCCTCCATATATCGTATTTCTACTAATACTTGTGGTTGCCATACATTTATATTTTACATGTATTGGATGGTAACCATGACCATACGAACAAAGTAGATATAGTTTTTATTTAATAATGCTATAGTTTATCCGTATTTTGTCCATTCATATGCTACTATGTGTAAAAAAAAGTACAAAATGCTACATTAAATATTTATGGTGCATAATAAAATGTGAGCGGATGAAATGCAAATAGATCTTGTTAAAGACAGTGAAAACTTATTCTCTCAATTAACGGGACACAAACTGCAATGATGTTTCTAATTTAACGATATTACACTTTGACAATAGCAAATGAATAAACCAAAAGAAATAAAATAAAAAAAAAAGGAGAAAAGGCCAAATATAAAACAAGACACAAACTGCAAAGATGTTTCTTGTTTAATGATTAATGATATTACAACAAAACCTTTTACAATAGCAGATAAACAAACAAAACAAAAACTACTTTTATGTAAAGTTTATTTCAAGTCAATTATTCAAGAAATTGAACCACTATCCACATGTAAAATGATTTAGAGCAAGTTCACTTTATTTTTCAAATTTATTTGTTTATAAATGTATCTCTAGATTATTATATTCATCGTTAAGTTGTTGTTATTCGGATACTTCTTATGCTACTGCAGTTTAAAGAATCTGAACTATTAGATTGAAGTTACGTAGTACCATGATGAGTTGAAAGGCACCATTTTCCACGTGCAACTTATGGTAAATTGTTATTATATTCCTTTCCTCAAATATAAATGTATCTTACATGTTAACTATAAAACTAATTTTTTAATCAAAATTTACATGTGTGCTTTATAAAACAAATTGCATAAAATTAAAGTCATATAACAAATACTTTATGAAAAAGTAGAATAAGTATAAACTAAGAATTTGATAAATTGTTTTTCCAAAATATGTAGCAAATTAAATTTGTATTATTAATAATTGGAAAAAATTGTATTATTGATATCATATTTAATGAAGCCTGTAAATAATATTAATAATATTTTTAAGCATTTACACATCATTTAAATTTTGATAGCTTTTTTATATGAACAATCTTATTTTATTTGCGTTGATTTAGACATTAAGACATTATATTACTTTTATGACAGTAAAAATATTATAAAAACCATGAAAAAATGGGAAACATATAAACAAAATGAATGTTTTATAAGTACATGCATTTTAATTGTAGTAGAATTGTAAAGATAGATATAAAGGTGCATTCTATTTTGTTAAACATTTCATACAACTGTTTTACATTTTATGATGAGTCTAAATAGACAATTACGATAACCATGTTTGAGAGAAAAGGTGATATACACATTTTAATTTCACTTTTTTCCCTTAATATTTATACAATCACCTAAAATATTTCTAATTTTTTGCAAGCATAATGGATATAATTTGTCTTACTTGAAATAATTATCTTTTATATGACTAAAGAGTTTTTTTTATAAGAAATTAAAAATGATTTATAACATTTTATCAGAATTAAAGGAAGCATGGTTTTTTAGAGCAGTTATTATTTTTATTAGAAAGTGAATATATGACATCAAGTATTTAATATTTAAATATATTAGATAGTCAAATTATTGTTGTATCATTCCCAATTTTAAGTATGAATTGATTGGAAATTAATGGGAATATTAATGCATAAATGTAGAAAGGATACTAAAAGAATCATATAATAGTTGTATGCAATTGGTAGTAATGTTAAGATGTAGTATCAAAGTAAAAAGTTTTAATAATTATATACGAAAACATTGAAGTTTGCTTATTAAAGTAGGTCACAATGGATTGGTTTGTTCTTGGATTAAAACACGTTAGGGTAGATGGACCTCGTTTAGCCTATCGATGTAGCTCTAATGACATCCCTAAGTACTTAGTCCTTCATATCAATTTTTGTTGCATGGTTTTTAAAAGGACAAGAATTGAATGGTCTATGCTTATTATATAAGTCGAATGGGTTAAAAAGTCCAATTCGTTTCTCTTGAATCTTAAATTTTGCTTCCTCTATTAATTTCGCAGGTGGGAAATTAGGGATTTCACCTAATTTTACACTGTTTATTCAATAATGAAATAAAAAGGTCAAGATAAACTAAAGAAAATGAAATAATGATAAAAAAGACATATTATTTATGCGACTTAAAATTTCTGATGATGACGTGATTGGAAAGCTAATATGAAACCTTTTTCAACTCATAGGTTATTTTTTTCAAGGACGTACGTGGATTTGATTTTTAACCTTTATTTAATTGAAGTTTTATAAATTTATGTATAGTCAGTTTAACTCTTAACGCTTCGAATAAATAAAATTTTAATTATTTGATAGTAAAATTAATAATTTTAAAAATAACAATTATTTATACTTTATATTATTCTTATATATTAAATTATTATTATTATTTATATATTATATGTATATAACACGCAAATATATTAGGATCGAATCTTTTCTCGACGTTGCTTTTGCTGCTTCACATTTTCCTCTCTGTAAACTGGGTTCCAGTCTTATCCAGTCAAATCTTATTCACGTCTATCGAGTTTGCCCCGCACCCTGCAAAGTGCATCTGCATATATAAAATTAATTAATTAAAATCAATAGTTCCGAGTCCACCGAGTCACAAAAAGTTGACCAACTCCACCTCCACCTCGACACAAATACTGTAAAATAATAAAAGGTGAGAAGATGGTAATTATAAAAATGCATTATTATTTTGGACTTAAAAAGATTTAACAATAAAAAATCTAAAAAATATATAAAAAATTATATAGCGAAAGATCAACTTATAAAATATTCAGTAGATCAAGGACTTCCTTTTTATTAGTAGCATGGTAGAGAACACATCTATGTAAAAACGGAATTGAATTTACTCTTTAATATACCATGAAATAAATAATTAATACCGAAAACATATATTTTTTTTCTTTTTTCTTTTATTTCTCCTTCCACCTTAAGGCGAACGCCAGCAGAGCAACCTCCCCCATCTGTCACTGTCTCTCTCTTACCACACACATTTTTTATTAGGTCGAAGGTAGAAACTCAACCCAAAAAAGGTATAGAGAGGAGATAGAATGAAAGAAAGATAAAAGAAGTATAGCTTAGAGTTATGAGCTCGTGTTAATGCTCACAAACAGCCTTTGAGACCTCCTTAGCTTATAGCTCTCAGTTTTCAGCTAAAGTTTGTTCTGTTTCAGTTCTACTATACTTCAGTAAGCAACGATGAATAAACAAGATGTCATGAAGATGCAGGTACTTAAAGACTTTTTAAGTAGTTTTAACATGTACCCAGTTGTGCTTTTATTTTTTATTTTTTGTTTTCTTTTCCACGTTGTTTGAGATGAAAGGGCGTGTTTGTTTCGCGGGAAACGTTTTTCGGTGTTTGTTTTCATATTTGTTGTAATTTGTATTTTATAAATGTCAAGTACTACCTTAGCAATGTTGAAAGTTCGTGTTTACTGGTAGCTTTTAGTGGTAGATAGTGGTGGAAGGCGATAGCTACAGCTAGCCGCTAGTGGACGTGGTGGTGGGGATTTGAACCTAGTTCATCCTCTGGAAGAAGAGCCAACTGCTCTTCTTGGCCTTGGCAGTGGTGGCAGTTAGATGACCAACCATAGAAAATGCTAGAGGGAAATGAGGAAAATCATTTTTGCTGCCTAAGATCAGAAATAATTTGAAGTGGACATTTCTCGTGATAGTTAAACACCGTCACTGTCGAGAATTGGCTCCTACCTTCGCCTCCTACTACACGCCGTGCATCTAGTTACAATTTACTGTAGTTGAATGAGATTGCAGAAGCAATAGTTAAATTTGTAATAAATATTGGAAAAGCCAGAAAAACGTTTTCCCTGTACAGACACGCTCTTTCTTTATTTTAAAGTTTCCTTCTTGGTTTATGCTTTTTTGTTTTTGTTTTCCAGACTTGTGTTCTCCGAGTGAACATACACTGTGATGCATGCAGAAAAAAAGTCAGAAAGTTACTTTTACAAACTGAAGGTACAGTTTCCTTTGTTTACATTTGATTTTGAAACAAATTTGTTTATGTTGTTTGTATAATATAACTTGGTAGTTGATTGTAAATTTTGAGTCTTCTGTTATGTTTCTGGTTTTGTAGGAGTTTATACTGCTGCTGTAGATGCGGAGCAAGGAAAAGTGACGGTGACCGGAAATGTAGATCCCCATATCCTTATCAAGAAGCTCGAGAAGTCCGGAAAACATGCGGAGTTATGGGGGGGAAAAGCTCCAAAGAATAACAATAATAATTTTAATCAGAATCTCATGAATCTGAACGACCAGTTCAAGAATATGCAGTTTGAGAATCTCATGAAAGCAGTCAAAGACAACAACAATATAAACAATAAGTCGCAAAAGGGTGGTGGAAAAGACCAACAAAAAGGTGGACATGGATACGGGCAAGGGCAAGGGCAAGGGCAAGGGCAAGGGCAAGTGCCAGTGCTAGGTCAGCAGCATATGAAAGTGTCTAATAAGGATCTGAAGATGCCTGGTAAAGAGCAGAAGAGAGTGAAGTTTCAGTTGCCCGAGGATGACTTTGGTGGAAGTGATGATTTTGACGATGATGAGGATGAGTTTGGTTATAGCGATGACGAGCTTGATTATTATGAGGATGGTGTTGGATTTGGAGATGAGTTTGGCCAGGGTCATCATGCAACTCCTAAGGGAGGTAAGAACACGGGTGGTGGAAAAGGAGGTGGCGGTGGTGGGCATGGGCAACAAGGGGGTAATAAGAAAGGAGGGATGAATAGTGGGCATGGCGGTGATAAGAAGGGTAGTGGTAAAGGCGGTGGAAATGAAAAATCCAAGAAAGGAGGGGGTATTTTTGATATTCCGGCTCTAATGAGGGTGTTTAGTGGAAAAGGCAGGGGTGGTGGTGATAAAAAGAATGAAAAGGATGGGAAAAAGAAGGGTGGCCAGAGTGGTGGCGGCGGCAGTGGTGGAAAGAAAAAGGGAGATAAAAATGGAGGTGGGGGCAAAAATGGGAATAACGGAAGTGGTGGGAAGTCCAAGGGAGGCAACAACGGAAATGGCAGTGGAAATAACAATGGAAGTAAAAAAGGTGGTGGTGGGAAAAACAATGGGGACCATGGAATTATCAAAGGGTTCCAAGATGTTGATGTCTTTAATCATGCAAGAGGTGGTGGTGGAGGAGCAGGATTTGGGGGTCATATGGGTAATTTGGGCCACATGGGTAATTATAATTTTCCAATGGGTCAAATGGGCAATTTTCCAGCAGTTCAGGGACTTCCTGCAAATGCAATGAACAACGGTGGTGGATATTTTCCAGCAATGGGGCCAGGAAACCCATACAGCCAGCAGCAGCAGCAGTATATGAATATGATGATGATGAACCCGCAGCAGGCCCATGGGAATGAGATGCTTCAGCCAATGATGTATCCTCGGCCCACCCCGATGGCTTATTACCCGCCGCAGCCGCCAGTGCACCCGCATTCCGATCCCTTTGTCAACATGTTCAGTGATGAAAATGCTAATGGGTGCAGTGTTATGTAAAAATTTACTAGGATGATCACTGGCTTTCTGTTTTGTTTTGCAATTTTGTGGGTTTGCCTAAAATATGAACAATATAGAAGTGTAGCTTTTAGATCTGGGATTAGTAGCATAGCTCATGTTACTTTGAGATGTTCTTTTTAATTTGTTTCTTGTATTTCATTAGTACCATAGCTAGCCTTGAAGATTTTCCGTGTTTTTTGCCTTGCTCAATGCTTGTTTCATCCAAATTTAATTTGTCTCAGCACAGGCATTTTATGTAAAATTCTGGCATTTTTTCTTGCCTCTTATTAATGCATACTATTGACACACTGATACAATGATTATCTATTTTATGGTATGTGGAGGAAAAGTGATTCTTACGATTTTAAAAAAGGATTGAACCTAAATAATTCAGTCACCATGTCAGGTGTTTAGGTGTGGGCCTTAAATCTGATGCTAATCTTACTTTCGTAAGGAAAGTTGCGTTTTTTAGGGGGACAGACAGCCGTGATATAACCATCAATCAATATTGGAAAATTTGGAATTTAAAAAAAAAAAAAAAAAAACTAGGTGCGTTTCTTCCATCGTAAAAGATTTGCCATGAGCTAAGGGAATAAATTCACGAGTTAATCTGTAGCCCCACCCCTTACAAAAATCAATTCTTATCGATATGATAAAGTTGACAGGCTAGTCTCCCAAGCACACCATGTGCCTTTGAAATTAAAAGAATGAAACTATCTTGGAAGGTGCGATTTTATCTTTTTAATATTTTTTCCTCCTCACTTTTAAATCTGAAGTTGACTGTGTATTTACAACATTAATAAGTTTAGTAGGCATTCCATAAATGGTGCACGGTTCAATTATTGGAGGAAGAGATGGACATTAGTATAATGGTAAATTATCGGCACATCGTTGCAGATGGACACATACCAAACTCCTTTACTTTTTGTCCATAGCAATAATAAGTGAAAATTAGAAATGACTCCTTAAATTTTGATTAAGGTATGTACATATTCTTTAAAATTTTAATTATTGTAAATAATTTATATATTTTTGATAAATTAATAATTTAAAAAATACTTACTTTTTTTAGTTTAAAAAAATACACTAAATTCAAAGCCTATAGAATGTTAAACACTTATCTTCAGGGATGTTTTCGTACCAAAGTTAAAGTTTAGGAGGGTGGGGATTATTTACAACATTTTAGGATTATTTGTGAATTTATTAAAATTTCAAAGAGTAATTTATAATATTTAAAATCTTAAAGATATATCCATATTTACATCAAAATTTATGAAGGTAAATTGCACTTTCCCCCTAACAATAATTATCTTATATCACAAAATTGGAGGTCACAATGAATATGTCACATAATTCTATATTTGGTAGGAACATATAAAGTTCAAAAGAGCTACTATTATCCATAATATAAACATACAAATATTTCTTTCAGACTCTCATATTCAAATCTCTTTGAAAATAATATATTAGCGTCAACATATAATAAGTTACTTCATTCAGAACAGTTAATAAAATATTCAAAAGCATAGAATATCTAAATATTTATTATTCACCTAATTCTAGATCCGCATATGTTACATAGCACTCTAATATAGTAACACCATTCCCCTTCATATGTTACATAGCGCCCTAATATAGTAACATCATGTCCACGAGAGTTACAATTATCAATCTATCATCTCCATTAGAAATAAGGTGTTGCAAACATAAGTAAGATATAAAGCTAGGCAAAGAGATATTGCATGCATGCACATATACTCACCTATCACATTATATCCATACCTAGATATATATATTAATGCATCAATTGTAGCAAGTCACAATACAACTTCAATTCATGATTTTATTTAAGTGAAAACAACAATAATAAATGAATTTGACACACTTAATTTGGATAAATCTCAAGAACTCATAAACTAAGAATAGATGTAGATTGATAGATCTAAGAACCAATAACAAATTGGGATCATCAAATCTCAGCAACCAATGACCAAGAACATATTGAATTTGAATATTCTTAGACCAATATGAATTTGAAGATTTCGAGACCCAAGAGCAATATGAACTCATTGGTTCCAACACCTAAAGTCCAAGAAAATAAATTGTTTCATATTGATGTCACTACTCACTACTCATATCAACAATTAATCTACTAATCCACTATTATTGTTCATAATAGTGTTTCTTATTAGTAGTGATGCAATGACAACTTCCTTCTACTAAGCTTGAGCCATATCAAAACAACTTGTTGTATTGATGATCCCCTTACCTACATACAACATTTCAATACCTGAATCTATCAAACCTTTATTTATAAATGTTTGCTACACAACATGTGATGAACATCTAGTCTATGATACGCATATTTGGATACTAGTATTGGCATAAGCACAATAAGGACAACAACTACAAACATTATTTCATAACTAAATAGTCTCTACATTTATTTTCTAATCCTACACTCACATGTCATATATAGTAGTAACCCATATATTTGGATATTGATCACAATTATGACAATACTTTATAGTGGGTAAAAGTCCTCTAATCGAGTATAAGATATCAATTAGCGGCTTACATTTGCTAAATTTCACATTCCTAATTCTTGAGTCTCAATTTAGCTTAATTCGATTGACTAAGGTCAAATTAGGTCAACCAAATTTTATCAGCGGCGACTCAATTAACTTACTTCATGATTCAATTGGCTTAGTTTCCTTTTTCACCAATCTGGTTGACCTACTTTTTAAGTGGGTTGACTTAAAACCTTTTTACCTAATCAATCCACTCCTTAACTTAGTCGATTGAATCCCCAATGTGGTTGGCTTCTTTCCAATTTGGTCAACTACTTTACTTAGTTTATATGCTTTTGGATTTTCAAACTTAGAAAATTGTTTATTAAAAAATAAAAAAATAAAACTTAGAAACTCGACCTTAGACATCTTAGGTTGAACTTCTAATCCTACTCTTTAATCCTTGTTAATCTTAATTCAACCAAATGTATCATTAACTAAGTGGATCGGTTATCTTCAATTTTATACTTATTCATAATTTCCATAGGATCCTACAATTCATCCTAAGTTTATGAATCCTCTTAAGTTTAAAATCATAGTTCTAGAAATAACATGATTCGATATCTTGATTTTTATGGTTCTTAATCTTCGATTAAATGATTATAACCTCTAGAGTAATCTATAGTAATTTTTAAAGATGAACATAATTGATTTGAGTTTAGATTGCTTACTTCATGGTTACCTGTTAGGATTGTGTAAATTCCTTAACCACACAATTACCACTTATCACTTTGCTTCAAAATTTCATCCTTTTCCTCAATTTCCTTAAAAAAAATGTTGGGATTAATTTTCTTATAACTTGTCATTTTATTGATTGCTATCCAAATTTCTAATTCACCAAAATTTAAATATATATATATTTTTAGGAAATTAAGAGTTTGGAGCATCAATTTTATCAAAAGTAGAGTCAAATTGGGGAAAAAAATAGAAAGAGAATGGCAATAACTTGTGAGACTGATGGCATAATGGTAGTGGCATAGATGATGAGAGAGGGAGAGTTGTGAAAGTTGATACCGAGAAGGGGTAGGTAAGTACATAATAGACTATAGAATCAAATTATAAATATTATGAATCATAATCTTAAATAGGTTCGCTAGTTATAGCAAACCTCTTTATGGGAATTTTGTTTATTAAGAGCATGTTTGGTTCATTTATTTTTATTTTTTGGGTATCTTTTTGGTAGTTGTTGGAATTTGTGTGTTTATTAATAATAAGATATCAAAAAGATGAATATATATCTCTCTTTTAAAATCAAATAAAGTTGGACTTATCTATTAATTATTTTATTTATTTTTACAAATATACCAATTAAGATTTCTTTTATATATATATATATATAATATAAATTTTAAACATTTTTTTAAAGTACATGAATTTTTATTTTTCAATTCGCATTCTCCAATCATTATGTTCATCATAATTATGAATTTAAAATAGATAAAATATAGATAAGATAATTTTTCAAATGCTAAACTTTAAGTAGATATAAATTAGATATAAAACAGATTTATATATTAAAAAAAAACAAACTAGAGATATAATTAGATAGGTCATTATAGGATATCCAACTTGTCCAATTTGATAAAAACTTCTAGGATATTATCCTAGGAATCAACCTCCAGTTGGTCCTATAACACAAGCTAAAGCAAAGGGGCTTCACAACTGGATTAGTTGAATCTTGTACAAAGATGCTACAAAGGATGACACTATGTTTATTCATTCTTTTAGCATAATTTTTTAGGGTATAGAAGCAATTCATTGTTGGTCAGAGATGAAGAAGTGAACTTGGATCAATTGGAGTGTCAGAAGTCACAAATGGGTGAAAGATTAAAGCAGATGCTCAGACTCCATCATCTAACAACTGGATGCCAAGGGGTCAAAATTTGACTCGAAAGCATGCATTATAAAAGGGCATAGCATCCAAACAGTAAGTTCCATGGCATTTGGACACTGGGGGTGCAAAAAGTGGCCAAAAGGTATGGCTTCTAATGTCCGGACGGTACACTTATTGGCATTTGGATGCCCGATGCAGACGAAATGAGCACTGTTTTCTTGCTTCATATCGTAATTTCCTATTTTAGATAATTATTTTACATAATTGACACCTTTTTACAACAAGATATCATCTTGATGATTACTGAAGGAATTATCCCTCGAGAGTTTTTTTCTTTGTTCTTATCAATCTTGCTCCAAGATTGTGGTAAACACTCGTTTGACCTATACACCATATTGATTAGGTTAAGCATCAGTTAAATTTCTCTTGATGCATAATATCCTTAAGAAATTATTCATATCCTAAAATATATTCCTAACACATAAAAAATTCAAGCATTATCACTCTACAAATCGAGATATTAAATAAATTTCATTGCAAGTAAGATTGGCTAAGTCGTTGCAGACTTATTGTACATTACTAAAGGTTTTTATCGGGTTTTGAAACAAGATTTAAAACCCTATAAGGTCTAGATTCAGATTTTAAAATTAAAAAAAAAATAGAAACCTAATCTGTTAAAAAAAATTATGAAGAATAATATTTGTTCTTAAACTACACACTACACATGCTACATACTAAATTTATATTATACAATATATTACTCTCTCATTCATATAAAAACCTAATTTGCCTCTAGGGGTCTTTATCTCATAGGGCCAGATTTTGATAATAGGAGAAAAAACTCTATAAAACTTTTACAAGGTATTAGAAAAAATAAACCCTATATAGAAAAAAAACTCTATGGAACTTTTATAGGATATTGGGAATGATAAACCCTATAGGAGTGGATTACGACTTTATAAGACTTGTCTTTAATCCGATTCGGTTATATCCCTAGTCCAAATAGGGCCTAAATGGGTTTAGAATGCTAAATCCAAACATTAATACATTACAATATCATCATTCATTAGTTACAATCTCTATTATCATTAAAAGTAGCTAATAATTATAATCTTTTAAGATTATTATAATAATATATTATATTTTAAGGGTTTAATTACAACATTATCGAAATACTCCAAAAAAACGTTTTTCTTCAAACAAAAGTACTCTCAAATAGTTATGGAATTTGCGCAAACTGGTACATGCACTAGGTGTTGGAAAATTCTCCCACGCAACCCTTCTATAGTTTGTAATGCTATTCATTGTAGTGTAGTGCTCGATAGAAAACAGATATTGGAAAAAGAAAGAAAGAAAGATGGAATTTAAAGTTATAAATGTTAGGGAAAGGATTGGTGATGGTGAGATTATAATTATTAAGGTGCTTGGCAACTGGAGGATCTAAAAAGAGAATTGTTTGCTTTAAATTGCTCTGAATACATTCAAATTTCTTCAATTTTATACGATCCACTTACCGTATATTATAATTATCCGTTGCATGTGTAATGTAATAAACAGTTTATTGGCCATAATTGTGTACCAAAAATGTAAGAAACACTTTTTTTTTTTTTTTTTAACCTTCGATTTTGTTGAGGGATAATTATGTATGATGTCGGCCTTTTTGCTAGCGATGCGGGACATGGTAAAAAATAAATAAACTTATATATGTAAAAAAGTTTATCAAAAGTAAAAAATCCAAACACCCCACTTCTAACCTCCATCCCTTAAATAAATAACCAAACTTGTTGAACATCTTCCCACTATATATATATATATATATATATAATCTAGGAAAACCATCAAATTTTTTCACCCTTGCAAGGATGATCATTTCTTTTTAGCCATTTATAAAAAAACCAATTTGATTCTTAATTATATTTTTCTTATATAAGGACTTTTTGCTGTATGTCCTTTATATTTATATATACTATAGCTTTTTTCTTTTTCAGTAATATATTACCATATAAAAGTAAAAATATTTTTAAAAAATAACAACAAAACATATTAATGACTCTCGACACGTATGGTTATGCGATTGGAGGCATGAAAAGAGAAACCGCGGGCATTTTTTGGACTTGAAAGTTGAAAATATTTTTAATTCTTATTTGCATTTAATTTTTATATTATTTAAGGAAAAAAAAGGGAGTTATGATGTATCCTTTCAATTTATCAAATTAACCATCTTCTATTATGTTTGGAATGAATGAAAAAAAATTATTAAAAAGTAGAGGAAAATAAATAGAAAAAAAAAAGAAATATTTGTTTCAAGAATGGAAATAAATGATTATAGAAAAAAAATCAATTAGTTTTTTTTATTACTTATATCATTAAAATTTTAAAATATCTTTTCATTAAAGGATATGGATATATAAATCATTTAATAGGATTTCCTTCCATAATAGTATTTGCTTTACACATGGAGAGGATGCTTTTTATGCTTAAAAATAATAATAATCTCTTTAAATTTCATTAGGGAAAACTACTGGTTCCTTTCCCTTTATTTTCTCAAAGCTAACACAGTGTAAAAGAGAAGAAATTATTCCATCCAAATAATTTTGAAGAAATAATTATCCAAAACTTTGAAGAAATAATCGTGAAAGTTTTCATATAATTTTGCAAAATTAAATTTTCATAGACAATATAATAAATATTCAAACTTAAAATATATAATTACTTTATATTTTTAAGACATATATAATACTGTTTTCTCATATTTTTATCATATTCATTAATAATTCCATTGCTATTTTTATTTATTTATTTTTAAACCTGCCGTCCTCGTGGCGTTTTTATGATTGGCTGTATTATGCCATAACCCTACAAGAAAAAGAAGAAACAACTTATAAATCCCAGTGCCTCTTTCATAATAAGAAAAACTGACGAAAAGATCGGAGTGGGAAGAAGAAGAAGAAGAGTAGTAAGAGAGAGAGAGAGAGAGAGAATGCATACGTTTGCGTACAGAGCCAATGCATTGCTGACATTCTCCATTACTATTCTCGCTTTCATTTGCGGGATTGCTTCTCTCACTGATCTCCTCAACAATCCTTCTCCTTCCGCTCATATTGAGGTACTCTTAAACCCTAATTCACTGCCTTGGCTTTGCACGAAGAATCGATTTTTTGCCCCCGTTTTTTTATTGTAAATCATGTTTTGTGTATGTAATTCGAGTACCGTATGTAGTGAATTCAGTTTGTTGTTTCTTTGTTATATACCAAATTGGAAAAAACCGTGTCTCGTCTAATCACACACTCATATATTGACTATTTATTATTCGTGATATTAAGTGATTGGATAGGACACGAACAGTAAAAAGTATAGGGGACAGAAATTCTATCCTGCAAAATCCATGTTTAAAATTACGAGAAGTTACGATACGTATTGCTATATATATGTTCAAATTTAATCCTTTATTGAAGTCTTGTTCTGGTGAACTTCGCTATTCGTGTTCTTGGCATGTGATTTTTGATGGTTATCAGTGGCGGATGTGGAATTTTGTAGCGTTGAATTTTCAATTCTATGAGAAAATTAGGTGAGGCAAGATTGCAAACGGAAACAAAAATAAAATTAAGAGGCCTGTTTATTGGGGAATTTCAAAATTTGTAGAATCAATTTTTAAAAAAGTTCCAGAGTTAGGGGGTGGTCCACCTCTGATGTGTCTCACTACTATTATGCCTTTTTAGTGGCTGTACTCTTCCGCATAACGATTCCCAAGTTTTCTTATTCATTTGCTGTCCAGTGTTAAATTATCTTGATATTGAAAGTAGATGTAAATAGTAACGACCGCTGGATGGAGATGTTGTGTAGGTGAAGGTAACGACCAGCAGTTGCTATTGAAAATGATAAGAAGCAAGGGCAATGTTTGCGTTGTTTGGGGAAGGAAATCATTTTTTCTCATATCTAATCGATCCAATCCCATTAGATTGTATATTTGTGTTTTAATTGATCAATCTAACCTTCTAACCTTCACTTATTTTTCTTGCAACAAGATTACCCATGGTATCAATATTCCATTGAGTGGATTTATTTGTTTGTGATTGCTTTTTGAGACATAATGTATTTCACTTGTGATATTAGGTGTTGAGTGTCTATCGTTTTCAAAAGCTGAGGGATGGAAACGATGAGGTAGTTATATTTTCTTCTTTTTCTCGTCCTTAGTTTCAATCTGAATACTGTGCTTTCATTATACATTTAGGTCTAACACATTATATCATGAAGTGTTTGATGATCTATTATTGTTAGGAGCTTGGGTTTTTTTGTCGAATACATGATTGTCCATGCCTAATTTGACAAATACCATATGCAAATGTTAATGGCTGCACTCTTAGTCACTGAATACCATGTTATATGTTTACCAACATAGCACGGATTTGTTTCTAATTTGTTCTTGTTTTTTGAATACTTTGATGTTTGCATAGGCCAAGAAGGTGATTAGGAATATTAGGCATTTAATTTGGCAATAGGATTAGATACTCTATTTCTGATAAAGAAAATAGGGTGCTACAAATTCCTTAGTCTTTACTTGCTAATGTAGTGAAATTGCCATTAGGAGCTACTGTAGATGCTACAGGACATTATGATCTCACTTTCTGTTCTTCTATCTTTTGATGTTAACTGTTGTTAGTACCTGGGATGGGTTGGTGGCCTTGGTGAAAAACATTACTAGATGCCTAATTTTGGCAGACAGAGTGATGTTTAGAAGTACCGGTTCTAAGATGGATAAATTTTTTTTGAAGTAAGATTGATTAAGAGTGAAAAACTTTGTTATTGAGTAAAAAATTTGATAGGTTTCTCTACGTTTTTTTTTTTTGGAGGGGGTTTTGGGGGGTGGGTGGGGGGATCTGGAGAGTAGGTTTACTCATCATTTGCCTATTTTATTATGTTTAAATTGCATATCAATTCTCACATATGCAGGTCAACTTGGCGCTTAACATATCAGCAGACTTGCAATCTTTGTTCACATGGAACACTAAGCAGGTTAGTCTTGTTTTAAGTCATAATGCTTTTCTTAAGACAAAATTTATGTAAGATAGCTTATAGTTAGATAGAAGTAGGAAGTGCTATGTTTGATCAGAAGTGGGTAAGTTTTCAGTTATTTATGTCTCATAAATATTGAGTTTTGTCATTCAGACATTCACCATCTCTGTCTCTGGCAGGTATTCTTGCCTACCATGCTATGTTTTTGTGTGATTAAATTGCTTTAATTCCAAAGCATATTAGAAATATATTGAACCTGTTTATGATGCTCCAATAGTATGGTGCAAAGATTCGGGAAATTCATCTAAAACTGCCTGTAGCAATTGAGGTGAACATCAATTATGATTTCAACCATGTTTTCTGCGCTGTGACAGGTATTTGTCTTTGTAGCGGCAGAATATGATACTCCTAAGCACTCCTTGAACCAGGTATTCCTTGCATAATCCCTGATTATTATGTGTATCTTCTGATAATTTTTTTTTTTCTGGACTTAGAATGTGGGTTGTCCTGGGCATGTGTTTTTTTCTGTATTCCTTGCATAATCCCTGATTATTATGTGTATCTTCTGATAATTTTTTTTTTCTGGACTTAGAATGTGGGTTGTCCTGGGCATGTGTTTTTATCTTGAAGCCCAATTGATATATTTTCTTTTTTAACAGGTCTCATTATGGGATGGTATTATACCTTCTAAAGAGCGTGCAAAGCTTTCGATCCAGACACAGAACAAGTATCGATTCATTGATCAGGTAATACATACATTTGTTATGTGGAATTTATTTACGTTCTGGATTTGAAATCTGGCAGAGATTTGCAAGAACTGATTTTATTCATATGCCTTTTGTAGGGAGCCAATCTTCGTGGAAAAGAATTTAACCTAACACTGCACTGGCATGTGATGCCAAAAACCGGAAAAATGTTTGCAGACAAACTGGTCATGTCTGGTTACCACTTGCCAGAATCATATAGATAATAGTATTCTCTTTATGTTGATGTAAGTTTAGTTCTTTTCCCTGGATAAAAAGCCAACTAACTAAAGGAATTGGAGTCTGGCAAATTTATCTAAAACAAGAAGAGCCTGAAAAGGATAGTGTTGAAATTTTGAGATTGAATTTGTGCTATCATGGCAGTAAAAGGTTGCATTTACTTAACTTGACTCATGCTTTCTTTATTTTTCATATTTATTTTTTCTTTTCGTATCTTCCTTTTCTATTTTCCGGCAGAATGGTTCATATTTTCACAAGACTTAAAACTTCATCACTCATTGAGATGGGGTGGTTGGCTTCAAAGGTTTTGAGTTGAAGCCGGAAGTATTGCTCCTAACCAACCAAAGAGGTCCGTTTGTTTGTACTTGGAAGATTTAAATTTGCTTGTAATGATCAAATCATATCGGGTCTTGTTTCCAGTTTTCCAATTCCTGTCATTGTATATAACCAAGGCTTTCAGCTCAAGGTCTTCTCATTTCCTTCTTACTTGCTTTTACTGGGCTTAAGTTCCCCTACTTTTACTGCTGCCCCTGCCTGCCAGTGCATGCCATCTTCTGACTGTAACTGTGCTTTTAGTTGATAGAACTCATAACCATCTTAGAACCTTCAGATAGTTCTTCATACTGTAACAAAATTTCTAGGGGCTGGGGGCCGCTCTATAGAGACATGTGTTCTCCTTGGGAACCATAGTAGTGTTATCTACGGGCTTCTCATGGCCTTTTGAACTTGGATCACAATGATGATCCACCGCCCATAGACACACATTCTTCATTCTTGAACATGATATCTAGAAACATATCTCCCTTTTATCAGGATAATCACACTTAGCAGTTTCCTTTGAATCACATTTTCACACTCCAAGATAAGCATGATGTTTTCTCATCACGACGGATGAGCTCTTTAAGCCTTACCCTTCCTTCACTTTCCTCCGTTAAGAGTTTTGCAGTTTGCTATTGTATGTCATTCAAGATTCACTCTGGTGGATTGTTCAAGGGATTGTAGGTTTTTGTCAATTTCGCATACTAAATTAAATTTGTTTTTTGTTAAATGAAAAAAGAGAAGATATTCATAAGGCAATGCACTACTGTGCGTGCAATAATGATATTCAGTTGCTTGTGTACCAGCAAGTTTTTCAGTACAGTGATGGTAGTAGCATTTATTTTTCTTTTTAATAGTCTCAAGTTTTCTCCCTGGGTATCACTGTTTCTCGGGAAAGCTCTAATGCTTTAGTTTTCCAAGACAGACAGTCATCCCCTGCCCACGACCCCTTCGTGCTGACATATAGCTGAAATCTGGAAGTTGCATTGGAAATCCACTACCACCAGGCGGGTCTAATGCCATCTTTTGTCCTAGCAACAACTCCCCTCTGAATTGGGTTAAGCTCAACTCTATTGGGTTAGTTTGCAACATATTGGCGGAGGACCACATTGGTAGATGGATCTCGGGCATTTGGAATCTGGGACGCATTGATACTTTTGTGTTAAAGTTGTGTGGTCTTTATCTTGGACTCTCCATCCTCTATGGCTGCAACTTCACTTATGATATTCGTTGAATTGGACTCTCACCTTCTTTAGGGCCCTATCATGAAATGGCTTGGTTAATCGCTCTCTCTTTGTTCTCTTTGATGTTTGCAGGGTATCCTTCATGACTCTGAAAATGTGGCAATTTATTTTTCTACCGGAAAAAAAGTGCAATTTATCATACATCTTGCAAAGTTAATGCCTGTACAGACTTTTTGACCTGTTTAGATCGGAATGTTACTTTTTGGTAATGTGTTTCATGCTTTACGTCTCCCTGGTTTGTATGTGTGAGGACGTTTACTACCCCATTTAATGTAGGTATTGATAAGTTTAGTTGATATATATATATATGCACATGTGGTTTCTCCTGGATAAAGACATGTATGTGGAATGTATTGAATCCTGGATTTTCAAGAAAAAGAAAGAGGATTTGGTGCAATTCATAATATCAAATTACATGTTATATAACTGTAACTTTACCCTTTTTCCAGACCATATATTTATGTTTTCATTTTTTATACTTTATATATCTGTATTTTATTCCGTGACGTGTCAATTAGCCATGGTTACGTTTTAACACTTGGGGCATGTGAGGGGAGAATTTCAATCTTCTTCTGCACTGTCTCTGCACCTGCAGCTCTTCAAGTGGCTGAGCATCACAAGGCAGAATTGACGATGAAAGACGCTGCTGCACGTTCTTCTGAAGCAGGTATATAAGCCCACGCACTGGAATATAAGCCAGAGCCAGTGCACTTGTGTACACGATTTCAATTAGGTGAGATGGACAAAGCATGTTCACTTGCCTATTTGAACTACACGAGCCTAAGCCTATTGACCGGAGCCACCTACAGCAAGGTGATTTGGATGCCTAGGGTCAATCGTTCTGCCATTTAAACCTAATAAAGTTAGCTAAGTGATTTGTCTTAACAGTAATAAATTTTCGGTTTTAGGATTTTTGATTTCAGGTTTTAGAAATGGGGAAGAATGTTGAAAATTTTCCCTCGCATGCGCTGCATATACCGAATTGTGAAAACAAAGTACGTAAAATGTAATTCATCCTTAAATTTCAGTGGGAAAAAAGGGTGTACGGATACTTCTTTTCTTGGGGCTTTGCGATTAGATAAAAATTGCGAACATTTAAGATATTAATAAAAATAGTTTATGTAAAATTGGCATAAAGTGTACTTTATGTGATAATTAATTGTTACAAGAGGTCATTCATTCACCATACCGGTATGCAAATGTCTTAAAAAAAAAAAAACTCTCCTTTTCAAATATTAAATTATATAAAACTTCAAAATTTAAATTTGAATTATGCATAAATGTGCCATGATTTGTTTTATTTTATTTTATGGAAAGGAGGCTAATTTGTTGATTTAATGTATTATATACTAAAACTCCCTCTCCCTTCTCAAATAATACTTGTATTGATACACTTGTAAATGTACTATTGATAAACAAAATGTACAAGTAACAAAAATTTCCGATTAAAATTTTCAATAGTAGTATTAATAATTTAAATTTCCAATAGAAGTATTAAAATTTTCAATAGTAGTACCATACTTGTATTGATAAACGAAATTTTCAATTAAAATCCATTTACTTTATCTATTAATTTATATTTTATTTGAAAACAGTCTAAAATTTGATTTGTTTTTTTATTGTACTTTTTTTATGAAATACATTTATTTGTCTACTTTGTAATATCCTAATCACATCTTCTCAAACAAATGCCAAAGATATATCTAGGTCCTTTTTTTTTATAATCATTATGCATTTTATTAAATATTTATTATCCTATTATTTTTTATTCATTTATTAACTAAAATCCATTTTAAAACATGTCGAAATCCATCGCTGGGGCAGAGATATCCCAGAATAGGATCAGCAATGCGCTAGTTCAAACAACTAATCAAACACGTGGGACTTTAAAAAATATTGATGACCACAGAAAAAAAAAATAGAGAGTTAATAACAATAAGGTATCATTATAAAAAAAAGTTTTTAAAATTATATATTATAATAAATTTTATTTCTCCATTTCTAGGCTGGCAATGGCATTGTGGCTGTTGCTCGGGCTTATGTCGGCAGGGGGGATATCCCGGAATAGGGCCAGCGACGCTGCTGTGCTAGTTCAAACAACCAAACAAAACCCATCGTCTGCATGCCATACCATTACCAGCTTCTTCTTCCTTTCTATTCTCCTCATTACATTACCATTCAAAGGCACGTAATTCTACTCTCTCTCTCTCTCTCTCTTATGTACATATGTATGTACGTACTAAAAATTTCATTTTCGTTGATGATAAGTTCAATTCGAATCAATGAAAAACCAACTCAAATCATATATTTTTCTGCAATTTTAGCTCTCTTTTTTTTTGGCAAGGTAAATAAATAAATGGAAAACCTTTATTTACTTCGGCTTCTTTGAATTATTGCACTTGATTGAGCACTTTTTTTTGGGGGTTTTTCTTCCGTAATTTCATGTTCCTCAAAGAATAATGCTTTTACTTCGAATTTGCGCTGTTTGCGATTTTGTGTATTAGTTAGGGCTAAGAAGTAATAAGTCAAGTAGTAGATCAGGAATGCAATTGGTTCGGGCAATTTACATGATTGCAGGTGCATTTGTTTGCGTTCGATGCTTTTGATTAACGAGAACAAATGCACCTTGAATCATGAATATTGCGTAATCAGTGTGTTGAATCTCGAATATTTATTTCGTGAAACAAATGTGTCCTTTGTTTCAATTTATGCGCAAACTTTGTTCCAAGTCAATGAAACATGTCCATAGTGGAGAATTTTGTTTGTATTGTAGCACTGATCGGGGCTGTCCCAAGTTGGTTCTGCAGTTTACATTGTTTGATAATGCCTTCTCATGCTTGCCATTGGAATGCCAAAGTCATGTTTAAAAGCATGCTGATGCTTGTTTTGCCTTTCTATTGACATGGAGAGATACTTTTGAAATTCTCGCAAGAGATCTAGTACCAGCGTATTTTCATATGTTTTTAATAATCTTTATATGTTCAGTGTAGATTGAAATTAGATGGGAAGTATTGCACGCAAGGAATGCAATCATGCCGAGATTAATTGGACGCCATTGATGGAACGCTGTCTTATTGATCTTTTACTAGATGAGATACGCAGGGGTAATCGGGTAGGAAATACACTCATGCGACAAAGCTGGACGGATATCCAAGCACTCTTCAGTGCCCAATTTGGACTGAGGTGTGACATGACCTTCTTCAAATATCAGTGGGGCAACCTGTGGAAACAATTCAATGATGTAAAGAATCTTCTTGACCAGAATGGTTTTTCTTGGGATGAAGGCCAGCTAATGGTGATAGCTGGTGATGATGACTGGGATGCCTACATCAAGGTTGTTGTTTCTTCATTCATTTGTCCATCTTTTTGTTTGCTTTGTTGCTAATTTAAACGTACGAAATGTATATGCAGGGTCACCCAGATGCTCAGTATTACAGGAATAGATCCTTGATGAGCTTTAATGATTTATGCTTGATATTTGCCTATACTGCTGCCGATGGAAGGTACAGCAGGTCAAGTCATGATATTGATTATGACGATGAAACTCAAGGTATAGTTGGTAAAGTTCTAGCTGCACTTCCTTATATTTTTTATGGTTTTTAAATGGCTTCTGTCCAGAATATTATTAAATATATTATTGCTTTCTATTTGATAAGGTGTAAAGCTAAAACAAAGAAGAAACTATCCCTGAGAAAGTGATCATAGTTAATAACATTTATGTCCAGTATATTCTCACTTGGTAATAAAAGTTCTAGTGCTTGATGTTGTTCTCATCCTTTTTGGGCGACTTAAAAACATATGCATGATTCATGCAAATAAAATCGTAAAAAAATAATTTATAAGCTGCTTTTCCTTTTGAGTTATCACAAGTGGTAGGAAGAGTTGAAAAAAAAAGTTTATTCGTATAAAGCATTTTATATTACTAGGGAATAAAGAAAATTCAGCTCAATTGCTAGTGGCACTTTTACTGATGACATACCTTTCAGGCATGATGATGGACAGTCCTTTCCCAACTATTCACGATTGTACAAAAAAAGTTTGGACCCCAAACATGGATCAATATTTCATCATGCTTATGCTTGACCAAGTAAATAAAGGGAATAAGATTGAGAACACGTATACCCAGCAAGCATGGAAAAGTATGCTTGCCTCTTTCAATGCAAAATTCAGTTCTCGATATGGCAAGAATTTCTTGAGACGGCGATTCAAGAAATTGTTGAAGTATTACGTCCATATGAAAAGTCTACTTGAAGAAAAAGGAGTTTCCGGGAATGACTCCACCCAGAGTATAGAGGCTATTGGTGATGTCTGGGACAAGTATATCAGGGTACTGTTCATTTAGTTTGATCATGGTGCTCAATTTGTTCCACTGAACAAATTATCCTCTGTGCAGGCACGCCCGGATGCACTCTTATATAGAAATAAGACCTGGCTGAAGTTTCAAGATCTAGCATCAATATATGGCTCGGCTTCATCCACTGGATCAGGCAATTGCTTTAAGCCGGGTGAGAAAGCCAAAGCTCTTAACAATTGCAAGTTACCTGTGTATCTTATATGGCCAGCTTAGGTTGGCTGTTTGTGAGCTAAATGGGCTTGTCTTTTACTTATTAAGCATGAATAATAATTGAACTGAAACAAAAGCTTCTTAGAAAGAATCAACCTTTGATACAACAAAGATAGGTCACAGAGAGTCCGAAGGTCTGTATATATAGCATAAACCTCAGTATAGCTATTTTATGGAGAAGCTAAAACAATGTTGGAGTAATATAATTACCAAAAGAGACACTGCAGTAATGCTATTGCTTAGAAGACAAAATGCTTGAGTAGACTTCATGAGGTGTTAACATAAAGAGCTGAACCTTGAGATAAAATTAAGTTAAATTATGAGCCTCCAAATTTTATTTTTCTTCCAGTTTGAAATTTCTCTTTTCTTGCAGAAGTTGCTATGTTTTAGAGGAGAAAATCTCTTGCTTGTCAATAACAGTCTATAAAGTGGTATTTCTTAATGCAGTTTTGCTGAGGTAAGATGATTGATTGTCTCAAATGGCATGGAGTTGAAGCAATTTGAGCTATGATAAGCTGACCAGTATGCCTTATTTGGAAGTCCTATTACAATTAAATGAAAGACGAGAAATCTTGAGAATTGGTGGTGAGTAGAGGTGATCAATTGTCTTGCACTTAAGCCTGCTCTTCCCAGGAATTGGATTTAGCCTGGAATCGCCGGCTGCTTGTGTGCCAGCTTGGTGGTTGAATTGAAAGCAGGATTTTTTTCCCCTCCCCTTCTCAATTGTTGGATGTATGTTTTACAATATTATGTTACCCGCAACAATAACCCAAGGTTCTCCGGCCAGGTTAATTCGATGCGTGCTAAGGCAGCTAAGTGAGAATGCTGCTGAATGTCGCCGTCCTATAGTTGTTGTTCAATTCGGTTATGTTAGGTAGTATAGTGTGTGTCTTTTCCAGTATCCACGGGCCAAGGGGTCCATGTGTATGTTGTTGCATTTATGTTTGATGTAGTGTTCTGTTTTTACTTGTTGTGAGGGATAGATAGTGGGAGGAAAAAAAGGGAGAAAATGGCGAGACAGTTGGGAGGCAGTAAGGAGTGGTGTGGGAGTAGTGGGAGGGCTGGAAATGTACCTACTGATCCTATGTACAAAAGGAAGAATTTCAGCAGTGAAAAGGACATGTCTTTTCTCAAAAAAACACAAGTGAACTGTAAGAATTGAGATTGTTGGGTTCTCTCTAACGAGCCCAAACAAAGATTGCAAACATAGGTAGACGGGGAAGGAAAACATTAAAGGCTAGAGTAGAATCAGAATTGGAACTCGAGGAATTAAACAAAAGTAACCAAAAAAGATCCTATAACATATTATATCTCTCAAAAATAAAAATTACTATAGTGATAGTTTATTTCATCATTTTTAATCAACAAATTGAAGCTCTACCAATATTGAAATTCAATGAAATGAAACAAAGATAAGGGAAGGATGCATACCTAATTGTGGTTATGAAACCATAAACATTCACAAATTCAGAGCTCAAAATTTAAAGAATATCATCCCACAACACTTTGATGATGGTAATGAATGGTAGTAATGGTAGAGTTGTCTAGCTTAAAAGAATTTGAATTTATTATTCTTAATATAATAAGTACAAGACAAAAACTTGTACTTAAACTGATACAAGAAACCTCTGTAGTATTTATGGGCTTAGTTGTTCCATTTTTTCCCTCTTCAGGTAAAAAGGAAGGCCGTTTTGCTTCCAAAAAGGGTCTGAAAGCAAATATGGATCAAGTCCACAAAAGGGGTTCAATGCCAAGCAGCCACAAGGTCGCTTTCATTTGTAATTATGGCCAAGAAAGTGTCGGTGAACCTGATTTCCATCACTATGTAAAATGTGAAAGAGATGATCCGGTTGAAATGGCAGGTACATTTTTATTTCACCCAGTTAAATTGGGTTGTATATAGTCTGCTGAATGCTTTAGATTTCATAATTTAATTGTTGAACTGTGAATATAATATAGCTTGTATGGGAATTTGTATTTTACAGGAACGGACAAGGTGGAATTTACTGCAATTATGGATTATTCAGAAACAACATGGATGCCGTTGATGGACCGCTATTTGATTGACCTTATGCTAGAGCATGTGCGTAGAGGAAACAAAAAGGGTCATGTTTTCAATATTGAGGCCTGGAGGGATATGGTTTTGTCATTTAAGGAAAGGTTTGGTTCTGTATATGACACTGATTTTTTACAATGTCGCTATGAGTATCTAAGGAGGCAATATCATGCCATGAGGAAACATCTTCAGCAGAGAGGTTCTTGCCTGGATGAATCACAGCAGCTAAACGTGGCATGTGGAGATTTTTGGGATGGTTACATAAAGGTGTATCCTTGTTGATTTGATTGTACCTGTCAATTGTAAAGAGGTAGTTCTAACATGTGGCTCCTGTAGGAGAATCCAGATGTTAAATCATGTAGAAAAAACCCTGGGCCAGACTATCATGAGTTGTGCTTGATATATGGAACTTCTGTACCTGGTGACATTTGCCAGCTGGATTCAGACACTAGCCCTTATGGCAGTGGTGTGCATCTCATTCTGATGAAATAAAAAGCAATTACTTTTTGATGAAATTTGTCTTCTTATCATAGACTGAAATCCTTTGAATTGTTGCAGTTCACATTTATTATTTCAACTCTATGCAGGACATTGCTGTAGTTGGACTTACCCAATGGACCGACTTTTGATCGATCTATTGCTGGAGCTTGTTAGGGCAAGTGGCCCTATTCGTTGTGATTTAGGAGAACAAGCCTGGCAAGATATTATTGCCAAGTTTGAGGCAGAGTTTGGATGGCAGTTTAGCCTAGATGTATTAAGAAGTCGCTTCTTGGATTTAAAGAGACAATTTCTTAAGAAAACTGGGTTAGATCAGTATGGATCTCTGTGGGATGATAGGCACTGCAAGTTTGCTGCTAATGACTTTCTCTGCATTCCTGATCTCAAGGTAATACTTATCGCTTTTTGCACCCAAGGAGTATTGCAGGGATAAGTTAATGATGCTTTGCTTGCCCCCCGGCCCCCCCCCCCCCCCCCCCCAAAAAAAAAGCGTTTCTGCTGCTTTTCCTGGTTAACTTGTGTGTGGCCTTTGCAGGAGGAACATGACCTTCAATCAGACCACAGCCGGAGCCCACCATATTGTGAAGATCTATTCCTGATATTTGGAAATGCAGATGTTATTGATTGTTCTGTGGAAACCAGTGACTATAACCAAGGAGGCAGCGGATCCATGGATTTGCCTGGTGATATTGATATGGGCGAGTGTGATTCTCTAAATGAAACTGATTCAGTAATTGGTGATTCTAATTCTCCAGCCGCAGAAAGGAATGTCTCTGCTAGGAAAAAGAGGAAGTCAGGTCCAGCAGTGAACTCATGCCATATAGCAAATATTAGAAAGTTGGATGGCCAGTTGGATAGTAGGATCTTGAATAGGCAGTTTAGTGAAGTAGACAGAGCCTGTTGCACAGTAGAAAACATTGTTGATGCACTGCAGAGCGTGCCTGGCATTGATGATGAGATAGTGTTGGAAGCTTTGGAACTATTGGAAGATGAGAGGAAGGCAAAAATGTTCATAGCAATGGATGCTACTGCACGAAGCAAGTGGCTATCGAAAAAGCTGCAGCACATGTGATGAAATAGTCGTTCTGATAAATTTCTGAATGTAAATTGCAAATGCAATTGACTGATTTGATGAAAGAAAAATGTGTGTGTGTATTTCTGGTGGGTTTTGAAACCCTTGATAACATTTTTATTTTTTCTTTTTTTCCTTGTTCCTTGTTTTCTTTTACAACCACAAGGTTGTTGCCTAAAAATTTTATTTCCCCTTTCCACGGGCAGAGGAGCATTTCCAATTTCCCTCGTATGGACTGGGAAATTCGTTTTGGTGGATAAGGATTAAGGAAGAAAAAGAGCTGAAATATGTACTTCGAGCAAGTACATCATCACTTGTCCATTCCCCTCTTTCAGTGAAAGATGCTATTCTGTAATCCGAATCAATTACTTTTATAAATGGCCTTTATTTATTTATTATTTAATCGGTTTATTTAGGACCTTTCCCCTTTTTTTTTATCCCCTTTTTATAATCGATCTGTTTTACAAACTATGGCTTTAAATTCATTAACTTTCCATCATTTAGATCAGAGATTATGCCATGAAAGAGTGGCCGGGTCTGGTTGGTTTCGGTTCTTAAACCAGTAGTTTCCACTTAGAATTTTAGGAATTGGTCGATTGGGAATCAGATTCTAAGGTTTTGAACATTACCCGCAAAAGCTGGTTCCCAACTCTGATCGGTTTTCTTCTAGTTGTCGAGTCTAATTATTTATTTATTCATTTTTTATTCTTAATTCGATTTATACTAGATCCTATACTCATCTAATATAAATAATTGATTTGAATTAGGAATTTCGTCTTATTTTGGAGTCGCACACTCAATTGAAGTTGGGAAGTATTGTTGAATTAAGACTAATAAAGCAGATTAATCCTAATTTGGACAACTAGTTAACGAGATTTCCTCTTTTCATTTTTGTGAAAAAGGAAAGAGAAAACCAGAGTTGCTGGACTTGGGAGGGGTTAACCTATTAAAACCTTAAAGTTATCACCTTGTTATCATGAAATCTAAATCTCATCCTAATGCCTTTTACTATTATTTTTTATTTTTTTATTTTTGTTATTTTTTTGTTGTGTTTATGCTTATTGATTAGAAATAATTTATTCTAATATGGAAAAATGGTTTTTTTTTTAATTTTTATTTTTTTTAGAGTTACCCTATGAGGATGCCTACATGCCTTTTATTTAGGATTAAACAAGCCGTAGTTCGCTTTTCATGAAAAACTTTAGTGGGTTTGTTAATTTTAATTATGAAAATACTTTAGATTTACGTTTTTTATCATTTTAGTATTTTTTTTGAAAAAAATCTAAGCCTAAGCTTTATTTTTATTTTTTTGAAAAAATTAATTTAAGAAAAAACTAATTTTGGATTTATTTAAGAAAAGAATTTTTCTAAGTGATAAAAATTATTTTTATTTCTCTATTATTAACCTACCTCTAATATTATTATTTTCATTATTATTTTTTTATTTTTTATTATTTAATCTATTCTAAATTAAACATGAAAATAATAAACTAATCTAAATTCTACCATTTTTTCTAATATTATTTTTTCATTTTTTCTCTTTTTTTTTATTTTAATTTCTAATTGTAAATAAATAAACAAATAAATAAGTAAATACAATAAATAAATAATAAATAAACGAAAAATTCGACTTACCTGGATCCGAATACAGTGTGCGGGTCGGGTCGATAGGGAGTTGAATTTCTATAGTTTATATGGAACTGTCGACACAAATCTGTCATCGACTTCTTGTTGAGGTTGGTATCGTTGTCGATGATGATTGACTCATGGAACTCTATATCGAGCTATTATGTCCCTTTTTAGGAATCGAACTATTACCCCTTTTGTGACACTGGCATATAATGAAGCTTTCACCCATTTGGTGAAGTAATCAATGGCTACCAATATAAATCTGTGGCCATTGGACACGGTTGGAGTGATTGGGCCGATGATGTCGATTCCCCACATGGAGAAAGGCCATGGTGCAGACAATGAATGAAGTTCTTTAAGTGGGGAATTTATTCGGTTTGCATAAACTTGACACAAGTGACAGTGCTTGACATATTTGATACAATCTGATATCCATGGTTAGCCAATAGTAGCCTAATCTCATGATTTTTTGGGCCAACATGTAGCCGTTCATGTGAGGTACATATACTTCTTCATGCACTTCTTTCATCAATTCACACGCTTCATTTCTATCCACACATCTTAACAAGGTGGTATTAGGTGATCTTTTGTAAAGCATAAGCCCATTTAATAAGAAATGACTTGCTAACCTTCTGAATGTTCTTTGGTCGTTTTTGCTAGCCATTTTAGGGTATTTTCTTTATTGGAGAAAAGTTTTGATATCATAATACCAGAGTTTACCATCTTGTGCTTTTTCGATTATCAAACAATAAGCAGGCCGATCTTCGATTTCTATTTTCAATGGTTGGACTTCGACTCCCATTGTTATATGAATTATAGATGCTAGTGTGGCAAGTGCATCTACAAATTGTTTCTAAGTTCTCGGGATGCATGTGAAGGTGATTGCCTCGAATTCATCGATTAGCTTTGTCAAATGCTGATGGTATGATACCAATTTGGGGTCTTTAGTCTTGTATTCCCCTCTTGTCTGTAATATGATGAGTGAAGAATCTCTGTACACTTCTAATTCATGGATTTTCATGTGGCAAGCCATTTTGAGGCCAATGATGCATGCCTTATATTCCGCGATATTATTAGTATATGGAAATGTGAGTCTTGTTGCTGAAGGGAACTGTGTTCCTTCTAGTGATATCAGCACTGCCCCGATCCCATAACCAAATACATTGGTAGCTCCGTTAAATAATATTTTCCATTTAGGGCTTTGTTTTGTCCCACGGTCTGCTGCTGGTTTGCCCTCTACTGTTAATATATTTTCATCAGGAAATTTGGCTAGTGATTCTTAGGGATCTCCCTCAATTAGGTGTTTTGCCAACTGATCGACTAGAGATTACCCTTTTGTCGAATTTTGATTTATGTATGTGATATTAAATTCTGATAAGAGTGTCGAGTCTAATTTTTTTATTTCCCATTCCTAATCCGATCTATACTAAACCCTATGCTCATCTAATGTAGACCCTCGACTTGAGTTAGGAATTTCGTTTTATTTTGGAGTCGCCACCCAACTGTTGTTGGGAAAGATTGAATTAAGACTAATGTAGCGGATTAGTCCTAATTTGGACCACTAGTCGTTGTGATTTCCTCTTCTCGTTTTTGTGAAAAGAGGAAAAGGGAAAACCAGAGTTTCTAAGTTCGGAGGCTAACCTATTAAAACCCTAAGGTTATCACATAATCTCTTAAAATTTATCCTATCTCGAAATGTCTTTTATTTTATTTTTGTTGTTTTTTATTGTGTTTTTGAGTCAATTATTCTAAGAAAATGAATTTTTTATTCTTTTTAAGGGTTACCCCAAATGGGTGCCTACGTACCTGCTATTCAGGATCAAACAAGCCGTAGTTCGCTTTTCCTGAAAAATTTTAATGTGTTTGTGAATTTTAATTATGAAATTTCTTTTGATTTATGTTTTTACTATTTTAGGATTTTGTTAAAAACCTAAGCCTAAGCTTGATAATTCGATTTTTTGAAAATAATACTTTTAAGGAAAAACACCAATTTTAGATTTATTTAAGAAAATGATTTTTCTAAGTGATAAAATTCCATTTTTTTTCTATTTTTCAACTCACTTCTACTATTATAAATTTTTATTGATTTTTATTAATTTTTATGATTTTTATTAATTTTTATAATTTTTATTAATTTTCATAATTTTTTATAATTTTTATTGAAAACTTTTCTCCTACATTATTTATTTATCCTATTCTAAAATCTAAATTATTATTATTATTCTTTTCTAATATTTTTATCATTTTCTTTATAAATTTTTACATTTTTATTATTTATTATTATAATTATTATTTTTATTTTTATCATTCATCTTAAATTAAATCCTAAATAAAAATCTAATTTTTAACATTTTTTTCTATTTATTGAATTGTAAATAACAAATAAGTAAATAAATAAATTCAAAATAAATAACGTAACTAAATAAATAAAATAAAATTAAAAAAAAAAAAATCAGAAATCCGACTTACTTGGATCCGGGTCGGTGCGCAGGTCGGGTCGAGTCAAAGCGAGTCGGGTCGGGTCAATCGGATGCGGCGGCTGGGAGTGCTCGTTGACGGCGTTCCGGCGGCCTTTTGCAGCGGTTGATGTGTCGATTCCTATGTTCTCAAGGGTGAGGAACTCAACTGTAGCGGTGGTTTGCTTCAGAAACGCCTCCTGGTGGCTGCCCAACACTTGATCGGTAGTCGCGGTCTGAAACAACTCCGGCGAGCTTCGATTCTCTCTTTTTTTTCTCTTTTTCTCACTTTTGATCTGTGATTCTGCTTCTCCACTTCATCTTCTATTTATAAGCATTCAAAATCGAGCTGGATAAGCTCGGATTTCCACCGATCGAAGCAAATCGGATTTACGGTTAAAAAAACCAACTCCGATTCGTGTAAATCCATCGATTTATTGAGATTTGATTCCAATTAGATGATGTTTATCGTATTTCCGTTGAAGATCTGTTGGATTTGTGCAGAAAATCGAATCAAAACGGCCGAAATTCGGATTTTTCTCCTCGCCGGCGATCTCGGACAGAGGTTGAAGACGATCACGCGCCTGGCGCGTATGTTCGCTCCAGCCAATCAGATGTTGCCACGTGTCCCAAGTAAAGAAAAATTCGCAAAACGCGGATTCTGCTTCCCCCGCATTTCGAACCCCTGACCTCGCACCCTCGCGCGCACGCCTGACTCTGGTCCGGACCAGCTGAGCTAACCCACTTTCTCGATTTTATTTATTTCGCAAATTGCATATATGTAATGCGATTTTTTTATTTTTTTGTATTTTTTGAAATTTCAAAAATTTGTAAGAACCATTTAACCCTTATTATTGCCATTTCTGAAATTATTTTCTATAATTGATGTATTTTCCTATTTATTTTTATTTATTTGAATATTTTTCCTATTTTTGCTAAATTAGAGAAAAATATGGAAAAATTGGAAATTACTTTTTATCGATTATTATTGATCCTTAGGGCAAAAATGGGGTGTTTACAAAGAGTATTTGCCATTTGGAGATTATTCCTAACAAAATGAGCTTCTCTGCCTAGTACTTCAATGGATCATGTTTTGTTAGTAACTCGATGGGGTAGTAAAGGGTATATTGCCTTAATCGGTGCATGACCCAAATCAAAGCGCAGCAAGTCCTCTCTATTTCTGAATACCTCTGTTCCACATCTGTGAATTTCTTGCTTAGATAATATATAGAACGTTCTCTCCCCTCTTCATCTTTTTGTCCTAGCACGCACCCCATGGATTCAGGGAGTATCGTGAGGTATAAGAATAAAGGTTTTCCTTGTTTTGGAACTATTAAGACTGGGGGATTTATGAGATAGTCTTTGATTGTCCTGAATACTTCTTCACATTCATCGTCCCATTCTACTATAGTATTTTTTTTTACCAGATGGAATAGTAGACGGCATTTGTTTGTGAGTTGTGAGATGAAACGGACTATATAACTCAACCTTCCCAACAAACCTCTCACCTCTTTGATAGTACGTGGAGAGGGTAGTTCTAGTATGATCTTTACTTTGTCAGGGTCGATTTTAATGCTTTCTCGGTTTATGGAAAACCCTAACAACTTGCCTGTTGTGACCCAAAAAGTGCACTTTTCTGGGTTTAACTTAAGTTGAAACTTTCTTAGCCGTTTGAACAATTTTCTCAGAATAACTGCATGGCTTTCTTCTTCCTTAGACTTGGCTATCATATCGTCGATGTATACTTCGACTTCTCGATGTATCATGTCATGAAGTATCGCGACCATGGCTCTCTAATACGTTGCCCCAGTGTTTTTCAAACCAAAGGGCATGACTTTGTAATAGAAAGTTCCCCATGTTGTGATAAAGGTCGTTTTAGTTTTATCTTCTTCAACCATTTTTATCTGATTATACCCTGAGAAACCATCCATAAATGAGAAGAGATGGTTTCTTGTAGTATTGTCTACCAGGACATTGATATGAGGTAGAGGGAAGTTATCTTTTGGCGTAACTTGATTTAAATGTTGGAAGTCTATGCATACCCGTACTTTCCCATTCTTTTTTAGAACAGGGACTATATTCGCTACCCATTCTCGATAGTTAGACACCTCAATGAATCCCACTTCTAGTAGTTTTTTGACTTCCTTTTTAATCTTTAGTAAGATGTTAGGCTTAAATCTTCTCAATTTTTGTTTTTTAGGTTTGACATCTTCCCTTGTGGGAAGCTTGTGAACTACTATTGACTGGTCTAGTCCTGACATGTCACCATATGACCAGGTGAACACATCTGCATATTCAGTTAACAGCTCGACTATCTCGCACTTTTGCTCGGTACTCAAATTGGCCTCAATCTTGAGGTTTTTAGGTTTCTCAATGCTTCCTAAATTTACTGTCTCCACCGGCTCGTCTATTGAAATCCCACTTTGTTCATGTTTTTGCTAATTTTCTTGTGTTATTTCGTAGTCAAGGACATCGCCTCTAACGACTGATCCAGTAGTGTTGGAAATGATATCGATGTTTTCATTATTTACCTGCGCGAAATGTCCCTGATGTTTGATGGCAGGGAATCTATGGGTAAAGTGAAACGAGAGTATGTATATATAAGCAAAAAAGGAATGAATTATAATTTATTGAATCTGAAAAATAACCAAAATAGAAATTTGTTTAATAATTATTCCCTATTCTTGAGTTGACATAGCGCTATCAATAGGATAACAGAACCATTTGTTAAGAGCTAAACGCTGCTCGACGTGCAAGAGGTCGGGCCTTCATTGTTGACGTCGGTTTCGCTTATCCTTGGCCCTTAAATGGTAGTTGCTTGCTTGAATGATTGCTGGAGGGGTGGAAAATGCATTGGGGTATCGCTTGGCTTCTCTTTCTTTTTGCCTCTGATACCTCTTGCTTGTGCCTCTTCCTAGGTTGTAGGAATGTACCCAAGTCCAAACATCCCTTGCTGTCCCTCCTTAAACTGATAGCCTTCTTTACTAGTCACCTCGTTGAATATTTGGAGACCAAAGTCTTTAGAATAGTCTTCCCCGATGTAGGGTATGGCGATCTCTTTATAGATGGCATAATCTTGCTCACCTAGTGTAAACACCCCATTTTTGCCCTAAGGATCAATAATAATCGATAAAAAGTATTTCCAATTTTTCCCGATTTTTCCATATTTTTCTCTAATTTAGCAAAAATAGGAAAAATATTCAAAAAAAAAGGAAAATACATCAATTGTAGAAAATAATTTCAAAAATAGCAATAATAAGGGTTAAATGGTTTTTACAAATTTTTGAAATTTCAAAAAATACAAAAATCGCATTGCATATATGCAATTTGCGAAATAAATAAAATCGCGAAAGTGGGCTAGCTCAGCTGGTCCGGACTAGGGTCAGGCGTGCGCGCGGGGGTGCGAGGTCAGGGGTTCGAAACGCGAGGGAAGCAGAATCCGCGTTTTGCGAATTTTTTTCTTTACCTGGGACACGTGGCGGCATCTGATTGGCTGGAGCGAACGCACGCGCCGGGCGTGTGATCGTCTTCAACCTCTGTCCGAGATTGTCGGTGAGGAGAAAAATCCGAATTTCGACCGTTTTGATTTGATTTTTTGCACAAATCCAACAAATCTTCAACGGAAATACGATAAACATCATCCAATTGGAATCAAATCTCAACAAATCGATGGATTTACACGAATCGGAGTTGGTTTTTTAAACCGCAAATCTGATTTGCTTCGATCGGTGGAAATCCGAGGTTATCCAACTCGATTTTGAACGCCTATAAATAGAGGATGAAGTGGAGAAGCAGGATCATGGATCAAAAGTGAGTGTCGAGTCTAATTTTTGCGTTCCCATTCCTAATCCGATCTAGATTAGACCCTATGCTCATCTAATATAGATCCTCGACTTGAGTTAGGAATTTCGTTTGATTTTTGGAGTCGCCACCCAACTGTTGTTGGGAAATATTGAATTAAGACTAAAGGAGTGGATTAGTCTTAATTTGGACCACTAGTCGTCGTTATTTCCTCTTCTCGTTTTTGAAAAGAGGAAAAGGGAAAACCAGAGTTTCTAAGTCCGGAGGCTAACCTATTAAAACCTTACGGTTATGACCTAATCTCTTAAAATTGTTCCTATTTAGAAATGTGTTTTATTGTGTTTCTGTTACTTTTTATTATTTCATGAAAATGATTTTTTTATGGGTTGACCCGAATGGGTGCTTACGTACCTGCTATTCAGGATCAAACAAGCCGTAGTTTGCTTTTCTGAAAACTTTAAGTTTGTTTGTGGATTTTAATTTGAAAATCTCTTTCGATTTATGTTTTTAACATTTTTGGGAATTTTTCCAAAAATCTAAACCTAAGCTTTTATCTGATTTTTGAAAATGATTTTTAGGGAAAATATCAGTTTTGGATTTATTTGAGAAAAATGGTTTTTTCTAAGTGTTAAAACTTATTTTTATGATTCTTTTGAATTTTTTATTATTTTTTATGATTTTTTATAAATTTTTGTGATTTTATGACTTTTTTATTATTTTTATGATTTTTATGATTCTTTTACTATTTTTTTATAATTTTTCTAAGTTTTCATGATTTTCATAGTTTTTTATTATTTTTATGATTTTTGTTGATTTTTTATAATTTTTGAATTTTTGTTAAAAATTTTATCCTATTTTGAAATCTAAAATTTTATTATTACTTCTTCTAATATTTTTATTATTTATCTACATTTTATTATTATTTATTTATTTTTTTATTTATTTTTATTATTTTACTTTTTATTTTTTATTATTTTACTACATTATTAAATCCTAAAAATCTAATTTCTACATTTTCCTACTTATGGAAATAAAACATAAACAAATAAATAACTAAATAAATAACCAACAAATAAATAATCAAATAATAAATCAAATAAATACAAATAAATAAACAAAATTAAAAAAAAAAATAAAAAATCCGGAAAATTTGACTTACCTGGATCCGGGTTGGTGCGCGGGTCGAATCGGGTTGGGTCAGATCGGTCGGATGCGGCGGCGGAGGATGCTCGTTCACGGCGTTCCGGCGGTCTTTTGTCACGAATGAGGTGTCGAATCCTAGCTTCTCGAGGGTACTGGATCCAATGGCGGCGGTAGTTTGCTCCCAGATCGTCTCCTGGTGGTGGTTCAACTCCGGTCGGCAATCGCGATTTTGGGTCTCCTTCGGTGCTCTCCGATTTGCTCTCTTTTCTCACTTTCTCTCAATTCTGATCCATGTCTTGGCTTCCTCCCTTCGATTCCTATTTATAGGCACTTGAAACCGAGCTGGATAAGCTCGGATTTCCTCCGATCAAAGCTAATCGGATTTTCGGTTAAAAAAACCAACTCCGATTTGTGTAAATCCTTTGATTTGTTGAGATTTGATTCCAATTAGATAATGTTTATCTTATTTCTGTTGAAGATCTGTTGGATTTGTGCAAAAAATTCGAATCGAAACGGTCGAAATTCGAATTTTCTCTTCCGCCGGCGATCTCGGACCCGAGGTAAAAGACGATCACGCGCCCGGCGCGTGCGCTCCCTCCAGCCAATCGGATGCTGCCACGTGTCCTGGATAAGTGAAAAAATTGCAAAACGCGGAAACTGCTCCTCCCGCGATTCGAACCCACAACCGAGCCCCCCTGCGCACGCTTTAGCCCGTGGCTCGGACCAGCTGGGCTAGCCCACTTTCCTGATTTTTCTAATTTCGCAAATTGCATATATGCAATGCGATTTTTTTATTTTTTTGTATTTTTTGAAATTTCAAAAATTTGTAAAAATTATTTATTATTTATTATTGCCATTTCTGAAATCATTTTTCAAAATTGATGTTTTTTCCTATTTATTTTTATTTTTTGAATATTTTTAATTATTTATGCTAAATTAGGGAAAAATTGGAAAAAAATTGAAAATTGATTATTATTGATTATTATTCATTCTTAGGGCAAAAATGGGGTGTTTACAGTTGCCCCTCTTTGTAGTAAAGTTCGAAAAACTTAACTACAAAGATTAAAAGGAAGACGCCATTTTTGGCCTCTTAAATAGATAACACGGTCCTAACAATTTAGAGTCATGTTCCCTCCCCAAACAGTGCTTTATGGGCTGACTAATTGGCGATAGGAAACACCTCAAGCATTGTGTGGAAGAAATGATGATAGGAAGCGTCTTATCAGACTAGCAACCTTGGAAAGAAAATTTACTTAGGAAGCGCCCTTATGAGCTGGCTACCTGTCAACAGAAGCGTCTTGTTAGACTAGCAACTGTTTGGAAGAATATTTCCGAAAAGTGCCCCAAGAGCTGACTAATCGGGAGAATCTAGGAAAGTGCCCCTCATGGGCTAACTAACCTTAAGATAAATTTTTAGGAAAGTGCCTATCTTGGGCTGACTAACCTATGATAGATTTTTACGAAAGTGCTCATCTTGGGCTGACTAACCTATGATAGAGTTGTCTCAAAAAGTGCCCTTATGAGCTGACCTTGAGAACAACTTTTTAGGAAAGTGCCCATATTGGGCTGACTAACCTATGATAAATTTGGTTGAACTGTCTTAAAAAGTGCCCTTATGAGTTAACCTTGAGAACAGATTTTTAGGAAAGTGCCCATCTTGGGCTGACTAACCTAAGATAGAATTGATTGAACTGTCTCAAAAAGTGCCCTTATGAGCTGACCTTGAGAACATATTTTTAAGAAAGTGCCCATCTTGGGCTGACTAACCTAGGATAGAATTGATTGAACTGTCTCAAAAAGTGCCCTTATGAGATGACATTGAGAACAGATTTTTAGGAAAGTGCCCATCTTGGGCTGACTAACCTATGATAGAGTTGTCTCAAAAAGTGCCCTTATGAGCTGACCTTGAGAACAGATTTTTAGGAAAGTGCCCATCTTGGGCTGACTAACCTAGGATAGAATTGATTGAATTGTCTCAAAAAGTGCCCTTATGAGCTGACCTTGAGAACAGATTTCTAGGAAAGTGCCCATCTTGGGCTGACTAACCTATGATAGAGTTGTCTCAAAAAGTGCCCTTATGAGTTGACCTTGAGAACGACTTTTTAGGAAAGTGCCCATATTGAGCTGACTAACCTATGATAAAATTGATTGAACTGTCTCAAAAAGTGCCCTTATGAGCTGACCTTGAGAACAGATTTTTAGGAAAGTGCCCATCTTGGGCTGATTGACCTATGATAAAATTGATATCTCAAAAAGGTGCCCCCTATGAGCTAACCTTGAGAACAGATTCTTAGGAAAGTGCCAATCTTGGGCTGACTAACCTAGGATAGAGTTGTCTCAAAAAGTGCCCTTATGAGCTGACCTTGAGAACAACTTTTTAGGAAAGTGCCCATCTTGGGCTGACCGACCTAAGATAAAAATGATATCTCAAAAAGGTGCCTTTATAGGCTGACCTTAGAAAAGATCTAGGGAAGTGCCCCTTTTTTGGGCTGACTACCCTATTAAAAGGAATGTTTAGACAAGTGCCCAACTATGGGCTGACTCATCTTATGCTTCTGAATATGCTTTCTACTGACTGAGCTGAATGATGTGATGCCTTTCATGATATGATGATAGTTATTTATTATTATTTTTTCAATGTGCTTGCCAGTTTTATCGTGGATAGTAGCCAAACAACCGAACCCTCGGGCTGGTTTGATTCTGCTTCATTTCTTCTTATCTTGGCACAGGGTTGAAAATTTTGTTGTGCTCCCTTTCTTTATGCACATGGCTCTTTTGATGGTAATGTTATCCTACTAATGCATTCAGTTCTAATGCTCAAAAGTAAATAGAATTATATCACAAACTATATTAAGATTCATTATCATTTTAGTGTTTATCTTTTATAGGCGAAGTGATGGGTAATGTGTTTAGGAATATTTGTTGTGATGAGAATTGATTGGGATTATTGACCATTCAGGGATATTAACTTTGCTTGCAAAAAGTGAAAACTCGACTCAACGAAATCTGTATCGAATATTGGCTTTCATAAACATTGGCAAAATTTCAATTCCCTTGCCTAAGGATAGTACATCTTTACAGCATCTGTGTTAATGGGGTCTCTCAATTTCGGACCATCCATCTGAGTTAATATCAAAGCACCTCCTGATAGAACCTTTTTCACTACATAAAGGCCCTCGTAGTTTGGGGTGAATTTTCCTCTGGAGTCTTGGGCATTCGGGAGAATCTTCCTTAACACTAGATCCCCCTCTTTGAAGTATCGAGGTCTCATCTTCTTGTTAAATGCTCGGGCTATTCTTTGTTGGTAACACTGGCCATGACATAGTGCGGTAAGCCTTCTTTCATCAATCATCAGCTGATCAAGCCTCTTCTTTACCCAATCTGATTCAGTTAGCTGAGTTTCCGACATGATTTTGAATGATGGTATTTCAACTTCAACTAGTAGCATTGCTTCAGTACCATATACCAATGAATAAGGGGTAGCTCCCGTAGATGTTCTTATTGAAGTCCTATAAGCCATGAGAGCAAACGGTAACATTTCGTGCCAATCTTTGTAAGTTGTTGTCATTTTCTCGATGATCTTTTTGATATTTTTGTTAGCTGCTTCTACTGCCCCGTTCATTTGAGGTCGGTAGAGAGTTGAATTTCTGTGGTTTATGTGGAATTATTGACATAAACCTGTCATTGATTTGTTGTTAAGATTGGTACCATTGTCGGTGATGATGGACTCAGGAACTCCATATTGGGCTATTATGTCCTTTTTCAAGAAGCGGACTATTACCCCTTTTATGACATTGGTATATGATGAAGCTTCGACCCATTTGGTGAAGTAATCAATCGCTACCAGTATAAATCTATGGCCATTAGAGTGATAGGGCCTATTATGTCGATTCCCCACATGGAGAATGGCCATGGTGCTGATACCAAGTGTAGCTCGTTGGGCGGAGCATTTATCCGGTTTGCGTAGACTTGACACAGATGACAGTGCTTGACATATTTTATGCAATCTGATTCCATGGTCAACCAATAATATCCTAACCTCATGATTTTTCGGGCCAACATGTAGCCATTCATATGAGGTCCACATACTCCCTCATGTACTTCCTTCATCAGTTCGCATGCTTCATTTTTGTCCACACATCTCAACAAGGTGGTGTCGAGTCTAATTTTTGAATTTCCATTCCTAATCCGATCTAGACTAGACCCTATGCTCATCTAATATAGATCCTCGACTTGAGTTAGGAATTTCGTTTGATTTTTAGAGTTGCCACCCAACTATTGTTGGGAAATATTGAATTAAGACTAAAGGAGCGGATTAGTCTTAATTTGGACCACTAGTCGTCGTTATTTCCTCTTCTCGTTTTTGTGAAGAGAGGAAAAGGGAAAACCAGAGTTTCTAAGTCCGGAGGCTAACCTATTAAAACCTTACGGTTACCACATAATCTCCTAAAATTGTTCCTCTTTAGAAATGTGTTTTATTGTGTTTCTGTTACTTTTTATTATGTTTTTGAATTATTTCAAGAAAATGATTTTTCATTTCATTTTATGGATTGACCCGAATGGGTGCCTACATACCTGCTATTCAGGATCAAACGAGCCGTAGTTTGCTTTTTCTGAAAAATTTTAAGTGTGTTGGTGAATTTTAATTTTTTGAAATCTATTTTGATTTATGTTTTTACCATTTTTTGGATTTTTTTCTAAAAAATCTAAGCCTAAGCTTTAATCTGATTTTTGAAAATGATTTTTAGGGAAAACATCAATTTTGGATTTATTTGAAGAAAAGGATTTTTCTAAGTGCTAAAACTCATTTTTTTTTTTTATGATTCTTTTATAATGTTTGAATTTTTTATGATTTTTGTGATTTTATGTCATTATCTATTCTATTTTGAAATCTAGAATTTTATTATTATTTTCTAATATTTTTATTACTTTTCTACATTTTTATTTTCTTTATTTTTATTTTTTTATATATTTTTTCCTTATTTATTATTTTTCTACATTATTAAATTCTAGAAAAAATCTAATTTCTACATTTTCCTATTTATTGAAAATAAAACAAAAACAAACAAATAAATAAATAACTAAATAACAAATAATAAATAAATAAATAAATTTGGAATAAATAAACAAAAAAATAAATTAATAAAAAAATCCGGAAAATCCGACTTACCTGGATCCGGGTCGGTCGGGTCGAATCGGTCGGACACGGCAGCGGAGGAGGCTCGTTCACGACGTTCCGACGGTCTTTTGACGCGGGTGAGGTGTCGAATCTTAGCTTCTCGAGGGTGCTGAATCCAATGGTGGTGGTGGTCCACTCCCAGATCGCCTCTTGGTGGTGGTTCAACTCCGGTCGGTGCTCGCGGTTTTGGACTCTTCTCCAATTCACTCCTTTCTCTCACTTTCTCTCGATTGTGATCTGTCCTCCGACTTCCTCACCTCCTCTTCTATTTATAGGCACTTGAAACCGAGCTGGATAAGCTCGGATTTCCTCCGATCGAAGCTAATCGGATTTTCGGTTAAAAAAACCAACTTCGATTTGTGTCTATCCATCGATTTGTTGTGATTTGATTCCAATTAGATAATGTTTATCTTATTTCTGTTGAAGATCTGTTGGATTTGTGCAAAAAATCGAATCGAAACGGCCGAAATACGAATTTTTCCTTCCGCCGGCGATCTCGGGCTCAACGCGTGCACTTCCTCCAGCCAATCAGATGCTGCCACGTGTCCTGGGTAAATGAAAAATTCGCAAAACGCGGAAACTGCTTCCCCCGCGTTTCGAACCCGTGACCGAGCCCCCCTGCACGCGCCTTAGCCATGGTCCGGACCAGCTGAGCTAGCCCATTTTCCTGATTTTCTTTTATTCGCAAATTGCATATATGCAATGCGATTTTTTTATTTTTTTGTATTTTTTGAAATTTCAAAAATTTGTAAAAATTATTTATTATTGCCCTTTCTGAAATCATTTTTCGAAATTGATGTTTTTTCCTATTTATTTTTATTTTTTGAATATTTTTAATTATTTATGCTAAATTAGGGAAAAATTGGAAAAAATTGAAAAAAATTTGGAAATTGATTATTACTCCTTCCTAGGGCAAAAATGGGGTGTTTACAGGTGGTATCAAATGATCTCTTGTAAAGTATGGACCCACTTAATAGGAAATGGCTTGCTAACCTTCTGAGTGTTCTTTGGTCATTCTTGCTAGCCATTTCGGGGTATTTACCTTCTTGGAGAAAGGTCTTGATGTCGTGATACCAGGGCTTGTTATCTTGTACTTTCTCCACGGCTAAACAGTAGGCGGGCCAACTTTCGATGTCTATTTTCATCGGTTGAACTTCGACTCCTCCTGTTATCTGGATCATAGATGCTAGTGTGGCTAGTGCATCTGCGAACTGATTCTGAGTTCTCGGGATGTATGTGAAAGTGATTGCCTTGAATTCTTCAATTAGCTCTGTCAAGTGTTGATGATACGGTACCAGTTTGGGGTCTTTAGTCTTGTATTCCCCTCTTATCTGTAGTATGATGAGCGACGAATCTCCATATACTTCTAACTCGCGGATTCCCATTTGGCAGGCCATTTTGAGGCCGAGAATACATGCTTCATATTCTGCAATGTTATTGGTATAGGGAAATGAAAGCCTCGTCGCTGCAGGGAATTGAGTGCCGTCCGGGGATATCAATACTACCCCAACCCCACAACCGAATACATTGGCAGCTCCATCGAAAAACAGTTTCCATTTCGGGTTCTGCTCTATCCTAAAGTCTTCTACCGGCCTATCTTCCACTGTCAATATATTCTCATCCGGAAATTGGGCCTGTAGTTCTTGGGAATCTGTCTCGACAGGGTGTTCCGCCAATTGATCGGCTAAGGCTTGCCCTTTCATCGAGTTCTGATTTACGTATGTGATGTCGAACTCAGATAGGAACATTTGCCACTTAGAGATTCTCCCTATCAAGGTTGGTTTCTCTGCCAAGTATTTCAAGGGATCATGTCTTGTCAGCAGTTCAATATAGTAGTAAAGGGTGTATTGCCTTAGTTGATGCATGACCCAGATTAAAGCACAACACATCTTCTCCACCTCTGAGTGCCTCTGTTCCCCATCTATGAACTTCTTGCTCAGATAATATATGGAACGCTCTCTTCCCCCGTCATCTTTCTGCCCTAGCACACATCCCATGGATTCAGGGAGTATAGTGAGGTATAAGAATAAGGGCTTTCCTTGTTTCGGGACTATCAAGACCAGAGGTTTTGTAAGATAGTCTTTGATTGTTTTGAATGCCTCTTCGCATTCGTCGTCCCATTCTATTGTGGCGTTCTTTTTCAACAGACGGAATAATGGCCGGCATTTGTCGGTGAGCTGTGAGATAAAACGAGCTATATAATTTAATCCTCCCAGCAAGCTTCTCACTTCTTTAACGGAGTGTGGGGAAGGTAACTCTAATATAGACTTTACCTTATCAGGGTCGATTTTAATCCCTTCCTGGCTTATGACAAACCCTAACAATTTCCCCATTGTGACCCCGAAAGTGCATTTCTCTGGGTTTAACTTGAGCTGGAATTTTCTCAGTCGCTTAAACAATTTCCTCAGGATATCTATATGGCTTTCTCCTTTTTTGGATTTGGCTATCATGTCGTCCACATATACTTCAACCTCTCGATGCATCATGTTGTGAATTATTGCGACCATGGCTCTCTGATACGTTGCCCCGGCGTTTTTCAAACCGAAGGGCATGACTTTGTAACAGAAAGTTCCCCATGTTGTGATGAAAGTCGTTTTGGTTTGATCTTCCTCAGCCATTTTTATTTGATTATATCCTGAGAAACCATCCATGAATGAGAAAAGATGGTTTCCCACAGTGTTGTCTACTAGAACATCAATGTGAGGTAGGGGGAAGTTATCCTTTGGCGTGGCTTAGTTTAAGTCCCAAAAGTCTACGCATACGCGTACTTTTCCGTTCTTTTTCATGACGGGGACTATATTTGCTACCCATTCTGGGTAGTCGGATACTTCGATGAACTCTACTTCTAGCAGTTTCTTGACTTCTTCTTTGATTTTTAGTAAGATGTCTGGCCTAAATCTTCTCAGTTTTTGTTTTTTAGGTTTGACATCTTCCCTTGTGGGAAGCCTGTGAACTACTATTGAATGGTCTAGCCTTGGCATGTCACCATATGACCAGGCAAACACATCTACATATTCCGTTAATAGCTCGGTTATCTCACGTTTTTGCTCGGCACTCAAACTGGTCCCGATTTTGAGGTTCTTAGGGTTTTCCATGCTTCCTAGATTTACTGTCTCCACAGGCTTGTCAATCGAGATTCCGCTTTGTTCATGTTTTAGCCAATTTTCTTGTATTATTTCGTGGTCTAGGATATTGCCTTCAACAACTGACCCAGCAGCGTTAGAAACGATATCAGCGTTTTTACTTTCTACCTGCACGAAATATCCCTGACGTTTGATGGTAGGAGATCTGAGTAACATAAAAATGAAAGCATATATATAAGAAGAAAACAAACTGCAATTGAATTTGACAAAGAGTCTCAATAAAATTTGTTTAATAATTTTTCTCTACTTTTGAGCTAACCTAGCGCTACTGATAGGATAACAAAACCAATTGTTCAGAGCCGGATGCTGGTTGGACGTGTGGGGGGTTGATTTCCCTTGGCTGTCGTCCCCTTTATTTATCTGAGGCTCTTGAACGATGTTTGCCTTTTGGAAAGATTGTTGAAGAGGTGGGATACACATCTGGGTGTCGATCAGCTTCCCCCTTATTCTGCCTTTAACACCTTTTGTTTGCGCTTCTTCTTCGGCTGTAGGAATGTAGTTGGTGCTAGTGTTGGCCATTCTTGTTCTTGAGCGCGTGAGAACTGGACTTCTAGGAGGGTTCGGTTGCTTGGAAGCTATTTTGATACCCGGACGCGCATTTTGTTTTTATTTTAGTGCAATGAATGCAAGAATGATATGCATGTGTCACGCGGATGCTAAAAATAAAAGGGTTGACAATTGATTGACGATTAATATTGAATAATTTTTGGAGTTTGACATTCAAACAAATAAAAGATTACAATGATAATCTATTTCCTAGCTCTCTTGGTCTTCTGTTGTGGAGACTCAGGCTTCCTGTTGATGACAACTTCTAATTCTTCAACCCTGGCTTTGGTCCTGAGTGGGAGTGATCTCGCGTGGCCTAATGAAGAAAGCCGCGGGCTCTATTTCCTATAACTGGAGCATGGCCCGTACCAAAGGCAAATTCGCCTCTATCTTTGTTAGTGAGAGGATGGGGCCTATCTTTTGCTGGATGAAGGCCTGCTCCTCCGGGTTGTATAAGGTAAACCAATGGTCCAGTACCAACTTTGGGTCCAAAGGTTTGTACACCCGAATTTCTTTGCGGAGGAGGCGGTCGACTGCGGTGCTAGCCATCTATTTACAATAAGAAACTGCCTAATTACAAACAGAACTATGAAAACATTACAGGGAAATAAATTCGAACTCCATGAACAAAATAACAAACCATTACATTGTCATCAATTGTCAACCCCTCATGATGTTATGTATGCAAGTAGGTTGGTTCTAACTGGTTCCCGAGCTCTATGACCTCTCGCATTCTCGGAGAAATGGATCTCAGGCCATATCGAAGCATAGGGTGGGGTAGCCTAATTGGTCCCGAATGGTGAATCAACTCACTTCGCCCGAAACCTACACAATGGCTCCCCGTTTTAGGTTTCTAGGACGGTCCGGGTTCGACCGCATCTATTCACACAAACATATGCATGCAAACCCCCATAGAAAACTAAAAATCTAACTAATCCCTGCAAAGTTAGTAACAGAGTAATAATTGAAACACATTTCTTAAAGAGAACAATTCGAAAAGATTCAGGTGGCTAGCCTACTAGCATGGGTCCCCGGTGGAGTCGCCATCCTGTCGAGTCTAATTTTTGCGTTCTCATTCCTAATCCGATCTAGACTAGACCCTATGCTCATCTAATGTAGATCCTCGACTTAAGTTAGGAATTTTGTTTGATTTTTGGAGTCGCCACCCAACTGTTGTTGGGAAATATTGAATTAAGACTAAAGGAGCGGATTAGTCTTAATTTGGACCACTAGTCGTCGTTATTTCCTCTTCTCGTTTTTGAAAAGAGGAAAAGGGAAAACCAAAGTTTCTAAGTCCGAGGCTAACCTATTAAAACCTTACGGTTACCACCTAATCTCCTAAAATTGTTCCTATTTAGAAATGTGTTTTATTGTGTTTCTGTTACTTTTTATTATTTCATGAAAATGATTTTTTTATTTCATTTTATGGGTTGACCCGAATGGGTGCCTACGTACCTGCTATTCAGGATCAAAGAAGCCGTAGTTCGCTTTTCTGAAAACTTTAAGTTTGTTTGTGGATTTTAATTTGAAAATCTCTTTCGATTTATATTTTTAACTTTTTTGGGATTTTTTTCCAAAAATCTAAACCTAAGCTTTTATCTGATTTTTGAAAATGATTTTTAGGGAAAACATCAGTTTTGGATTTATTTGAGAAAAATGGTTTTTTCTAAGTGTTAAAACTTATTTTTATGATTCTTTTGAATATTATTATTATTTTTTTATGATTTTTTATAAATTTTTGTGATTTTATGACTTTTTATTATTTTTATGATTCTTTTACTATTTTTTTATAATTTTTCTAAGTTTTCATGATTTTCATAGTTTTTTATTATTTTTATGATTTTTGTTGATTTTTTATAATTTTTGAATTTTTGTTAAAAATTTTATCCTATTTTGAAATCTAAAATTTTATTATTACTTCTTCTAATATTTTTATTATTTATCTACATTATTATTATTATTTATTATTTATTTATTTATTTTTATTATTTTACTTTTTATTTTTTATTATTTTACTACATTATTAAATCCTAAAAATCTAATTTCTACATTTTCCTACTTATGGAAATAAAACATAAACAAATAAATAACTAAATAAATAACCAACAAATAAATAATCAAATAATAAATCAAATAAATACAAATAAATAAACAAAATTCGAAAAAAAATAAAAAATCCGGAAAATTCAACTTACCTGGATTCGAGTTGGTGCGCGGGTCGAATCGGGTTGAAGCGAGTCGGGTCGGATCGGTCGGATGCGGTGGCGGATGATGCTCGTTCATGGCGTTCCGGCGGTCTTTTGTCACGAATGAGGTGTTGAATCCTAGCTTCTCGAGAGTGCTGGATCCAATGGCGGTGGTGGTTTGCTCCCAGATTGTCTCCTGGTGGTAGTTCAACTCCGGTCGGCAATCGCGATTTTGGGTCTCCTTCGGTGCTCTCCGATTTGCTCTCTTTTCTCACTTTCTCTCAATTCTGATCCGTGTCTTGGCTTCCTCCCTTCGATTCCTATTTATAGGCACTTGAAACCGAGCTGGATAAGCTCGGATTTCCTCCTATCGAAGTTAATCGGATTTTCGGTTAAAAAAACCAACTCCGATTTGTGTAAATCCTTTGATTTGTTGTGATTTGATTCCAATTAGATAATGTTTATCTTATTTCTGTTGAAGATCTGTTGGATTTGTGCAAAAAATCCAAGCTTCCTTCCATGGTATGGTGCCCTTCTTTTCAGCTTCCACCAATGTTTTGTAGGTGGATATCAATAAACTTACCTGCTGGATTTCTGCCCTTGACCATCCCAAGATTTCCCTATGTTCATCCAACTGGCCTTGAATTTGCTGCTGCAATTCTCTTGTCATAGGCGCTGGATTAATGTGAGGCCATGGATTTCCTAAATTCAGACACTCATAATCAAACAATTGATTAGAAAAGACATTAGGTTCAAGTGTTTGCATGGGCATTAGTGTCGACACTGGTGGCTTCTCATAGTGGTCTGTCTTCTCAAAAGCAAAGACATTAGGTTCAAGTGTCTGCATGGGCATTAGTGTCGACACCGATGGCTTCTCATAGTGGTCTGTCTTCTCAAAAGCAACAACACTTTTAGTCTGGGGTACTTGCTCACAGCCTTTGTTTTCTTGCTCATCCTCATCCCCCCAATCATCTATCTCACTCAAGACAGCTTCAAGAGTGGTTTGCCCTACATCTTCCTCCACATCATTGTTAGTAATTTCACCCTCAGCAGATATGTCGAAATACCTTGCTTTCTCATTAGACAAAAACACAGGATCATACATATCAAATGTTACCTGGTCATCTAGTGCTCTAAGGGTGAGCTTACCTTGTCCTACATCAATTAGAGCTTGACCTGTAGCTAGGAATGGTCTACCCAGAATGAGTGGAATGTCGTCATCTTCTTCCACATCCAGTATGACAAAGTTCACTGGAAATATGAATTTATCGACCTTGACTAAGACATCCTCCACTGTACCTTTGGAAAACCTTAAGCTCTTATCAGCTAGCTGCACAGTGATTGGTCTCCTCTTGCACTTTTGTGGCTCTATTCCGAGCTTCCTAAAAACTGAAAGTGGCATTAAATTAATACTTGCACCAGAATCAATCAAAACATTCTCAAAATCAATATTACCAATGGTGCAAGGGATACTGAAACTTCCCTGATCTTTCAGCTTTCTAGGTAGCTGAGCAGATTTCTTCTCTATGACAGTTGAACTCTCACCAAGAAGCATTACTTTCTCAACACTCTCCATGGATCTTTTGTTAGAGAGCAGCTCTTTCATGAATTTAGCATAGGATGGAATTTGCTTCAAGGCCTCTAAGAGAGGTATATTGATTTGAAGCCCTTTAAATATGTCACAAAACCTAGCAAACTGGGCTTCCAACTCCCTTTGGTTGAGTCTTCCTGGGAAGGGGATAGGTGGAACATAAGGTTGCAACACTGGTGCTTTGGATGTGAGTTCCTCCTCCTTCCGCTTACCTTTCTCAGGATCTTTCTCTTGAATTTTTACCGGCCTTTTAGCTTTCTTCACTTCCTTACCACTCCTTAGCATGATGGCATTGACATGATGGGTGTTCTCCTCAGTTTTGCTAGGCAAAGATCCTGAGGGTCTAGTACTTAGCTGCTGTGCAATTTGACCGAGCTGACCCTCCAAGTTTCTGATAGAAGCTTGTTGGTTTTGCAGGAGGGTGTCAGTCTTTTGCATGTAGCTCCTCATGAGCTCTTCCATCTGAGTGGGTTGCTGTTGAGAATTGGCATTCTGAGCAAAGGTTTGTTTGGGAAATCCAGGGGGTGGGTTAAGTGCTTGATTCTCATTCCTCCATGAGAAGTTTGGATGATTTCGCCAGCCTGGATTGTAAGTGTTGGAATAAGGCCCTTGATTAGCTCTTTGAAAATTGTTGGCATAGTTGACTTGCTCTCTATTGGATGATGCTGGAAAGTTTCCTAATGGACATTCCAAAGAGGGGTGTGGTCTTGAACACAAGTCACAACTAGCAAGCAAGTTAGCATTAACTGATTGAGAAGAATAAAGTTTGCTTACCTGAGTAGTGAGAGCTGCCAACTGAGCTGAAATAGAATCAATATCACTAACTGATGCAGCTCTTGATTTCCCTCTCTCATGTTGCCAATTATGTGCACTAGATGCCATTTCTTCAATTAAAGCACTGGCTTCAGTATATGTTTTACCCATCAATGCACCTCCAGCTGCAGCATCTACCAATGACCTCGTAGTGTCATCCAAACTAAGATAAAATACCTCAATCAGGAGATTATCAGGTATGCCATGGTGTGGACACTTCCGGATTGTTTCCTTAAATCGTTCCCATGCCTCATATAATGATTCACCACTAAACTTGGAAAAGTTAGTGATATCATTTCTTAATTTGGCAGTACGTGATGGTGGGAAAAATCGTCTAAGAAACATTGATTGAAGCTCGGCCCATGTGGTAACAGAATCTTGGGGTAAGGAATTATACCAAGCTCTTGCCTTATCCTTCAATGAAAAAGGAAAAAGTTGCAGTCTTATGGCATCATCAGAAACACCATTCATCTTTATTAAGTTAGAATACTGAAGGAATCCTGCTATGTGCTCATCAAGGCTCTCATGTGTATATCCACCAAACTGATTGGATTGCACCATCTGTATAAGTGCCGGCTTCAGCTCAAAAGTGTTGGCCTGAACAGCTGGCCTTCTAATTGCTGGTCCTTGAACAGTTAGGACTGAAAAATCGCGAAGTGCTCGCTGGGCAGCTTGAATAGGAAGATTGTTATTGTCATCTGCCATGATTTCCTTTTGATTCTCTCCTCTCTGTCTATTCTCTCTTCTCAAACGATGTATAGTACGCTCTATCTCAGGATCTAGGGGCAGAAGTTCAAGACTCCTACTCCTTTGCATGCGCACCCGCAAAAAAGACAGAAAAGAAAGACACACTATCAACAAAATAAAATGCACCTAAATTACCAACAAAGCTACAAAGTCTAATATCTTATAGTCCCCAGCAGCGGCGCCAAAAACTTGATCACTCGTGAAATGTATAAGTGAAACCGCTAGCAAGTATACTAGGTCGCAATCAAGTAATATATGATGAGTAGAGCATCGTTCCCTCGAGGACTAAAAAGATTACCAAACCTATAATAACTTATACTGATATTTAGGTAATTCAAACAGGAATCTTTTTTTATATCTAACTAAAGAGATTAAATCAAGTTCTATGCTAATGGGAATTATAAGATTCTTATAAATACTTCTAATTAAACAGTGGGAATTTAGAATTCACCCTAGTCATGCTAATCAAACTACTGTTAAGTTATTGAAATCAACTTATATGTGGTTATTCACGTGAGTTCAACATTTTAAACCTCAAATCAATTAGTCCACTTTCGTATCTCTAATTAACAGAGGATTCTAATATACTCTCATACATTTTTCAATGCTATGAACGCCTTATGCCCTAATACAATTATCCCTAATCTCTTAGTGAATAATTAATTAGAATATAGCTTTAATCTCTCTATGAACCCTAATTAAACCAATTAACGCCGCTTTCGCATTGACTCATTAGTCTAATTAAGAATTCCTAACAAATCCTATCTCCACTTTCATATTAATTGGATTTCTAACAATCTAATCTTATCACAATTAAATTGAAATTATAGGAATTCACAACATGAATACTTCACATATATGTCAATCTCATAACCAAACTACACTGATCATTTTAGCAAACTAGGGCTTCATCCACTATTCCCACAAACGAAATTAGCCAGCCATACAATAGATAACAACAAGACAAAATTCAATGAAAAATGTTAAAGAATCCATTAAAGACATAAAAACCAATTCACAGAAATGCAAAATATGATTAGGATAAGAAGTCACCAATATGCAGCAAATCTGGAAATAAGATCCTAAAACAACTCTTCAGAGATTTCTGACTTGATCTCCATTGATGGAAGTACAATTGAATTCAATCTTCAATTCCTTTGTAAAAAGCTAAAATTTCTCAAAACAAAGTTCTAAAATCTACCAAATTGTTCAAAGTCTCTCTAGTCGTTCCTTCTTTATTTTCTCACCCCTGCTTTTATGCTATGCAGAAACGTACAAATTGCACAAGAATATGAAAAGTCGGCAGTCCACCACATGAGGCACGGCCGTGTGTAATGTGGTGGTTAATTCCACTACATAAACCACGGTCGTGGGATAACTCCATAAGCGTCTCGGCATTTTCTTCTTTCCTTCTTCTTTTAGGCACGACCGTGTCTTAGGGGGTAAACACACCCACCACATGAAGCACGGCCGTGGGCTATCCCCTTAAGCCTTTCGTCCTTTGTTTTTCTTTAATAATTGTGGAAAGGAAAAACACTACATAAGGCATGGCCGTGTCTCATCCCTTGCTTGTGATTTTCTTCATGTTTTGCATCATGTACATCTTCAAGTCCATTAATCCCTAAGATATTAACGTAAATGCAATTTAAGTATCTTTTTATTGGAAATTTCTAATAATTGACAATAATATATATACTAATCACAAGATACAACATGATAAAATATGCCTTTATCAGGGCCATTGTGTAGGTTTCGGGCGAAGTGATGTAATCACCGTTCGGGACCGATTAGGCTACCCCACTCAATGCTTCGATATGGCCTAAGATCCATTTCTCCGAGAATGCGGGAGGCCATAGAGCTTGGGGACCTGTTAGAACCAACCTATTTGCATACATAACGTCATGGGTTGACAATTGATGATGATGTAATATTTATTGTTTCGTTCATGGAGTTCAGAGCTATTTCCCTGTAGTGTTATCATAGTTTTGGTTGTAATTAGGAAATTTCTGTTATAATAGATGGCTAGTACCGCAGTTGACCGCCTCCTTCGCAAAGAGATCCGGGTGTACAAACCTTTGGACCCGAAATTGGTGCTGGACCACTGGTTCACCTTATACAATCTAGAGGAGCAGGCTTTCATGCAGCAGAAGATAGGGCCCATCCTCTCACTAATGAAGATGGAGATGAACTTGCCCTTGGTACGGGCCATGCTCCACTTATGGGAAGTAGAGCCCGCAGCTTTCTTCATCGGGCCACATGAGATCACCCCTACCCTGAAAGAGTACACCCAGCTGCTACAGGCTCCAGCACTAACCAACCAAGTCTATGTACCTGATCTTGAGGCTGGGCCAGCCGGTATTTTCAGCAGACTCTTGGGTATCCGCAAAACAGCAGTTAACAAGGCCTTAGCAGACTATAACGGGTACTACATATTGTGTGGGGACCCTAAGACATATAGATGAAGAAGGGTGAATGCTTTCATCCTGACAGTTTTCGCCACCATACTATTCCCCACCGGAACTTTCTATGTCCACTGCCAGGTTATAGAGCTGGTAACCCAATTCCTGGAAGGAAGATCTTACATCCCGGCTCTATTGGCTGAACGAATCCGGAACCTAAACTTTGTCAAGAAGAAAGGCCATGGGATCCTCCGCTTAAGTATCAACCTCATGTTGATATGGTTCGTAAGCCACCTTAAGTGTTTCGGGTTGAACATGGTCCGGAAAACATTGGCTCAGCAAGTGGATCTCGTGGATTCATGCATAGAAAAGATAAAGCTACCCGACGACCTTACCGGCCACAGTTGGGTAGAAGTGCTCAGAAGCTTCAGTGTCGATGATATTCTGTGGACAGCCAGGTGGAGTTGCTGCGATAAAATTATTCTAACCTGCAGTAACCTTCAGGCCGTGCCCCTAATCGGAATCAGTGGGTGTATTGGCTATCACCCCAACTCAGTGGTCCGTCAGTTCGGTACTATTCAAGAGATAGTTTATCGGCCTTCGCTGGAAGCAATCACCTTCGAGTACCAAGATCCGAACTCACTAGTGGCTGAAAAGTTTGCTAAGCTGGCAGGAGTCAAAGCACTTTGGGAAGCCAGAATTGAAAGCCCGAATGTAGACCTCGGTGAGCTAGATGGCGAAGTGGGAAAGCATCGAGCCACCAGGGAGTTCGTGATCCACCGGCTGTATCAGACAGGGGAAAGGGCATATCGGGTCCCAGATGTCACTCAACCGAGGCCGGACAAGGTAAATCCGGAGCTAGAAATCTACCTAGAGCAAGTCAAAGCCCGGATGGAGGTATATTTTGAAGCTGCAGATTATAAGAAAGACATATGGAAAGGATGATTCAAGGAATCCGACCAAAGGAACAAAGCCTTAGAAGCACAATTGGAGAGGACCAAAGCCAGGGTCGAAGAATTAGAAGCCGTCATCAACGGGAAGCCTGAGTCTCCACAACAGAAGACCAAGAGAGCTAGGAAATAGATGATCACTGTACTCTTTCATTTGTTTTTTAAGTATCGAACTCCAAAGTTTCCAATATTAATAAAAATAAAGTTTCAATATTACTTCATCAATCAACTGTTGACCCTTTTATTTTTAGCATCTGTGTGACACATGCATCACATCTGCATACATCATACTAAAAAAAAGAAAAAATGCGCGTCAGGTATCAAGATAGCTCCTAAACAACCGAACTCTCCTAGAAGCCGAATTTGCACACGGTAAAAAATGAAGATGGCAAACAGTGGCGACAACCGCAACAACGCAAGTGCTGATGCTGCCTCAAACTCTAGGATCGTATCCTAGAACAAACGGTCCAATAGTTGGCTCCACAGGTCCACCTCCTGACTAAAAGCATCGGCCTCCTTCGCACCACCCAGCCAACCCAAGAAGAGCATTTAGGGGCTAGAAAAGGGAAGGCAGTGGAGGGGCAACCTCTAGAATATGAAGAAATCAATCCCCACCTCAACCCGGCCTTTGAATATGAGCCAATGATCAACCAGGGTCCAACCTCCAATGACCTGAAGAAAGAGATGGAGAAAAGACTTTTCCAACAGCTCCACGACAAGATGAAGACAATTGAGGGGCCTGATGGTTTCGAGCAAGCCAGAATCACCAGTCTGCCAATATACGGGGAAGAGGTGTACCCTGACAAGTTCAAGACCTCGGAATTCGAGAAATATGACGGGACTGGCTACCCCAAAATGCATACAAGGCTATACGCCCGAAAGATGAGCAAGTATGCTCAGTATGACCAACTGATGATCCAGACTTTCCAAGACAGCCTCACGGGCCCTACATTGGTCTGGTACGCCCACCTGGACTTCAATCATGTCAACACCTGGGAAAGGCTAGCCCGGGCGTTTTATGACCAGTACAAGTTTAACATTGAAGTCGCCCCCTCCGTAATTGATTTAAGGAGTCTCTGAAAAAGACACGCTGAGCCTTTTAAGGAGTATGCTCAGCGCTGCAGAGCCCAAGTCGCTAGAGTAGCGACCCCAATTTCTGAGAAAGAGTTGACATCCATATTCGTCAACACTCTAGATAAGACTTACTTCTCACATCTGGTGGGCCAGACATCATCCAGCTTTGCAGAAGTAGTAGCTGTAGGGTGCCGGATTGAAAGTGCCATCACCACAGGCAGACTCCAAGCAATGGATCCTCCCAGGGTCACACCAACACAAAGGCCCTTAGGAGGAAATAGAGCCAAAGAGTCTACCGTCAGCACGGTCCACTCCAGTAAGGCGGACAAGGTTGGAACTCGTGTGACATTTTAGACCACGAGTACCCCAGCCCAGAATTCCACAACAAGTCATAATCAGACTACCAGGGTCCCAAGACAGTTGACTCCAATCTCGCTTAGCTAGGTCTTTGCTCAGCTACGGGCAAATAACTTGATCAGCTTCAAAATCCCAAACGACCGGTACAAGCCCAGAAACTTTGACTCAAACCTCAAATGTGACTATCATATGGGTCAAGAGGGGCATTCTACAAACAGATGCTGGAGGCTCTGACACAAAATCTAGGATTTAATCGACGCCGGAATTGTGCAGTTGGACTTTGTTAACACCCCAGCACCCAATGTCAATACCAACTCGCTGCCCAATCATAAGCCCATCATCAATATGATCACATCTGAAGAGTCAACTCCCAAAGAAGCCCCAAAGCAAAAGGCGACGGACCAACAGAAAAGGCAGTCTCATCAAGCTCCAGAGAAAACCCCCAAGTCACATATCAAAAAGAGATGGTTAGTCGGAGACCCAACAGTCGGCACCCTGGGAGAATCGCATGGGAGATTCGAGTACTTGGTGAACTACTCTTATACCTCAACTGTATATGGGCCGCTTAGCGGATGGGGGCCCGAGTTTGAAAAAGAGGACAACCCGCTAAAGGAATGGGAGAAATCTGTAAACATGATTAATTCAAATCAAAAGCCAAGAGTCATAAAATGTTACGAGGGATAGTCAATTGAGATACAGATCCCGAAGAAAAGATACGTATTCAATGTCCCAATACCGGCGGAAAGGTATAAGGCCGCAGCTTTTGACTATCAGACCCTCGAGCAAGAGCGACCTCCTATGGTGGGAGAAATCACTCGCTCTGGGAGAGTATATGACCCGAAATATAAAGTCTCGACCGAAGAGCCCAACATGGAGAAAGGAGAGGAAGAGGAAGGGGGGCTCGCTGATTTTACAAAGATGGTCAAAGTGAGTGAATACAAGATCATGGAACAACTAAACAAAGTTCCAGCACAAATATCACTCATGGGCCTTCTTACAGCTTTTGAGCCCTATAGGGAAGCACTCTTCAAAGTGCTCAAACAGATTCAGGTCCCAGAAGGCATCGCAACAGAAAAAATAAGCCATGTAGCGGATTCTATTTTCACCACGGACCAGATATCTTTCTCTCCGGAAGAGCTAGGAGAGGAGGGAGACCAACATACAAAACCACTATTCATAGTGGTCAGATGCAACGACACGGTTGTCTCCTGAGTACTCATCGACAATGGATCATCCCTCAACGTTTGCCCATTGGCTACCCTCGACTTATTGGGAGTCGATCCAAGCAATATAAAACCTAGCTCGACGGTGGTCAGAGCTTTCGATGGGTCGAAAAGAGATATAGTGGGGGAGATAAACCTACCAGTGGAGATTGGCCCACAAGTGTTCCACATATCTTTCCAAGTCCTTGACATCCCAAGATCTTTCAACCTACTCCTAGGAAGGCCTTGGATACATACTGCTGGAGTCATACCCTCCAGTCTCCACCAAAGGGTCAAATTTATTGCGAATGGGCAGATAGTCACCGTGTTGGGCGAACAGGATTATGCCATATACAAAGAAACTGCCATACCATACATTGGGGAGGAAGGTTCAGAAGACTTTGGCCTCCAAATATTTAATGAGGTGAACGTGGTGACCAGCAATGAGGGCCATCAGTTTAAGGAGGGGCAGCAAGGGACGTTTAGACTAGGGTATGTTCCTATAGCTCGGGAAGAAGCACAAGCCAGAGGTGTCAAAGGCAGGATGAAAGAGAAGCCAAGCAACACCCCGATGCGTATTCCACCCCTCCAACAATCTTTCAGAAAAGCAACTGTCATTCAAGAGCCTCGGATAAGCGAAGATGACATCAGCAATGGGAGCCCAACCCCCTGCACGTCCAATCAGCATCCAGCTCTTGATAATTGGTTCTGTTATCCTATTGATAGCTCTAGGTCAGCTCAATGATAGAGAACGATTGTTAAACAAATTTTATTGAGACTTCTTTTAATTACAGTTTGTCTTACTTATATATATGCTTTCATTTTACTTTACTCAAATCTCCTACCATTGAACATCAGGGATATTTCGCGCAGGTAGAAAATAAAAACGCTGATATCGTTTCCAACGCTGCTGGGTCAGTTGTTGAAGGCGATATCCTTGACCACGAAATAATACAAGAAAATTGGCAAAAGCATGAACAAAGCGGAATTTCAATTGACGAGCCGATGGAGACAGTAAATCTAGGAAGCATGGAAAAACCTAAAAACCTCAAAATCGGGACCAGTTTAAGTGCCGAGCAAAAATGTAAGATAACCGAGCTGTTAACGAAATATGCAAATGTGTTCGTTTGGTCATATGGTGACATGCTAGGACTAGACCAATCAATAGTGGTTCATAGGCTTCCCACAAAGGAAGATGTCAAACCTAAAAAACAGAAACTGAGAAGATTTAGGCGTGACATCTTACTAAAGATTAAGGAAGAAGTCAAGAAACTGCTAGAAGTAGGGTTCATGGAAGTGTCCGATTACCTAGAATGGGTAGCAAATATAGTCCCTGTTATGAAAAAGAATGGAAAAGTACGCATATGCATAGACTTCTGGGACTTAAACCGAGCTACGCCAAAGGATAACTTCCCCCTACCTCACATTGATGTTCTAGTGGACAATACTGCAAGAAACCATCTTTTCTCATTTATGGACGGTTTCTCAGGCTATAATCAAATAAAAATGGCTGAAGAAGATAAAACCAAAATGACTTTCATCACAACATGGGAAACTTTCTGTTACAAAGTCATGCCCTTTGGTTTGAAAAACGTCGGGGCAACATATCAGAGAGCCATGGTCGCGATACTTCATGACATGATGCATTGAGAAGTCGAAGTATACATCGACAACATGATAGCCAAATCTAAAGAGAAAGAAAGCCATATAGATATCCTGAGGAAATTGTTTAAACGACTGAGAAAATTCTAGCTCAAGTTAAACCCAAAAAAATTCACTTTCGCAGTCACAACGGGCAAATTGTTAGGGTTTGTCATAAGTCGGGAAGGCATTAAAATCGACCATGAAAAAGTAAAGTCTATATTAGAGCTACCTTCCCCACGCACTGTCAAAGAAGTAAGAAGCTTGTTGGGAAGATTGAATTACATAGCCCGTTTCATCTCACAGCTCACAGATAAGTGCCGGTCGCTATTCCGTCTGTTGAAAAAGAATGCCGCAGTAGAATGGGACGACGAATGCGAAGAAGCATTCAGGACGATCAAAGACTATCTCATAAAGCCTCCAGTCTTGACAGTCCCGAGGAAAGGGAAGCCCTTATTCTTATACCTCACGATACTCCCTGAATCTATGGGATGCGTGTTAGGACAAAAAGATGAAGAGGGAAGAGAGCGTTCCATATATTACTTAAGCAAGAAATTCACAGACGGGGAACAGAGGCACTCAAAGGTAGAAAGGACTTGTTGTGCTCTGATTTGGGTCATGCATCGGTTAAGGCAATACACCCTTTACTATCATGTTGAGCTGCTGACAAAAAATGATCCCTTGAAATACTTGGCGGAGAAACCTGTTTTGATAGGGAGAATCTCTAAATGGCAAATGCTCTTATCAAAGTTTGACATAACATACATAAATCAAAACTCGATGAAAGGGCAAGTCTTAGCCGACCAATTGGCAGAACACCCTGTCGAGACAGATTCCTAAGAGCTATAAGCCCAATTCCCGGACGAAAATATATTAACAGTGGAAGGTATACTAGTAGAAGACCGTGGGATAGAGCAGAACTCTAAGTGGAAAATGTTCTTCGACGGAGCTGCCAATGTATTCGGTTGTGGGATCGAGGCAGTGTTGATATCCCCAGACGGCACACAATTCCCTGCAGCGACAAGGCTCACCGTTGCATATACCAATAACATTGCGGAATATGAGGTGTACATCCTCGACCTCAAAATGGCTTGCCAAATGGAAATCTGCGAATTAGAAGTATATGGGGATTCATCGCTCATCATATTATAGACAAGAGGGGAATACAAGACTAAAGGCCCCAAACTGGTACCATATCATCAACATTTGACAGAGCTAATCGAAGAATTCAAGGCAATCATTTTCACATATATCCCGAGAACTCAGAATCAGTTTGCAGATGCACTTGCCACACTAGCATCTATGATCCAGATAACAGGGGGAGCCGAAGTCCAACCAATGAAAATAGACATCGAAAATCGGCCTGCTTACTGTTTAGCAATTGAAAAAGCACAAGATGACAAGCCCTGGTATCACGACATCAAGACCTTTCTCCAAGAAAGTAGATACCTCGAAATGGCTAGCAAGAATGACCAAAGAACACTCAGAAGGTTAGCAAGCCATTTCTTATTAAGTGGGTCTGTACTTTACAAAAGATCGTTTGATACCACCTTGTTAAGATGTGTGGATAAAAATGAAGCCTGTGAACTGATGAAAGAGGTACATGAAGGAGTATGTGGACCTCACATGAATGGCTACATGTTGGCCCGAAAAATCATGAGGTTGGGATACTATTGGTTAACCATGGAATCAGATTGCATAAAATATGTCAAGCATTGTCATCTGTGTCAAATATACACAAACCGGATAAATGCTCCGCCCAACGAGCTATACTTGTTGTCAGCACCATAGCCTTTCTCTATGTGGGGAATCGACATAATTGGCCCAATCACTCCAACAACATCCAATGGCCACAGGTTTATATTGGTAGCAATCGATTATTTCACCAAGTGGGTAGAAGCTTCGTCATATGCCAATGTCACCAAATGGGTGATAGTCCGCTTCTTGAAAAAGGACATAATAGCTCGATATGGAGTTCCTGAGTCCATCATCACCGACAACGGTACCAATCTGAATAACAAGTCGATGACAGGTTTACGTCAACAATTCCACATAAACCATAGAAATTCCACTCCCTACCGACCTCAGATGAACGGGGCAGTAGAAGCAGCTAACAAGAATATCAAAAAGATCATCGAGAAAATGACAACTACTTACAAAGATTGGCACGAGATGCTGCTGTTTACTCTCATGGCTTATAGGACATCAATAAGAACATCTACTGGAGCTAACCCATATTCATTAGTATACGGTGCTGAGGCAGTGTTACCAGTCGAGGTCAAAATATCGTCATTCAGAATTCTGTCAGAAATTCAGTTAACTGAATCAGACTGGGTAAAGAAGAGGCTTGATCAACTTAATCTGATTGATGAAAAAAGACTCACTGCACTATGTCATGGCCAGTGTTACCAGTAAAGGATGGCTCGGGCATTTAACAAGAAGATGAGGCCTCGATACTTCAAAGAAGGGGATTTGGTGCTAAGGAAGGTTCTCCCGAATGCCCAAGACTTCAGAGGAAAATTCACCCCAAACTATGAAGGTCCATATGTGGTGAAAAAGGTTTTGTCAGGAGGTGCTTTGATATTGACTCCAATGGATGGTCCAGAATTGAGAGACCCCATTAATGCAGATGCTGTAAAGATCTATTATCCTTAGGCAAGGGAATTGAAATTTTTGCCAATGTTTATGAAAGCCAATATTCGATACAAATTTCGTTGAGTCTAGTTTTTATTTTTTACAAGCAAAGTTAATGTCTCTAAATGGTCAATAATTCTAACCAATTTTCATTACAACAAACATTCCTAAACACATTACCCATCACTTCACCAATGAATGATAAACACTAAAATGATAATGAATCTCAATAAATTTTGTAATATAATCCTATCTACTCTTGAGCATTAGAACCTAGTGCATTAGTAGGATAACACCACCGTCTAAAGAGCCATGCGCACAAACAAGAAGGACATCAATATCTTCAAACCCCGTGTCAAAGCAAGAAGAAGTGAAGCAGAAGTAAACCGGCACGAAGGTTCGATTGTTTGGTTGCTATCCATGATGAATTGGCAAGCATGTTAAAATAAATGACTATCATCCACATATCATGAAAACATCAAATCATTCAATCCAGTCAGTAAAAGCATATTCAAAAGCATAAGATTAATCAGCCCATAATAGGGCACTTGTCTCAACATCCTCTTGAATAGGTTAGTCAGCTCGTAATGGGGCACTTTCCTGGATATCTCTTCCTAAGGTCAGCCTATAAGGGCACCTTTTAAGACATTTCTTCCTGGCATAGGTTAGTCAGCCCACATTGGGACACTTCCCTAAGCATCCTCTCGTGGGGTCAGCACATTAGGGCACCTTTCGAGACATGTATTCCTACCATGGATTAATTAGCCTACAGAGGGGCACTTTCTTGGGTATTCTCTCTAGGATCAGTCCATAAGGGCACCTTTTTGAAACACTTTGTCATAGGTTAGTTAGCCCATAGAGGGGCACTTTCCTAGATATCCTTTTTTAAGGTCAGCCCACAAGGGCACCTTTTTGAGACATTTCTCTATGCTATAGGTTAGTCAGCCCACAATGGGGCACTCTCCTAAATATCATGTCTCAGGGTCAGCCTATAGGGGCACCTTTCGAGACATCTCTCCCCTAGGGTCGTGAATCTAAGAAGACACTTCCCGCTAAGGATAGTCAGCCCAAGAAGGGGCACTTTCCTAGAGACCTTTTCTTGAAGTTAGCTCAGAGGAGCACTTTTTGAATTTATCGATCAGTTAGCTCAAAGGAGCACTTTTTGAATCTATCGATCAGTTAGCTTAGGGGAGCACTTTTCAAATCTATCGATTAGTTAGCTCAGAGGAACACTCTTCGAATCTATCAATTAGTCAGCTCATAGGAGCACTTTTGATAACCGATTAGTCAGCTTGTGAGAGCACTGTTCGAAGGTATTTTTCCAAACAGTCGCCAGTCTAGTCAGACGCTTCTGTTGACAGGTGGCCAGCTCATAAGAGCGCTTCCTAAGATAATCTTCTCTTCAAGGTTTCTAGTCCGATAAGACGCTTCCTATCATCAGTTATCCTACACTCCTAAACAATGCTTGAGATATTTCCTATCGCCAATTAGTCAACCCATAGAGCACTTTTTTGGAGGATATATTACTCTAGATTGTTAGGACCAATCCCTAAGTAATACCAACCATCACAAAAGACTCGTGGGATTATTAGCTCATGGAGCATCTTCCTACCAAAAACCAAATTCCAGATAACCAGCCAAGCCAAGGCATTATCCATTCAACTAAGAGGCCAAAAATGGCGTCTTTCTTGTCTTTGTAGTTAAGTTTTCCAAACTTTACTACAAAGAGGGGCAGCTGTAAACACCCCATTTTTGCCCTAAGGATCAATAATAATCGATAAAAAGTAATTTCCAATTTTTCCTGATTTTTCCATATTTTTCTCTAATTTAGCAAAAATAGGAAAAATATTCAAAAAAATAAAAATAAATAGGAAAATACATCAATTGTAGAAAATAATTTCAGAAATGGCAATAATAAGGGTTAAATGGTTTTTACAAATTTTTGAAATTTCAAAAAATACAAAAAAAATAAAAAAATCGCATTGCATATATGCAATTTGTGAAATAAATAAAATCGCGAAAGTGAGCTAGCTCAGCTGGTTCGGACCAGGGTCAGGCGTGCGCGTGGGGGTGTGAGGTCAGGGGTTCGAAACGCGAGGGAAGCAGAATCCGCGTTTTGTGAATTTTTTTCTTTACGTAGGACATGTGGTAGCATCTGATTGGTTGGAGCGAACGCACGCGCCAGATCCGTGATCGTCTTCAATCTCTATTCGAGATCGCTAGCAAGGAGAAAAATCCGAATTTCGGCCGTTTTGATTCGATTTTTTGCACAAATCCAACAGATATTCAACGGAAATACGATAAACATCATCCAATTGGAATCAAATCTCAACAAATCGATGGATTTACACGAATCGGAGTTGGTTTTTTAAACTGCAAATCCAATTTGCTTCAATCGGTGGAAATCCGAGCTTATCCAACTCGATTTTGAACGCCTATAAATAGAGGATGAAGTGGAGAAGTAGGATCACAGATCAAAAGTGAGAAAAAGAGAGAAAAAAGAGAGAATCGAAGCTTGCCGGAGTTGTTCAAGACCGCGACCACCGATCAAGTGTTGGGCAGCTACCAGGAGGCGTTTCTAAAGCAAACCACCATCATAATTGAGTTCCTCACCCCTGAGAACCTAGGAATCGACACCTCAACCACTGCAAAAGGCCGCCGGAACGCCGTCAATGAGCACTCCCAGCCGCCGCATCCGATCGACCCGATCCGACCCAACCCGCGCACCGACCCGAATCTAGGTAAGTCGGATTTTTCGATTTTTTTTAATTTTATTTTTATTTTATTTATTTAGTTATGTTATTTATTTCGAATTTATTTATTTACTTATTTGTTATTTACAATTCAATAAATAGAAAAAAATGTTAAAAATTAGATTATTTTTTTAGGATTTAATTTAAGATGAATGATAAAAATAAAAATAATTATTATAATAATAAATAATAAAAATGTAAAAATTTATAAAGAAAATGATTAAAATATTAGAAAAGAATAATAATAAAAATTTAGATTTTAGAATAGGATAAATAAATAATTTAGGAGAAAATTTTTCAATAAAAATTATGAAAATTAATAAAAATTAATAAAAATAATAAAAATTAATAAAAATTTATAATAGTAGAAGTGAGTTGAAAAATAGAAAAAATGGAATTTTATCACTTAGAAAAATCATTTTCTTAAATAAATCTAAAATTGGTGTTTTTCCTTAAAAGTATTATTTTCAAAAAATCGAATTATCAAGCTTAGGCTTAGGTTTTTAACAAAATCCTCAAATAGTAAAAACATAAATCAAAAGAAATTTCATAATTAAAATTTATAAACACATTAAAATTTTTCAGGAAAAGCGAACTACGACATGTTTGATCCTGAATAGCAGGTACGTAGGCACCCATTTGGGGCAACCCTAAAAAAGGAATAAAAATCATTTTCCTAGCATAAATCACTCAAAAACACAATAAAAGACAAAAAAAATAAAATAAAAGACATTTCGAGATAGAGTAAATTTTAGGAGATTAGGTGATAACCTTAGGGTTTTAATAGGTTAGCCTCCGAACTTAAAAACTCTAGTTTTCCCTTTTCCTCTTTTCACAAAAAACGAGAAGAGGAAATCACGACGACTAGTGGTCCAAATTAGGACTAATCCGCTCCATTAGTCTTAATTCAATTTTTCCTAACAACAGTTGGGTGGCGACTCCAAAATAAAACGAAATTCCTAACTCAAGTCGAGGGTCTACATTAGATGAGCATAGGGTCTAGTATAAATCGGATTAGGAATGGGAAATCAAAAATTAGACTTGACACCCAGCACGGTGACGATCTGTCCATTCGCTATAAACTTGACCTTCTGATGAAGACTTGAGGGTATGGCTCCAGCGGTATGTATCCACGGCCTTCCCAATAGTAGATTGAAAGACCTTGGAATGTTGAGGACTTGGAAGGAGATGTGGAATATCTGTGGACCAATCTCCATCGGCAAGTTGATTTCCCCTACTATTTCTCTCTTGGACCCATCAAAGGCCTTAACCACTGTTGAGCTTGGCTTGATGTTGCTTGGATCGATTCCCAACAGGTCGAGGGTGGCCAAAGGGCATATGTTGAGAGAAGATCCATTGTCAATGAGTACTTTGGAGATGATTGTATCATTGCATTTCACCACTATGAACAATGGTTTCATATGTTGGTCTCCGTCCTCCCCCAGCTCTTCGGGAGAGAAAGATATCCGATCTATGGTGAAGATTAAATCTACCACATGACTCAATTTCTCTGTTGCGATGCCCTCTAGTACCTTGATCTGTTTAAGCACTTTGAAGAGTGCTTCCCTGTGAGGCTCAGACGTTGTGAGGAGGCCCATAAGTGATATATGGGCTGGAACCTTGTTCAGTTGTTCCATAATCTTATATTCGCTTGCCTTGACCATCTTTGTAAATGCAGAGAGCCCCTCTTCGTCCTCTTTCCTTACCTCAGTGTTGGGCTCTTCGGTTGAGATCCTATATTTCAGGTCATAAATTCTCCTAAAACGGGTGATTCCTCCTATGATAGGGGGTCTTTCTTGATTGAGAGCCCGATAGTCAAATGGTACAGCCTTATACCTCTCCACGGGTATTGGGACATTGAATACATATCTCTTCTTTGGAATTTGCACTTCAGTAGATTGTCCCTTGTAGCACTTTATGACTATTGGCTTTTGGTCCGATTTAATCATGATCACAAACCTCTCCCCCTCTTTTGGTGGGTTGTCTTCTTTCTTAAACTCGGGCCCCTATCCACTAGGTGGCCCATACTCGGTTGGTGTGAAAGAATAATTTACCAGATACTCAAATCTCCTATGGGATTCGCCTAAGGTATCGACCGTTAGGTCTCCAATTAACCATCTCTTCTTGATCTGTGATTTAGGGGTTTCATTTGGGGCTTGGCGTAGGTGACTTTCTCATTGCACTGTTGCTTTTTGCTGTTTTGGGGACTCTTTGGAGTCTGGCTCTTCGGACGTGATCATATTGACAGTAGACTTATGGTTGGGCAGCAGATTAGTGTTGACATTGGGTGCTGGTGTGTTAATAAAGTCCAATTGCACTATTCCGGCGTCAATTAGATCTTGAATCTTGTTTTGGAGCCTCTAGCATCTGTCTATGAAATGCCCCTCTTGGCCCATATGATAATCACATTTAAGGCTTGAGTCAAAATTTCTAAGCTTGTACTGATCACTTGGGATCTTGAAGCTAATCAAATTATTCGCTCGCAACTGAGTGAAGACTTGGTTGAGCGGGATTGGAATTGGAGTGAATTATCTTAAGACCCTAGTGGCCTGGGTGTGATTCATCGGCGATTGCTGGATCGGGGCATTTGCGATCTGAAATGTCACGCAGGTCCCAACTTTGTCCACTCTACTGGAGTTAACCGTGTTGACCGTAGACTCCTTGGCTTTGTTACCCCTTAGGGGCCTCTGTGATGATATGATTCTGGGAGGGTCCGCTGTTTGGAGTCTCCCTGATATGATGGCATTCTTGATTCGGCACCTTGCCACCACTACTTCTGCAAAGCTAGATGACGTTTGGCTACCGGATGTGAGAAGTAAGTCTTATCTAGAGTGTTGACAAAGATGAATGTCAACTCCTTTTCAGAAATTGGGGTCGTTATCCTAGCAGCCTGAGCTCTCTAGCGCTCGGCATATTCCTTAAAAGACTTAGTGTGTTTCTTTCAAAGACTTCCTAAGTCCATTACCGAAGGGGCAACCTCGATGTTGAATTTGTATTGATCGTAGAATGCCTAAGCAAGTCTTTCCCAGGTATTGACTTGGTTGAAGTCTAGGTATGCATACCAGATGAGAGTAGGTTCTGTACGGCTGTCTTGGAAGGTCTGGATCATGAGCTTGTCATATTGGGCATACTTGCTTATCTTCCGTACATACAGCCTTGTATGCATCTTGAGGCATCTGGTGCCATCATATTTTTTCAAATTCTAGGGTCTTGAACTTCTCTAGGTACACTTCCTCCCCATATACTGGTAAGCTAGTGATCCCCGCCTGCTCAAAGCCATCAGGCCTCTCTATTGTTTTCATCTTATCAGCCAGGTATTGAAAAAGTTTTCTTTCCATCTCCTTTTGCCTGTCCTCTATCTCCCTCTTTATGTTGTTCTAGGTTGGACCGAGGTTGACTCTTGATTCATACTCGAATGCCGAGTTGAGATGGGAATTGATCTCTTCATATTCTAGAGGTTAACCCTCTACTGCTTTCCCCTTTTTAGCCCCCAAATGTTCTTCCTGAGTTGGTTGGGTGGTGTGAAGGAGGCCAATACTCTCGGTTAGGAGGTAGACTTGTGCAACCAATTGCTGGACTGTTTGTTCCAGGAATACGATCCTAGGATCCGAGGCGGTATCAGCGCTGGTGTTGTTGCGGTTGTCGCTGTTGTTGCCACTGTTTGCCATTTTGGTCTTTGAGCGGATGCATATTAGGCTCCTTGGAGGGTTCGGTTGTTTGGGAGCTATCTTTGATACCTAGGCACGCATTTTTCTTATTTTAATGCATGCATGTAAATATGATGCATGTATCACATAGATGCTAAAATAAGGGGACCAACAATCGATTAATGATATAATACTTAAATTTTATTTTTATTAATATTAGAAACTTGGAGTTCGATACTTGAAACATGAAAAAGTAAAAGTACAATGCTAATCTATTTCCTAGTCCTCTTCTTCTTCTGTTGCATAGGCGTTGGTTTTCCGCTTATGATAACTTCCAGCTCTTTAACTCTAGCTTGGGTCTTCTCTAGTTAAGCTTCCAAGGCTTTGTTCCTTTGATTAGACTCTTTAAATTTGCCCTTCCAGATATCTTTTTTGTAGTCTGCGCCTTCGAAGTACATCTCCATCCGGGCCCTGACTTGTTCCAAACAGGTTCTCAGCTCTGGGTTTACCTTGTCTGGCTCAGGTTGGGTGATATCTGGGACTCGGTATGCCATTTCTCTTGTTTGATATAGCTGGCTGATAGATTATGAAATCCCTGGTGGCTCGATGCTTGCTTAGTTCACCATCCAGGTCTCTAAGGTCTATGTTGGGGCTCTTGATTCGGGCTTCCCATAGGGCTTTGACCTCTGCCATCTTGGCAAACTTCTCAGCTACCAGCAGATTTGGGTCTTGGTATTCGAACATAATTGCTTCTAGTGATGGTCGATAAACTATGTCTTGAATGGTACCGAACTGGCGGACCAATGAGCTTGGATGATAACCTATACATCCGCTGATACCGATTAGAGGAACGACCTGAAAGTTTCTATAGGTTAAGATGACTTTGTTGCAGCAACTCCATCTAGCTATCCACAGGATGTCGTCGGCACTGAAACTCTTGAGCACTTCCACCCAACTATGGCTAGTAAGGTTGTTGGGCAGCTTTATCTTTTCTATGCATAAGTCCACAAGGTCCACTTGTTGGGCTAAAGATTTCCGGACCAAGTTCAACCCAAAACATTTGAGGTGGCTTACAAACCAGATCAGGATGAGGTTAATGTTTGAGCGGAGGATCCCATGGCCCTTCCTCTTGACGAAGTTCAAGTTCCGGATCTGTTCAATTAGTAGAGTTGAGATATAAGATTTCCCTTCCAAGAATTGGGCCACCAGCTTTACGACTCAATAGTGGACATAAAAGGTTCCGGTGGGGAAGAGTATAGTATCGAAGGCTGTTAAGATGAAAGCACTCACCCTTCTTTGCTTGTAGCTCTTGAGGTCCCCGCATAATAAGTCTTTTCTATCCCCATCATCCTCCCAGGCTATGAACCAGGCTTTTAACTCGTCCATCCGTATGCAATATCTATTGTAATTTACTAAGGCCTTGTTAATTGTTGTATTGCGGATACCTAGAAGTCTTCTGAAAATACCGGCTGGCTTAGCCTCAAGATCTAGCACATACACCTCGCTGGTTAGTGATGGGGCCTGCAGAAGTTGAGTGTATTCTTTCAGAGTGGGAGTGATCTCATGTAGCCCAATGAAGAAAGCTGCGGGCTCTACTTCTCATAGATAGAGGATAGCCTGTATCAGAGGTAAGTTCATTTCCATCTTCATCGGTGAAAGGATAGGCCCTATCTTTTGTTGGATGAAGGCTTGCTCTTCGAGGTTATATAGAGTGAACCAATGGTCCAGTACCAACTTGGGATCCAGAGGTTTACAAACTCGGATCTCTTGCGGAAGAGGTGGTCAACTGTAGAACTAGTCATCTATTACAGTAGAAATCTCTAATTATAAAAACTTTTTACAAAGTACAAACGATGTTATTACAAGGAAATGTATCTGAACTCCAGGAACGGAATAAAAGCATTACATCATTAATCAATTATCAGCCCATGACTTCATGTATGCAAATAGGTGGGTTCTAACGGGTCCTTATGCTCTATGGCCTCCCGCATTCTCGAAGAAATGGATCCCAAGCCATATTGAAGTATTGGGTGGGGTGGCTTAATCAGTCCCGAACGGTGATCATATCACTTCGCTCGAAACCTACACAATGGCCCCTCATCTTAGGGTCCTAAGACAACCCGAGTTTGAGTGTATCTATTCACACGATTACATGCATGCAGACTCAATAGTAAAAATAAATAACTGAACCCTAAATTTCGTCAAATCCTTGAAATGTTAGCATCAGTAGTATAACAATCAAAATACATTTTTGGAAAAGGTGATTTGAGGAGATTCAGGTAGCTAGCCTATTAGAGAGAATTTTTCTTCCCCAGTGGAATCGCCATCCTGTCGAGTCTAATTTTTTATTTTTTTTTCATTTTCATTCTTAATCCAATTTATACTAAACCCTATGCTCATCTAATGTAAGTCCTCGACTTGAACTAGGAATTCCTTCTTATTTTGGAGTCGCCATCCAACTGAAGTTGGGAAGTATTGTTGAATTAGGATTAATGGAGCAGATTAATCCTAATTTGAACAACTAGTCAACGGGATTTCCTCTTTTCATTTTTGTGAAAGAGGAAAGGGAAAATCGGAGTTGCTGGACTTGGGGGCTAACCTATTAAAACTTTAAAGTTACCACCTTATTCTCCTGAAATGTAAGCCATATTCTAATGCCTTTTATTGTTTTTTTTTTTGTTGCGTTTCTGCTTATTGATTAGAAATAACTTATTCTAATATGGAAAAATGGTTTTTTTTTTTATTCTTTTTAGAGTTGCCCCATGAGGGTGCCTACATACCTGCTATTCAGGATCAAACAAGCTGTAATTCGCTTTTTATGAAAAACTTTAGTGGGTTTATTAATTTTAATTATGAAAATACCTCGGATTTACGTTTTTTACCATTTTAGTATTTTTTTTGGAAAAAACTTAAGCTTAAGCTTTATTTTTATTTTTTTGAAAAAATTAATTTAAGAAAAAACCAATTTTGGATTTATTTAAGAAAATGATTTTTCTAAGTAATAAAAATTATTTTTATTTCCCTATTATTAACCTACCTCTAATATTATTATTATCATTATTTTTTTTATTTTTTATTATTTAATCTATTCTAAACTAAACATGGAAATAATAAACTAATCTAAATTCTACCATTTTTCCTAATATTATTTTTTCATTTTTTTATCTTTTTTTTAATTTTAATTTCAAATTGTAAATAAATAAATAAATAAGTAAATACAATAAATAAATAATAAATAAACAGAAAATCCGACTTACCTGGATCTAGATATGGTGTGCGAGTCGAGTCGAACCAGGTCGAAGCGGGCGGTGGTCAGAGATTCTCGCGGGTGGCGTTTCGGCGTCCGTTTCTATCGATTAAGGGGCGTTTCTAAGGATAAGGGACTCGATGGTGGTGGTGGATTTCTCCAAAAGCTCCTCCAAGTGGTGGTTCGAAGAGGTGGTCGGTGGTCCTGGGTCGCGTGAACTTCGGCGACTCCGATCTCTCTTATTCTCTCTTCCGATTCGTGTTTTAGCTACCTCCCCTCGAGTCCTATTTATAGACCTTGGAAATCGAGCTAGATAAGCTCGGATTTCTTCTTATTGGGGTAAATCGGATTCGAGGTTGAAATTTTCTCCGATTAGATTTGATTTGTGCAAATCTTCGATTTCGTTGTGATTTGATTCTAATTGGATGATGTTTATCTTATTTTAGCTAAAGATCTGTTGGATTTGTGTAAAAAATCGAATCAAAACGGCCAGATTTGAATTTTCCCGCGACCGGCAATGATCTCGGATGGAGGTTGAAGACGATCATGTGCCCGGCGCGTGCGCTCCCTCCGTCCAATCACGAGCTGACATGTGTCCTGGGCAAAAAGAAAAATAAGCAAAACGCGAATCTGCTTCCCCCGAGTTTCGAATGCTTGATCGAGCCCCTTCTCCCATACCTTAGGCCATGGTCCGAACCAGTTGGGCTAGCCAACTTATTCGTTTTTTTTATTTATGAAAATTGCATATATGCGATGCAATTTTTATTATTTTTATATTATTTTAAAATTCTAAAAATTTGCAAAAATTGTTTAACTTCTTTTATTATTATTTCTATAATTATTTTCTAAAATTGATATATTTTCCCTATTTATTTTATTTTTTTGAATATTTGTCCTATTTTTGCTAAATTAGAAAAAAATTATAAAAAATTAAAAAATTAAAAATTGACCATTATTAATTATTAGGGTAAAAAATGGAGTGTTTACACTAGCTTTATTTGATTTTATTCAAATAGCATTTCATGTTATGATATAATTATTACATTACATTTAAGATAAGAGCATAATACTAGGATATGAAGTGTGTCTAATAGAAATATTTAATATAAACCTTTCGGTTTTTTACTTCTTCTTTTTTCTCTCTCATAATACTTGCACAAAGCACAATCCCATCCCTTCATGTATGTTTTATGGTAAGTATGATGGCTATAATTTGTGATTTATCGAAATAAACATCAGCATTAATTATTATTAATGATCATTAATCATTTCCACTTGATTCCTTCATATACATTGAAATCATCACATTAATTTTCAATAGCAAATAATACAATATAACATTAATTGACTATCATAATACATTTAAAAAAAATGCAAAATGTTTAATGCAATATGTTCACCTTCCAATAAAAAACAATATAACTACTATGCTTATACATATTAGTTATGGGTTAACATGCATCCTTTAATTATAATAGAATACTATAAATCTTTTTTTATTTCTTATTAAAAAAAAGCTTTTCGGCCATAATAAAATATAATTATTTTCATTTGTATTATTTCATATTATTTAGGATAATACATTTATTATACATGATTTTTGAAATTTTTTATAAGAGAAAAGATTGTTAAATGGAGATAAAATTATTGAATTTGTTTATAGAATTTTGTATATAAATAAGTTTGTCCAACTGTATTTAATGTATTACATTATATATTAGCTTTACTTAATATTGATCCCATATCATATATTCTTGCTATTTCTAACAATCAAAATGTATTGTACCTCTATAGATTCAATGTTATGTTGATAAAAAATTTCAATTATATTTGGAACTAAAAAAAAAAAACTTTTAAATTACATCTAGAAACACTTATATAAATCTTTTTGTTTCAATAGTTTCCATTACACGATTTGAATCCATCTCCAGATTTCATCTTGACAACACATAAATTCATTTCTCGATCATCACTTGCTTAATAAACAAATATGAAAGTTTGCCAAGAAAATGAATCAAAGCAAAAAGTGAAAATATACCAAAAAAATCATAATGTGTACGAAGTATACATAATTGAAATCAAGTAATATATCAATTTATCATCTTGCAATGAATTCATTCAAATTGAGCATCTATCTACATATAAAATTTTACGAAATGATTTCTATGATTGAAATATGCTAATAAACTTAATACTTTTCATCTAAAGGAATATGTCTAGTTCTAGATTTAAAAATTAAGAGAAATTTGATAAAATTAAAACAAAATATAAATGTATTTTGAAGGTTTATCGGTTGCTTTTATGAAGGATGAAATACCCATATAAAAACAAAGGAGAGAGTGGTTATTAGAGAAGAGGAGGAGGTAGAGAGAATGAGATTACTTATAGAAATAGATAATGAAAATCAATGTGGTTATAATGATAGATATAATAGAAAGTAAATATTAATATGATATATGAAAATTTAGAGATAAAGAGTTAGACTATAAAAAGATAGAATATAAAAAAAGAAAGAGTTTCAAAAATTGTATATTATAATATAATGAAGTTAGACTATGCCTTCTAACTTATAATCATTTTGGAGAAGAAACTAACACAAAACCAAGGTTGGGGGTAGTTTGCTTTTAGAGACATAGGAATAAATACATGTCATTCCTTAAGCTTAATCCATTGCCCAATTATTAACACAAATAGACTAATATTAGGTGTATTTGATTGTACCTATTTTAAATGTAAATTCCCTTAATACAATATTAATATACTATGTATATGACTCGCTTCTTTTTTCTTTTTCTTTTTTCTTTTTAACTCGGTTATCAAAATAGAATCCACATATTTATTTATATATTGGGATAAGGTGACTGAAATCATTATTCGAAATTTGGATTTTTTTTTTAATTTTATATCTAAATTTGCTATAATACCTTTAAATTTTTATTTATCAAATTAATACTTATTTTTAACTTGCACTTTTTAAACAATGAGTGGTTGCATTTTATGAATATAGTAAATTTGACTAGTGAAATTTCGAGAAAAAGTAAAAAAGATATTTCTTTGGGAAAAAAAATCCCTAAAATATATTATTGTAAAAAATAAATCCAAAAATAAACTATTTAAAATTGTAACACGATTTTGAATGCAAAAAAATTGGACATTAGAAATATGATGTGAATGGCTACAGTAAAATCAAGTGTTCAATATTCCGATTTTATTAAATGCTTTAAAATCAAATAATGACTAAAGGATATCAAAGTTTCAATACTCAATGTGAGTACAATTTAAAAATGGGTTCTAAACATCTAATTTTAAGTAGTATAGTTTTTGGATTATTTTTAAATATGGTATATTTTATAAATTTTTTAAGAAAAAAGAATATTTTTTTCTTTTTTCCTAAAATTTCAATTAAATATTATATTTAACATATTTAAAAATTAAATATAAAATTTAATAAAACACAATATTAACAATTTTAAACTTGCTAACTTTAACCATTTTAAACTTTAAATATAAAATTAAAAAAAAAAAGTTCAATTCACTTACTTTCTTATTTATTATTATTGTTATTACTATTTTGTAACTTCCCGAAGTTACATCAGAATGAATCAGCTCACGAGAAAAGGCCACTAAAATCGGCGGATTCCCCGCTTTCCCAACTCCAATCATCCATTCGTATCATTTCTCAGAATCAACAACGAATAAAATATATGCCCGCATAAACGACAAAAAAATGGTTACACACTTCTTCTTCCTCAGCAGCTGATCTTACTCTTGTCTTCCACAGTAATGGCAGATGCCCTCAATACATGGCCACATTATTCTCCCTCCTCAAACCCACATTCATCATTCTCTCTCTCCTCTCCACTCTTCTCTTCTTCTTTCTCCGCCAAACCCTTACCCTGAACCCTAACCCTCCTCCTTCTTTAACCCCACATAGATCTCTCTCCCTCCTCGACCCCAATACTTCCTCTTCAAAACCCATCATTCCTTGCCCTTCCTCTACAACACCCAGTTCTACTTTCATCAATTACACATGTTTCCTCCATCAAAATCCAGTCTTGTCTCTCTCTTCTCTCTCTCTCCTCCTGGTCTTCTACTTCTATTTCCTCATCAAGACAGCCCAAGACCACTTCTCTCTCATCACCACGAAGCTTTCCTCACACCTCAACCTAACCCCTTCAATGGCCGCAATTACGCTCTTAGCCCTGGGGAATGGCGCTCCCGATGTTTTCTCATCGGTTGCCGCTGTTGCTTCGGGTCAGTATAGGACCGGGTTTGGTGCGATTCTCTCTGCTGGGACTTTTGTAAGTGGTTTTGTCGTCGGGTTCGTTGCAATTTACGCTGCACCATTTAGGGTTGATTCGGGGTTTTTCATCAGGGACGTTGTGTTTTATATGATTGGTGCGTTGTTCCTGTTTTGGGTTTATTTGAGTGGTGAAATATTCTTGTGGCAGGCTATTGGATTTGTTGGGTTTTATGTGTTCTTTGTCGGGTTCGTGTTCTGGATGGATTTAGGGGGAAATGTTGGTGAGAGGAAGAAAGCTGGTTTGGTTGAAAACAATGGTGATGTGCGGAATGGATTCACGGTTGTGCCATATTCTGAGATGGGGAAGGTTGGTGGTGGTGTTGAATTGGGGAAAGAGGAGGGTGCTTCAGGGTTGTGTGGAGCTCTTTGTAAGGTGAATTTGCGATCTTACTGGCGTTTTCGTTTGATAATTTTATATTGTGTTTGGAAAGGTGGAAATCAAAGGAAATAAAAAGAATCCAATAGAATTGGAAGGAAATCATGTGTTTGGTTATTTTAATAGGAAATAGAAATCTCGGGCCATTTTTGTTTTTCTCCAAATTTGGAGAGAAAACAAAGGAAGCGAATAGCAATTATCAGAAGTTATGAAAGTATCTCTTAAAAGGAGGGATTGGGATAAGTTGAACTATAATTTAGTCAAGTTATTTTGTTGTTTCTCTTCTTTTCATTTCTTTTGTATAACATTTCCTTTGAGTTCTATTCTTCATATCCAAAGGAGGGTAAAAAAAGTGTAATTCCATTAATTTCCTTTCCTTTCTTTTTATTTCTACAGATTTCTTTCCATTTTAACCTAGCTTAAAAGTTACCAAACATAGTGTAGGGTTTGTTGTTGAGTTGCTTTATGATTAAGGCATTGTGCCTTTCAGCATTATGAGTTACTTTATTCGCCTTAGTAGTATGAGGAGCATTAGTTTATGAGGATTACAATTTATATGACAGTAGCAATTAGGGCAGATTGGTTTAAGGGTTTTTTTTTTCTTGGTTAATGGAGGGCACAGTCGTATTGTGATTGGCTACCTCTGGACACGTGAATTACCTTACAAGACCCATTCACCAGGTGAAAATAGCTTGCGCCTGTCCATTGTGAGATCTGAGCTTAGGACCACATGCAAGTTGTCAAGAGTGTGTCTTGGGCCTTAACCACTAAGCCAAACCCCTTGGGGGTTTAAGGATATGTTTCTTACAAAGAAAATGATTTTTGAATTTTTTAAGTCTTTTGTTATCGAGTATTTAAAGGGATAAAATATAAATCGAAAATGGCTGTGCTAGTTGCTAGCTTTTAGTGAGAGGAGGTGATGATGGTGTTTGGCAGTCGGTGTTAATGGTAATGATTGTGAAGACCCCAGGAAGATGGTGTCCATTCTTTAATCATGTTTTTTTTGGATAATTATTCTTTAATCATATTTTTTATTTCTTTTGCAAATTTTTTATCAGTATGAAAATTGTTCTTATAACCATTGAAGTTTCTTTCTGTAAGGCTTTTTTGATAAACTAAAGCATACCTTTAGCTTTTCTTAACTTCATTGATAATGGTATTTGAATTGGATGAAGCAGTGCATATGCTTATAAGTGACTTACCATTCATAAAATGATATCAACTCAGAAGTTCCTCTTAGAACTGCACACCAGCAATGGGAATTTAGGAAAGCTGTCATTGGGCAATCAATATGCAGACCATTTGTTTAGTTAATGCATGCAATTCTGAGGCATTTGAACTGAGAACATATGTTATTACAAAAGGATGAAATACAGACATTGAGCTGTAGGCAGGATGTTTCTGTATAAACAGTCCTAGAGATAGAAGAAACTCAGGTGCTAGGACTAAAATGTCTCGCCAGCTGTCTATTTTGTCCTGCTGGTGAAGGGGCATTAAAGGAACTGAGTACATGTCAGTATGATGCTTAAAAGGGGAGCTTAAAATGTAAAATTTGAAATGAAGTAGTGCATATTTTAACATCCATAAGTGTGAAGAAGTATAATAAGCCATTGCTACGAAAGGATTGATTGTGCTATGTCTTGTGCAGAAGCTGCTTAAGAGGAGCACTGAGTGCTCCTTTTGATGTAGTTTTTCTGGTCCATGTGGTCATGTATCTACAACGATTAGCTCAATGAACTTGCTCTTGAGCAGTAATGGATTAGACGCAACGACACAATAGTGGGGTTCCTTGTTAAAGTTAATTAAGAATAACTTCCCCATGACACTTTTAGGGAGGAAATGCATCTTGATGATTCTTTTTGTTAGAAATATTGCAGTTAGGGATAAATTGAGAAAGTCCAATTGAGCATAAACCTTCGAATCTTTGATAAGTAGTAATCTTGACCAGTAAAAGGTTAAGAAGTATCTTTTTGTTTTTGTTTATTTTATTTTATTCTATTTTTTAAATGATTATGAGGTCTCTGTGGAAGTAGTTGGGATTGTTCAATTCTTTTGTTCCTTCAAATAGCTATCCAAATTTGATAGTTGAAAATTGCAATTGCTCTGCCCTAATTATGAAAGCTCAATAATCTAGTTACTGGACATAGTATTAACTGAATTGGCCCCCAATCATTGTGAATGGATTGAAAAGGTCCCAAGCTCTCCAAACTGTATGGATTGTAAAAATTTAGATGCCACTAGTGATAAGTAACTAACCTTGAGATATACCACACTCTCTATTAATGCCATTTGACTGAGATTGTGTGCTTTGTACATTCTGGGAAAAAAAGTAGATACTTATTAATCTGCTTGGAATTTTCAAGGATCCAAATGACTTTTAGTAAGTTGAGGGACCGGATTGAGTTGTTGTGAAAGTATGAGACCTATTAGGGTGTTTGGTGCATCTATAAATGTTGGCAGATTAACATTTGTGAATGTAGAGGGTTTTTGAACTCAAATCATTTTATCTTTCTATCTCTGGAAAATGGAAGAAAGTATATAAGATTTGTTTGGATGACTGTTCTTAAACTTAAATTGGGTACATGATCAATCAGCCTGAAAGCTAAAGCTAATAGCGTATGTGCAGTTTTGTTATATTTTAGTATTAACTCTTCCCCGAAAAATATTTTAGTATTAACCACATCAGTATGCTCAGTACTGATCTAAAACTGAAGTAGACCTATGTGTTTCTTTCCGCTTAACTTACCAAAATATTTTTATCTGCCAAAACAAAATCTCCAACTAAAGGCTAGAAACTATTTCATCCTAATGGTTCAGGTTTCATCTGGGTTCTTTTGTAGGAAACTGTAAGCGGTCAACCTTCAACAACCCCATTGAAGGTTTATGTCCGCAAACACAGAAGAACCTCTGTTGGCAACTAGTCCACGCTAGAAGGGAACAAGCAAGAAGGATGGGTACAGCTGTCGGAAGGGTTAATCCGGAAGGGTAGACCGAAATAGGATAAGGATTAAGGTAGTTATCTTGTCATGCCAATAGGGAAGGTTGTTAGAAGTGGCGTGATGCAAGAGGTAGTGGGAGGAGGGAAAATAGGGGGCAGTTAAGGGTAGTAAACCGCCTTCCCATGCCTGGAAATTTTGATTTAAATTATGTATCCAAAAACGGAATGAAATCAGATTTTAATTCAATCCAAACCCGTGTGTTAGAGATTGGAGGGTTCTCTCAAAACGAGCCCTTGCCACCACGCAACCATAGGTAAACAAGGAAGAGATTCCCGCTCCAAGGGAATTGAACCTGACCTAAACAATCAACTCATAGTAACTAGGTCCTCTACAAGATCTACTAACATATTGGTATCAGAGCTAGGCATGGAGGACTTGCGTAAGGTTTAGCAGCAACTCGAGTCTCTTGTGGCGATGTACCAGGAGGATCGAGCATGCATGGCATGAATGGAAGCTTGTCAGAAGCAACTGGCTGCCCAAGTGGAGACCCTCTCGAGGGAGGGATCGATATCTAAGCAGTACCAGATGTCGGAAACGGGGGTTGACTTGAAGGGAGAAGAAAGACGAGAAAGAGGACAAAATTTTCCGAAATATTCCAAGTGGGATTTTCCGAGATATGATGGAAGTATTGACACCCTCGCTTGGCTCAATTGAAGCGAGCAGTTCTTCAAGCATCAATTAGTGAGGGAGGAAGACAGGGTAGAGTTGGCCACATTTCATTTGGAAGGGGGATGCGCAGCTGTGGTTTATGAAGTTAGAGTAGGAGAATAGAGTGGGGAGTTGGCGTGATTTTAAACAGTTGTGTGACTTAAGGTTTGGTCCACCGATCCGCAGCAACAAGGTGGGGGAATTAGCCAAATTGCGTCAGGTCACAACAATGGAACATTATCAGCGCAAATTTGAGCAACTTTCCACTCAAATTGAAACCCTCATGGTGGAAAATGTGGGTTGAAGGAGTTTATTGCGGTGGAGGTGGAACTCCATCAGCCTTTTAGCCTTTTGGAAGCTATGAGCCTCGCGTGGCTATATGAAAGGAGAGGCCAACAAACGAGGGGGGAAACGGAGAGCATGGGTGGGAAAACACGACAGATGGTCTCCCATTCGAGTGGCAGTAAGCCACCCTTCATAGGAAGGCTGAGTAAGACGGAATTGGAAGAAAGAAGGGCCAAGGGCTTATGTTTTAATTGTGATGAACAGTTTACAGTAGGACATAAGTGTAAGAGACTATTCTCATTGGAATGTAAAGAGGAGGGGGCGGATTGGCCAGACAAGGGTGAGAAGAGTATGAGGGAAGGGATTGAGGGAGAATTAGAGATTTCATTGCAAGCCATGGTGGGGGTAACAAGAGCACAAACGATGAAGGTTGTGGGACAGATCAAGGGACAGGACACTAAGGTCTTGGTGGATTCGGGAAGCACCTATAGCTTCATTAATTCGACCTTAGCAGCGCAAGTCGGGTTGCCGATAGAAGCCCGTGCAAAGTTATAGGTGGTGGTAGCGAATGCGGAGAGAATAGGAAGTGAAGGGGTTTGCTGAAACGTCCAGTTAGTGGTGGATGGAATTCCCTTCCAGCTAGATTTTTATTCCTTGCCATTATGCGGAGTAGAGTGGTTCTTGGGGTCAACTGGCTGAAATCATTAGGCACTATTGCTTGGGACTTCTCGTCCATGAGGATGTCTTTTAGAAGAGAGGGGGAATCGGTCAGAATACAAGGAAAGGTGGAACAAGGGAAAACTCGCCTCTTGCAGTAGCAATGAAAGAGGCTGATCAAACCCATGAACTACAGGAACTGCTCATTACATTCAAAGAAGTCTTCTGCGAGCCACAAGGCCTTCCACCGCCATGAGCATGTGACCATGCCATCAATTTGTTACCGGGCACCACACCTATCGTGGTGAGGCTGTATAGATATCCTCACAATCAGAAGGATGAGATTGAAAGGCAATGCGAGGAGATGCTAAGGAAAGGAATCATTCGATTGAGTCGATCCCCTTACTCCTCCCCCGTGTTACTAGTGCGCAAGGCGGATCAAACGTGGTGTTTTTGCATTGATTACCGTGCATTAAACGAGAAGATGATCAAGGGTAAATTCCCTATTCCGGTAATCGAAGAGCTGTTGGAAGAGTTGCATGGAGCAGCCTATTTCTCCAAGCTAGACCTAGCGTCAGGCTATCATCAGGTGAGAATGAGGCCATCAGACATGGACAAGATGGCCTTTCGCACACATCACAGCCATTTCGAATTCTTGGTGATGCCATTCGAGCTAACCAATGCCCCATCAATGTTCCAAGCCCTCATGAACGAGGTTTTTAAGGGATTCCTTCGAAAATTTGTGCTGGTATTCTTCGATGACATCTTGGTGTATAGCAAGACGTGGGCGGAGCATCTGCAGCACACCAATCTTGTCCTGTCCACACTCTAGCAGCACCAACTTTTCATTAAGAAGTCTAAATGCACTTTTGGACAAAGGCAAGTGGCATACTTGGGCCACCAAATTTTCGTAGCAGGGGTAGAGGTTGATCCTCAGAAGATTACAGCAGTCCAAACATGGCCAAAACCAGTCACCATCACAGCACTAAGGGGATTTTTGGGGTTAATAGGGTATTATAGAAGATTTATAAGGAATTACGGTATGATTGTGGAGCCACTGACCAAGATGTTGTGTAGGAATAACTTCAAATGGACATCAGAATCGGAGCAAGCTTTCCTAACCTTACGAGAGGCACTCACCCACAACCCGGTGTTGCGGCTCCCTGATTTCTCCCAAACCTTCATGGTGGAATGTGATGCATCCAAGTCAGGCATAGGGGCAGTGCTGCAACAAGAGCAACAACCAATCTCTTTCTTCAATTGTCCGTTCGCGCAACGACATCTAAGACTTCTGACGTATGAGAAGGAATTGATTGGTCTCACAAAGGCAGTAAGGCATTGGCGAGCATATCTATGGGGGCGTAGATTTATCGTAAAGACAAACCACTATAGCTTGAAGTTCTTACTAGAACAGCGCATCACCACATCTCCTCAACAGCATTGGGTCAGCAAGCTAATGGGATTCGACTTCGCCATTCAATACAAACCAGGTTGCCACAACCAAGTTGCGGATGCCCTTTCTAGATGTCACGAGGAAGAGGCCATATTCACCGCTCTATCCGCACCTCGGCTAGAGCTCTTTGAATTGATTCGAAAGGAGATAGTCTCCTCCACCACCCTACAAGAGCTAGGCGCATAGATCCGCGACCACAAAAAGGGACCCTAATGGCAGCTGAATGATGGTCTCATCTTCTACAAGGGACGTGTGTATTTGGAGTCTTCTTCAACGCTTTGTTCCACGATCATGCAAACCGTCCATGATCAATGCCATGAAGGTCACCAGCGTACCCTATATCGCATAAGCCGAGATTTCTTTTGGAAAGGCATGAAGAAGCAAGTTCGAGACCTAGTCCAAACTTGTCTCACCTGCCAGCAGCACAAGAGCGGGCATCTGCAACCATCGGGCCTTGTACAACCCCTGCTAATCCCACAACAAATCTGGGCCGACATTTCCATGGACTTCATAGATTCATTACCCCCATCCCATGGCAAGACGATCCTCCTCGTAGTGGTCGATCGCTTCTCCAAATATGGTCACTTCATTCCAATGAGCCATCCATACAATGCGGCATCAGTAGCTAAGATCTTCTTCGATCAAATCTTTTGCCTCCACGGACTACCAGAAACCATAGTAAGCGATCGAGACGTCACTTTCACCAGCTTATTTTGGAGGGAACTCTTCAAGCTTAGTGGGACGAAACTAGCCTTTTCATCAGCCTACCATCCACAAACAGATGGCCAAACGGAGGTCGTCAACCGAACCATTGAAATGTATTTGCGTTGTTTTGCAAGTGACAAGCCATGCACTTGGGCAAATTAGATTCCATGGGCTGAGTATTGTTATAACACCAGGTACCATTCTACGCTCAAAGCAACGCCCTTCCAAGTAGTATACAGTCGAGCACCTCCGCACCTACTGTCCTACTCAGCAGGACTAACCAAGCTGGAAGCAGTAGATCAAGCTCTGCTCAATTGCGATGAGGCACTCTTAGAACTCCGTGCTCACCTCCTCCACGCACAACAACTCATGAAACATCAATATGATTCAAAGCATAGAGAGATTTCCTTTCAACCAGGCGATCTAGTTCTCCTTCTCCTCCGACCCCATTGGCAACACTCACTTGCAACTACCAAGCTTCATAAACTCTCACCAAAATTTTATGGACCCTTTCCCATCATTGCCAAGATCGGCTCGGTTGCCTACAAACTCCAGCTACCAGCCACCACAAAGATTCATTCGATCTTCTACGTCTCCTGCCTCAAACGTTTCCTTGGAGAGCCTCCGGAACAACCCAAGCTACCACTCACTAACGAGGGACACACCATTCCAAACCCACAAGCCATCCTCCATTATCGTCCCAAAGGTCCCAACTCTGAAATCCTCATCCATTGGGAAGGTTACTCTCTAGCAGAGGCCTCGTGGGTAGACGCCAACATGATCCAAGCCCATTATCCACACTTCGCACCTAAGGTCAGGCGCCATCTTGAGGGGGGGAGCCATGTTAGCGGTCAACCTTCAACAACCCCATTGAAGGTTTATGTCTGCAAACACAGAAGAACCTCTCTTGGCATCTAGTCCACGCTGGAAGGGGACAAGCAAGAAGGATGGGTACAGCTGTCGGAAGGGTTAAGCTGGAAGGGTAGACCGAAATAGGATAAGGATTAAGGTAGTTATCTCGTCATGCCAATAGGGAAGGTTGTTAGAAGTGGCGTGATGCAAGAGGTAGTGGGAGGAGGGAAAATAGGGGGCAGTTAAGGGTAGTAAACCACCCTCCCATGCCTGGAAATTGTGATTTAAATTATGTATCCAAAAACGGAATGAAATCAGATTTGAATTCAATCCAAACCCGTGTGTTAGAGATCGGAGGGTTCTCTCAAAACGAGCCCTTGCCACCACTCAACTATAGTTAAACAAGGAAGAGATTCCCTCTCCAAGGGAATTGAACCTGACCTAAACAATCAACTCATAGTAACTAGGTCCTCTACAAGATCCGCTAACAGAAACACTGATTGTAATGAAGTTCTTTTTATGCAGTCATCAAAGAAATTCATCTTTTCTGAACAACTAAAAAAATAAAAGAAATTGTCTTTTCTTGTTCTTACTTTGTACTTCCTGATGTCTCTGCAGGTTTCTCTATTGTGGGAAGTTCCTGTATCTGTTCTTCTGAAGCTCACCATTCCACAAAGCTCACCTTCAGAATGGAACCGGTTTTATTTATCTGCCAACATCGTTCTTTGTCCACTAGCTCTTTTATATGCTTGTAATTCCTTTATGCCTATGGATCATCCTGTAGCCTTCCTTCTTTCAAACACCCACTTTCCTCTCTGGTTTATCGTCCTGATCATGAGCTCCTCTCTTGGAATTCTCCACTTCATAATGGAAAAAGAACCTCCAAAGACAGAGCAGCTACCAGTGATTCTGGTAGCATTTGTGATGAGTGTATTTTGGATATCTACCACTGCTGGAGAATTGCTGAACTGCCTTGCAGCTCTTGGAGCTCTACTTGAATTACCTCCCTCACTTCTGGGGATAACAGTGCTTGCATGGGGCAACTCGGTTGGGGATCTTGTTGCTGATGTGGCACTTGCGAAGGCTGGCCACCCAGCAATGGCCATGGCTGGATGTTTTGCTTGTCCCATGTTCAACATGCTTGTTGGGCTCGGAACTGCTTTAGTGATTCAGACAGCTAAGGTTTATCCGAAAGCTTTTGTTCTTCATTTCCATGTGGGTATAGTGATTGCATTTGTCTTTTTGTTTTCGAGCCTGATGGGATCTCTGTTAGTGATAACTTGGCACAGATTTCGTGTGCCTCGGTTTTGGGGGTTTTGTCTTGTTGGACTTTATGCTGTTTTCACAATAGTTAGCTTACTCATTGTGAAGTTCTCTTCTTGATGGTCATGCTACATTCTATCCATGATGCTGAATACCAAGATGTGAAGAAAGACACTAGTGTGTGTCGGCTCCATGGAATATAATCTGGCGAAAGCTGCAAGGCTGAGGATACTGCAATTTTGAATATAAGAATTTACGAATTTTAGTCTTGAACAAAACTTTTACAGTCGTTTGATTAAATTCAATTCGTCTTCTTGTTGCAAAATACAAACCATCGATTAGATTCATGTAAGAATTGTATATAATAGGTTACTACGCCTTCAACTAGACTGCTGGTTCAATCTCTATTTGTATTCCTTCAAAGTCTTTCTTCTTAGCCGCTTGAATAGATTCTTCCTACCATTTTCATGTATCTGTCCTGTCTATATTTTTGCTCTATGTAACGGGCTGATCTTTTATTTTGCACTAGAGACCGGTTCTGTTCGATTGATGGATCAATTGCTAGAGAAAGAAAAAGAAAACTAAATTTCGGTTCGGCATTCTTGCCTACTTTTATCATCAAAAAAGGAGATCTGTCGGTTCATAGATTAAACCGAACAGGAAGGAATTTTTCAGTTTGTTCTGAGCATCGAAATGGTACCTCGAACCTTCATCGTGTAAAGCGTGAGGACCATTATTGAATGATGCTGCATTTTGTTTCCATTTTCTGTTTCAATTGCAGCTTCCCCTTAGTGCATAATTCCAATTTAGATTAAACAATTTTCATGTTAACAAAAACAAAAGAATACTAAAGTAAAGCACGTTTATTCAGTTATAACACGAGATGAACTAGGAAAAGAGTATGTTTATACACTGAAACGCCTAATTTGAAACACACGGACATTCTTTTGCCTTTTAACATAGAAAGGACACATCCACATAATAAAAACTCGACTACCATGTTTTCAGTACTTAAATTATTTTCCCAGCTCAGAGACCTATCCAAACCGTTACAGCATCATCCTCAACCTCAACCTTTACCTTTCCGATCAGCCATTAACTATAGTACAACCTATAAGAAGAATGAAGAACGGACAATGATACGAGTTAGTGTTGAAAATTTGACAGCTAGTAGACTCCAATTCTTTGATAAAGAATAGAAGGATAATAGTGATGACTCACCGTTAGGGTGGAGGAACTGGCCATTAGTATACGATGAGCATTGGTTGCAGGCGAGGAACACATAGCACGGACCAACCTCGCTGGGTTGACCTGGTCGTTTCATTGGTGTTTCATTTCCAAATTTCTGAACCTCCTCCGGACTGAATGATGCGGGAAATAGCGGGGTCCAGATTGGCCCTGGAGCTACCCAATTGACGCGGATCCCTCTGTTCACATGTTGCAGAGCGAGTGCCCTGGTGAAAGCCACAATGGCTCCTTTGGTTGCTGTATAGTCTAGCAGCTGAACACTCCCCTTGTACGCGACTACAGATGCGGTGTTGATGATGGCACTACCTTCCCTCATGTGCTTCAGTGCATGCCTGTTTGTCCCATAAAGAAAGCCGAACAGGACAGGAAATGTACATTAGCCACCACAATATTGAAAAAAATCTCTCGAATGACAAAAGTTCTACCTGGTCATGAAGAATTGAGAGAAGATATTGGTCCTGAGCACCCTGTCAAGCCTGGTCTCATCGATTTCCTCAATTGTGCTTGTATCGTGCTACTTGGCCGCATTGCTCACTAAAATGTCAATGCGGTCGAACGCATGCACCACCTCATCAACCACCCTCTTGCAGTTCTCATCGAAGCCTAAGTCTGCTGCGATCCCTATAGGATCCTTTGCATCTGGGGTCTTTGATTCTACAAGAATTCGCAGAGTATCGAGAGCATCCTTCTCTTCCTGATTTTTCACATACGTGAAAGCCACTGTTGTACCCTCTTGAGCAAAGCAGTGGCACACTGCCCTTCCAATTCCGGAATCACCTCCCGTCACCAATGCCACTTTTCCCTGAAAAGTTGATCCCATCATATATAGATTTTAAACATTAATTTAACAGTGACAGTTAGCTGTTTCTTTAATCGACATGATTAAAAAGCGAACCATTCCAGTGATTTTATCGAGTTATACAATGACTCGACTAAATAGCATGCCGATTATATCATTTTCAAATTTCAAGAGCTTATGATACTGATAGCTTTTAATAGCAAATGACGGTAAAACGGATAAAGGTGATAATCGATGGCCGATAATGATTTCTAAGCATTATAGAAATATTAGTGTGGAAAATAATAGCCATTTTCAAAAAGAAGAAATCATTTTGATTACTTTCTATTGATGTTTTCCATATTATTAGCCACCTCTGATTATGGCTAACTAGTATTGTGGCTGTCACTTACATTAGATTTGACAACCTCTTGAGGTTACTGTATTCATCTTTTGAGAGTTTAGAAGGGTTTTGATTATAACAATTACCGAAAAAGATTCGAAAATGAGAAGAAAAAAAAAGAAGAAAAGCCCTATGTGTTACCCGAAGCTTGTTAGAGGGCGCGTGTACTCAGCGCTTGCGAGCTGAGGAGTCGGTTCAATGATATGCTCTTTCGCTGGCTGGGTCTCTTGCTTTTGCGCTGGAAACCTTTCTCCGTTGGAGGCCATTTTTTTTCACACTTCTATAGGAAACAATACACAACTGAAGGGAAACTATAAGTATAAATATACATGAATGTACAGGCTATCCCCTCTCCCCCACTCTACCCCCACCCCCCACAAAAAAAAAAAAAAGGAAAAAGAAAAAAAGAAAAAAACCACTATCATATTTATTAATTTTGTGGTAATCTACATTCTATATTTTAGCATTCAAGTATTATGTATATATTCTAATATGGATTTGGTTTATATAGACATATTAGAGCATTGTACTCACCGTAATGTGGATGAATTCTACACACACACACAAAATCCATCATATGAATTTGTCTTGCTAAAAATTTATTAACATAGAATATAGATCTACGTTTTTTAGTGAAAATTAAAATATTAGATGATTCGTCAATATGTATGTTTTACTACACAAATTAAATATAACTTGGCAATACAGTGAATACATAGCTAAAATGTCTATATTGCATTTTGAATTAAGCATCTTGTATCAATGATTATGAGAGTTTTTAGGCTTACACAACTTAAGCCAGAGCCTCCAGTTATTTTAAGTCAATATATTCAACCATTCTTCGATATATTTATTTTTTTCATCATACATATAGTACTTACACTTTAATATATACTCGCTAAGTCTATAAAAGGCCAGATCTATGACACGTTTTTTTTTCTTATATACCGAGTTATCACTCTAATATGATTTCATGCGAAAATGCACACTGGTTGTTTCGTTCAATAACAATTCACATCATTCATGCAAATTTTGTATATCCTTGCATTGACAAGCAGTTTCTGCAGATGATGTAGACAACGATGATTGATGCATACAACGGCGTTTCTACAGATGATGAAGAGAGTCCGTTTCAAGGCTTAAACAGCCATAGGCAAGCTTTAAAACTCTCCCCGCTTGCGAAGGACGCCCAAGCTGAATGCCTGGCAGATAGACTGTCCAACCAACTTCTTGGCCAGCCATGTAGTGCCTCCTCGACCTGCGCGAAGGCGATTCCTGCCAGCTCTGGGCAACCATTCACCAACTGCCAAGATGTCCTAAAATGCGACATCAATGTCAATCACGAAACCGACGGAGTTATACTCCCAATTTGTATGCCTAAATTAGTCCCAGAACAGGTGCTGAGTAACTATACTCATACTCCATATGGGAGGTACCTGAATGATTCGAATTTACTAGCCTAGAGGTCAATTCTGAGGAGGATTGGGTGGTGGTTGTGTTGAGTACTAGTGCACCACAAGGGACTGCTGCCAGTGCAGCCGCACCACAAGGGAGTGCTGCCGGTGCAGCCACACCGCAAGGGAATGCTGCTATTGTAGCAGTTGGCGTAGTCTCGGAGATGAGGTCGGCTGTTTATTTGATTGCACTTTTGTTGGGTATAGGATTGCTTTTAACAAGCTAAAGTCGGTACTCACTAGCTCCAGTGACATGCCATGTGCGAAGTGCAGGAGTGGATAACTATTTGATATATCATTATCCCTATTAAAAAAAATTATATTTGGATTTGCATCCGATTCATTTTTATTTTTTTAATATCTTTTCTTTATATGTTATTAGTAATCATTGAATAAGAATATAAAAAAGAAGATGATAACATAATATCTTAAAATGGTTTATAATTAATAGTTTAGATAATTTCAACAATTGATTTGATAATCAATAGAAATTAAAATGATGAAAGATGGACTTATTTCTTTTTTTTTCCTTTTTTTATTATAAAAGCTTTCTCTTAGCCCAAAATTTAATCTTAACCATTATTATCTTAGTTACTATTGTTATCCTAGTCTCCTCAATCGTTTGCAAGCTTGGAGACAAAAATGTCTCCATTCGGATCATATCTGGCTATTTCAACCAAAACCAAATATAGTCCTAGACGCGAATGGCCATTTTAGCTACCATTGAAACTTATTGTATGCCAAGCTAAATGGGGACAAGGATAGGAGCATCCTAGATAAGGCGTGTGGGTCCTTTCGTTAAGTTTTTTTTGCCATATAGGATACGTGAATTCATACTCAAGATTGCCTATGTAAGGATACAGGGATGTATGCTGGACAAAGGACTGTCCATATAGGTCTTTCTCTACTTTTTGGAAAGAAGTTGATGAAAGGATTAATTATAGATCGGTGGTTGAAAAACTACCCATCAAACAATATAGGACATCACATATTTATAGGAAACGGTTGCCAACTCGATAAATCTAGAACTAATCGGCTATTCGCCTCCTGAGTTGGTGGTGGTTGTGATGTTTGGGGCTAACATGTGATGATCTTCTTACCTATTATTTTCTATCACTTATTATTTATGATAAAACGTTAAATTATTTAAGATTATCATTTCAACAATTTATTTGATACATATTATTCTATATAAGAAAATAACATTCATATAGGACCTTATCATGTGTTTCATTTATTTATTTATTTTTATAACTAATCGCTTATGGAAAGATTCACTAGATATGTTCCATTCAACTTTTGCTTCCCATGTTGAAAAGTATATATCATAACAAATGTCTGCCTGTTTGAAATCTAGTATGTGGTTTTCAAACTTGACATTTGAATAACTCTTTTTCTTTTTTGGGTCTAATTATGGTGAATATTTAGAAAGTGAAAATTTAATGGAAAATGAAAAATACTTTCTTTTTTTTTCCCAAAAAAGTCCTAAAATATGGCAACGCGGAATAAACCCCAAAACACCTCATCCAAGATCACAACTTCCAGTCACAATTTCATCACCATTAATAATAGAAAAAAAAAATCTTGAATTTTACACTCCAAATTTTCAACTAATTCAGAAAAGGAAAATTTAAAATTATAAAATATGTTTGAGAGCATAGTAGTATATTTTAGATATTGAATATATATGTTATGCTTAAAAAATAAAAAATGTAAAAATATTAACAAAAATATAAGTTTTACAGCAAAGTTTTTAATATATTTGGAAAAAAAATAAGCATTTTGAAAATATAAAATATTGTGAAAAACACGTAGTAGTCTATTAAAATGTTAAATATACACATTAAAATAAAAAAAATAATTTGAAAATATTAATAGAATTACAGAATTAAAAAAATATTGAATATATCGTGAAAAAAATATATAAGAATATTTTACATGCAAAATATATACATTACGCTTAAAAAATGTAAAAAATTAAAAATAATAAACAAATGTTGTTTTACAATAACTTGGAAAAAATTAAAGGTGCTAGATATTGTAGAACAAGTAATATAAATAACGTTTCAAAACAAATAATAATATACTTTACATGTTAATACACACATTACACTATAAAAACTAAAAAAAAAAAGAAAAAGAAAAAGAAAAAAAGAAATTCAAACATAAGACCAATACAAAATTTGAGAAATAAGCATCCATACGCAACTGACATTATATGAATAAATTGAAAATTCAGAAAATAAATCAAACAAATCATACACAAAACAAACTTTTTATATCTCAACACATGTATATATGTATAAAAAAATAATAATAATAATAATGCACGCCACATATGCATTTCATTTAAAAAAGGGGGGAGAAAAAAAATCACCCACAATTTATGCATCATTAGCATTTTAGGGGAAATAACAAAATAATATGATACAATGTAATTTATCTCCATAAATCTTCTCTTTAATATTTTCCTACAAAATAGATAAAAAAATTTAATACATGCAAAAGAAAAAAAAAATGCAAATCACTGGAGAAGTGAATGAAAAAGGGAGGAGAAATCTTGAGGCAAGATAAGAGTAATATAAAATGTAAAAAAGGAGAAAACAACTAAGGCTTTATGTTCTTCTTATTAGTGCAATGAAAGTGAGCCGAATGGGCTGATCAATCCTGATGCGCACCCGCTCGCGGGTTGAAGCAAATTGGCCTACGATGGCTCGCACATGATGTGGGTTGAAGAAGTTAACCCGCTCACCCCGCGGGCTAACTCAGGCTAGCCCGTCCTGCACATAAACTTTTTTTATTACAAAAATAGAAAATTAATGTGGTGGGTTAATACTTTAAATTGCATCTTTTGATGTTCAATTTGAAATATTTATAATAACAAGTTTAAATTAAATTTGAAGTTCAATATAACTTTTAAAATAAGGCAATACATATTTTGTAAAAAAAAAAAAATCTAAAAGAACCTATTTAAGTTCAACTTAAGTGAAAAATTGAAAAATTGTCATTTTAACAAATTTATAATCTCAAATTCAATATAAAAATGTAATAGGTGAATATATATTTAAAAAAATTGGTATTCATCTTAAATTATTTTAATTTAGGTTACAAAATATGCAAGTAAACTATAAGTAATAATTAAGGATATATAACTTTCAAGTTAAAAGTAAAATATACGAAATCTTTATAAAGTATTGTATTAATAGATTTATAATATATTAAACACAAAATTACTTTTAATTCAATTTATTCTTTTTAAAAAAAAAAACTATACCAACTGACCAACCCACGCCTACATCGACATGACTCGTCCCAACCTACGAGCCACGCAGGATGGGCCAAAACAGCTTGTCTCGCATTCCCAACCCTACTTCTTATAGCAGCTTTCACCGTTCATTGAAGGGTAAGCATATATTTTACAAGAATGTTTGCCACATATTAACCCGAATGGATGCATACCTGTTTCCTTTCCTTTTACACTTGGAATAATATTGCGGCACATAGAAGTAAAAGAACTTTTTACAAGGCTAAGATCACAAGAATGGGATCAGATCGAGTTTTTAACCATTATAAACTTCTTCTAGCTACTAATAACATAGAGCCGCCCGACAAGTTGGTTTATATCTCAAGCTATTTGTTTAATTAATTACTCAAGTTCTGTGCATCACTCTTGGCCATGGAGCTTCTCAAGTTTCTTCTCCTTGCGTTTGTTCTTATTGCTCATACCATTTTCCTATCTCATCCAGTGTTTTCTAGTGACGGTGCGTCCTCGCAACTAATTTTCCTTTTTTTTTATATATATATATAGGATAAATTACATCGCTTTCATCCCGTAAATTCTTAAAATTATATCAACACTTGTAATTTCTTTTTTATTTGTATATATACTTACCCTCCACATGCGTTCGGTTTGGGTTATATTTGTTCTTACAAAATCTAATCACACGATGTCAGTGTACGTTTACAACCTTTTAGGTGCTCGAATGATATATATAGTTATAGGGCTGTGGGAGGTCAGGTATAAATGTAATTTTAAAAGTTTTCTCGTGCGTGGAGGTACAGGTAATTTGCCCTTTTATTATAATTTTTTTTTCTTTTTGCTTTTATTTAGATGTACTTTCTAATATTTAGAGTAAATAATATATTCGCATGGGTGTTTCTTTTATGGAGTGAGACTGTTCACTTAAAAAGGTCGCGATAGTGGGCCATAGTCCTATAAGTTAATATGTGGCCAAGGATCAGCTGTCTTAAGCTGATTGAAGTATAACTTATAAACAATACACTAAATATAGATGGCATTGAGATTTTAACTAAGAATTTCTTATTAGGGTATTATAAGAGTATTTAGGATTAATTTGACAACTTAAGCCAAAAACCCCGAGTTATTTTGTCCTGCAAACCCTTGAAGGTTGGATTTTTGATGTGTTACAAGTCACTATATTTGAATATTCTTCTATATATTTTAACTTTTTTTTTTTTGCATCATGCATATAGTACCCCTACTGTAATTCATACTTGCACCATCTACAGAGACAAGATGTATATTAAATTTTTTTTTTCTTATATACCGCGGTATCACTTTGATTTGATTTTTTCTGAAAATGCACATGACTTCTCTGACTGGCATGTTTTTCTGAAATCGCAACACTTTTGCAACTTTCTTCTAAAAGAAGTGTTGAAATTTGGCATCACAGTGTGTGTTTTTATTTCTTTTTGGCCGTTTCATATGATAACAATTTATATAATTCATGTAAATTTAGTAAATCCTTGTACTAACAATTAATGATTCTACAGATGAAGAGGACAATCTGATTCAAGGCTTAAACAGCTACAGGCAAGCTTTAAAACTCTCCCCGCTAGCAAAGAATGACCATGCGCATTGCCTGGCGGACAAACTGTCCGACCAGCTTGATGATCAGCCTTGCAGCGCCTCCACGGCCTACGCAGAGGCGATTCCGGCTAGTTCGGGGCAACCGTTCACCAAGTACCAAAATATGCTATCCAAATGCAACATTGATGCCAGTCACACGACGGATGCGGTCATTCTACCGGTTTGTGTGACAGACTTAGTCCCAACATTGGTGCTGACGAACTATACTCATACTTCATACGCAAGTTACCTGAATGACTCCAAGTTTACGGCCATCGGGGTCGATTCCGAGGATGATTGGATGGTGGCCGTGTTGAGTACTAGTACACCGCAAGGGAGCCTCGCCAGTGTAGCGGTTGGATTAGTTTCGGAGATGAGGTTGGGTGTTTATCTGGTGACACTTCTGCTGGGAATAAGATTGCTTTTGACAAGCTAAAGTTGTCATCTAAAGTTAAGAATGAGTAAATAAGAATTTGACACGTCATCGTGCGGTAGAGGTGGTGTCCATTGAGGTTTTTGCAACGGAAAACAATTGTCCTATTAGGATTAATTGTGTGTAAGAATTTAAATAACTAATAATAACAATAAGTATTTTATAAAAATTATTATTTATATTTTTATGTATTAAAATTCTATTAGTATTTAAATGCTATTAATCCATATACAAACTTGTTATTACCATATTTTTTTAAAGATATTATGCATCATTTGTGTTCTTGGGACATGTTTCAAAGCATGTAGGCAACTTTTTAAAATTAAAATTTCATGTTAAACTATTATTATCTGGGTATTACTATTTATTATGTTAGTCTTGAGACATTTAGATGTAATTTCTCTAGTGTTGATGCCATTAACTGGCTAGACAAAGTATAATAGATGGTACTATGTTACTGTATGAAGGTCGTATTACACCCTTAATAGTAAAATATTATTTACCTCAATGAACGACAATTATTTATAAAACGTATTAACATCAAATGAATATCGTAGGATTTAATAAACTTCGTTAAAGATGGGTTTATTCATTGATCATGTTACACCCCATCTATCTCAATGAATGACTATTGTTGTTATAGTACGCCTTTAACTCAAAAGATATCTTAAGGATAGATTACTTATACGGCTCTTTTCTTTTCTTTTTTTAGCATGGAGGTTTGAATCTAGTCTATTATATTGTAATAGGTTACAAGGGTTTTAGTAAATTACCATTAATATATGTCCTAGCGAGAAAACTATGGATATATATATATATATATATATATATATATATATTATAAATAAATATTAGTAAATGTACATTTGCTATGCGTATTTAAAAATTAAATACAATCATACAATAAAATTTAAAACAATGACTATGTATAAACAAAAGAAGAAATATACAACTGCAGTATTATATTATAAATATTTTTTGTTAAAATAAAAAAAAAATATTAATCATATTTAATTTGCCCTATCAAAGAAGTCAACATATACCTATGTAAACAACAAATATGATATTAATGGGAGAACTGTATACATAGTAATGTAATACTTTCTAGTATAAATCAATTTCTTCGATCAAACGTGCATACACGTTACATACATTGTAATATTACATAACTTAATTAAACATGAGAGAAGTTATAAAAAATGCGGGAAAAAGAGTAGTTCATGATGAAGTTCCAATCTTTTACCTAAAGAGAAGAAGAATAAAGGGATCTTGGTATGATAGACAAAAAAAGAGAAAAATGAATTAATGTTAAAAAAATGAAAACGAAACGATCTCACATTAGCCAAGCAAAGCATTATGATTTATGCAATACATACTTGGACTATTAGAATAATTATTCCTCTCAAACATGTCATGAAATGACAAAGCTTGCTTTCTAGAAAGGAGATCTCTAAAGCAAGTTAATGGTTTTCGTAAATTTAAAATGAGCCTTAAAGATGCGTTTAACGACACAATACAAACCATGAAAAAAGGAAATTGCTTAGTTATAATTAATTATGCCAAAAAGAGAGAGAGAACGAAAAACAAGCTTAAGCTGTGATGCTTTCATCTTCTTTTCATATGACTAAAAACTTCTGATGAATGTCCACAGTAGTTTCCAGCAAAATGCTCATCCAACATCGAAAAATTATATAAGAGCTCGTTTGAGAAATGGAGTAATGTTTGTCAAGATAAAAGATCAAACGATAAATTTAAAGTTGAGAAAAAGATTATACATAATAGCTGGAAAATACAATACAAAACCAAAACAATTGTACAACATTAAACTTGCATTATTACCTCTTCAGTGGCCACATTCATCATATGGAACACCCAAAAGAAGAGAGATAAAAAAAAAAAAAAAAAAAGTATGAAACACAGGAATCTATCACCTAAATGACCTCATTTTTGCAATAACACTAAACTCCCCAAAAGAGAAATGACAAAACAAACATTTCCATTTAATGAAGTTTGAAAATTTTAAGATAACAAAGTGCTAAAAGAAGAAAAATCAAACTGATTTTCGTAGAAGAGATGAAATGAAAACGCAATGCGGAGAAGTGTTAATTTGATTAAAAATAAATTCTTCAAAAACTTGCTTTCCGGATCCATCTTTTTCAAGTTTGACCTTTTACTATTCTTGGTCTGACAACAATTTATTAAAGTAGGTTAAAAAACAAAAAAGAAGAAAGAGAGAAAATTACTAAAACTATATATTTAAAAATTTGGATACAAATAAGCATACAAAAAAAGAAAATGATAGAAAAAATATGTGAAAATTTTGTATAAAAAGTTAAGGGAAGAAATATTAAACTTAAAAAAAGAAAAATATGTCCTTATTCCACTGCAATTGAATCGCTGTCCAACTTTTATCATCATTTTGTCGTTGAATCAGTTTTGTATATTTTCTCATTTGGTTTCTTTTCCTTTGGCCTAGTGCTGAATCACTGTATCTCTTGACATAATAATGGTCAACCTTCCTTTAGTCTTGCCATCGGTAATTTTTCTTGTTTGGTCCACCATTCCTTTGTCTCATTGCTCATCCTCTTCATCACATTAATTTCAACAAAGAAGAAGACGAAGAATCCTATTATTTCAAATTCCATGACTTGGACGGTTCTCAATTTTTAAAGCAGCCATATGTAGCATAGCTCAATTTACTGTTAATAATGATATTAGTGAACAGATTCAAACAGCTGCCCCACCTTTAAGCCAATCTTTTACTTGTTCCTTTTCTTATCTCAAAATCAATGAAAAAAAAAATATTCATAATGAATAAAAGATTTTTCGTGATAGTTTATTGATTCTCTTAAAATCAAAATAGAAAAAAGACATTAAGCTTAAAGCCTATGACTAAGTAAGAGTACATAAAAGTACATCTTAATGTTTTAATTTGACGAAACTTATAATCGAAATTAGAAAAATATAATAGATTTCGTTATATAACCATCATTTTTACATTTTCATATTCACCTTTTTCTTTATTTTTGCTACGAATGAGCCATTAAAATTCGAGAATTGGATTTTGTATTAAAAATTCAACACGCAAATGGATTAAGGATCCAATAAGCAGATGGCGAAGCACATCCTTGCCTCTTCAGTTTAAGATTGTCGATAAACTGTCCCCTGACATAAAATAAGTTTCAACCTTTTAAATAAAAAGAAAAAAAGAAAGAAAGAAAGAAAAGAAAATAACCTTGACATGGAACACACGAAAGGGTAGAGAATTGAGAATGTCACAACAAAAACAAAGCTCTCACATCAATTAATTGTCGCTAATAATTATTAGCACATACCAGGATTCCACCTCACCTCAATTTCTTCTCTTTATTGCCCAATTAATGAAAATCTTCAATGGTCTCTCTCCATTTCCAAATAAGCATGTATACATCAACAATAATGTATCTGCTTACCCGCGTCGAATGAAATACCATAAATACCTAATGATTAGAAGTATCAAAGATGAAATATAATCGGAGACATTTAATTTAAAACTAAATCATACAGAAAGAAAACCCTTTAAAGATAATACTACATTATAAGAGTGTTTGAATGTTGTCATCGGTTTTGCCATAGATTTGCTCTATTTGTTGCGTCCATTTCCAAGGGGTTGGTTATTTTTTACTGCAATGGGAACCTTGAAGTCCTATCTTGAAACTAACCTAATTCAAGACTATAAAAAAAATAAAAAGAACTCTAGAAATTGAAAATGACGCTTAATTAAAGTGAATTTCCGCATCAATTTGATAATGGGTAAAGAAAATGGGGGTAATATATTATATATATATATATATATATATAATATAGTTGAAGTAAGATTCTACTGGATAATTTTCTAGAAAAAAAAAAAAAAAAAGAGAAAAGAAGATTTAGGAATCATGGAGAATTGGGCTTAGTCTCTATGAAAAATGGGGATGATATCATGTCTAAAATCTTCCTAAAATGGGTATGAAAAAATGGCGTGGGAAAAGTGGAGAAAGGTAGGAAAGGGTGGAGGAGTTGGCCATTATTGTTTTAATTTATTTTTTAAATGATGCTTTTAAACTATAATATAGAAAGTGGAGATGAGTAAGGCAGCATTGCCTCAATAACATAGATATATATTTAAATTAATGTGTATTATTAAAGTTTGACCATATAAAATATAATAGGCAATTTATAGTATCATTATTATATTGTATCAATGTGTATTATTTTAGTTTGATTGTATAGGTGTATATTAATATATATTGATGTGTTACTTTAAAGTTTAACTATATAGAGAGAGGTCTCTTTTAGAGTAGGAGTATAATAAAATTACTTGAAAATCCTTAAGTGACCGTTGTAAAAGAAAAAGATAGTGCGTATTATCCTAGGGACAAATGATGAAATATTATAAATGAATATATTCTCTTGAAAAGTGTACAACTAAACATGACATTTTGGCTTAATATAACAGATACGTATATTTGACTACACTCTTGGTAAAATACAACTCCAAATAGGCATAACAGTTGCCACCCATCATACAAAATTGTGATCAATAAAAGATATTATAAGCAGTTTACCACTTTTTAATAATCAAAACATTAGTTGTTGCTGTAAATGTGGACAACCTTCGTAAAAGAAAAAATTGGAAAACAAGTTAGAATGGAGTGAAGTAAGTTTGATTTCCGCTTCCTACAAACTACAACATATTTCAGACTTAGAAACATTATTGGCAGTTAAAAGATGAAAATCGGTCACCAAAAGTATTAGCTATTAAAGTAGGTACATGTTTAAGGATTTTTATTCCTTAAAATTTGTATTTTGCAAAATCTACATATTCAATGGTGTCCCATGGAATTGTGACTCTTCTATTTACATTTTTTTATGTAAAATATTATTAGTTATTTGTATCCAAAACTAAAAAATTCAAACCATAATTAATATCGCTTTTGAATGTGATATATAAAATATCTAAAATACTAGATATTTTATAAAGAATGACTCAAAATCTTGCAATATCTATATAATAAGTAAACATTCAAACAATATGCATGATGCTTATTATCATGGTTTGAAACATATTGACTAGAATTCCCACTTCACTTGATTGTAGTCTTATTTGGTTATAGTATACTTAGTTGACAAGAAACAAATCTAGTGAGCTCTTGTAGAGTTTATTGATAGCGTTTGTGAGAGAGGATCTTCATTGATGGTCTCATTTGAGGATTGATATCTAAACATGGCACCACAAGCTTAACGATGGCATCTAGTTCATTCTTAATTCTAGATGTAGGAGGTGGAAGGCGTTGATCCAATAAATCTTTCAAATTCAAGGAGTTGCTAGCCAAGGAAGAACATATAGATGAAATCGTATCACCAAGATGATCTCCTTTGATCACTTCTAAAGCCAACACCCCAAAACTATACACATCACATTTCTCAGTAACCTTCATTGTGTAAGCAAGCTTTGGATAACACAAAATTGGAATTAAGATAACAATATTTATAATGAGAATGTAGAACACATTGTTTTAATACTTACCTGATGCAATATATCCATATGTGCCTACTACGGTTGTCCAATTTGACGTGTCTTTCTTTAGGAGCTATACCAAAGTCTGACACACAAGCCACGTACTCAGAATCCAACAAAATGTTATTACTTGATATGTCACGATAATTATTGCGGGAACACAGTCATGATGCATGTAAGCAAGGGCATGAGAAGCACCTTTGATGATGTTTACTCTCTTATTCTAGTCTAAAATCTTGGCTTCCTCTTCATCTCTTAAGATTTTGGATAAGCTTCCCTTTTCCAAATACTCGTACACCAACAAAGAATGTTGTGCATGAGAACAAAATCCATAAAGTTTAACAATATTTCGATGTCGAATTTCAATCAATGCCCTAATATCATTGAGAAACTCCTTAGGATATGTTTGTGTGCTATCCGATATAAGGTAGAGCTTCTTCACTGCTACAAAACACCTGAGGTTAGCTGCCCTTTGAAAACACTTCCATATCCTCCTTTGCTAATGCAATAAGATTCATTGAAACCCTCTGTAGCTCTTATAGTTTCTTCATATAGTGCCTTTCCATCCCAAGTTAATATGGATAGTGGTTGATGGGGTGTTTCTACTTGCTCAACTTGTGGATTGCCCCCTCTTCTTTTCGAAATGAATAATATCTAGATGAAACATACTCTAAGAAGAACCAACCTCAATGTTGGGAAAACAATGAGAAACACTTTGTGCTCATCTTTTGAGGATCTCTTCAGTTTCATAGATGAAGATGGCTAACATGGTTGAAATCCATTGATATCACCATATAATCCATCATTCCCTTGTAATGCATTAAGGGGAGCATTTGAAAATGCAGTGGTGTTAGGGATAGGACTTGAAAATTGATTGAACGATATGTCAACTTCCTCTAAACCTAAAAGTTTCTCAAAAATATTATTAATGGAGCCAGAAAGATGATTGTGTGAGAGATTGAGCTTGACCAAGCTCTGCAAACTAATAAGTTAAGACGGTAGGCTACCGCTAAGTAAGTTATTATGCAAGTATAACTCAGTCAAATTAATCAACTTGGAGATCTCTGTTGGAATCTTTTGGCTCAACTGATTATTGCTCAAATCTAATACATTAAGTTTCGAACATTGTTGGATTCCATAAGAGGAATCGACATACTTAGTTTATTCATTGAGAGATCCATTTTCTCCAAATCGATGAGAGATGATATTTCAGGAGGAATATCCTTGGAAAGTTGATTTCTACTCAAATTTAACTTCACTAGTGAAGTCAATTTGCCAAGTTCCTTTGGAATCCTACCAACCAAAAGATTTGAAGAAAGATGGAGTGATTGTAACTTAATTGCATTCCCGATTTCTGGTGGTATGACACCAGTAATACGGTTCCCTACTATCCTTAGATCACTCAATTTGGTGCATTTTGCCCAATTTGGTGAGATTTCACCATAAAACTTGTTAAAACTTAGGTCCACGAGGTGCAAGTTTAGATATATACCAAAGTGTTCAACTAAATTTCCTTCTAGTTGGTTTTGTGCAATGCGCATCCTAGCTAAACTAGTGCAGTTTCTCAAGCTTTTTGGAACTGTACCTGTAATACGATTATCACGGAGCAACAAATACTGAAGCTTTCCACCTTTGCAGTGTCTTTTCGGTAGTGAACCATTGAGCATATTAAAGCTCAAGTCTAACTTTCTTAAATTCATTGCATCTCCTATTGATTCCAGAATTGGGCCACTGAGTTGGTTATGATTAAGATTAAGAAGATTAAGGTTCCTCAAATTCCCCAATGATGGGGGGATCCCACCATTGAGGCTATTCTCACCTAGCACAAGTTCAGCCATTGAACTAAGGTTTCCAAGCTCCGATGGAATTTGGCCAAAGTGTTGGTTATTAAAAAGATAAAGAAAAGCAAGGTTTTTCAAATAGCCTAATGATGGGGGGATTACACCATTGAGGTTATTTAGACTCAATTGTAGCTTCACCATTGAACTAAGGTTTCCAAACTTTTCTGGAATTAGGCCAGTAAGTTGGTTCTTGAAAAGATAAAGATGACAGAGGTTCCTCAATTTGCCTAACGATGGTGGGATCTCACCACTAAGGCTGTTATGTCCCAACTCAAGTTTGACTATTGAACTAAGGTTTCCAAACTCCTTTGGAATTGGGCCAGTAAGTTGGTTTTCAAAAAGATAAAGATGAGTAAGTTTTCTTAATTTGCCTAATGATGGGGGGATCACACCGTTGAGGTTGTTTTCACTCAGCTCAAGTTTAACCATTAAACTAAGGTTTCTAAACTCCTCTAGAATTGGGCCAGTAAGTTGGTTCTCGTATAGATGAAGATAAGTAAGGTTCCTCAAATTGCCTAATGATGGGGGAATATTACCAATCAAGTTATTCTTGGAAAGGGCCATTTTCTTGAGATTGACTAAGTTCCCCAGCACGACGGGAATTTCACCATCTAACTTATTACCATCAATGTATAGAATTTGAAGGCTTGTAAGTTGGCCTGTCTCTGGTGGTATATTCTTAGATAAGTTATTGATGGACAGGTCAAGATAAGTGAGCTTTGTAAGGTTGCCGATTGCAATGGGAATGGATCCAAAGAGATCATTGACAGAAATATCTAAATAAGTAAGGTTAAGGAGAGAAGAAAATGGGAACTCATCTAGTGAACCTTTCATATTCGATTTAGTCAGATTAATGCTGACTATGGTCCTAGTTTTACTATCATCACATTGGACACCTTTCCAAGTGCAATGAGTGAAACTACTAGTATTGTGAGTTAAAATCCATGAAGACAAGGAAGTTTGGTTTTGGAGATTGGTTTTCCATTTAAGAAGGCCATGGACTAGTTGTGATGTGGAAGCATAAACAGGAACCGAGCTTAGTGTAAAACAAAAAAGGACAAAGAGAAAATATGGATTGGAAACTTTGTGTAGGTGTGATATATGCAAGGCTTCAATTTGGTATGCTAGAATTGAGCTCGCAACATGGATTATATAGTAATTTAGTTAGACATATTCAGCTTTTGGTGGGACATTCAGTTTGAGAAAAATTGTACTTAATTTTTTCATTAGAAAGAAGACTTAGATTGGTCATGGCAAATTGCAAGGGGCTAGCATTTTTCTAACCCATTAATTAGGTTTGAAAGGGATAATTAGGGCAACTAAAAAAAATGACTTTCAAGACAACTTATTATTTGTGGTCATTTCCACAGATTTATTGGAAAATATGAACCTTGGTGGACAAAGACCAAGAAAGTGCTGGTCAATAAGCTAACAGAAGTTGAAAATGTGTATAGAAAATGCTTTTTCCATCTTTCTGTCTTTAGCTCATTTGATTCTTTGCGTGAGAATAGATTGTCGTCCTTTGATTCATATCTAAATTTATGGATTTTCTTTAAAGGCTAAAATATAAAAAAAAAAAAAAAGGAAGAAGAAAATCATGCCATAGCTTATCTTTGAATGTATTCCAACCAGGGCTATTTGTGATTTTGGTTACCGTTCGATAAATATGAAGAGTTTAGCTTTTACTAATCGATATTATGTTCATGATCTTTGCAAATTCCTATTATTGTCTTTGGCCCAAGCTCGAGTCACAGGGCGATTCACTGGGAAATCAATATTATGGCGGGAAGACTTTCCCTTGTTGTCGTTCTTTTTCCTCCCTATGATGAAGACGAAGGAAAAAAGGAGATCAGCTCGTTGTAGGGACATGAATACCTGAGACCTCGTTAAGAGAGAAAATTCGATCTAGAAAAATTTTTTGTGTAAATATTGCTTGATCATTTTATTGCTCAATAACCCCCTATTTATAGGGAAATTTTCTTACAATAATAAAGATCAGAAACTAACAAAGATTAAGATTCCTCAATAGTCTTATTTTCCTAAATAAACTCCTACTATCATAAATAAAGAAATAACAAAATTGGAAAGTATCAAAAATAAGAAAATATTTTGACCACCTAGGATTCTTTATTAGGCATTAGCCCTTTTGTTTTTGCGTCTTTCATATGTTTATCCCAAGAATGCATCCCTCACATCACTTCTCTTCTGGGGAACGAGCTTGTCTCTCGAGCTCGAAATCAGGGTAAGCCTCCTGGAAAGTGTCCAACGTTTCCCAAGTTGCGTCAGTTGTCTCCGTTTCAGCCCACTGAACAAGTAGCTCTCAATGGCCCCTATTCAAGCGGGAACGCAAAATCGCTGCGGGTGTCGGGATAACTCAACCTTCTGAAACCAAAGGTAATGGTGCTTGCTGTAGCGATGGATCACCTATGTGTGGTTTAAGCAAAGAGACATGAAAGACATCATGGAATTTGGCATTGTCGGACAAATGTAACTGGTAAGCCACTGAACCAATCCGCTTGTTAATCTGAAATGGCCCGTAAAACTTGGGCTGGAGTTTGTGGCATTGCCTCCCGTCCAAAGATAGTTGTCGGTGGGGATGTAGACAAAGCCAAACCCAGTCACCGATGTCAAATTCGACCTCTCTGTGACTTTTGTCGTACTGGGTCTTCATGCGATGTTGTGCAGCTTGTAGCTATGAGCGGATCTCACCCAACATTTTATCACGGGCTGTAAGGGCATCCTCCACTGCTTCGACCTTGGTTGCTCCTGGTGTATAAGCTGTGAGATGCGGGGGGTCTCTTCCATAAACTACTTTAAATGGTGTATCTTGTAGGGTTGTGTGGTAAGAGGTGTTGTAACAATATTTCGCCCATGGTAGCCAGTTAACCCAGCTCTTGGGGTTGTTCCCTGCAAAGCAACGAAGGTACATTTCAATCGTTCTGTTGACAACCTCCGTCTGCCCATCTATTGTGGGTGATATGCCGAGGAGAAGGCCAACTTGGTGCTGCTAAGACGGAATAATTCCTTCCAAAATTTGCTAGTGAAAATTGCATCTCTGTTGGAGACTATAGACTCGAGAAAACTATGGAGGCAGACGATGTGGTCTATGAAAAGTTGTGCCATACGTTTGGCTGTGTAAGGATGTGCCATAGCGATGAAGTGGCTGTATTTGGAAAAGCGATCGACGACCACCATGAGCACAGATTTGCCCTAAGATTTGGGTAGCCATTTACAAAATCCATTGATATGTCGGCCCATATTTGAGTTGGCAGCTCAAGGGGTTGTAGCAGCCCGGCTGGACGCAAGCAAGCAGTCTTGTTTTGTTGACAAACGGGGCAGTGGGCCACATAGTCATTGACCCGTACCTTTCATTCCTTCCCAATGGAAATATTGGCGAAGTCGTTAGAGTGTCTTTTGCGTAGCCTCATGTGTGCTATCATGAACGCCTGATAGGATTGCTGGAATTAGAGGTGAAGTGTCAGAAAGGTGAATTCGGCCCTTGTATTAGAGGACTCCTTCTTGCTCGGTCCAAGGTCCTGACAGTGCTCCTTGTTGCAACCGGTGACAGAGTTGTTGGATGTTGGTGTCACTAGCTGTTGCAGCTTTTATCTTGTCCCAAAGATCTAAGTGAGGTTAACTAATGGCGTTCAGCTCCAAAGTATCTTGATGGCAGCGAGACAATGCATCGGTTGCGTTATTGGAAAGCCTCAATCGGTATTCGATGTCGAAATCAAATCCCATGAGTTAACTTATCTAGTGTTGTTGTGGGGAAGTTGTTATGCGCTGCTCGAGCAAGTATTTGAGACTATAGTGATTCGTCTTGATAATGAACTTGCGGCCCCATAGATAAGGTCGCCAATGTTGAACCGCCTTTGCCAACCTGGTAAGATCCTGCTCGTACGCCGCCAGTTTGTGATGTCTAATGGCGAGTTAGCGACTGAAATAAGCGATAGGGTGTTGATTCTGTTGCAAGACCGCCCAAATTCCATTGCCAAAAGCATCACATTCCACTATGCATGATTGTGTAAAATCGGGTAATTGCAAGACGAGGCTGGTGGCTAGCGCTACCTGTAGTTGTGAATATGCCTTCTCTGCTGCTTCTGTCCAGGTGAAGGAGTTTCGTTTTAGCATTGCAGTGAGAGGACCTGCGATTTGGCCATAATCTCGGATGAATTTTCAATAGTACCCAACTAATCCAAGGAACCCGCGGAAGGTTGTGACATTATGTGGTTTTGGCCACTCCACAATCGCTTCCATGGTAACCCCTTCCCGAGATACGATGTGCCCCAAATAAGCAACTGTCGTGGTCTCGAACGAACACCTTGACTTTTTGATGAAGAGCTGGTGGGATTGTAACAAGTTGAGTGTTGTCCGTAGGTAGCGGAGGTGCGAGTCCCAGTCATGACTATATATCAATATATCATCAAAAAATACGAGGATGAATTTGCGAAGATGTTTCCAGAAAACCTCGTTCATTAAGGCCTGGAATGTGGAAGGTGCATTTGACAATCCAAATGGCATTACCAGGAATTCAAAATGCTTGTGATGTGTACGGGAGGCCGTTTTCTCCACATCGTTGTTAAACATTCGTACTTGGTGGTAACCTGACCGGAGGTCCAACTTAATGAAGAATTGTGCCCCGTGTAGCTCATCTAATAATTCATCCACCACAGGAATTAGGAACTTGTCTTTGATGGTCATGTTATTCAATTCTCGGTAGTCGACACAAAATCGCCAAGATTCGTCATGTTTCTTAACCAACAGGACTGGTGAAGAGAATGGCGAACGGCTAGGTCGAATGATTCCCTGCTGCAGCATTTATGCACATTGCCGTTCTATCTCATCTTTCTGCAGGTGAGGATATTGATAAGGTCGGATGACCACCGGGCCAGTGTTTAGCTTCAAACAGATACGGTGATCGCAACTTCAGAGCGATGGAAGGCCTGTAGGTTTGAAAACGCCGTTGAACTCAGTTAAGAGTTTCTCTAATTCGGTGTCGTTGTGAGGGATGTTCTCGATTAGATGAAGTCGGGGTTGCATAGTGGTGGCTCGTCCTTGAAGCCTCGCCTCCTGTTGATTGTTTCCAAAAGTCATCGTGAGCGCTGAGAAATCCCAAAGAATATGTCCAAGGGTTTGTAACCATTTGGTTCCCAACACCAAATCAAACCCTGCTAATGGAATGACAAAAAAATCGGCTTCAAACTTGGTTTAGTCAATGGTGAAATGGATGCTTTTGCAAAAGCCTAGACATTTGATGCTGTCTCCGTTGGCCACAGCGACTATTGCTCCGGTTTCGCTGGCGTAGTTGAGTGACGGTTGCTCGATGGCTATTCGGCTAATGAAATTATGGGTGCTGCCGGAGTCGACTAAGCTGCGCAGGAGGAACCCATCTACCACTGCTTGAATCTGCATCTTACTCGTTCCCCTTTGGCCTGTCATGGCGTAAAGGGAGATCGTGGGGTCACCTTCTTCCTCTTCTAAGGCAGATTTTGGTTCGTCATCACCCACCTCCAACCAGAATAGCCATTGGCATTGGTGTCCGATGGTGTAGGGCTCATCACAGTTGTAGCAAAGGCCCTTAGCTCTCCGTTCGGCCATCACTGCTCGGTTCAGGCAGCGGATAAAGGTGGGTGCTTGGACCTTTTGGGGTTTCTCTGTTGCGGTTGCTGCAGTGCTCTTCGTGGTAGGTTAGTTGCCACCCAAGTTGCGATCGGGATTTACAAACCCCTTTCGCGCAATTAGTTCGCGCATCAACTTTTGTCAGGTTTCATAGGCACGTGCCAAGCTCATGGCGTGCATTAGGCCGAGCGGTTCTTGAAGCTCCACTTCGAGGCGTATCCAGTCCGCCAACCCGGCTGTGTATAGGCCGACGTATTGGTCGACCCGTACTACATGGCTTGCCCGTGCTAACTTCTCCTAAAATTGCTTGTTATATTCATCAATGGTTTTAGTTTGTCTCAAAGTCACCAAATCGCCCAACGGATTGGTGCGGGCGAGCGATCCGAATCACAACTTGCAAAAGTACTTGAACTCCCCCCAATCAATTCGAGGTCTTTCCCCTTCTAGTTGATGAACCCATAGTTATGCTTCGCCAATAAGGTGGAAGGAAGCCAGTCCCACTTTGTTTGCATCCGCTGTCCGTTGATTTGCAAAAAACTTCTCGCAGCGGTGGAGCCAAATTAAAGGATCTTCAGAGCTGTTGTATGTCAGGAAGTCGAGTTTCGTGTATCGGGGCACCATAGCCCCGACGACCTGAAAGGGCTGGGGGTTGCCGCCCTCCTGGATCTGTGTATGTTGCTGTGGTGTGGGGGCGTTGCTGTCTGATGCCTCCGTTGCTATTGCACTATTCTGCAGGTGTTGGAGGAGCAATTCCAGTTTTTGATCGAACTTTTGAGACAATTCTTATATCTGCGAGTTTGTCCTCCGTTCTGATTCGGTAATCATGACACAGAGTGGATTTGAGTCGGAAGGTGAATCGCTCATGGTGATTGGCTCTAATACCAAATTGTTATTGTCTTTGGCCCAAGCTCAAGTCACAGGGTGATTCATCGGGAAATCAATATTATGGTAGGAAGACTTTCCCTTGTTGTCGTTCTTCTTTCTCCCTATGATGAAGACGAAGGAAGAAGGAGATCAGCTCGTTGTAGGGATCCGAATACCTGGGACCTCGTTAAGAGAGAAAATTCGATCTCAAATAATTTTTGTGTAAATATTGCTTGATCATTTTATTGCTTAATAACCTCCTATTTATAGGGAAATTTTCTTACAATAATAAAGATTAGAAACTAACAAAAATTAAGATTCCACAATAGTTTTATTTGCCTAAATAAACTCCTACTATCATAAATAAGGAAATAATAAAATTGAAAAATATCAAAAATAAGAAAATATTTTGACCACCTAGGATTCCTTGTTAGGTATTAGCTCTTTTGTTTTTGCGTCTTTCATATGTTTGTCCAAGATTGCATCCTTAACAATTCCATTACAAAAAAATGTTTGTACTTCGTAGCTCACAGTTCAAACCCAAGCAAAGCACCTCCAGTTATTTATAACCAGAAGCATATACGGATAAAACTGTGATAGGCTTTATTAGTTTTTTTTTTAAAAAAAAGAAAAGAAAAGAAAAACACACGAAATCAATGACTAGAAAGTTAAAGGACTATAAAACTACCAGATTAGAACAGGAATAAGAAATCTGTCCGGTGGTCTTGTACCTACCTGCAAATCGAGTACGGGGCTTTTCAGAAGCCACAGTTCTTTCACATCTCTAAATCAAAAAACCGATGCCCATAAAAATAGTTGGGATCGATTAATCTGTCCACATTCATGTGTCTTTTAATCCTCGATGTTGTAGAAGGTGCTTTATTAATCATGTTGTTAGATGGAAATGTTTATTAATTGCTTAGTAGTCAATAATACATCTTTTTTTTTTCCTTTTTTAGCAATTATTTATATATGATTTTTCATGAGTTGGACATAGACGCTCAAACCCAACATTCTTATTTTGTGATCGGCGCGTCTATGCAAATCGTTCCCTCGGCTCTCCCATGTTTGATTATATGATGTTTCACTAGGCTTCACAAGATTTTGAAAACACCCTAGTTATCTCTCCCTGACGTAGCCATTGGCCGATAACTTGGTCTTCCTATCTCTCCCTGATTCGCCTTCTCTTTGATCACCGTTTTCATCCTGGCTGCCGTAATAGCATTAAGCTGCTGTTGTAGCTGCAATGAAAACATTCTGCAGTAAACATGAGAGGAAACAACAGAGTGTAAGAAGTTTGAAATGCAAAAGACGGACAAATGTTCAATTGGTGACGTGACGGTTGATCTAGCTGGAAGTTCTGTGATCTTGAATAGGCGTAATCGCTCTTTTTGAAATAGCTAAGGTTACATATAATATGCTGCTGCCCTCACATAAACGCAAGGGATAGGGAATCCATCACAGTAATGCGGTACACAATACACATTGACTTTCTCTAAAGCAACAATTAAAGCGAAACCCGAATATTAGGGGAAAAAATTAAAAATTGTTACGATAAGTAATCTACTTTCCAAAAAGAGTAAAGATGAACCAAGAAAAATTTTAGTTGCTGAAAGCTCTTATCTAGCAGCATAAATCCATCAGCTTAAATTGAATATAGAAGTGTGAGAATTATCTCTAGGAGTCCTCTGCACCCACAAGATAAAGTTGGATATGCACATAAGGTGTGTGGACTTCCAAGCAACATCTGTATAGCAAGCAACTAGGGACAGTAGTCTGCAGTATAGAAAGACAATTCAATTTGAGAAGTTTAGGGGGCAGGTTGGTAAAAAGAATTATTGCATTTCTGATTTCATCCGAGCCACACGTCGCAGAGGGTGCAATCCACCATCCACATTGAATGCTTCAAAGCTACTCAAAAAATCCATTATTACCACCTTCCTTTGCAAGAAAAAACAAATCAATTAGACCGACTTCCTTGAATTTGTTTTAGAAAAAACAAGAGATAACATCTCTTTGCATACACACCCATTGAGATGTTTGCTGGAAAAGATTCTAAAGGTGAGGCCAGAGAAGGTTTGCAGGAAAACATCACATGATGATGTCCCTTTCAATCAATTTTCTCAGATTCTATGGCTTCTTCCTTTGGCTCACCATTTGAATAATGTGCATAACCCTACTAAAATTACAGACCATTTGAATGATTCGCAAGAGCTCACTAGATTTGTCTCTTATCAACTAAGCCTATCGCAACCAAATAAGACGAGTGTCAAGTGAAGTCGGAATTCTATTCAATATGTTACAGGCCATGATAATGTGCATCGTGCATGTTGTTTTAATATAAACTTCTTATATTGATATTGCAAGATTTTGAGGCATGCTTTATATAATATCCAGTATTTGTAATATTTCATATATTGAATTAGAAACATTTTGCTAATTTTTTTCTTCTTTTTTTTTATTGAGTACAGTGAAGGAGGAAGAATTTGAATCTGTTTCATCTTATTGAAAGGTATCATTCATGCTACTAAATTAAGATGATTTTGGTAAAAATTTGATATTTAAAAGCTTGATTGAAAAGCGCCACCAATATTTCTGTATCAACAAGAAAAATTATGGAAACATAAATTTTATATAAATAAACATACTATGCTTGACTATACTCTTGATAAAATATAGCTCCAAATCAGGTCATGATAATAAGCATTGTTGTTTGAATGTCAGCTTCTTATATTGATATTGCAGGATTTTGACTCATACCTTATATGGTATCCGCTCTCCCATATTTGATTATATGATGTTTCACCAAGCTTCACACGATTTTGAAATGACTCTAGTTATCTCTCCCAAATGTAGCCAATGGCTAATAACTTGGTCTTCTCAAACAGCAGAAACTGTTTCCTCCATGATTTGTACACTGCTGCTTGAATGGAGAGGATAAAAATTCATTAAAAAGCAGGGGTGGAAAAAAATCAGTCCGAAGTATAGGCTCTACATTAGCAGATAACAACAAAACTAAAGGAGATGGTAGTATAAAAGTTCTCATCCTTTTACTTTGGGATGCAACCCAATTGGCACAAGTATTTACTTTATGATACACTAAAGAAAAGGAGTCAAACGAAGTAGCTAAGGCTACAACTTGCAGAACCAATGGAAAATTTTTTCAATAACAAGAACTTGGACAATGGAAACAGCTGTATAGGCCACTTGCAAATCCGTCTCAATCATTATCTTCCTCCGATTTTGGCTATTGACAAACCTCAACTGCCCAGGCTTCTACTTCATCCACATCTATACTTGAGATTTTGGACGAAACTGCTGCTAGACACTTTCCCCTTGAAACTCTAGCAATGTAAACGATTCCAGCTCGCCGATTCTTACCATCTACTGTCGCGTCACAATTAATCTTGAGCCAACCATCCAGAGGAAGACGCCGCACGTGATCAGAAGTCGTCTTCTTTTCTGTACTCTGCTGCAAATTCAAGGCCCGAGTCGGCTCATTCAATGCCCATTTAGTCTGTTGAATGGCTGTTAGCGAACTTCATTGGGACTTGTTGAAGACAGCTTGACTTCGACCCTTCCAGATATACCATAACGCGAAAGCGACAGAGGTTAGTTCAATGACTGTTTATTGTTATAGTACGCATTGACTCAAATGATATCATAAGGATCGATAACTTATCCAGCTTTTGAAAAATATAATGCTTAAGGACTTAATTGAAAAGCATGAAAGGCTTTGTTTTACCATTAATATATCAGTATTGGCAGGAAAAATCCAGAAATATAGATTTTATTTAAATAAACATAACTATATTTTACTACACTCTTGGTAAAATACAACGCCAAACGGGCATAATTTATGACAGTTGCCACCCATTACACAAAATTGTGGTAAAGAAAGGATGATACAAGCAGTTCACCACATTTTCAAATTCAAAACACAATTTGCTACTACTTATTTAGTCCTACCACGGATTGTCACTGTTGACAATCTTCATAAAATAAAAATTGGAAAAAATGTTATAATTGGTACTGCCCCTCTAATGGAGTGAAGCAAGTTTGATTTCCTCTTCCTATAAATTACAACAAATTTCGTATTTAGAAACATCATTGGTAGTTAAAAGATGAAATCCACTAAAGTGTAATAATATTAGCCACCAAAGGGTAATAATAGCAGTGAGAGATTACTACAGATATAGACTACCGATGATAGTCTAGTAATGAAAGGTCACGCTTTTTACGACCAAAACTAGTTAATATCCTGCGCCATGCATATATTGCATTTTAAATTGTATTTCTATCAATGAAAATAATATGTTTATGTAAAAGGTTACTATAAGTAATGTGTTGATAAATTCATATTTAGAAGATTTCGTGAACTATTTAGAATATAATATACTATATAAAAGATTAATGATTTAGAAAAGAAGAAAATGCATAAATGGTTTTAAAAATAAATAAAAAGGAAATTCGTAAAACTACAGTAATTATGATATACTCCTACTAAAGATCTAAAGATTGAAAGGAAAAAAAAAAACCTCTACATGTCTAGCAACAATAAAGAAAGGGAATCAAGGATAATTTATATCATGAGTTGTTAAAAGAAAATCAACACTACACTGTTAGCATTTTTTTTTTACCTTTTGTGATATAGTTTAATTTTATTGAAAAAGCTTTTTTTTTTTTTTGTAAAATGCATAATTTTTTTTTGATAGACTAAATTTAGTATAGGATTGATTATGGTTTTGATTGTAAAATAAAACAAAACAATTGCTTATTAATAAATAAAATAATGCTAATATCTCTTGAAAAGCGATATAAAGAAAAACGTGAGAGGTTCTAATGGGACTTATTTCATAAAATCAAAAAAAAAAAAAAAACCATTTTATAATAGCATAAGATACCAAAAGATATGGTTTTTTTTTTCTTTTCAATATACTAAAGTGTATCTTGCTTTGTGATATTATAACTAACAAATGTGCACGAGCAACACGTGCTTCCAATTGTAATAACGATCTATGCATATAAAAAAAAATAGAAATAAAATCCTAATCTTTCAACGAAAGCGCACATATAATATTTATAAAAAAAAATCAAAATTAAAAGACCAAATACAAAGGCTTTCATTAAATCCACAAACTCTGTTCTCCAACTTGTTTTAGATAATCGCTTCATAGATCTAAACAATGGCATATAAGAGAATAGTGGTGTTTGACAAGGAACTGACATTTTACCTATAATCAAATGGTTTAATGAATTAGATTTCTTAATCCTTTAAAACAATTGGATAAGGAAAATACAAATTAAATTTAATTTTACTACAGAGCAAAATTTAGAGGAAAAGAAGTTACTTACCATCTCCTTGAAAGGTTGTGTTTGTAAAGTCAAGAAAAAAAAAATTAACTAGAGCAACACCAAGTAATAATATATATTATAAATAAATGGAAAGCTACTCCTATTTTTATAGAATAATTTTCTTATTAATAAATAATTCTAAATAATGTTTCCTTTAGTTTTAACATTTATTTATCCCTTATCAAATAATATTGATAAAGATCTTCTCACCCTCATCAATGAATTTGCCCATTGTTTGGAAGACTGATGGAAAGAAATACCATCCAATGATGTTAACATTTAAGAACATTTAAGAGCAGTCAAGAAAACAATTATACTGAGATATAGAAAATGAAATAAGTGATTGTCTCTTGCCATTTCTTTGTAATATCTTGAACGAAAACTCAATGATCAAGGTTAAATGAAATAGAAATGTCATATAAAAGGCAATAGAAAAGTTACAAAAAAAAAGAAGAAAAGAAATAGATATAAGTTAGTTACTTTTCTATTTTTAAGATGAAGTTGCCCACAAAGAGAAGAGTTGACTCGTGATAACTATTTTACTTAAATTTATATTAAATCAATTATTAAAGCATAAAGAATTGACACAATTAAAATAGTTAGCAATAAAGAGAAGCTTAAAAGCTACAAAGTAACATGATTGTATTAATAGAAAAAAAAAAAAGAACAATTTATTAGTGATGTTTATTCAAATACAATTGCTTTATATTTATTATAAAACGTGATCAAAAGAGATATCGATTAGCATGATGTTATGTTATGATTTTAAGAACAAGAAGATCATTACATTTATTTTTGTTATAGATCATAACCATGCGAGAACAGAATGAAGGGAGATTGGAAAATGCAAATTGATATGGAGCTTTTCTCGACTTGAAAAATAAAAAAATATTTGTTAAATGAAAACATTGGATGTGAAATGTGAAGGGATGAAACACCACTAACAGGATGGACACAAAATATAAAAAGATATTAAAAATCACTCTTAAAACAAATAATGGAGCAGAATGACATCAATAATGATTATAAGCTAACCTTAAGTTTCAATTATCTAATTTTCATGAAATTTATGAAACCTTATAAATTTAGATTGAAAACATAACAAATTATAAAAACAAGAATTTTAAACAATCAAATCAATATAGACTATAAAATTATTTACTATATTTTAAATTTTTGCATCGACGGTCTATTGTATGAGTTCTATAAAGTGACGATGGTAACTATTTCCTAAATACAATAAATTACCCACAAAAGAAACAAAGTTAGAAGCATATGGTTGGAAAGGAAAAATATTTAAATGAAACTAATTACTCGATTGTGCAAATAAATAAAGCAGCACCCATAGCTAGAATCAATTTGAGAATCAATATTCTGCAAAGAGGAAAGGAAACTTCTCCTATTAACTTCCAGAAAAATAGGAACTTAAACTTCAAGTTTCAATCAAAGATAAAACAAAATAAACGAAAAGAAGTATAGAAATGAACTAATATAGACTACAAATTGGATAAATCATTTGCAAGATGCACTCCTTTTTCCTCCTTACAAAATTGTTGTAAAGAAAATCCAACAAGTGAAAGAAAAAAAAAAAAAAGAAAGAAATATAAATGACAAAACCCTAGATTAGAAAAGTGTCATCAAGCATGACATATGTTTGGCTAAAAGCCAGAAATAGCCAATAAAATTTGATGTAAATTTATTCACTTGAAGAGAATATTAAATGATGAAAACAATAAGATCACGATAAATTATAACCTGTGTCCATCAAATAAGAGAACCGTTGATAATCATGACGAGCAATCAAATATTCTGACGAACTCTGGCACTGCTTAGAGTTAAACTGTTCCCCATGCCATAAGAAATACCACCAAAAGATGTTGAACTTTGAGTCACATCCCTACAATCTAACTTCAATGCAATAATAAAATCATTCGTTTCTATATTTGATTGCAAAACCTAATTAAGTTTCCCAAGGAATGAATAGTTAACACAAAATTAAACGAAATGGTATATTTATAAAAATGTAAAATTGGATGGATACGAAGTGGAAAAAGTTTTTACAATTATATATTATAATAGATTATTAAACAATCTTTATTTGGGTTTAACTTTGATTACAAAGCATCAACAAATGAAATATCAACACGTGAAAAAAAAAATCTGGCAAATAGATTAAAAAAAAAAAAAAACTATGAAGCCACTAAACAAAAACTCTACCAGAGATGATCTTATGGCTTATATGACATATACTATAACAATTGCTAACCTTACATATTTGAAAATTAAAATCATTAGCATAAAGTGGCATTATGCATACTATCATGAAGGACAATCATTCAAATAAAACATCATAATAATATTCTATTTAAACAAAAAGAGCTATGCTGGTTCTGAAATTGTTACAGGAATGCTAAACTATAATACTTGTATTTGTCACAGTTGAACTTGTTTCGCCATGTTGAAATTGTGGCTTTTGTTGTAGTGCAAGTTCTTTAGATTGATTTCCATTTAAAGGAATACTCATTGGGTTTGACATATTGCTATTATATGATGAGTAGCAACAATAAAAATTATGACCTGCAATTACGATTTTTAAATAAAATTGAAAAATCCCAAAAACAGTAAACGAGGCCAATAGAAATAAAAAGAAAGAAAAATGGAATTAATTAAGAAGGAATTTCACAATTGGAAAATCAATTTTACTAAAAAGGACATTTTTATCCTTAAAATCGATTTTATCAAATCTGGGCTCGAAATTACATAGGAACTCTAAATATAGATTTAAAACCTTAATTAGGTGAAAAAAATCAATTACAAAATATTTGAAAACAATTGAAAATAAAAATTTTAAATTCAAAGATCAATTGAGTAAAATGACCAAAATGCCCTTAAGCTTATTTGGTTGAATTATAGCTAAATAATAGAATTTCCAAAGGCATTTTAAGGAAAGGGGTGCAACACAATTCAATTGGAATAAGTGGTAGAGGAATTTTAAAAAAAAAAAAAAAGAAAAGAAAATTAAACTAATTGAAGGACACATGTCATCTTTAGGTTAATTCCACAAAATTTTTGTGGCCCCCCTTGCTTTATCTCGTTAAACCCTAGCCAAAACTCCCTAAAATACCCTCATTTGCACTGAAAATTAGTAGCCCCTTTCCTCCTCATTTTTTCCCCAAAAATCAAGGGTAAGAAAAACCCACAAACAATTGCTTAAACCCTAAATCCAAGCTAAAAGAGGCTCTTATACACATGAAATTTGGCTTGAAGATAAATAAAATATAGTTTGATTCAAGTAAACTTAAGCTTGTTAATTGTAAATCTAAGTAAGAATTGATGTACCATATGAAGGAAATTGATTGGGAGTTGAGCAAATACACTTTAGAAGAATCATTTGAGATGACATTAAGAGGCTTTGAAGATTAAATTAGATCTCTAACAAGGTAAGTCCAAAATCATGGTTAACTTGATGATTTATGATGATTAGAAATGGTTGAACATGATGATTTAGTGATTTCTTGAATGTTGATAATGTAAGGCATCATACCTATGTTGATTACCACTTGTATTGTTGCATTTTAGGTGTAATTTGATGTTTAGGTTGAAGATCTATGTTGAGACATGATAAATGTGATGTTAGGTGTTGAATTTGTAGATAAAAATTAAGTTTGATGCATGATAATTAAGGATGTGTGCATGTGTTGTTGTTGCCACCACTAAGATGAAAAAATTGAGATTTGACTTTCTTATAAAATCTGATTTAGATGATGAGTGATGGTAAGTCAATGATTGGAGTATGACCATGAGGGCTTTGGAATGATTTTGGCGATTAACTTAGTGTATACAGTATGTTAGAAATTGAAATTGATAGTATGATTAAATTAGTAGACGAACAAATTGATTTAATTGCTAAATTGTGATTTTTTTTTTTTAGCATGTTAACATGTCTTCAAAGTGTTAAATTTGATGGGAAATGAAGTTATAAGACGAATGTTGAGTTTGGCAAAGTTTAGGGATGATTTATGTTGAATTGGAGGAATGTATGAGCTTGAAAGTATGATTTTCTCACATGAATTGATAACATGATTAATTCTGAAAATTTTGTGATATGTTATGTTTATTTTGAATTAATTTGGTGGAAATATAATTTATTTATGAATAGAAATTTGATTGGATATATAATGAGACCTAGAAGCGAAAATATGTTGAAGTTAGACTTGTAAGATTGCAATTAAATGTTTAAGGCATAACTTGTTTTTAGTGGTTTGTTTTAAAGGTGTTTTGGACTTAAAAATGAAAAATAAATGATTTTTTGGACTTTAGAAAGGAATAGAATAAGTAAACTTTGGTTTGGAGTGATTTAGACCTAAATTAATAAGATATAGGCTTATAAAGTTAATTATTCATAAATTTGTGTAATTTTGTAATATAAGGACTCTAAAATGAATAAAATAATTTTTTTTTTGGTTAAAATAGATAGTGAAAACGAGAAGGAATTAAATGGCTTTGGTTTCACTTGATTTAGAGTTAAATTGTATAAGTTATGACCCTTTAAAATTAAGGTATTTAAAAGTGACAAATTATAATTTACTTGGTAATTGCCTTAATTAACTCAAGTTAAGGCCGATCCAATCCTAAGTCTGCCCGATCATATAAGCTTAAGGACCACCTTTTTACCTTCCCTTTAGGTGGCTCATATGATTAAACATAATTGGATTAAAAAAGCTTAATTAAATTAACTATCATAATTAGACCAAAATATGAATTGACTTAATAATATAAACTCAAATTACTCATGAGCCAAAATCCAAAATCTACTTGGATTGATTCTCTTTGTAGGGTTCATACCCTAAATGAACCTTATTATGATAAATAATTCAAACTAGGCCCTAAATCATTTCAAGACCTAAATTGAATTAAATAATTTAAAAAATAGACTCAAACCTATTAGAGGAAAATGAACTTACATGACTATAATAAAACCTAATTGAGCCCAAGACTCAAAACTTAGTAGGATTTGTTAACCTTGAGGATTATACCTCAAATGGAGCATAACAAATAAATTAATCTTAAATGGGCCTTAAACTCATCAAGGCCCTAAATCAATTAAAAACCTAAAATGAAATTAAAATAAGGCTTAATAAATCCATTGGACTTAGAATATAATAAATAATACTAATTAAATATAACAGGCTTAGGTTAATTAAAATAGATTAAAGTAACCTAAATGAACTTAATACTTATAACTAGACTTAACTAATTTAATTAAAGCTAGTAAGGCTAATTTCAAATATAATTAGTTTTACTAAATGGTCCAAATACCTTAATTAGGCTTTAAACATAACATGACTTAAATTTTAAATAACTTATTAGATTTAAATTATTAACCCCTAAATAGATCAAGTCAAAATTACGCAAAAGCTAATTGTGCTTGTAACTAATATAGACCTTAAGTATTCTAAACCAACTTTAGAATAAGATTCAATCACCTAGAATAATCAACTAACTTAAGTTTTTCCTCTTGATACATAAAATCAATTCATTAACCCAACTGGAATTTGAAATGCGATTTGGGAATTATCGACCTTTTTGGATACATAGTAACATGCGTGTTGCTTACTAGATTATAAAATTTAAACTAGACTAATAATCAAACTTAGTTAAGTATTTATTTATTGCTTATACTTAGTTATTTGAACCGTCAGGATTACGGTTATAGTCATATCTCCTAAAATAATATGGTACTTAGGTGCTTAGGCCATCAAATATAAGGATGTAAACTACATGGCTTACGATTACTTTTAAGTTTTTGTTTTGGTTTTATTTTTAGACCTTTATTGGGAGGTTCCTATAGCTCTATGGTATGTTTTTGTTGGTTGTATTTCGATGTCCCCCTTAGGCTTTAGGGCTTAAATTATCTTTTATGTTTATCTATGCATTTCTAACAAACAAACAAATGTTTTCAAAAATCCAACAATTCGATTAAGTGTTTTTAAAATATAATTAACAATTTTAAGGTTTTAAAACTAGTTTAAAAATCCATCTAGTAACTACAACCATACATATTCTACTTAAGTATGTAATGTGATGAATTATAGTCTTCATAGTGAATTAGGAGTGTGATAAAAATGTTATGTTAAAAGGAAATGTCATAAGTTACATTATCTTACTTTTTATAGGAAAAAAAAGAAGAAAAAAAAAGGAAAAGCAAACACAAATAATATTTGGATGGGCTGCAAGGTGTTAGAAACTTGATGTGCAAGTGCATAAGAGGATTTGAATTGAAGGATATATGGTGTCTAACTATCACCATTCATGTGAAAAGCTCTTGGATACAGTGATGCATGCCTTACCTTAAGGAATGAGTAGGTTGTCTTCACATCTTAACCTCGAGGAACTTTGTTATGGTTTCTATAATTTGCTAAGTGATAGAAAGAAACCATGGCTACCTTATGCTTAAACTGATAATTGCATCAAAAATAGAGTATTTGTTTTCCAAAGCAATCTCGTATTATAACTGAACCTAAAACTAGAATAAAAATATGCTTTTGTATGTTGTGACAAACATGATATATAATCAACACAACACATTTTAAATATCCACACTAATAACAAAACAATTATCTTTAATATATTGGAAGTAAAAGAATAATGAATCATGAGATATGAAGCAAAACAACATAAAGAAACAAAGAATGCATGCTTCTTTCATAAACTATATCCATTAATTACAACCGTGATGAGTGTGCACAGGTGCACACACACACACACACACACACACACATAATAGAAAAGATTAGAGTATTAAACCAAACAAAATAAGAATGATACTTGCAAAATGAATGACTATGTAAAAGATAGGCCTTTACAGAATAGCAAATTTGAATTTTTTTCTTTTTTTTTTTTGTATAAACAAATTGTGACAATAGAAGGAACGATTTGCAAAAATAGTTTGTAGTGTAATAGAGAAGAAGTAGTAATTAATTTTTGATTATTTGTTGTTGTTTCAAGGTAGCATCTATTTTGAGAAGGCTTTTTCTTTTTCTTTTTTTCTTAAATAAAATAAACATTTGTTGGTTTCATTCTAGTTTGGCTTGTAATGCTTTAGAAGTGGTATGTCCGTTGAGGAAAGGCAATTTAGAAAAAAAGAAAAATGAATCTTGTTTGAATGATTTAGAAAAGTTATTACTTCTATTATAAAAGGTAACATCTACTTTGTGCTAGTATTTATAAAGGGTAAGAATTGTTCTAGAAATGTTACTTTTTGAATAAAAATTGAACTATAAAAAGATAATGTTTGGTTGCGAAAGGTTGTTTTTTAAAAAGAGATGAATCAACAAATATAAATTTTATTTTTTTTAAATGAAAATAAAATGTAAGCTTTTGAAAAGCCACTACAAATTAAATTGAAAAAGACATGACGTTAGAAAAAATAAAAAAGAACATATCTTTTCTTCTAAAATTATATATTATAAACAAATATGTAAAGCATCATAAGGTGGTAGCAAATAATAGCAATTGATGGTTAAAAATCATACTATTAGAGGGATATATAAGGATCTCTAAGCTATACCTAACCTTAAAGGTACTCCCTTAAAGATTTTGAATTATAATCTACCTTGAGATCCTATAGAATTACCTTATACCTATGAAACCGTGACTTTTCTATTTATTTTTTTTTATACAAAATATTTTCAGTTGTTTATGTCTAAAACTATAAAATTCTAGACCATAATTAGTAACAAATATAAATATAATGAATTTCAACCAAAACATGAAATAGTAACCGTTAAATCTCAAGGGTTTATTTCTAACTTGATGAGATAAAACAAATTTTCTTACAAAAATATAATTCAAGTGAGTTCATAGGACCTACAAGCAAACAAATAAATATGTTATAGTAACTTATTAGCACTTTTGAATTTGATATTGTGATCCAATAGCTAAAAATTGTTTTTTTTTTCTTTTTTATATATCTATGAAACGGGGGAGTCGGAACCATGCCTTATTGAGAGTTAAATGCCTTCTTTAATGAGATTCAAATGAGGTGCCTCATGCTTCTAGTGATTAAGAATTTCATCTGAATCTCATGAGTAAGATTCGATTCTCATCATTTTGCTTGAATGAAGTCTAATGAGATTTGAACAAAGTGATTCAAGCTTCTTTTGTTTGCAAAGAATGAGGACTTCAATTGAATCTCATGAATAATGAGATTTAAACAAAGTCATCAAATGAGATTGTTTGAAAAAAGTTTTGACAAAATAAAAAATATATATATATAAGAGGTGATCAACCTTAATTATCATTGAGTAAATTGGTAAGTCACTTCTAAAAACTTTCATAATTGCATAGACCTCTATTTCTTAAAAGTCAACACTCAACACTCTTGAAATAAATATAAGCCCCTTCACACCTCACACCCCCACCACTCGACTACCACATGTAAAATGAGCTGATGTGGATGGTTATTGGATGATTTATTCATATAATTAATTAATAAAATTAAAAAATAACTAAAAAAGCAAAAAATATAAAAAAGAAAAGATATAATATAAAAAACTAGAAAATAAATGAGTGATTGGCAACCACTTAAATAGCTTTTCCCTCTTTTTTATTTTTAATTTCTAGTTTCTTCTTTTTTAATTTCCTACCTTTTTTTTTTCATTTTCTACTTTTTTTTTACTTCATTTAGTTTTTTTTTTAATTTTAGTTAATTTAATTAATTAAAAACGTGAATACATTTCCTAGTAATCATCCATTTCACCTTAGTTTACACGAGGCAAGATAGTCATAAAAAAAATGGAGTCTATGCTTGTTTTAAAGATGTTAAGTGCTAACTTTTTTAAAAAATTAGAGATTCATACAATTTTGAAAATTTTTAGAATGGTCTACAACATTTACCCATTATTGTTTAATGCTAGAAAAAAAAAAAACCACCAAATCAGATAAAGGATTAATTAGTGGGCTATAAATACAACTAAAGAGTAGATATTGATACTTCAATGTTATTATATTATTTATTTACTTTATTCCCTTGTAATTCATTTTGCATTCCATTTTGGAGAGAGAGTGCATTATTGAGCATTTGAGCTTATTTATAATGATTCGAAAGCATTAGACGTGTGATTAGTTGTGTTTATACTAGGTAATTGGAGATCATTTTTGAGTAATTGTTAGAATTATGTGTAAAAACCTTTTAACATGCCTTCGATGATCATAGAGATCAGGCGGGTATTGTAGAATCACATGTTAAATTAAGCGTTTCTTCTTCTTCTTTTTTATAATTTATTTATAATATTTATTATTTTGTTGACATTCATTATTTAATTTTGGTGCATAAACCTAATCCACACCCTTTTGGTTCCTAATTGGTATTTCAATAGAGGTCAAAATAAGGTCTCACTCTGTTTTAGTACTTAATCGCTAAAAAAGTAAATATTATGACACCCTTTAATATGCGAGGATTTATCAAAGGAGAAGCTATCAATACACCCCTCCATCCAACCTTATAGGATTTTATATATTCTAAATTCCCATAGTTTTTAATACTCATTGTTGGCCACCAAAACATGATTTAGTTGCTAAATAGTACAATGAAATTAGCCATCACAATCTCTTTTGGAATAGGGAATTATCTCTTTTACATACACATTGATTTGCTTGTATTTTTATAGTCTAATTTGTTTATAGAAAAGTTATTAGAAACACTATGCATATAAATACACTATACATACAAGTGAAAACAAAAATAAATCGAAATCAACTCATTGGCATCATTAATAACACAGTTTTATCACCTATAAATAAACAATAAAAATATTTTATGAACAAAATGCTAAATATGAGTTTCCAAGATAACAATAAATTTGGTATTTCAAACTTACTGGGGAGAGCAGACACTACTGACAGGAAAAAAGAACCTCCTTATTGAAATTGTGCCGCCATCTAAATAAGTACGCATAGCGGAAAATATAATCATATATATATATTCAATAAAAAATATATAAAACTGTTCCAAACTCAAGCATAATATTTCTCCTTTCCAATTTCTTATTCCTCTAATTACATGCTTTTTTTTTCCTTTTTATTTATACTTTAAATTGCAAATAAAATGGTAGTAATAATTTTTATTAAGAATTCTACTTTTACCTTTCACATGATTAATTATTTTATAATTAGATGTATTTGCTTTTAGGATAAGTACATTGAAAGGATAAATATAGACATTGACGTGCTTGCTATTTGTTCTTTTTTTTTTTTATCTATTATATTATATTTCATAGTGCTTTTTTTATGCTAACATATTATATTAGTATTTTTTATGTAAATATATTTTATTTTTTAGATACTTGTAAAGTAACTTGAATTTATGGTAATAATACTATAGACGATAGTAGGTTTTTTATTTGAAGGAAATTTCCAAATTAAAATATGAGTTGGCATTTTAGTTTTTGGCAAGTTGGCAGTCTCTCTCCATACTGAAGGAACAAGCTTCTCTCTTCTCAAGCCCCTACGCCTCCATAGCCACCGCATCACACATCTCCTCAAGCTAGGGTTTTTGGTGGCTGTCCTTTTGCTTTTTAACCTTTCAACAAACCCTACTTCGGTGTGTAAAGAAAAGCCTCTTTTATGTCTCTCTTCAATTTCATGCTTTTACTTCTCGAATTTTCACTTTCTTTTAATTTCATTTTTTGTAATCTACCTTTCCTTATCTCTCTCTCTCTCTTTCTTTGGTTTCTTAATTTGAATACCCATTTATAAAAAAACTATGTTTTAATATTGGCTTTTAATTAAAGTTGGCATCTTGATGTTCAATAATGAACAAATGTTTCATTAGATACATATTTAATGTCCATCCAATGCTTTTATAATGATATGAGTTCATGTTACTGTTCGTATGTTGTGTTGATGCAGTAGCTTTAGCTGTAGTTGTGTTGAAGTTTTGATCTTTTGAATTGGCTTTTGTTCATTTTTGGTATTTGCTTTGATAAACTTAGGGTTTTGTATGTGCGGTTGTTAGATTAGATGGCAAAAACTTCAGCTGGAAATGCTGGACCTGGAGGTAAAACCAGTGTTCGAATTGTAGTTGCTGGTGATCGTGGTACCGGGAAATCGAGCTTGATTTGTGCTGCTGCTACTGATCATTTCCCAACCAACGTACCACCTGTCTTGCCACCCACACGGTTGCCGGAAGATTTTTATCCTGACCGGGTCCCCATTACGATAATTGACACCTCTTCGAGGTAGCTTTTTCATCCTCCCCGACTAACTCATTGTGTGTTGCATCAAAATTCTATCTTGCTGGGTTTTGAGGGATTTTTAGATATATAGTAAGTGAACCACGTGTAGGAAAAGCTAACTTGATCAGCTTTTTAAGGAAGGCAGATTTTCAAATGGATGGTGTTTCTTCTCAGTTAAATGCTATCCTGTTTAATCTATATAGTGAAATGCTTTGCTTTATAAAATATTGTAACAATTAATCAGAGTGGAAGATAGCGGCAAGCTAGGAGAAGAACTGAGAAGGGCGGATGCTGTTGTTCTTACTTATGCTTGTGACCAGCCTGCAACTCTTGATCGCTTGAGTACCTTTTGGCTTCCAGAACTTCGTAGATTAGAGGTTAGTGTTTTCTGTAGTTGGTGCTCTTTCCTTTCTGCAGTAAAAGGTTTGTACTCTTCGTCTGCTGTAATTGTTTTGTTGTAAGGAGTAGGACTTGGTCATGAGTATTCGAGTAAATCTTAAGTAAGTTCTTGGAAGCTCCTCCCTGTGTCCTGTAGTGCCTCAATCCTACTTTGTAAAGTAGGAGTTGCGCTTTGAATGTTTTTCTGCTGTGGTAGTATTTCTAACATGGTAGATTAAATTTCCAGGTAAGAGTTCCGGTTATAGTTGTGGGCTGTAAGCTTGATTTGAGAGATGAGATGCAAACTATCAGCTTGGAGCAGGTTATGTCCCCGATAATGCAACAGTTTCGAGAAATTGAAACTTGTATTGAGTGTTCTGCTTACAAGCAAATTCAGGTACTCTACAATGCTTTAGGTGATGCTATGTTCCTATTGATTTTTTTCTTCTTTTTAATTTTTAAAATAAATATTCTTGGGGTGAGTAAACTGATTGATAATCCCAAGTCCTAGGTTAGCCAAAATTTCCTGTAGGGATGGGTCTCAATCGAAGGTATTCAACATGCATAGTGGCATATTTAGTGCCTATCAACATTAGGAGTTATTTCATTATATGAGTAGCATCTTCAAATTCTTAGCCTACCTTTTCTATTTTTGTGTCTTCAGATTCCTGAGGTTTTCTACTATGCTCAAAAGGCAGTGCTCCATCCAACAGGTCCACTGTTTGATCAAGAAATGCAAACTTTGAAGCCTAGATGTGTTCGGGCTCTGAAGCGTATCTTTATTCTATGTGATCTTGATAGGGACGGCGCACTCAGTGATGCAGAATTAAATGAGTTTCAGGTTTTCCCTACTCATAGATAGTATTGGTAAAATGGATTATGTTAAGTCTCATGTGAAATATCTGACATTTTATCTGAAAAAAGTGTCATGCGAAAAAGTTTCTTTTTCTCTATGTAGTAAAACAGTGGCATATATTGTATGTAATTGCTTATGAAATAAAATTTGATTCCTTGTGGTGAAAGATTGATTATTATCATTTGGAATCTTTGATGATTATATACTCTTTTAGTCCTTGCAATTCACAAGCATCTCTTTTCCTGAGCTTTGTATGTTTTGTTGCATTCCTAACTTATTGCACGGGGGGAGCAGGTAAAATGTTTCAATGCGCCTTTACAGCCTTCTGAAATTGTGGGTGTCAAAAGGGTGGTGCAAGAGAAATTGCCTGAAGGAGTCAATGAACGTGGTCTTACATTGACAGGGTTCCTCTTTCTTCATGCGCTGTTCATAGAAAAGGGGCGACTCGAGACAACATGGACTGTTCTTAGGAAATTTGGTTATGACAATGATATTAAACTAGCTGATGGCCTGATTCCATCATCATTTAAAAGAAGTCCTGATCAGGTAACATCTTGGCATAGAAAAGAACTTTGCAGTTGCTATGACTTGTACCTTTTACTACTCTTTTAATCTTTTATTTTCACTTGTTATCTTGGCTGAAGAGAGTAACTTCAAAACTTTTGATAAAACTGTAGTATTTGTTGGGTTTGGGACCAATGCAAAAGAGCATTGTGAACTGACTTTTTAAGAATTATCTACTTTCCCTCTGGCCTTTGTTAGTGACCATTCAAACCCAACCACCCAAAAAAAAAAAAAAAAGAGAAAGAAAGAAAGAAAGAAAGAAAAGCAAGCTTTACCGGTGACCTTTAATAATGGCCAGAGAGCCTTTTGAATTAAACTACATTTGGACTCTGAACTATTTACTTTTCCGTTATAAAAGATTCTCAATGGGCACGGATCTTACTAATTTTTTTTTTACCAGTATTGGTTACATTTAATGATGAAATAACTCATACAAAGAGTAGTGATTTATTTTCTTTTTCTTTTTTCCCATCTTTGGGTGCAATTACATTCTTTACTGTGGACTAAGCTTTGAAATTGCTAACCGTTGTTCTTATTTATGTAGAGTGCAGAGCTGACAAATGATGCAATTGAGTTTCTCAAGGGGCTTTTAGATTTGTTTGATGCTGATGCTGTATGTCTCCATCTCTGCTCTGATTAGTATATGTTTGTCAAGTATATTGTATCCCTCAAATTTCACTATGATGTGGAAGAGCAATGCACCTTTATCAGACAGTAGTGGAGTTACCTCATTCTTAAATTCTCACCTATTGCTTATACTTACCAGGATGGAGCTCTGCGACCTACAGAAATTGAGGATCTTTTTTCCACTGCACCAGAATGGTAATTGTGTTATAAAACCACATGTTTTCTTTGATAAAGGAAACAACGGATTAACTGTTACCTTTATGATCTGTTGCTATTGTTTCCAGTCCGTGGAATGAGGCTCCATACAAAGATGCTTTTGAGAAAACTGCATTGGGAGGGCTTACACTTGATGGGTTTTTGTCCATGGTAGGACTTCTGCGATGCCTGTAATTCCTCTTTTCATTAATCTGTATCATCTTCTGTTGCTTTGTAGTCACTAATGCATAGCTATTGTGAGTCATGAGCATGGATTAAATACCTCTATCACCATATCAATTTTTCAGTCTTTCTACTGCTTTTCACCAGTCTCTTTTCACGGAAGATCTGCAATACTAACTCTTCTGTCTAGGATATTACCTCTAGCTGTTGATGCAAAGATATGATTCTGCCATTTAATGTTCCTGTGTTCAATACAGATTAAGTGAATGGCATCTTTCTCATTCTTGCCTGCACGGTAATCTAATCCTAATGTGCTTTTGCAGTGGGCCCTCATGACTCTGTTAGATCCAGTTCGGACATTGGAGTACCTTGTGTATGTTAGCTATCCGAATGATCCATCTACTGCTGTTCGTGTGACTAGGTCTAGACGTTTAAATCGAAAGAAACAACAATCGGATAGAAATGTATTTCAATGTTATGTTTTTGGGCCTAAAAAGGCTGGAAAATCAGCATTGTTAAATTCTTTTGTAGGAAGGTATGCCCTTGATTTATCCTTTATCAGTCATTGGTATTTATGTTATCCCGTTTTGCTATCTGGTAATAATGTTATGTGCTTTTTTACTTGTGGGTGCAGGCCATTTTCTGATAATTACAATCAAAGTGAGGGGCGGTATGCTGTGAATGTGGTTGATCAGCCTGGAGTAAGTTTGGCTACTCTGTCCAATTTATTTTCTTATTCTTTCTGCCTGACCCTAAACTATCATCTACCATAGGGAACCAAGAAAACCCTTGTCTTGCGTGAAATTCCCGATGATGAAGTTAAAAAATTACTATCTGCAAAGGAGTCTTTGGCTCAGTGTGACATAGCCATATTTGTTTACAACAGGTCAGTGGATGTGTAATCTGCTTAAATGTTGAGCTATATGGAAAATGATGTCCTTTGTGTGTGTGTATATATATATATATATATATATATATATATGTTTATTCATTCTTTAGCTGCTTCTGCCAGTCAGATGACTTTGACCTAAATGCCTAGATGGTTGGAAATGGATATTTTTCCTTCCATCCTCTTCTAGTTTACTGGCTAGTGGGGATTGACTAGTATACATGCAAGATCTGTATGAAACTTATCTAGTGATATGTAAATTGTATTTTTTGTTTCCCCACTATAATTCAAACTGTCCTTGCCTAAATTCTTTGCAGTTCTGATGAGTCCTCATGGAAGAGAGCAACCGAGTTGCTTGTTGATGTTGCCAGTCATGGTGAAAATACTGGCTTTGAGTTGCCTTGTCTCATCATCGCTGCTAAAGACGATCTTGATCCCTTTCCAATGGGCATACAGGACTCCACCAGGGTATTGTCTACTTATTTCCTTTTTGCTTGCACCTTTCCATCTGGTTTTCTGAGCAATAGTCCATCCATCTTCAATCTTGGATTTGGCTCTTTAGTGGCTTAGTTTTTTGTTGCATGCCATGACTGTACATGACAATTCTCTTCATCTTTCTAGCATGGCAGTCTAGTTAGGATGCTTATAACTATTTGTTGGCATAGAAATAAGGGATTATTGGAAACTAATTCCATGGCATATTGTGTGAAGCTTTTAAGAGTGGGGATACACTGGCAACAAAATTCTAAAATTCTCTGTTTTCTCCCTTCTTTGTAGGTGAGTCAGGATATGGGAATCGAGGCTCCCATACCTATCAGCACAAAATTGGGTGATTTTAATAGTGTCTTCCGTCGAATCGTTAGAGCTGCTGAGCATCCTCATTTAAGCATTCCAGAAACTGAAGCTGGGAGAAGCCGCAAACAGTATCATAGACTGATAAATCGCTCTCTAATGGTAGTTTCAGGTATGTTGATTTCATGACAATCATGCGATAGAGAAATACTTAAGATACAGAAGAAATATACTCCTGGAACGAAAAATCTTATGGTTATTTCATCAAAATCAATTAACTCATTGTTGATTCCCGACACATGATATTTGAGGAAGCCTTTGTTTTTGGTGCGTATAGCTTCTAAACTAACGTTTGCCAGCCAAGTGTCTTGATAGTACATGCATGGAGCTGAGATTCTTGGTGTGCTTTGAATATTATTCTATTTTTCAGACTATGCAGACTGTTGGTTGGTCAATCTGAGCAGAATCTTCTAAATGAAAGATGGTTAGGTGGTTACTCCATGGATTTTATAACACCTAGGATAGAGTGACACATGCAGGCCCAAATTGACATCCAATGTTTAAAAAAATGAAAGGAAGGACACCCAAAAAGGGTGGTCCTAGTACCATGCAACTTTTGCTCCTTAGTGGTTGAGATAATTGTTTTTTGCCTCCTCTAATATCATGCTTTATGGTTTCTTTGCTCTGGTTATTTTAAGCCCATATATATTGATGCTTTAACATGACAGTTGGGGCTGCTGTAGCTGTTGTTGGACTGGCAGCTTACCGTGTCTATGCTGCGAGGAGGAACACTTCAAATTGATTGATAAAAGGAGCACATCGATGGATACGGATTCCATATATCATCTCCAGAACCGGTTATTTGCATTTCGATGTGTCCTTTCCTAATCTCTTGGTTTCATGAATTGCACCTCACCCTCGGTTCTGTTTATAGTTACATTATGTGGGGTTTTCTTGCATAAAGTTTTAATTGTTATAGTGTGTTAGCCTAGAAGCATGATGTTTAAACATGATCAGTTAGTCCAATACAAAGAAATCTTGTTCAGGACATGTGCAATAAGAAAAAAATTTGCCACAATTTTCTCATCCCTGAAGTCCGGCGATGGCAAATCATTCTTCTCTGGTTCTTGAGTTTCAGGAGTATGGATGAATACATGGTATTTCCTTGGACTGGAGGATATATGAAATCTAGTTTTGTTAGAGCTGATGAAACATTTTCTGATTTCCCCGTTCTTCCTGATGGATTACTGAAGGAGAAACCGTCACGCATGTTTGGCTAATTGTGGTTGCTAGTCTTTGTTAAATTAGTTTTGGAGGTGCTAATTGGAGACTAGAAATCCATGTTTTCATTATCTTCCATATTTCAATGGTCAATTTACTAGGTAGTAGATTCCTTGTATGCCACGAAGGGTGGTAACCTGTCCCCTCAATTATGTTATGAAGCATTATAATGTAACATTCTAAGTAGTTTGGAGTTCTCTACTCTCATGTAATGACCCCTTCAACAGGCAAATAGAGGGTAGCGTTATCATGTAATATTTAAAGAAATCCGTGAGCTGAAATGCCCTCATGTAATCTGGAGATAATTGAAAGAAACAAATATAAGTAATTGTGAATACACTCCCAAAACTATTGAATAGGAGTAGGTGCTGATGGGTTTATTAAATTCCCTAAACGCATTCCGACAAAATCCTAGTACTCCTAAAGCTGTTCCTGATTATCCTAAGCTGCAACTGGGGGTTAGTGGAGGACGGATTCTGTGACTACCTGATCTCTAGGTATAGATTTTTAAATTTTGATTTGGATGCAGAAACCATTTTTGAACTCGTATTAGAGAGTATAAAATGTGCTATTAAATCTATGAAAACTTTTATTACAATTTTATAATATAATGTTTTTAAAGTAAGTTGGTCGATAAGTTAAATAATTTTTTTTATATATTTATAACTAATATATTTATCAACTTGTTTATTTCTAACAATTTAATCTTGTACTTCTTATGAAGATACGTCATAGACCTGATAAAATACTCCAAATAATTTATCATGAAAGGCAGTCATAAAATTGTAATTTATCGTAGGGTCCAAATGCACTTCTTTAAATTAAGTAACAACACTAAATCCAATTACTTTGTTTTTACTAATACAATAACATCCCATGAAAAAATATATTACTACAAACTAAACTATGCTCCATAAAAATTTTCAAATACAATCTGTCCATGGTGGCTTACCTTGAACAAAATATAATACAAATTAACTTAAAATAAGTTAATCTAATGCAATAACAAGTCAATTATGAATATTTGAGATCGTATAAAAATGATAGAACAACAAATAATAATAAAGGAATATGGAAAAATCAATCATATTATCTTAGAATTGACAAAAATTAAGTGGCACCAAAAAGAAAATGAGAGGGGGTAAAGGCAGTGAAAGTTAATAAGTGGGGTTCAATAGTACTTTGGGAAGAAAATGAAATGCAACAAAGGAATGTTGTAATACATTTTAGGATTTTTACTTTCTATAATGAGCAAGTAGATTTGTGTTCGAGTATTTTTTGAGTAAAGAAATATTAATTTTTTTATGTATCAATATTATTAATTGAGAATTTTTATAGGATGGATAGAGTATTCTAAAACTTGTGTAATTTTAGGTAAAGAATCCAAGCTGCCTACAAAATACGGAGATGGTTTGCTCTCTACCCTCGTGTAAGATTAGGTCCCGAAAAATTGGAACCAGACGTACGTGAGGACCTTCGATACTAATTCGGAACCAATCTAACCTGGTAAGATAGTGTAAGTTCCACATTTTGGCAGTTTGAAGAGTTGAGTGTATATTCTTGGTTTATTTTGATAGTTTTAGAAGCATGATAATTTTATGAGTGTATTTTTAATTTGCGCAAAAGAATATATAAATTAATATTTATCTCCCATATAATTGTTTGCAAATGAAGTAAAAGGGTAGCTCCCCACAAATACTGGTGAGGTGACAGCGCAATGTTGGCATGTTGGTAGAACGACGTAAAAACCTATGTACCGCTTCAATCACATGGCTTTGCAACGGAGTCCTGGAAGGGTTGATGCACATTTTGCCTCCCCTTTATTTGTCCAGCCTTGTATGATTCCACACCCTTTGATTGAATAATCAATTTGGTAGTCTCCAATGGCTTCCTTCTGTAGTTGGTCACAGTACCTCTGAAAAAGCTCCACGGTAACATGAAGTCCGAAATCAAGAGCAACCAAGAACCTCATCTCTAGTTTGTTCATTTCCGATGTGCTTACTCCTCCCACCTTGGCAAAGTATGTATTGCTGCAGCCCCTGCATCAAGAAGCAGAAAATATGGTCTTAACGTGCGATCATAGGAAAATTAGCAATAACTTGATGATACTTGATGGGTTTTGGCATCTTTCGTTGGAGCTGTTTGGTTCGTCGGTTTTGTGTCATTTTGGTATCATTTTGCTTCAGTTTGAAACTTGGTAAAAAAAGATACCAAAAAGATAAAACTCTAAAAACTTCTTGTATTGGTTATAGAAAGGACAAAGATTAGCATAGATCAATAGAAACGGAAGAAATAAAAACCCCAAAAGCAGGTAGAGAAGGGGAAATACTAGTTTAGCTGCAGAAGGAAACCCGGCCTACTTCTGTGACAAGAAACGCACTCTGAATTCATGAGTAAAAAGGGGATGACAATCTTTTGGTTCACAACCAAGTAGGTTATTCCCTGTAATGAAAAATGTTTATGTGATTGAAGAACTTACTCATCATCAAGGAATTTAGCAGCTACTAGAATGCTTGTGATTAGAAGCCGATGAACGTTAAGCGAATTGAGGTAGGCATTTGTGCGTTGAAGAAATCTGTCGATGTATATCAGTGCAACAACAAAGCAAGACGAACTGCAGCTTGAGTACTTGTATATGCGTTCGAGGTATTGTTGGATACTTAAGCTAGGTGCCCTTATGCCATGAAAAACTGTTATGGCGTCCTTCCTTTTCGACTTCTTCAATAGCTTTTCATTTTTCCGGATGGATCTCTCCAGAGCAGAACACAGGTAAATCAATACTTGAGGAACTCCTGAAGCTTCCTGGCCATCCTTGTCAAGTCCTAAGGAGAAAAAAGTCTCCGCTCCAATGGTGATTCCATTGAAGGTAAAGGAGTCCATCTCTTCGTGCAGCTGCTAACAAGACGGATTTAGGCATTATATCAATAGGATAACCTTGGAAGATTGAATAACATTGAGAATATGCTGGCTTTTTCTTTGATGTTACTCTCACATGATATGTTTCTAGGCAGGTTTTATTCTTACGTGTGCTGTGGAATAAAGTGGCTTTTAGTAAATTATTCTTTCCCCCAAGTAAAAGATACAACGGAATCAGTATTTCGAGACATTTTGGATGAGTTTATCTCATGCTTAATAATACTAAACTTTAATCCGAAGTATCTTTCAGCCAATATCTAGTTTAATGTATTAAATGTTCAGTTAAATCCTAAACTTTAATGAAAGTTGTAAGTCATGTGTCATCCCCAGAAAAAGGTCAGATACAGAAAACTAGACTGAGTTAGATAATTTTTCTTTTTTTTTTTTGTGGGGGTGGGGTGTTGTGGGGAAAGATTTAAGACTCAATCCAACATTTTGCAATGAATTAAGGTTAAATTAAACATTAGCAAAGTGTTAAGGATTGTACTCCTTTGTGCAACCTAGCAAAATGAGCTTGGCCAGCTAAAACCATCTACTATGCTTGTAAAAGAGCAAGCAGGAAATTATTGGATCTTTCGCAGGATCAAGGAGGCGACGGCCATGGCGATCCAGATCAAACAGAAGAAACAGGAGACAATCTGAAAATAGTTATACTGATTCTCCTAGGTCAAAAACCAAAAAACGTACGATCAAAACTGCTAGAGCTTCAAAACACCTCCTTTTGTTCATGCTTCTACACGATGATTATAGTTGTTTGGGCCATCCACTTCATGGGCATTCTTTAAGGTGAGCTTTCACCGTCTTACAAAATGTGTGCTTTTATATTGTATACTTGAGTATGTGCATATATTGCAAACTATACTGAACATTTCATTTGGTAATGAACAATTCATAAGCAAATAATGAGAACAAAGCAGGTGAGTAGCAAAATCTGAAACCTGAAAGCAGATTAAAGATCACCAGCAGTTGAGTATTTCTGTGAAGTTTAGAGAAGATTAAATCAATGCACATTCATGTCAAACGGAGTTCCCGAAAGTGCATTGAGAAAGCAAGATCTTACAGTACAGACGCAGCTTCTTCAAAATCGAGTGGAATTGCAGCTACAGAGGAAAGTAATGAAGCTTATTTCTAAGAATCTGCTTTCTGAGACACCTTGTTCCTAGTACAGGAAAAAGTATTTCATCCTAGGAATACTTATAATATGGCATAAGTCTCTTCAGAAGAACAGAGTTTAAGAACAGTTCTTTTTTGGGCAACTAGTTTAAGCACTCTCCCTGCAGCTTTTTTATCTTATAATTTAAAACTTCTTTAATGTAAGTATATTTTCTTTTTAAATATAAATGGAGAATACACATTATAAGTTGCATAAATAAAGGATAAATATCGCAACATATTATTCATACAAAAAAAAGTTATTAATTCACTATTATAATTATGTAAATTTTTGTACATATATCTTGTATTCATTCCCTGTTATTATGCTTCGAAGCAAATAAATTCTTCTTTATTATAATTATCCCTTTTGGGTATTATATACTTAAAGAGTAAGAAATGCTCGTTCCTTTCTTCCTATGGGCTAACTACGGATTTTATAAGGATGAGAAGATTACAAAATCGAACATGCTCTATCATCCATGTAGAATGGTGTTTATATCAATTATATTACCAGACCTTATAGGTTGAAAGAAATCATCTTTTCACTTTAATGTATGCATATTATTAATAGCATATAAACATATTATCCTAATAACCTAACCATCATTTGATTCAGTTGCTTTGACCCACTATTAAAGGAAACATTTTCCACTAAGCTCAATGATCATTTTGATTACTTTGTTAAAACTCTCTGTTGGGAAAAATTAGTACATGAAAATTATCGCTTGGGCCCTTTTGGCTAAAAGTTATATGCGAAGTCCTGTTGCTTTTTCCTATAGAACAACTATGCATTTTCAAAATACTAACACGCTTGGCATCATAGCATGTTTAAGTGTGGCAAAATTTAGTCAACTTATAGTACAATGTATGGAAGCTGCACGGATGTATAAATCAAAACATCTTGATTCATTAGTAATTATTTGGCCAACAATAACTTTATTTATTTATTTTTAATTTGTGCTAACCCAAGTTTGTTTGCATTTGCTCAATATACACTTTTTTAAAAATAAGTATTTAGACCCTCAAACCTTCAAAAGTATAATTTTTTTTAGAAATTGATACAACCATTTTACTCTAGATGAAAGAGAAAAAGTAAAAAACAAAGAATGAAAACTAACATTAAGTGATAAAAAAAATTACAAAAACTTAAAAAGACCCCCCCCCTCCCCCCCCCCCAAAAAAAAAAAAAGAGTTCATCACTTCTTCTCCCCCCATAATTCCACTTTTTTTTAAAAATAATTTTAATACTTTCTTTTTATCATTGTTTTGTTATTTTGTCAAGGGAAAATGGCCGCATAGGGGTCTAAAGCACAATTTTAAATATTAAAAAAAATCTAAATAGTCAGTTTCTCAAATGATCACTAAATATAATTATAATATAAAAGTTAAATCTCACAGGGAAAACATGAAAATTAATGAATAAGTAAATTCTTCTACATGAGAAAAAATAATGATTTTTTTTATCACATCCATAGAGATTGGCTTGAAAAGAAGTGGATATGACCATTTCAATGCCCTAAAATTGCAATAACATAAACTTGAATATTAAATTGACGATTCAAAAACTTATCAAAAGTGTTTCTGCCCTTTTCATGGTCGGCAATTCCTTCCCTTATGCTCACATGGGCGTGTTGAATCGAATCACTGTAGACGAGATCTTTCGGTAGATACGGTTTTTCTCTGCACTTCACAGCATCTTGCTGTATCGTGGTCCTATCCGTGGGCCAACAGAATCTCCAAACAATCGGGACCCAACTAGTGACATATAGGTGTTAATATCTACATATAAAATAGGCACCGATACCAAACAACCCACCCTACTAAAAAAAAAAAAAAACTATTTTTGATATTTTAGCAATATTTTATAATTTTAAAAGCTCATGTATATTTTCAAAAATTATAAAGAGATAGTTTACATTTTGAGAATCCTAAAAGTTACTTCATCAAAAATTTTGGAGACATTTATAAATATTTATTATACAAATTAAGCCCAGATAAACTTGATTCAATAAAACTTGAATTTGTAAAATTCAAGTTCGAATTGAGCTCAAACTTAAAGTTCTAAGTTTTATAAAGCTTAAGTTTTGAAATTTTAAATCTAGCTTATGTTTATACGAAATATTTTACTCTCTAATCAAAGGTGAGAGTTGGGAATTGTCAAAACTTTATAAGTCTAGGTAGCATGGTGGACCATTTATCGAGCTATCAACTTTTTTTCTAGAGTTATGAAGTTTCTTAAGAAAATTAAAAGATAGCATAATTCATATATTTTCCAATGAGAAGTGAACTACTTTTAATAGCTTCTAGAAACAATAGAAATAGTTGGCAAAGCAAAGGCTAGTAGTTGTCGTTTTTTTGCTCTAATTATGTTGACTCAACAAAGAATATGGGAGATTTGAATCATGGAGATAATAATATTACTTAGAGTATAAACAAGACAAGATGTTACATTATTGAGTTCAATCTCGATTAGAAATTCAAAACTTGAATTCGATTTGAGCTTGATCAAGTTTAGAATTTAAATTTGACTTAAAAAGATATTCGATGAATCTGTATTGATTTGATTAAACTTATTTAAACTTGTTTTATTTTAGTAAAAAATGTTTTTGTTCAACTAAAATAATATTGATACTCAAATTCAACTCAAACTCTCCATAATTTAATCTTTACTTAATCTTAATTAGACTCATTAACTTATTAAATTAAATATTATAAAATTTAAGTTGGACTTGATAATTTCTTTGAGTAAGTATTAAACTAAATTGGAAGTATGTTTTATCCATTTATAATCTTAGGTTTGCTGCAAAAGAGTTTGTCATTTCGACACCCTTCCAAATTGTGACAAGTCAATATGAAGTCATTCTTGCAACCCTCTTGCTTCCAACTGCTTTCAATGGTTGCCAATAGTTCCTAACATATTTGGAACACTATTTTCGAATGTCTTATGGCTCCTAGCTACTAGTTTCAATGACTTATTTTAGTGATATTTTGGGATTTTAACAACTGTTTAAGAGCTTATGTACATTTTCAAAAATTATAAAGAGATGGGTTACATTTTGAGAATTCTAAAAGTTACTTCACCAATAGCTCTCTCGAGTCTATTAATTCCTAACTTTAGATTGACTAATCGAAATCTTTTCCTAATTAAAACATCTAAAATCACCTTACCTTCGATTTATGAATTCCTCTATCAAGTTTGACTATAATCTAGAAGATTTACGTCGTCTTTTCTTTAGGATTGTGTGTAACTCTTTCCAATAAAATATACATAATTGGATAATAAGAATATCAATAATTTCATTAAATAAGAAATCAACAATTACACATTCATTTTAAAGTTCATCATACCTAAGTACAAAAGAAAAATCAAATTAACGTCATATCAAAATTGAAAGCAAAAGTGTAAAAATAGTTCATGAAGAAAAGCATAAAAAATTCAACAGCAGTAATAAAATTCTAACTATACTCTCATTCTAACTCTAAAACTCTATATCTCAAAAGTTTAGACTTTACCCCTTTTTATATTGATCAGGTGCCTACCATCTAGGAAAGTTGCAACTTCTTAAAGTAGATTAGGGATCTTCATAAGTTAGGAAACTTGGCTTCAGTAAACAAAAAATTGAGTCTTTTAGATTAATCATGCTTCAAGAAGGTAATCTTCAAAAACCATGATTGATTTAGAAAGTAACATTCACGCGTGACAAGGTTATAACATGGTTGTATCTATGCCCATATAATTCTCCTTCGAAAAGCTCTAAATTAGCTTCAACATGATCATGTTTATGCCATTGTCAACATAGCATGGCTTCTAGCATGGTTGTGCTTTAAGCTTTTTAAGTTATGCTCGACATGACTTCTGACACAGTTGTGTTGGTAATTGTGTTCATTCTAATTTTGCAACTTGATCATTTTCTTTTTGATTTGTGTGAAATTTACATGAAATTGCTTCATTTCATCTAAAATTGCTTTTAGAGACCTGAAATCAAATATAAGTTGATTAAGTACAATATCCATTCAAATATGCTTATAAATTAGACCGAAAGTAGATAAAAATTAACTAATTAAAAGTGTTGAAAAACACTTATCATAAATCATGTGCTCGCCTCTACTATATCATCACAAGTTGTTCTTCTTGTTATTTGCTTCATAAAAAACTGAATTATTTACTTCTTCTCGCAGTGTGATATTCTAACTAGCAGTACCAATATGCCCCCATAACTCTATTCACATAGCTCGCATTACTCAGAAGATTTGCCATAGTGACATTATTTGTGTTAATTTGCATCGCCATGAAAACACGCATCATTTCCATCATCTCACACATCGTTTGCTCAAGCGATAACGTGTTATTAACTACTCTTGGCTTATGTGCATTTCTCATAAAATCTGAATTTCCCATCGATTCACCTAATTCTAATTCTTCTGCCGTATTTCAAAACTAACAATGATATTAATATTTCCTCTTCCTTTTTATCTAATAGAACCATGTTAACACTTCCATGTCAGCAACACGTGGACAGCCATGTCAATGCCACACCGCCGCGTCAGTCTACCAACTCAGCCCAAGTCACTCGTCTTCTTCCTCCTATTCACACAACACACACGGCCAACCTTTCCCTCACGTTCACACACACAAAACACGGCACACACCGACACTTAACTTACTGCACACTCATGACTAGCCACACTTCATGCCAACCACAGCCGCACACGCCGGTCACACTCCATAGCCACCGCTTAACCTGTACGCGCAAGTCACCAGTGTGCACCCATGACTCCACCACCGCGACACACACTCAGAGTCACCAACAGCACCCACAACACTGCACTTTACCACTGCACACTCGACTTCCACCAACACTCACGAGCTTAGTCGCTCCACGCTCAAGTGTCCATGCGCTCTCTCCACTACGCACCATAGGCCCTTGCACACGCACACACCCAACACACTGTAGGAGCACCCGCACTTCCCTGTTCGAGCGACCCAATGGCCTGACCCAAGTACCCCTTCGCCAAAAACAAGCGCCCCAGACCTACTACTTTGACCACCCACACAAGCACTCAAGCCCTCAAGCAAGATCCTCTGCTCAACACTAACGCACCTCATAGTTTCTGGTCTTTATTTTGTCGACCCACAATCTTTAGAACTTTGATTCCACCGAACCAATTTTCTTTTATATATTAAATGTGAATTTAATAATTAAATCTTGAATTCCCACGCCAAAACTTTTGTTTTGATACCAAGATGATACGGACGAGATATTTGCACTACTTATTGCTCAGAGATTTTTTAATTCAAAATCCAAGGAAAGATTACACTGTGTTTACAGTTTTTTGATATGATGCACAAATAATTTTAAATGTTTGTTTATTGCGATTTGAATTGAATTGATAGGAATAAAATAGAGACTATCAATTGATGTCGATAATGCCAAAAACTAATTAACGTTCAATTAGAAGAGTATTTATATGACTTAAGGCCCTACTAGGTCAATAGGCCTAAAATGGAAAACTAATGGCATAAATAAATAATAATAAAAATAACAATTCGAAAACCTAAAATTAATAATGATCAAATAAATTGAGTAACAAAATAAATAAATAAATAAATGTGCTAAGCAATATGATTTTCTGGTGCCTCTGTTGCTTGCTAAAAAATTCGAGTCCACCTAATCATAAATGAATGAATCAAATAATTCTTAAAATACTCTAATCAATCCTCCATGCTGAATCTATCAAAAATCTTAAAACCAAATTATGAAGCCCCTTCACCTTAGCACAAGTAATAAAACAAAAAGATATGCGATCCCCATCAACATATTATCAGTAAGTTTCAGCCTTGATTTTTGTTGAAACTCTACTTTCTCCCCTTTAGCTCATCAAAATGACAAGTACCAGGCTACAAGTAAGAAGAGTAAAGCAAAAAAGAGACTTAACTAAGTTTATGCTTAATAAGTGATAACAAAATCATTATTTTTTTATATCTAGTATGCAAAGATTGATAGGAAACATTGGGAAGCTTACTTGAACCAAATGGAACCCAGTCATTCACATTTTATTTTTATTTATTTTATAGTAATTGTTTTTATATTTTTGTTGGTTTTTACAAGAAGACGATTAAGCACAATAGCAATTGGTTTGTGAATGGATCACGGTCCATTATGAACCAAATTGAACCTACAAAGATAAGAGGAACCGGCCTTCATTTCATTTACATTTCACTTCAGAAAAACCGGCCATCTTCACTTCTCTTTCACTTTGAGAATTGGTTCTTCAAGTGACTCATAGGACCAGTTTTTGACTATTAGGCATTATTGTAATTTTCTTATTTAGAGTAGAGTATAAATACTTGCTAATTATGTTTTGTAAGGGACTTTTGACACATCATTTTTCAGATAGTGAAAACCGTGATGGACACTTCTTTTCATGCTATTTGCTCTTATCATTTCTTCTTGAAGTGTGGCAAGTAGGATTTGATCCTTATTATGTATAATATCAACAACATCAAATCCATCCTAATTCCAACTAGTGAATAATATCTGGTGAGGAATTAATTCTTCTTTTTCTATCCTTTTTCACGTCATTTTAGGTTTCATTTTCAATTTAGGGCTCATGACATTTTGATCGTGTATCATTCAATTAGATTCTCATTTGCATTTGTGAACTTGTAATTGGTCTTGAGCACATCAAAAATTGACTTGGAATAGAATTGTGAATTTGGGCTCTATACTTATTTTCATATTTAGATGTGTCTTTAAAAGGTAGAATTGCCGATTTCCTATAATCAACAATTCTATCTTTATGTAAGATTTTGATTCTTAAACTTCAAAAAAGAAATCACGATTCCATTTTGAATCTTTCTTTTTTTATTTTATTCTATTCTATTTTAGATTATTCATTTCGGATACTTCCTATGTACCAATGGTGACATAAGTCTTCCTCAGCACCAACATGTCTTAAGCTTAACCAATCACTTACACAAGCATCGCATAAGAGCTAACACAATTTCACAAGCACTAACTAGAATTACATCTCACAAACGCATTTAAAGGCACCAACAAAATCCAATATACATCAATTGGAGATACCCGGGTCATGGTAATTTATAGTTTCAAGGAGTGGATTCACAGCTAATTTCCATCCGCAACCCCAGCACTAAACACCGTTATATCCCCATTCGCCTAATATCAACCAACAATACAATTACAACCACCAATACAATCATATCATCTATATACAGCAGTTATCAACCAAGTCAAAAAAGAACCAAGATCATCCATTGAGAGTTGCATGAAATCAAGAAAATATAGAAAGCAACAGTATGCGTCATTAATTTTTTCTTTTGCCAAAATACAAGAGCCCATACAACTTAGACATCTAGGGACCATGTTGGGTCAAGGAAGTAAAAAATGTCACAAAAACATTGAAAAAAGACTGAGCATCGATGGGTAGAGGGAAGGGTGGTGGTGGATAGGAGCAGCCCGCGGGGGAAGGGTATGCATGTGGGTAATCCTATCCTTATGTTCGATAAAGACCGTATACATCATAGGAGAGTTGGTAAAGAATCCATTTCTGGGGCTGCTGTATCTTGCGAGTATGAGCATCCCTCTCCTCGATCAACCGTTTGGTCTGAGCAGCTTGCTCCTCGTATTGAGCTTCAATCAAATTCATTTGCTCAATAACCTAATCCAAGGTAGTGTATAACATCAACCCTAAACATAACTCTATTTGAGGCTTTACATTGCCGTTGCCCAATACCTTTCGTTGGAGTAGATTGGAAGCTTTCGATTGTGAGTCCATTAAGGGATTACCTAAAGTAAAGGGAAGACATGAGAGTGGTGTTAAAAGCATATTATTGAGCCTAATTTTTGAAATTTTCTTTAATTTAACATATATTAAACGCAATCCATTTAATACAAGTCACTCAACAGTAAAATTTCTATTTTTTGAAGTATTTTAAAAATTAGAGTCCCTACCAACCAAAATTGAAAAATAAAAATGTGTTAAAATTAATAGGGTAGATTAATCTTAACTAACTACTAGTTTACGGATCTTTTAAAGAATGATTTTTAGAAAAAGATTAACCAAAGATACTAAGTTCAAAAGCTAACCTATTAAAATACAAACAATTACTACTTATTATTTTTCAAAAAAATGAATTAAAGGCTTCCTATAAATTTTCTTTATTATTATATAGGAAAGGCTTAATGTATTCTTGCAAATAGAACACAAAACAAAACAAGGTAAAAATAATTTTTTTATTTTATTTCTTATTCTATTTTCTTTTTTTTTTTAATTTGAAAACATGGGGAAAATAAAGTTTTTACATTTTTTATGGTTATCCCGTAGTTGTCTATGTATCTACTAATCAAAATCAAACCAACTCAATTTTATTTTTGTAAAACTTTAGTGTATTAGTTAATTTTATTTATGAAAATGAGTTAGATTTATGTTTATTACCATTTCAATTTTATTAAGAAAAGTTCTAATATCTAAGTTCTTATTCCCATTTAAAAAAACAAACCTAAAGACCTAATTTTTTAGAGCACCCATTAAAGTTTTTATTTCATGAAAACCATTTTTCTGAGTGATAAAATACTTTTTCTATATTTTTTTTCCTTTTCAGAACAATGTTTTAAGTAATAAACCATATGCTAGATAAAAAATCATTTTTTTATTTTTAAATATTATTATTATTTTTATAAAAAAGAAAATTAAATTACTTGAGAATTTAATCGGTCCTAAGTGACAATTACACCATAACACCTAGAGTCTATATAAAAACATGCTAAAATATCCTAATTATGAAACCCTAAACATGCTAAAATATCAAAACATGACTTTTTTTTTTTTTAAGAAAACATGATTTCTATGAAGACATGATGCAAATCTCGATTATAAAGATATATCAATCAGGTTAATGCAGTAATCAAAGGCATCAAAACTGCAAATATGATTTATTATGTCAACATATTAACTAATCATACTAACAAAAGGTATATAAAATATGACTAATTAACCACCCAACCGATTCGCGTGTAAAGAATCGAACAATGTCAAATGAACTAATCATGAACACAAATAAAAGTAAAACATACCAGCTTATTTTAACATTTTTCATTTATTCATTATCTTTTTTTTGGGGGGGGGGGGGGGGGGGGGGGGGGGGGGCAAATAGGTTTTTTCATTAGAAGACTAATCCAAGTATCCCACAACCTCGTTCCGCTAAAATTGGCATGCTTTTCATATGTCTTGCACTATCCTACAAAAATCGTTGTCTTCTTTCCATCTTCATGATTTCTATGCTATTCCCTCTTATGTAACGATGATTCGTTATATTTAACGCATGTTATTTTAGATATCGGCATATGCCAACATTTTTCATGCTACTTTCACTTGTGGTGATCAATTTTTTTAAACAAATAATATTTACTTAGATTTGAAAAAACATAGCGTCTAGAATTGTTCCTCAACAATGCAATATATAAATATTAACAATATTGGATATTATATAAACCATGTCTCAAAATTTTGTAATATCAATAAAAGAAGTTAACCAAAAAAAAAAAAACATGCATGATAATTATTGTCATGACTCGAAACCTATTGAGTAAAATTACTACCTCACTTCATGCAAATCTTATTTGGTTACAATAGACTTAATTGACAAGAACAATTCTAGTGAGCTCTTATAGAATTTGCTGCCAACATTTGTGAGAGGATCCTTATTGATGGTCTCGTTAGGATTGGGATCTAAGCATGGCACCACAAGCTCAATATCAACTCTACATGTAGGAGGTGGAAGGCATTGGTCCAATAAATCTTTCAAATTCCGAGAGTTGCTAGTTAAGTTAGAATATGTAGCTGAGAGGCTATCACCTGGGTGAACTCCTTTGATCACTTCTAAAGTAAGCACCCCAAAACTATATACATCACATTTCTTGGTAACCTTCATCATGTAAGCAGACTCTAGAAGACAAAAAATTAGAATTAAACTAACAATATTCATAAAAAGAAAAAAAAAATCTTACAACACATTGTTATGATATTTACCCAGTGTGATATATCTGTATGTGCCTACTATAGTTGTCCAATTTGATGTATCTCTCTTTAAGAGCTTAGCTGTGCCAAAGTCTAACAGGTGAGCCTCGTACACAAAATCCAACAAAATATTGTTGCTTGATATGTCGTTGATGGATTAATGGGGGAACACAATCATGGTGCATGTAAGCAAGGGCACAAGAAACACCTTTGATGATGTTTACTCTCTTACTCTAATATAAAACCTTGGCTTCCACTTCATATTTTAAGATTTTGGATAAGCTTCCCTTTTCTGGATACTCATACGCTAACAAGGAGTGTTGTGCATGAGAACAAAAGCCATAAAGTTTAACAATATTTCAATGATGAATTTCAACTAATGCCTTGATCTCATTGAGAAACTCTTTAGGATATGTTAAGGTGTTATCTAATATAGGGTAAAGCTTCTTAATATCTACAAAGACACTCGAGGTTAGCTGTCCTTTGAAAACACTTCCATATCCACCTTTGCCAATGCAATACAAATCATTGAAATCCTCTATAGCTCTTACAAGGTCTCTATATAGTGCCTTTCCATCCTAAGTTAATATGGACAATGGTTCATGAGTGCTTCCACTTGCTCAACTCGTGGACTGCCATCTCTTCTTTTCAAAATGAATAATATCTTAATGAAACATACTCTTAGAATAGCTAACCCTGGTATTAGGAAAAGTATGAGAAGCATTTTATTCTCATCTTTTGAGGATCTCTTCTGTTTCATAGATGAAGATGGCTGACATCGTTGAAATTTGTTGATAATACCACATAATCTATCATTCCCTCATAATGCATCAAGTGGAGCCTTTACAAATGCATTGGTGTTTGGAATAAGACCTGAAAATTGATTGAACGATATGTTAACTTCATCTAGACCTAAAAGTTTCTTGAAGGTTTTATCAATGGGGCCAGAAAGATGATTATGTGAGAGATTACGCTTTACTAAACTCTGCAAACTATTAAATTAAGATGGTAGGTCGCCACTAAGAGAGTTATTTTGTAAGTATAACTTAGCCAAATGGATCAACTTGGACATCTGTATTGGAATATTTTGTCTTAATTGATTGTTGCCCAAATTTAATAGGTGCAATTTTGAACATTGTTGGATACTTGGAAGGATTGGCATGGTTAGTTTATTCATTGAGAGATCTAGTTCCTCTAATGCAATAAGGGATGATATTTCAAGAGGTATAACTTTAGAAAGTAGATTTCCACTCAAGTTTAATTTCATTAGTGAAGTCAAGTTTCCCAATTCCTATGGAATCTTGCTAACTAAAAGATTGAAAGTAAGAGAAAGAACACCAAGTTTCCTCAAATAGCCTAATGATGGGGGGATCACACCACTAAGGCTATTATGATGTAGCCCAAGTTCAGCCATTGAACTAAGTTTTCCAAGCTCCTTTAGAATTAGGCCAGTGAGTTGATTATGGTAAGCAAAAAGACAAGTAAGGTTCCACAAATTGCCTAATGATGCAGGGATCGTACCACTAAGGCTATTATGACTTAGTTGAAGATTGACCATTAAGCTAAAGTTCCCAAACTCCAATTGAATTGGGCCTATCAATTGGTTGTGATGAAGATAAAGATGATTAAGGTTCCTTAAATTGCCTAGTGATGGGGAAATCACACCGCTGAGGCTATTTTCACTTAGATCAAGATGGATCATTGAATTAAGGTTTGCAAATTCTTGTGGGATTCGGCCAGTGAGTTGGTTCTGATAAAGATGAAGATCAATGAGGTTCCTCAAACAACCTAATGATGGGGGGGATCACACTACCAAGGCTATTATGAAAAAGATAAAGAACAATGAGGTTCCTTAAGTATCCTAATGATGGGAGGATTGCACCATTAAGGCTATTTTCATTAAAATCAAGCTTGACAATTGAAATAGGGTCTCCAAACTCATTGGGGATTTAGCTAGTGAGTTGGTTATGACAAAGATAAAGTGAAGTGAGGTTTCTCAAATAACCTAATGATGGAGGGATAGCACCATTCAAGCTATTCATACAAAGGTTCATTTGCTTAAGATTGATTAAGTTCCCTAGCTCAAAAGGAATTTCACCATCTAACCAATTGCTATCAATCAAGAGAACCTAAAGGTTTATGAGTTGGCCTATCTCTAGTGGTATATCTTTAGAGAAGTTATTGCTGGACAAGTCGAGATGAGTGAGCTTTGTAAGGTTGCCAATTTCAATAGGAATGGACCTAAAAAGACCATTCACAGAAATAGTTAAGTAAGTAAGGTTAAGGAGGGAAGAAAATGGGAACTTATCTAGTGTACCTTTCAGATTTGACATATTCAAATTAATGCTAGCTATGGTCCCAATTTTTCCATCATCACATTGGATGCCTTTCCATGTATAGTGAGTGAAACTACTAGCATCGTGAGGTAAAACCCAAGAAGATAGGAAAGTTTGGTTCTGGAGAGTGGTTTTCAACTTAAGCAGGTCATGGACTTGCTGTGTTGTGGAGGCGTAACCAAGAACCAAATTTGGTGTTAACAAAAAAAGGACAGAGAAAATATGGAATCCCTGCTTTGTTTGGGTATGATATTTGCATGGCTTCAATTGGCTTGTTAGGAAAGAGCCTGGAGTGTGGATTATATAATAACTGAGTTAGACACTTCAAATTCTGGTAGGACACTTGGTTTGACAAATATTGCACTTGATTTTATTCATTGGAAGAAGATTTGGGTCAATCTTGGCAAGTTAGGTAAGACGCTTGGTTCAAGAAAAATTGCACTTGATTTTATTCATTGGAAGAAGACTTAGGTCAATCATGGCAATTTAGCAGAGAACTAGAAATTTTCTAACCCATTAAATGGGATTGAAAGGGACTGAAAAAGATATGATGTTGAAGACAACTCTTTTTCTAATCGCCATGTCTGTAGATTTGAGAGTAATGGTGATATTTCCAAACTGGAGATGCGTAGAATCAGGTAACGTTTGGTTGGCATTAGAATCCGGCACTAGACTGAACAAAATTTTTTGTCCTCCATTTGGTTGTTATCCTTGAAGCAAGTACTGGACAAAATACGAATATGGTATTGGACTAAATCAGATATATTTGTACCGTGTGTAATTCGGTACAAAAAATTTGGCACTGGACTACAACCCTATTTTTGCGAAATTCCCAATTTGCCCCTCAAATTTGCCTCTCGATTTGTAAGAACAGACATGTCAAAATTCCCAACCCTATTTTTGCGAAACCCAACTTAAGTTCCCTTCCTTCTTTGTTCTGCAATTTTTTCCTCAGGTTTCGTTGCAGCTGCTTTGGAGGAGGAACAACGATAGCTCACTGGCGCCGGTCCTTCTCTATCGCTAGTCGTGGAATCGCCGCAAGTTCAACCATCAGGTTTGTATGCTTCCATCTCTTCTCAAATCCTTGCTTCCTTTACAATGTTCGTTGCATGCTTGTTGGATGTTGCCGTCTGGTTATCCCCCCGTGCTCCCTTCCTTGTGTAAACTTGTCCCTTGCTGGGTTGTCCCCCATGTTCGTATGTTCCTCGCATGCTTCTTGCTTAGGGGGGTTTAGCTGGTTATTCAGGTTGCTTAAGGGATTTAGGGTTTAGGTTAATGGATTTTGATTTAAGGTTTAGGTTAATGGATTTTGAAAGGGTAAGCTTTGGTCTCTTATTTCGTTTCGTTTATACTTTGGGACATAGTTTTGTGCATCTCCTATTCCATATTGCTTGAATTGGGTTATTGAAAATGTTTCTAATTTTGAAGTTTGATGCCTTAGATATGTTATATGGTTCTTATTGGAAGCCCGATTCTCTCATGCATCTAGTATGGTTGGCCAAACAATACGAAGCCAAATTTTAAGGGCAATTTCTACTCTGATCTACCCTTCCTCCTCCCACTTTTCCTAGTAAAACTTCTACCATGCAATTTTCTAAACCAAATCCTTCTTTTCCTTCCTCTTTTTCTTCTTCTTCTTCTTCTTCTCAGGTTCCTATCCGCAAACTTAGAGCCCAGGAAATGCAAACCCATCCAGAGAAGGGCTTATATTTTAATTGTGATGAAAATTTTCATCGTAATCACAAATGCAAAGCCCAATTCTTGTCCTTGCTTTGTGAGAACCAAGAGGTTCCAAATGAAAATGTGGGGGTCAATGTTGATCTTTCCTTAGATTATTTTGATTCTTAGGATAAGGATCTAGCTGCTATTAGCTACCATGCCTTGTTTAGTTCCTCTCTCCCACAAACCATCCATTTTTGTAGAATTATTAATAATCACAAGGTTTCGGTTCTGGTTGACTCAAGGAGCACTCATAACTTTGTCTAAGAAAGATCAGTTAAACATCATGGTTTAACTATTTCTCCCTCCCCTAGTTTTCAAGTAATGATTGGGAATGGAAGCAAGCTTTTATGCAACAAGCGATGTTCTGATGTATCATTGTTGATTTAGGGAGTGTATTTTTAGGACACTTTTTATGTCCTAACTATTCAAGGTGCGGAGGTGGTACTAGGTGTTCAGTGGTTATAGAGTTTGGGACCCATCACTATTGATTATTTTACCCTCCAGATGAAGTTTTGGCATAATGGGATTGAGGTTATATTACATGGAGATTCATCGAATTCATCTAGCCAAATCTGTTATTACCAATTGCAAAGGTTGATTAGGACATGCAATTGCTTCTTTCTATCACTTAGTGGTTCGAGAAGTGAGTCTCAACTCTTCTATTCAAGAAATTGCCATTAATCCTCTTATATCAGAGGTTTTAGGAAGATTCCATTAGGTTTTTGAATCTTCATCATCATTACCGCCTCATGTGACATTTTTCATTATATCCACCTTGCACTAAGCTCTTCTCCGATTAATGTGAAGCCTTATCGATACCCTCATTTTGAAAAAAATGAGACTGAGCAACAAGTTAGTATCAAGCACTTAATACTATTATTTCCTCTCCAGTCTTGCTGGTCAAGAAAAAAGATGGGAGCTAACATTTTTGTATTGATTGTTAGGCACTTAATCTAAATACTATTAAGGATGAATTCCCTATTCCCACTATTGATGAGCTATTGGATGAGTTATTTAGTGCCTGTGTATTTTCTATACTCGATTTATGTTCTAGATATCACGAGATATGTATGCATCCATATGACATATCAAAGACTGCTTTTCGAACACACAAAGGCCATTATGGATTTTTGGTCATGCCCTTCGGATTAAGTAACACCTTAGCCACATTTCAAACCATTATGAATAGGATTTTTAATCCTTTTCTAAGATGATTTGTTATTGTATTTTTTTATGATATTTTAGTTTATAGTAAATCTATGGTTTCTCATATTGAGCATCTTACACAAGTACTACAAGTTCTTGTAAATCACACTTTCTTTGTAAAGGAGTCCAAGTGTTCTTTTGGATAGAACTCTATCAATTATGTAGGACATGTTATCTCTAAGGATGAGGTAAGACCAGATCTATCCAAAGTTGTTGTTGTGTTGACTTGGCCCATTGCATCAACACTTAAGTAATTGAGGGCATTTTTAGGTTTGTTGGGTTACTATCGCCATTTTATTAAAGGTTACTAGTCGTTTGTGCCATGACCTGCTGTAGATTAGTCTTCAATACATTGAAAACAGACTCATTGCACTTTGCCCTATAGTGCTAGGACTGGAGGTCCATGGAAACTTGCTTGATTTTCTCCTCTAGTTCTCCGTTCTTGCGATTTATGTTTTCTATTTCAATATCCTTCTCACGTAGCTTTTTCTCTACACCTTTCTCTATTTTGTTCAGAAAAGATGTCATATGTCGTTGCTTTATCTCTCCTACACCTTTCATGATGTTCTTTTCCTGCATTGAGTACACAAAAATGATCGAAAGAATTTTATTAAGGAAAACAGTAGTGAACTATCATTTACCAAAACAGAGTAAAAGTCATGCTAAACACCTAAAAAAGGAGATAGTACTATGGTCTATGTTGTATACAAATGACATTGTTTGGTAAATGACATTGAAGGTTTCAATGGGAACTTAAGTTGGGTCAACTCTGTCAAGGGGGGAGTTGGAAGCGTGACCAGTTTTTAATGAAGTTACGGGGGGAAGTTGGAAGCAATCGGGTCCAACTTAATGAGTAGAGAACCGGTTCCTTTATATTGGATATTTGTGTAGGAGAGCTTCTTAAGGAAGAACAACGGCTCCTTACACAAGTTGTCTTATTGCCTACCCCCTACTTGAATTTAGATTATGTAGCATATGATATTGTCCATTATGTTTTGTATTATGAAAATGATCTTCGGATCCCCAACGTTACACTTATGGGTCTTTCCTTTGATATGTCATATAGATCATAGATCATCATGGATTTCTGATTTGTCTTCTTGGATGGAGAGTCCATATCAATATGCTTACAATGGCAGCAGGTAGTTTCTATTATATAAACTTTGTTTTGAATAGGAGAGTAGAGAGGGGTGTATTGAACGAGTGAGCAATAGCTAGATATGAAACGCGTCGAAAGGTGATCGATTCACTCATTAATGGGAGTGATACGAATTGTTTATGGGAGTTAAGGATGTGTAGGAATAGTTTTGCACATCTTTGTGAACTCATTAGGGTGCGAGGGGGAATGCATTGTAATGGAAGATCAACGGTTGAAGAATAAGTTGCTATTTTTCTAAACATCCTTGCACATCATACAAAAAATAGGAGTATTCAAGTTAGATTTCGTAGATCAGGTGAGACTGTTAGTAGAAATTTCCATCAAGTGTTAGTTGCTGTGTTAAGGTTACAAGATATCTTACTTGCAAAACCCAACCCAGTACCAGAAGATTGCATTGACGAACGGTGGAAATGGTTTAAGGTAATACAAAAAATCTTTTCGGTACCTTCAGTTAATCGACGATGGTCATAATTACTTATATTACAATACAAATTTATTTCTGTTTCCTTGGGAACATATTAGGGTTGCCTTAGAGCATTAGATGGTACATACATTGCAGTTACGACACCAGTTGCAGATAGACCTAGGTATCGAACAAGGAAATGGCATCTTGTAATGAATGTCATGGGTGTATGTGATCGTGACATGAAATTTATCTACATATTGGCTGGCTAGGAAGGGTCTGCATCAGATTCTAGAGTATTACGTGATGCAGTCATTCGATCTAATGGATTGAGAGTTGCACCTGGTAAGCATTTTAAAAAAGAAAATTGTTTTCATTTTATCTATCCAGTTGAAATTTTTCATGTAAATTTATGTGGTTACATTTCGTTGTAGGTTCATATTATCTAGTGGATTGTGGATATTCCAATGCATCAGGATTCCTTTCCCCTTTTAGAGGGAGGCGTTATCACATTCAAGAGTGGGCTACAAGTCAACGTAGGCCTCAAAATCGTGAGGAATTATTTAACTATAGACATGCAAGGGCAAGAAATGTTGTAGAGAGATGTTTTGGAATTTTGAAGAAACGATGGGGTATTCTAAGGAGTCCATCATTTTATCCCATCAAACTACAATGTCGAATGATTCTCGCTTGTTGTCTATTACACAACTTCATTCGAATGTACATGCTACTGGACCCATTGGAGCACACTGTAATTGAAGGTGATGAAGTTCTAATTGGAGAAAATGGAATTGATGCAATTGAAACAGTAGAACCTACTGAGGCATGGACTGAGATGAGGAATACCTTAGCACAAGAGATGTACGATGAGTGGAGAGCCCGCCATAGGAACTAGAATGTCACTAATTGTTGTACTTTCTTTGATTATATATCTTGGATCAGTGTCAGTACTGATTTTTCGTTAATTATATATTATTAAAATCATTTGATTGTCGAATTTTCAATTTTATGTTGTAATGTAAATTGAAATATTCTATCCACCATTTGTATGCATGACTTACATTTTATTTGTTTGCTTTTTGCCTTACACTATGGATTCATTTACAGTCATGGACAGTAGAGACAAAAAAACTAGGCGTTCTTGGAGCCAAGTTGAGGAAGAAACGTTATTGATGGTGCTGGAGGAGTTAGTCGTTGAAGGATACAAAGGAGAAAATGGCAGTTTTAAGAATGGGGCTCATGAAGAAGCTTTAAAAAGGATGAAAAGCCACATGCCAGAAATCAATCTCAATGTCAGGCAAATTGTTAACAAAATGAAGAGGTGGTCAATGAAGCTGGCAGCGATTGTTGACATGATAAATACTAGTGGTTTTGAGTGGGATGATGTCAAAAAATGTGTTATTGTTGATAGTGATGCGGTCTTTGTTGAATACATAGAGGTAAAATCAACATTATCTTTATTTTGAAATAAGCTCATTTTTTTAAAGTTAATTCTTTGTTGTTATAATAACTATTTCTATTATTTTGTAGAAACATTCGAAGGTTGCTAATCATGCCAACAAGGAATTTAAAGAGTTTGAAACACTTCAAGGGATATTTGGAAAGGATAGAGCAAATGGCAAAAGGGCTGAGACACCAGTAGATGTGACATAGGACTTGCAAAATGAAGGTGAGGATACTTTTGATGAAGACATGGAGTCAGAACAAGTGTCACAGTCTACTAAAGCCTCCATCTATGCCTCACGTGATCCATCTGTGCGACCAACTCGCAAGCGTCCGATGGTAGAATATGCTGCAGAATTTATATCTACGTTTCAAAAGAGTATTAGTGATGTTATAAGTGATTTTGCTTTACTTGTAGGAAAAATTGCTAATCCTCTTAGGGACGATATTGTTGCAGAGTTGAAAACGTTAGGATTGTCGAAAAATGAAGAGTTGGATGTTCTTATGCAAATGGCGACAAATCCACAATATCATAAGTTTTTTTGGAGGCTTCAAGGAGAACAACGCCTACCATTTGTTAGGTGAATTATCGGTTGATGTAAAATATGTTTGCAGTATTTATGTAATTGAGACTTCTTTCATTGGCTTGTATTATCGAACCTCTCTACGCTGGTTTAGTACCTTGTATGGTTAAACTTGTTTTCATATTTTGTAGAAGTTGTAACCTCATGTATCTCCTGCAACAGAGTTGGCAGGTCATAATTATAGAAACTACTTTGACTATTCCTTCGTATGATTATTATTTTATCTATGCCATTTATGCCTTTTTCTTATGAAATATAAAAGTGATTAATGTTCAAATCTAATCGATCTAATTTGTGGATGGATTTTGTAATTTTCAGGTCCTTCAATGACTTGTTCAAAGTGGTTGATGAATATGTGGATGTTTCAGTGTAAAAGTGTTTCATGTCTTCAGTGATATATTCAAAATCATAAATAACGTATTATTTCATTAAATATAACATAATTGTTTTCCCTAAAATATAATATATTAAACTTTCAAATCATTTTTTCTTATAATAATATTAAATATATATAAATAACTATGATATAATTAAAAAGGGTAAAATTGTAAATTTTACTCTGTCCAGTTCAGTACTTTGCAATTTCAAACACTGGAAGGTCAAAAGCCTTCTCCAGTAATTAAAAAGGGCAAAACTATCAAATTTACTATGTTCAGTTCAGTACTTTGCAATCCAAACACTGGACAACACAAAAATCCTTGTCCAGTACTGATCAAATCAAACGTGGTACAAAAATATTTTTTGTTCAGTCCTTCTTGTTTAGTACTGTCCAGTACTCCTTGTTCTGTCCAGTACTCCTTGTTTTGTCCAGTACCAGTAACCAAACGGTACCTCAAGAGGAAAAATTTGAATGATTCCTAGCTCTCGCTTTCTCAATTAAATTCATACAACCTTTGTCTGGCATATAAAGATAAGTAAGTTAGTGAGTTCTTTTAGCCATCAGCTTTACCATAGTTGTCTAGATTCTATGGCTTATCAAAGTGTTAAAATCGTAATGTCTAATCACAAGGGCTAGAATTTAAAATTTTGTGGCGATTATTCATTTTATACACTGTAGCCTGGGTGGACATGGTTGCACCACCTTATGCCGACCTAAATCGAAGTTCAGGAATCGCCTTCTCTTTTATAACCATTTTCATTCTGGCTAGTCATAACAGCGCTTGAGCTGCCTATATTTAGGGAGGAAGATGCTTACATGTCTATGCATTAACGGGTTACAGAAAGAATTCTCGTCGATTTTAATTCCAAGTACCTTTGACCAGATGAATATTTCATATTATAATTCCTTAAGCTGGACCAATTTCTTCACTAAGAAAAGACCTAGGAATTTGCATCATCATCCCTCGAATATGTATCGTTTTCTTCTTCCGGCAAGGTCTATCCTAACCGATTTTCGTATTTATCCCGGTGAGCTTGACAATTTGAATATTTCAGACCAATCTGGAGTTTCTAAAGGACGCAAGCATGTTCGTAGAGTAGAACAAAAGGCAACATTAAATGGGGTCTGCTAGTTGTCAACAATAGATTGATTGCAAATCATCCTCGCATTTTGTAGATTTGGAGTTCTGTACCGCATGAGTCTTGTAGTGCACATAACTTCAGATGAGTAACTTGCAGTGGGGCTAACCCAATATCTTAATATAATGAATTCTACCTTCTATATTTTGCTACCTAATCAAAATTTTTAGACGAAGTCTATATACTTCGGGCATTAATTGTTTACTTTGAGTAGCTAGATTTCTCCTCGGCGCACATGCACTATAAAGAGCTGCACTGCTACCATGTGCGCTCAGATAGGTGAAGACTTTACTTTGTTCATGGACTGAAGTATATGTATGAATTTGGCATCAGCACTGCAAATTCGTTTATTGTATATTTCAGTACGCAAACTCGCAGCATCGTCTCATTATACGCATCGCTTTAGGTTTGCTGGAGCGATATAGCATATTAAAACACTTCCAGTTTATTTGAACATCTGCATACTATCTTGAGACTTAAGTTCGTAGATAAAAGGAGCTTGTACCACCTCTATTTCTTTTTCAAATATTTTTTTGATTCTTTTTAGCTAATCTCAAACTGTTGTAAGTAAAAAAATAATCCACTTCTAACACTCATAGGCTGCTTGGTGCATGACCTCATAGAAGCTTGATGTCTTATCCCGAGAGAAACACTTTGATCACCTTTGATATCTTATATGGAGTGTAGCCAATCACATGTACCTGATGGATACTGCTTCATCTCAATATTTTCATGAATCTCCATGCTGCGTCATAGGTAAGAGCACTTGGATGTCAAAAAAAAAAAATTCGTAAGAGAAATATATTGAAATTTTCCCTAACTGTTACATCATATAAAAATCTCTCCATGAGTATGTCTCGCACTTCCAACCAAGGAAAAAAGAATGTCATTTCCTTTGAAACACTGATAACGCCACGAGCAACTGACACAATCTATCATTTCAAATTCAACCATGCCCCAATAAACTTTATGAATGTCACTCAAAATCCGTTAATCTCAAATCCAAACCTTTTCAAAGCTCATTTATTCTCATCATAAAGATCATCAAAGTCTTATCAAATTCACCCATCTTCATCTCAAATCCCAAACATGACCTACTCTATATATTCACTGTACACGCTTTCTTTCTTTTAAGCTCATCACGACAATGACGGTGACGACGAGCACGAGCGGAGCAACAAAGCCTTTCCACATCACAGGAACCTTTATACGATCGTGAGCAATCTCACAAAGTTTCTCAGAAATACTGGCCGATTCCAATCTATCTCTCGCAAGTAACAGTGATAGCATCTCCGAGCTGCGCTAAGTTGCGACTTAGCAGTGACAACTCACTGTGGGAGAGCCAGTCGCCTCCAATCTTTTCTTCTTTAACCACTGAAACGGCTTCGAATTAAGGGACAATGTGAGCACCTTGGCAATTCATTCATGCCGCAATCGTTCTCTTAATTATTATTATTATTATTATTATTATTATTATTATTATTATTTATTGGGTCGATGCCCTTCATGATTTCCTTACATACATTGCACAGACATCCACACATGCCATTATGAATGAGCTCATCATAGCAGGTTGTAATTTTCTTCTCGTAGTTCACCTTTGTAACCACCGCTTGGAGCCTCCTTTTCTTAAATACATGATATAAAAATTCTTTTAATGATGGACAATGTAACTCAAGAATATATTGCCCCGTTTGATCATGAATTTGTAATTGTAGTTGTAGAGTCTAATTTTAGATTTTTTAAAATTTAATTTATATTAAATTCAGTTTATTTAATAAGTTATTCGATAGTAAAATTAAGAAAAAATTATATATTTTTATTATTTTAAAAAAATGAAATCACTATCAACTGAAGTTAAAAAATAAAAATAAGTTAAGATTAATTTGGTGGATTAACCTTAACTAATTATTAATTTACAATTTTTTTAAATGATTTTAGAAAAAATTTTAATCAAAGATATTGAGCTCGAGGCTAATTTATTAAAATTTAAACGATTATCACTTGTTATTTTTCAAGAAAATGAATTAAAGACTTCATATAAATTTATTTTATTATTATATATAAGAAAAATAACATTTCTATGCAAAATAAGGAACAAAACAAAGTAATATGGAAATAATTTTCTTATTATTATTTTATTATGATTTTTTTGTCATTATTTATTTATTTATGTCATTATTTTTCTATTTTATTATTTTTTTTTCATTTCGAAACATGATTAAAAAAAATGATTTTTTTATTTGTTAGAAAACATGATTTGGAATTTTTTTTTTTATAATTTTTATGGTTACCGCATAAGTATTTACATATCTACTGGTTGGGATCAAACCAACGTAATTCTATTTTTATAAAACTTTAGTGTGTTAGTTAATTTTAATTATAAAAATGAGCCAAGTTTACGTTTTTTTTTATCATTTTAATTTTGTTAAGAAAATTCCTAATACCTAATTTTTGTTATTACCTTTTTTTTTTTGGGAAAAAAAAAACCTAAGGTCCTAATTTGAAAACACTGATTTAGGGTTTATTTCATGAAAATTATTTTTCTAAGTAACAAAATATTTTTCAATTATTATTATTTGCCAAAATTTTTTAAGGAAAATCATATCATTAATAACCAATTATTTTTCTTCATTTATTATTATTATTATTATATTAATATTAATAATTAATTAATTTTTCATTACAATTTCTATCACTTTATATATATTATCATTATTATTCAAAATTTTAAACTACTTAGAAACCTAATCGACTCTAAGTGACAATTACACCATAACACCTAGGGTCTACACAATGATTCCTTCCTAATAAAACCTTCATTATTATGGATATAACTAGTATATTTAAGCATTGAATAAGTTAATATGCCAATCAAGTATAGTGCAATAAGTGAGTCAAGTTTGCTTGCAAGTTATTCGAGTTCGAGTCAGTGCTAGCTTGAGTTCAACTAGACTACAATCAAGTCAAGCTTAAGCATGAGCCACTCAAGTAGTTATCGAACTTGAGTTCGAGCTTTAAAATACTCAATCTCGCCAACTCGCGAGCTTAATCGAGCTTTTTATATAGTAAAAAAATCTCATAAAACATTATCTTTTCCTATTTTTAAGGCCCATTTTCATCCCACACCAAAACCAACCCCATCACCGTGCTTGCCACCTACCCCATCACCATGCTTGCCACCTACCCCCACCCCCCCAGTTTATCCATTTATCATATTTTAAGACCCAAGTCAACTCAAAACCCTATTCTATTCTTATTTTCTCCATGTGCTACAAGACACAACAAGAGTCAATACCTATCCACCACAAAGCAAAAGTTCAAAAGTTACACCCTTTTCTTGTAAGCATTTGCGTAATACACATATTTTTCTTATATTATATAAAAATATATATTGTCACAAAGAACAAAGGACAAGGATGGTAATTTTAGAATATTTAAGGGATAAATATGTCTTTTCATGAGTAAAGTATAAATACTCTGTAATAACCCTAAGTCTCCTCTTTTCACTCTATCAACACTCTATCAATAATCACATAGTGATAAGCAGGAAAAGGAGGAGACACTCTGGTTAAGAACCCTAAATACAAAAGGTAAGAAAATCCTATACAAGTTTCAAATTCGGTTAGTAGATTTTTAACGCATTGGTATAATATGCGTATCAGAATTCAAAGAATGAGAAGGGTGTAATGGGGGAAAAGACTCAAAAGGTTTAAGGATTTAACTCGAAAGGAAATTGAAGTAAGTATACAAATTATGTAATTTGAATACAATTATGAATTTTAAAGATATGATTAAGCTTAGGAATAGAAAAGATTAGGTTTAGGAGAAATTAAAGTAATAGAAATAGGGTTCGTGGAATTTCCGAATGTAACACGACCTCCCAACACGATCGTGTTTCGACCGTGTTGAAATGGAAAAGTGTACCGAGAGATACACGGCCACCCAATACGATCGTGTTTCGACCGTGTTAAGTTAAGGGCAACACGGTCGTGTTTCGATTGTGTTGGAAGTGAAAGATGTATCGAGAGATACACGGCCACCCAACACGGTCGTGTTTCGACCGTGTTGAGTCAAGGGTAACACGACCTCCTAACACGATCATGTTTAGACCGTGTTAAGTGTGAAAGATGTATTGAGAGATACACGGTCGTGTTTCGACCATGTTAAGTCAAGAGTAACATGACTTCCTAATACAGTCGTGTTCCAACCGTGTTGAAGCTAAGTTATACATTGAAAGATACACGACCATTAACACGGTCATGCTTCAACCCATGTTGAGCAACACGACCTCCAACATGACTGTGTTGAATAAAGTATAAAGTAATTACCTATTTATTTAACTTCGATTTAAACTAATTTCTACGCAACCTAGATAACTAGTAAAGCCTTAGAAAAATTAAATGAATAGGATTAAGGAAATTAAGAATGATATTGATCTTAGATTGAATATTAAGAAGAGTATGTTAATGTGTACAGATTTCCAATTGGGTTAAGTCCAAGACCGAGAAGTGCTTAAGGATAGGATCTAAGGTACATATAACTTGTGTGATGTTCTGTGTTTGTTTACGTTAGTACAAGTATTTGAAATTGATTAAGTGAATGATTCGATTTAAGCGTTTAAGTGATATGTTGTATGTGCTTGGCTCGGCTTAGGAGCCCGTAGTGGCAGATCCCTAAGGAACACCCCAATGATCCTTGTGTGATGTTGTCCCCAGTGAAGTCGTGCTTAGAAATAATTTGGGTTGGATGATGTTTAAGTGGTTAAGTGTACATGGGTGTGGGGCTCGTAGTGGCAGTTCCCATCACCAAGTTTAAGGATTAAGGGATCATGGGTGTGGGGCTCGTAGTGGCAATTCCCATCACTAAGTCATGCTCCAATGTGTTGAGTGTGTTAGGGAAGTCATGAGTATCCTATTGTTTGCTTGTGAACTAAAATTATATTATGAAATGATTGTCTGTGTTTAAGTTCTACCTGATATGTGTGATACCCGTTTATGTTTGTCATGCAGATGTGTTTATGTTATACGTATTGGGCATTAGCTTACCCTTTGGGGAATCATTTTTAGATGTAGGTGTTGAGAGAGATGAGAACCTAGAAGATGACTTAGGTTTAGCTGAACCATAGAGAAAGGAAGACAAAGAGTATCATTATTATTATGATGATTAAGTTTTAGGAAGAATTATGATGTTTAACTGTAATAGATAGTATCTGTTGAGAATTGTTGTTTTTGGTGTTTAAAGGCTTCCACTACATTAGATGTTTGATAGGGTTTAAGTTATTATTTGAAACTTTGGAGATATATGAAATGCTTTTATTATAGAATTTACATGTTAAAATGTATCGGATTTGTTTCAGAGCCTTAACGTGTTCTTATGAGATAAGGACATGTGGTGGGCAGTAGCGTGGCTTAGGTTTCGGGTCGTTACAGCTTAGGTGGTATAAGAGCTCTAGGTTTTATGATCTTTAGAGACTTAAGTTTGAATCTATAGAGAATAGGTTCATGATCCTTATGAATTAAGTTTTGATCTATAGAGCATAGGTTATTGATCTTGAAGAGTTTAGGTAATGATCTTTAGAACTAAATGAAGATCAATAGCCATAAGTTTTAAACAATAGAGTCTAAGATATGATCTTTAAAAAGAATTAAGCACTGGATCTATAAGATAATTAGACATGAAGAGAGTGGGTAAAATATAGGACGTTTACTTAATTATATAATTAAGTAAATACTAAGCTTTATATATAAATAAACCCCTTGTGTAGTGGTATATGTGTATATACTTACACACTATGAAACTGACCCCGACAGATACTAACATAAGTAGACCCGATTGTCTCTTCTTAAGCAGAATGCCTCCAAGAAGAATTACCGGATCGGGAGCTGGAAGGGGAGCTAGACGTGATAACCCTAATGAGGAGGATGCTCAGTACCCACAACAACAAGGGGAAAGAGGTCAGATAACTAAAGAGATAGTTCAGCTATTGCATATAGTGAATCAACTGGTGAGATTACTGGCATAACAACACCAAGCACCCAATGTCCTACAGCACAAGAATGCCAATGAACCCATCAGCTTTGATAGGTTCATAAGAGTGGCTAAAGAATTTAACCCTAGAGTGGATGACCTAATTAAGGCTGAGGATTGGGTACAAGAGATTGAGAAGACCTTTGCTACCTTTCAGATACCAGAAGATGGGAAGGTGAATTATGCTGCATTTATACTGAAAGGAACTACAGCAAAATAGTAGGCTTCGGTTCCTAGACTTGCAAGGGAGTGCGTGAACTATGCTATGCTTAAAGAGTTGTTTTATCATAGATACTTCCCCAACAACTTCAAAGACATAATGGAGAATGATTACTACAACTGTGAACAAGGGAACCGAACTGTTGAAGAGTATGAGGCAGAGCTGAATCACCTCATTCAGTTCCTCCTCGAAAATGTACGCAATGATGATAGGTCCTAAGCCAAAAGATTCCTGAGAGGATTGGAATTAGACCTACAACTTGTAGTAGGGGCCTTTCAGCTAAATACATATGCTGAAATAGTAGACAAAGTGAAGTGCTTCAAACATAATAAGAAGATCATAGAAGAACAAAGGAGCTACAGAGCAGTAATAACTCTGGGAAAAAGACCTGCCTCTAGTGGAATGGAGTAAGATAGGGGTAAAAGACATCACTTACTGCAAAGCAGAACACCCTGAGTTGTAGCCTCTCCTCTCTAGATTAAGCAAATGCCTTTGGCACTCACTACAACAGACACAAATGCTAAAAGTCCCAAATGTTATAGACTCCATGAGTTAAGAGAGTGCCGATGGCTAGATGAGGCATGTTTCTCATGTGGGAAGACAGAGCATACTAGCAGACATTACACTGAAAGGTCAGTTCCCCTAATCTTTTGTCATATATGCAACTAGAAGGGACACAAGGCAGCCAACTATCCTTAGGGACAGATCAGAAACCAAGTAGGGCCAGTTCAACAAGCAGCTAGACCTTTAGTGAGATGATAGCGAAGTAGACCATAAGCAGGAGGTCCTAGACAAAGAATTCTTACCAAGGTGTTTTCCCTTCATCAGTAGTGGCACCAAGATATCCCAGATGTGGACAACATTGTAGGTATGCTTTCAGCACACTCCTGCAATGCATATATACTATTTGATATTAGTGCATCTATGTCCTATGTGTTTGAAAACTTTGTCTGTGTATGTGCTTTGGATGTTGAAAATATAGATGATTGCTTGGCTATTAGTACTCCTTTAGGAGTAGGAAGAAGAATAAATAGGATATGTAGAGGAGTGAGTATAGAAATACATGGTAGGGTGATACCAGCAAACCTCCTAGTATTAGAGACAATAGAGTTTAACATTATTTTAGGTGTCAACTGGCTATCAAAATATCATGCCGCCATTGACTGTCACAACATGGTGGTACGATTTAATATACCTAGGGATAGACGTTTTGAATACAAACTCGAAGTGCAGAGACCCATTAGATTGCCTACCTATGAAATGTGGGGAAAAAGTGTATTGGCAACTGTATCTGTTGAAGCTAGTGAAGAAGTTAGGATAGAAGAAGTATAGATAGTGAGGGAATTTCTTGATGTATTTGCATAAAAACTTCTTGGCAAGGCTGTCAAAATCGCGATTTTACGTAGAATTGCTAAGGGGTCCATAGACTTGGAACATAGAAACGTAAGTTTCTACAACCTATGTAAAATAACTTTCAATTATTATAAATTTACTTACAATAGTTATTAAAAAATATAATGAATAATAGAAATAAGGAAATTCAGCATTTATTTTGGCCATAATGAAAGTCATAATACAAATAATCGAGCATAAATTGTATAATATAAATATTTTATTTCTAAAATGATAAATCATGTATAAAGCAAGTTTCACCTAGTTATATATACAAAAGCTAAAAGATAATAGATAAAATTTAAAAATCAATTGTGACTTTAAGAAATTACTAATAAATAAAAGTTGATAATGAAGATATACCATTAAAAAGGAGTAATATAAAAAAATGACAATAACTACTAACTAAAAGTAAATGATAAAGAACATACTATAACAAGAAAAATCTTCAAAATTATATATTACTAGGTAAAATTTTGCACTATTCGTGATTATTAATTCAAAATATATTTACTTAACTATGAGACATTGAAAAGATAGAAATATAAATACATTTATACATTTCCTATAAAATTAAAAATCTAAAAAATTCTTATAAAGTTAAAGTTATCTACCATTTATTTCATTTATTATTACAAAAATATTAATTAAAATAAGAAAAGTTACAACAATCAAACATAGGTGCTTTAGCACGAGCATGATCACAAATAGGAACAAGAAGACTAAGAGTCGATGAACACAAACACAAAAACTTCAACACAACACAATACACCGACAAGAGACGAGTGATGACTGACAAAAATATTGGGGGTATGGCTCATACTCCCTTATGACAAGAAAGCACGTGAGTTCTGCTTTACGCTGAGCGAGCGAGGGTCCGGGAAGTTGCCTCGGCAAGGATCTCAGGGGGGTAGTGCCCCCTAAACACTTAAGGGCTTTTAGCAATTAAGTCCATATTTGTTTATTAAAAGTTTGGGCTTGGGTTATGAATAGCTATTATTATATATTCTCTTTGTCACTTGTAATTGTGTGATAAAAATGAGAGAGTGAGGTGTTAATTATAGTAGGATCCTTTGCTGAATGTAGCTTTAGTTAATGAGTGAACCAAGATAAAATCTTATGCTTTTATTTTTTGAATGAAAGCTATAGCCTACAAATTTACTTAAATTTTGGGCTAAACTAGGCTTCTCTAGGCTGCACGTCTTCAACTAGGCTAAGCTACTTCCTCTTCACTCCTTCTATTGATGGAAAATATGACCTTACAGTAGAAACGTAAAAATGTCAGTAGAATCACGATTTTACCTAAAAACGTTTTTACATGCGAGTTAACTAAGAATGTGCTCACCAACTTGTAAAATCATAGAAATGTGCAAGTTAACTTGCGATTTTGATAAATATGCTTCCTAGTTTACCCTCGCCAGGGAAATAGAATTCAACATTGACTTAGTACAGGGTACAGTACCCAAGTCAAAACTAATCTATAGGATGGCACTAGTGGAATTGGAAGAATTAAGGAAACAATTACAGGAGCTACAAGATAATGGTTTCATCAGACCTAGTGTCTCTCCTTAGGGTGCACTGGTTCTATTTGTGAAAAAAAAGGATGGAAGCATAAGACTCTATATAGACTACAGAGAGTTAAACAAGGTCACCATAAAGAACAAATATCCTCTTCCCAGGATAGATGAGTCGTTTGATCAGTTGTAGGGAGCTCAGGTGTTCTCCAAAGTAAACCTGAGATCAGGCTATCATCAACTAGGAATCAGAGAAGAGGACATCCAAAAAACAACCTTTAGGATTAGATGTGGACACTATAAATTTCTGGCAATGCCCTTTTGACTAACAAATGCACTGATTGCATTCATGGATTTAATGAACAGAGTATTCAAAGATTTCCTTGATAAGTTTGTAATCGTCTTTATAAATGATATCCTGATATACTCTAAAAGTATTGAGGAGCATGAAGAGCACTTGAAACTAGTATTGGGTAGGCTACAAGATGAGAAGTTGTATGCCAAATTCAATAAAAGTGAATTCCGATTGGAACAAGTAGTCTTCTTGGGCCATGTGGTTAACAGGGATGGTATATCTGTGGACCCAGAAAAGGTGAGAGCAATAGTAGATTGGCACAGACCAAAAACAGTTACAGAGGTAAGAAGCTTCCTAGGTCTAGCAGGCTATTGCAGGAGATTTATAGAAGGGTTTTCCAAAATAGCAACTCCTCTCACCAGACCGATAAAGAAAGGTGTGAAATTCGAATGGGATGATAGATGTGAAGTCAACTTTTAGACGCTCAAAGAGAAACTGGTGTCAGCGCCAATTTTGACTTTGCCCAAGAGTGGAGAAGAGTTTACAGTGTATAGCGATGCCTCAATTCAAGGGTTAAGGTATGTATTGATGCAAGATGGTCAGTTAATAGCATATGCATCTCGACAATTAAAGTCGTATGAAAAGAACTACCTAACTCATGATTTGGAATTGGCAATTGTAATGCTAGCTTTGAAACCATAGAGACACTACTTATATGGAAAAAGGTGCAAGATCTTCACTGACCATAGAAGCTTAAAGTACATATTTACGTAGAAAGAGCTGAACATAAAATAGAGGAGATGGTTGGAGTTAATCAAAGATTACGATCTAGAAATACAATACTATCCAGGAAAAGCCAATGTGGTGGCAGATGGCCTTAATAGAAAGAAACAGGGCAATATAGCCACTCTCATCACTTCATAGAAAGAGTAGTTGGAAGACATGCGCAAAATGGAGCTAGAAGTTTTGACACAAAAAGTGGGAGCAAAAATAGCTACTTTAAGGATTTAGCTAACCGTAGTGAACAGAATTAAATCGATTCAGATGGAAAATAAGGATATTCAAGAGATCAAGAACAAAATGGAACAAGGTAAGGCACCAGAATTCAACTTAGATACAGAAGGGACCTTGAGGTACAACATGAGACTATGTGTGCTAAGGGATGCAAAATTGAAGAGGGAGATAATGAAAGAGGCACATCACTTCGCCTACACAATACATCCTAGAAGTACCAAAATGTACAAGGACGTGAAGAGTTGTTATTGGTGGAAAAACATGAAGACATAAATAGCAAAATATGTAGCCAAATGCCTCACATGCTAGCAGATCAGAATAGAACACCAAAGACCAGCTAGAGAATTACAACCTCTTCTAGTACTGGAGTAGAAATGGGAGCATGTGACAATGGATTTTGTTACAGCCCTCCCGAATACCAGGGAGAAGCAGGATGCAGTTTGGGTCATAGTGGACAAATTGACCAAGTCTACTCATTTCATACCTATTAAAGTGGGATATAAATTAGAGAAACAGGCTTAGATATACATATAGGAAATAGTCAGACTATATGGAGTGCCAGTGACAATCACGTCTAATAAAGACACAAGGTTTGTGAGTAGATTCTGGAGCAACTTACATAAGGCATTGGGCACCAAACTACAATTTAGTATAACATTCTACCCACAAACAAAAGGATTATACAAATATTTGAAGATTTTCTCAGGACATGTGCACTAGACTTTGAAGAGAATTGGAATGAGCATATATCTCTGGTGAAATCTGCCTATAATAACAATTACCAAGCAACCATCCAAATGGCATCATATGAAGCTCTTTATGGAAGGAGGTGCAGATCTCTAATACATTGGGATAAAGTGGGAGAAAGACAGATAATGGGGTCGGAGTTAGTACAAAAAGCAGTCAACAAGGTGAAACTAATCAAGTAGAGAATACAGATGGCCTAATCTTGAAAAAAGAGCTATGCAAACAAAAGAAGGCGTCCTTTGGAATTCCAAGTGGGAGATAAGGTATTATTGAAGATTTCTCTAACAAAGGGAGTGATCAAATTCAGGTTGAGGGGAAATTTAAACCTAAGGTATATAGGCCCATTTGAGATCTTGGAGAGAATAGGCACAATGGCTTACAAATTAGCCCTTCCGCCGAATTTGGCTTTAGTATATGATGTATTCCACGTATCCATGCTAAGGAAGTATATACCTAACTTGGATCAAATAGTGGCCTTGGAACCACTGAATGTGTAGCTAAATCTAACATCTTTGGAAAGGCCAATTAGGATCTTAGACACTAAAGAATGGGTGCTAAGACGAAAAACAATCCCTTATGTTAAAGTGCAATGGACAAACCAAACAGAAAGGGAAGTGACGTGATAGTTAGAAGAAGAAATGAAGAGAAAGTATCCAGAAATCTTCCCAAATCCAAGTAACTTTCGAAGACAAAAGTTTTAATAAGGGGGGGAGAATGTAATACACATATTTTTCTTATATTATATAAAAATATATCTTGTCACAAAGAACAAATGACAAGGATGGTAATTTTAGAATATTTAAGGGACAAATATGTTTTTTCATGAGTAGAGTATAAATACTTTGTAATAACCCTAGGTCTCCTCTTTTCACTCTATCAGTAACCATATAGTGACAAGCAAGAAAAGGAGGAAATGCTCTGGTCAATAACCCTAAATACAAAAGGTAAGAAAATCCTATACAAGTTTCGAATTTGGTTAGTAGATTTTTAATGCATCGGTATAATGTGCATATTAGGATTCACAGAACAAAAAGGGTGTAATGGGGGAAAAGACTCAAAAGGTTTAAGGATTCAACTGGAAAGGAAATTGAAGTAAGTATACGAATTATGTAATTTGAATACAATTGCAAATTTTAAAGATATGATTAAGCTTAGGAATAGAAAGGATTAGGTTTAGGAGGAATTGAAATAATAGAAATAGGGTTCGTGGAATTTCTAAAGGTAACATAGCCTCCTAACACGGTTGTGTTTCGACCATGTTGAAATGGAAAAGTATACCGAAAGATACACGGCCACCCAATACAGTCATGTTTTGACCGTGTTAAGTTAAGGGCAACACGGTCGTGTTTTGACCATGTTGAAAGTGAAAGATGTACCGAAAGATACACGGCCACCCAATATGGTCGTATTTAAATCGTGTTAAGTGTAAAAGATGTACCGAGAGATACACAGTCATGTTTCAACCATGTTGAGTCAAGAGTAACACGACTTCCTAACATGGTCGTGTTCCAATCATGTCGAAGCCAAGTTATACTCCGAAAGATACACGACCATTAACACGGTCATGCTTTAACCCATGTTGAGCAACACGATCTCCAACATGACTGTGTTGAATAAAGTATAAAGTAATTACCTATTTATTTAACTTCGATTTAAACTAATTTCCATGCAACCTAGATAACTAGTAAGGCCTTAGAGAAATTAAATGAATAGGATTAAGGAGATTAAGAATGATATTGATCTTAGATTGAATACTAAGAAGAGCGTGTTAATGTGTATAGATTTCCAATTGGGTTAAGTCCAAGACCGAGAAGTGCTTAAGGCTAAGATTTAAAGTACGCGTAACTTGTGTGTTGTTCTGTGTTTGTTTACGTTAGTACAAGTATTTGAAATTGATTAAGTGAATAATTCAGTTTAAGCATTTAAGTGATATACTGTATGTGCTTGGCTCGGCCTAGGGGCCCAAAGTGGGAGATTCTTATGGACCACCCTAATGATCCTTGTGTGACGTTGTCTCTAGTGGAGTCGTGTTTAGAAATAATATGGGTTGGATGATGTTCAAGTGGTTAAGTGTACATGGGTGTGGGGCCCGTAGTGGCACTTCCCATCACTAAGTTTAAGTGTTTAAGTAGATATGGGTGTGGGGCCCGTAATGGCAATTCCCATCACTAGGTTTAAGTGTATATGAGTGTAGGGCCCATAGTGGCAGTTCCCATTACTAAGTCATGCTCCAATGTGTTAAGGGGGTCATGAGTACCTTATTATTTGCTTGTGGACTAAAATTATATTATGAAATGATTATCTATGTTTAAGTTCTACATAATGTGTGTGATACTCGTTTATGTTTGTCATGCATATGTGTTTATGTTATACGTACTAAGCATTAGCTCACTCTTAGGAAATCATTTTTTGATGTAAGTGTTGAGAGAGATGAGAACCTAAGAGATGACTTGGGTTTAGCTGAACCATAGAGAGAGGAAGACGAAGAGTACCATTATTATTATGGTGGTTAAGTTTTAGGAAAAATTATGATGTTTAACTGTAATAGATAGTATCTATCGAGAATTGTTGTTTTTGGTGTTTAAAGACTTCTACTGCGTTAGATGTTTGATAGGATTTAAGTTATTATTTGAAACTTTAGAGATATATGAAATGTTTTTATTATAGGAGTTACAGGTTGAAATGTATAGGATTTGTTTCAGAGCCTTAACATGTTCTCGTGAGATAAGAATACGTGGCGAGTAGTAGTGTAGCTCGGGTTTCAGGAAGTTACAAATTTGTAGCCATCCTAATCACCAACAGTAAGATTTTTATTTTTGTGATTTTTTATTATTATTTAATTATCTTCCATTGTTGTATACAACTTTGATTTGTTAAATGCTTTTCAATTTCTAATTACAACGAAAGGAGACAATTCATATTTCATAATGGGATTAGCAGTAGTAGTGAGAATTGATGTTTGTCTTTCTTAGTATCCTATTTGTATAATTGAATTTTTGTTTGTCTTTCACATGGTGTCCTATTTGTATAATTGAATTGTTGTTTGTCTTTCACGTGGTGTCTTATTTGTATAATTGAATTTGTATGTCTTGTCTCATGTATGGAATTAATCAATCATGTTATGGTGACAATTTTTACTTTTTAGTTAATTTTAGAGGACTTCCTTAGTTTATTATCATTATTATTTAATTACATTACCATGCATATCTTGCAAATTTGATATTATAGTTTATCTTGGTGGTACGATGGACTCTATAAGTCTACAAATGTTCAATTATTAGAGGATTTGATTTTGAGATGATGAGAATAAAAGCATGGCAGTGCAATAGATAAATAATCAATAATAACAAATTAGAGTTGAAGGACTACAGGCATATAATGCAAAAATAGAAATCTCTATCTCTAAGATCCTAATGACTACTTTAGAAAATCTTAAAAATTTGTAGTGATTCATGGTTCAATTCCATTACTTAGATTCTAAATCATAATGGAGCTTTTTATTACAAGTACTATTGTTAATGGAGTTTTTTTATTGCATTGCTCATTGTTATGGTGTATGGTAATTTTGATTTATATTTTATTCTTTCTCTTTACCTTAGGTAGCATTTATAATATTTTTACTTATTATCTATTTTTCTTGAAGGATTGTAATAATATCTTCTATACCGGATGTGGGTGGTGCTTCCATTCCAAAAGAACAACATTAATCGCTAAATGATGAAATAGTTTTGGATAATTAGCTAGTTTTCGAGAAGGATAACTTAAATCCTAATGCTTCAAATCCCAATGCGGAAACTAATAAAGATTATGATGAAAAAGCTCAATTTCATGGGGAAAAAAAAGGGCAAAAAACTTCAATAGTGTGTAAAGAATTCAAGAAAGTAGCTCTTCTTAATGGCATGAAGAAAGCTCAATGCTTACATTGTAAGAAAAAGCTTACAATTCTCACAAGTAAGAGCACTACTCAGTTTAGATGTCATTTAAATACATGTGTGAAAAGAAAGATTTTTCAAAATCAACAAAGTAGGCTCAATTTTTTTGTCGATTGGTGTTAGCTAAGAGAAACAAGAAATGACCCTTGTTATAGTAAATGGTAGATTTAATATGGGGAAAATGAGAGAAGTAGGTGCTCATTAGATTTTGATGCATGAGCACCTATTTTCTATTATAGAAGAGGGGGGTTTTAATATGATGCGAAAGTGAGAAATGCTTGAATGGGAGAAAATATCACATAATACTCTAAAAAAGGACTGAATCCAAGTGTATGAAATAGAGAATAAAAAATTGCATGCATTACTCAAAGATGTTAAGAAAATAAGTTTGACAACCAACTTATGAAAGTCAAAACATCAAAAGATAGAATATATAGTGTTGACTAGTCACTTTTTTTATGATAATTGGAAATTACAAAAGTGTGTGCTTAATTTTGTTCACACACCCCCTCCTCATCTTGGAATTGATATTACTGATTCTATTTATAAATGTTTGAAAGAGTGAGGAATTGAAAACAAAGTGTAAACCATATTGGTTAACAATGCATCGAATAATGATTTAACAATAAAATCATCGAAGGATTTATTCTCTAAACGTAGGAGATTGCTTTGCGGGGATAGATTGTTCCATGTTCGATGTTGTGCTCACATCTTGAATCTTATGGTTCAAGATGGTCTTTTAAAAATTAAAGAAATAATTGAAAATGTGCATAGTAGTGTTATTTATGTTAATCAATTTGAGGCTCAACTTCCAGTGTTTTATGAGATTACGCAACAATTGCAATTGCGTGGAAGGAAACTTATGAGATGTTATCTACTACCTTGAAATTCAAATAATCGTTCCTTAGATTTGCAAAAAGAGATCCACATTATTGGTGTTTTCTAAGCTTGGATTATTAAGATAATTAAGAAAGTTTTTAGAATATTACATGTTTTTAATGCTAACACAAATATTATTTCTTGCAGTGAATATCCAATATCTAACTTGTTCTTACCTGAGGTGTATCATGTAAAGTTAATATTAGATAAGATGGTACTCGATGAGGATGGGTTTATCCATGTGATGATTAAGAAAATGAAAAGCAATTTTGATAAGTATTAAGGGGAGTGCAATTTGTTAATGGTGGTAGCTAGGGTCTTAGACCCTTGATGCAAAATGAGAGGTCTTGAGGTTTTCTTTCCTCAGAGTTATCTTGAACAAGAGGCATGAGAAAACATTATGAGAGTTTAAGAAGCTTTATACAATCTTTATGGTGATTATGTAAAAGTGTATAAGCCTATTAATGAAGAAACTTATGGTAATACTCATTTAGAAAGTCATACTCCTTCCTTATTTGATGAAAATCAATTTGGCTGGGAAAATTTTACTCAGTTTATGAAAAATGTTGAGACAATGTTGCCTGAGAAGTCTAGCCTAAAGAATTACTTTCAGGAAAGGTTTTATATTTTAAAAGAGGATGTAAAAGAATTTGATATTTTAGAATGGTGGAAGGTAAACCATATAAAGTATTGTATTTCATCCTAGATGGCATGTGATATCTTGGCTATTCCCACTACAGCAGTAGCTTTAGAAGCCACGTTTAGTGTTTATAGTAGAGTCACTGATACTTATCGTGCCTCATTGTCACCAGAAATAGTTTAGGTATTACTTTGTGGTATTGATTAGTGTCATAATCTTCACAGAGTTAAGAAGAAGTACAAGGTAATTGTCATTATTCTTGCTTTTAGTAATTTTAATATCTAATGTTACAGTCCTTTTCTTTCTCTCCAAATCCATTAACATATTGGCTTCATCTTATTGACTTTGCAGAATGATAAAAAACCAATAGAGGTGGTGCTTCCCATTATATGAGTGTCGCAAGAATTCACAAGCAATATGCTATAATTCTATGTTTTCTAATTTATTATAAGTTAACAAGGCATCAATAACAATAGTAATTATTTTCTTTATAACATGATTACGTTTATTTTGTCTTCTTTTTTTTTTTTTTCAGATACTCATTTCCCAGTGGAACTACAAGTAGGAAGCATTTGCTGCTTTAGCAAAGAGCTTTTGTTTAGTTGTTATATTCTAAAATAGTCCCTTGCACTCCACCTTTGCAACAATTCACACTAAAATCATTCCTTAAACAATTGATAAACAAGGAAAAGACAAAGATTAGCTTTATGGTTTGTTGGTTTGCCTTGTCAATAACCCGAGGAGAAAGACATGAGTGCCATGAATCATAAAGCGATAAGCATGGCCCTTTCTATGGTTTAGAGAGGAAGGGATTGAAGGTTTCCTTAAGTGTCTACAAATAATAAATCTAGGGCTTGAATGGGGTTTAGGCCTAGGGTAATTTACCATATTACCCTTAGTTTTGAATTATTTTCAAGGGGATTTCAATAGTAATACTTTGATTGTTGATATGGCTAAATTTTACCAACTTAACCTCGAAAGACATGGTAGATTAAGCCTCTATACAATTTTAGTTATTTGTTGAATGTAAAACTTAAAGACATTTGGGAGCAACCAATTATACAACTCATCTATAGATTATAACATTCAACATATCTTATATTTTCATCTATATATTACATAACTAATAGTGGAGGGAAATTTTGAATGTGTCTTCTCTCTATAAGAGAACAATGTTTATGCCAATTAAATTATAAGATCTTAGCGCATTTAATAGATTAGATAATACACCTTTATTATGGAAATGAAATGAGAGTACAATGTAATCTAGCTTTTTAGATTTTGTCTATTTTCTCAATAATTATTACTTATTTTAGTTTGTGTTTGACCTCCTTTCTTTTCCTTTGGTCCAAACGTTACATAAGAGCACCTTTATTAGAATCCCTTATAAGAATTTAAGAATAGTGAACACTTTATAACATTCTTCAACCAATAAATGTAGTTCATTAAATAGAGATCGCTTTTTATAGGAGGACCTCATTTCAATATATTTTTTAACTCCCATCACATAAAATTATACAAACAATTTTATTATGGTAGAAGAAACTTGCCTTTTGAGGATTTCCAATGAAACGCTTTTACTTTGTTTAGTTGTGTTGATAGGCCTTTTAGCTATGCACCTCAAACCTTAGCTAGACAAGCCTATTAGGAGTCCAATTTACATGCCTAGGCTTGGTTGAAATAAATATAAAAAGTACATCAACTTCTTAAAATACACTCTACCATACCTCTAAATGACAAGTGTGGATATCTTTAAAAAAGATACACTTACCATAAATATCTCACTATACCCTCTACTATAAATAAGCAACCAATTCACAAGGGATTAAATTCTCACTCTTTACAATCACCTTCTCTCACCATTAATTTCTACAGCATTTGATTGATTTGAGGATCGGAGTTCAAACGCTAACAATATCTCCAACAATTGATAGCTCACATTTGCTCTTATTTAGGCCCCGTTGTCTTCAACTCAAAGCTTAAATCAAGCTTAAGACCCCTAATGGCAAGAACAGTAATCAACAAGTTGTATAATGGGAAAGGGGAAATGAGGGATAATATTTTATATTTGAATAGTATGAAGTAAAAGGAAAAGAAGAGAATTAAAACAAATGGTATTCACTATTGATTTTTTCTATTAGCAAAAGGGGCAATGTCATAATTACATTTTTTTTTCTAGGCCAAATACTATTAAAGCTATTAGAGCAAACAATGTTTATGCTAATAAATTATAAGAATCTTAGCTTTTGAGTACATTTCATTTGTTATGCACCACAGGAAACTTTAGTTGTAACAACCTACCACAAATACTTTACCACGATAAAACTCGTGAAGCATCTACATTAACCACTAAGATAACGACAAAATGCATATAGTAAAGGTGTATGTTACATAAGGATTCTATTACATAAGTTCTACTAAAAGATGAGTGGGTAAAACAAAAGAAATAAACCTACATAGCCTAGGCCCATATTGAAAAGAGATAACAAAAGTGGAAGAATCAGAATACTCTGCCAGTCAAAAGTCTCCCAAGTGACTCTAGCTACACGCTAAACCTTACTAAAGTTATACCCTGCCTAGGGAAGTTAGTAAGACTTACGCTAACAGTTCTTTTAACAGTAAAGTACAACTTATGGATAAACCACTGCTCAATGAGATAAGAGTGCAATATTTTCATTATTACACAAGTACAAACAACACCAAGCAAGTTATCAACCATATACTATACATAAACAACCATATACAATGCAAACAATGCACGTGATCTTCCAATACCCAGTGTGGAGTCTAGGATTTATGTCCCCCCTTCACCTAGGGTTGAGGATTCACTTTCCACCATCAATTCCCACGTATTCTCCAAAGTTATATCATAATATTCAACTCCTATTAATCTCATATCACAAATTTTCTCTTGAAATAACTTCTTGCAAAATGCTTACAAACCCAAAACGATAGAAGGACTCCTCTTAAGAAGCTTCATCAAATACATGGATAACCCCTAAGTTAATAGTTCACAAATAACATTGCAAAGTTTCTCCCTCTTAAGGTAAACCTATCTGTCTACCTTATAGCGGTGATGACCTTCAAATTGATAATACAATGTCTTATGTAATGCATATAAAGTTTTAAATAAGCCAATAATTTATTTAGGGGTGAGCGAATAAGGTATATCAAACAATGAATCAATACACAAGCCACTATTATCCATTGCAAAGTCACAACTCATCAATAATTCAATCACTCATTTATGGTTAAAGCATCAGGAATCATATAATGTTTACATAATAAACATAATATGTTTGGATAATGGATTTGTGCTTTAATTAATAAATAAATAAATATATTAATTTTCTTTACAAGATAAATGTAATATTTATTTGCTAAATATGCTATGTATTCTTAATATGTTATATATTCTTAATATGTCAAGTGGAGAACATGAATAACTTTACTTTATATGTCTTGTGAAGAATCTAGCTATATTTTCTTTGTGCCTTATTATATTATGATATTGATTGTGAGTTTGCGCTATTAAAGTTGTTGTCATGTTTCATTAGTTGTTGAAAATATAAATATAAATGATCAATGATATGATCTGAAGTATTGAATATATATGTTATTAATGTTTTATGAATTGATGAGATGTTGAATATATATGTTATTGATGTTATGAGATGAAGTGTCGAATCTATATTTTGTGTGAGTGCTTAATAATAGGTAATTTATATGAAGAGTTGATTTGTTGGATATATATGCTTTTGATCATATTTATTAATATATATGGTTGATGTTTTATATGCATAGAAGATAAAATAAAAAGGATTAACAAAATATGGATTAAATATATTTTGGACTATTCGATTTATGTTTGGTATGGTGCAAATATATATTATTCTTGTCAACATCTATTTTTCTAATTGATTCATTATATATGACTCGCAATAGAAAAAGGCTATTGATAAAACATTTATTAAATATACATGTTGTTATGTTGTGATATTAATCTAATGCACGCTTATATATTAAATATTTATTTCACGCATATGAAATTCATGAAATGTGTTTGTGATGTTTCAACATTAATGAAAGAGTTCTTATGAAAAGATAATGAGAATATCCTTTTCTTAGGAAATGCTATATGGAATATTCTTGTATAGATAGTTTTCTTAAAGGAATGATATCAAAAGCTTTATAGCAACTTCTTAAATAAATATGGTTTATATAAAGCCTTCTTGATCGAAGGTATATATAATGAGATCATGATATTTTTATGAATATATATGTCTCACATTTTTATTAAGTGTTGATAGGATTAATAAGGAATTTGGCACATCAGGATTGGAAAACCCAATACTTACCAACTGAGTACATTTAAGTAATGTACTTAGGTAAGAGAACCCAAATGGACATTAATATCAATGATTAAATCTTGAGAATTCCTTAAACAAACCCAAATGGATATTAATATCAACAATTAAATCTTGAGAATTCTTTAAACAATTTTTATAATAAAATTAGGTAAATAAAATGACAAAAAGAATTTATCTTTATAGCTTAATCTTTTATTTACAACGTGTTTTTATAACAAAAAAAAAAGTTAACAAAAATTTTATAAAAAGCTTAAAAGGAAAATTTTTAAAAGTTGAAAAGAAAGTTATCATAATTTAGTAATATTTACTAGACGTCACATAGTCTTGTTAAGTAAGAAATATAATAGATAAAAAAAGTCCTAAAATATGTTATGTTATGATATAGGAAGAATCTTGTTATATATGGCATGAGTATCCATTTATATCTTATCTTTTGAAAAGCTAAGCTACATGTATGTTTCTAAAAAGAAAATAATACAAATTCTCATCTCATCTTAAAAGTAATATATTTGCAAATCAAAGCTTTTATAGTAGTTAATTAATTAATTTCAAAATCTAATACACTGAAGAAGAAATCAAAGAGTAGTTACTGTATATTTTCATCTTTCTATCCTTAGACAAGCCCAACCACTATATAGGAAGAAGAGAAGACCAAGAGCAGAACAAGAGAGTTTACAAAGTATACATTGCATCACGTAAAGCTGAGTATTGCTAACAAGAAGTATCTCTTTTGAGAATTGTGCTTTCAATATTGTTGTACTCACTTTTCAATGAATTAGCAAATTTGGGAATACTTCTATTTGTTTCCAATAGAGTGATTGAGGATGCTATAATTGTGAGCTTGATCATAAGCTTAGTATGTAAAGAAGTGAAGGCATTTTGTGTGAATGATTAAGTTGCTAGGGGTTAAGCTAGTGAGAGTTAGGATAATCCAGTAACGTAGTGTTTCACAACAACAATAACTTCTACTAAGCTTAGTGGTGCTTTTCACAATATTAAAAATCCTCATGTACTCTCAATTGGAATTCTGTAGCTAATTCCTAGTGACTAAGTTGGTAGTGTTGGAAGAGAGGATGTAAGCACAAGACCAAACCTCTATACATCTAGGCGCAATCTCTCTCTCTCTCTCTCTCTCTTCACTTTACTTTATATACTTTTATCTTACTGCTTATTGTTTACTTTGTTGTAACTTGAATACCAAAGCATTTCTATTTAAGGCAAAAGTAAGTAGGCATGTATAACTCTGAATTAATCTAAAGTTCTTCAACATAATAATTTATATAAAGGGGTTAATGAATTCAATCTTAATTTACTACCTAGGGCCTACAATATGTATATGCATATATAGATCAAGGTAGCATCTAAAAAGATCTTCCTAATATACTAATTCATGTTGGTAATCTCAATACTTAGAGTTCATAGTTTATTATTTAGTCTAGTGGTTTCTCTCATGATTAAGTTAGGAATGTAATATGGTGTGAGGGTATGGTTTCAAGTGTGAGGGTTACGTTCATACTACGTGCGAGCGCACTACAGATAGTCGAATGAGAGAAAGCGACACATATGAGAATAATCAAGATCAAATAGGATGGGAAAGAGGAATGAGCAATCTCAAATAAGGCTTAAGTGCTTCATGAAAGATGAATGTTCTTCACTAAATTGTGGTTTGATCTTTTGAGAGAGTAATCTAACAAAGTAACAGCGTTTCTCTCTCTCCAAAGTCTCCCCTTAAATGAAGATACATTGAGTATTTATAAGTTCTGATTATGAATCTCATCTATTGGATGGTGATGGCGATCGACGGTCATGAATGAATGAGTCCTCATATGGGCCTCTTATGAATTTATGCCAATTAAAGGCATTTAATGCACGAACTTTATTAAGAAATGTTATATCAGACTAACCAATCCAACAAGCTCTACTCTAAGCCTAACATACCAAATCTCTCCTAATCATCCCAAAATTATATGGGCTTGATTCTTTGGGTCCTATCACTTTAACTTAAAGAGTCAAATCCATTTAGATTATTGAGCTTAGAGCCTATATTTTGATTTAGCCCTCTACATATGGTATATCTATAAAATGGCGTGCTACGTTCAGGGAGAGAAAATAAAATGGGGGATAGGTCTTGCGCCTACCGGCTAGCTAGTACAGGTTACATTGATCAGTAAGTCCAACATCTTTTTTCTCATCAAGTATTAAATACTACTTATAGGTCGATAAGGTAGGTATTGCCTGGTCGACACTCACTTTTTTATATATTGCTTAGTTGCTAATTCTTGTAACAATTAGTCAATAATCATATTCTACCTTCTTACATACTAATCTTCCTTAAAACTTGTTTGAGTCAACTTCAAACTATGTTTTCATGATAAAAACATCACTTAAACATCAAATAACTTAAACTATATCAACTATAACTATCATTGTGAAATTTCAAAATTTTGATAATAGTTAACATCAAATTAGTGAGATAATTAAGATAAAAGTTTTATTCCAAGCCTTGGTAAAATTTGAAATACGGGAAACAAGTGTTTTATGAGACCGCTAGGTAAATTATAAGAAATCAATAAATGAAATTAAAATTATAGGTTTATGATAGTTAAATAAATTTTTTTGTATATATTTATACTCTAGGCATTTTCTTTATCTTATATGTAAGTTTTCATATAAAAATATTATAATTAGATTTTTAATAGGACCATTAGTACACCTATTAGACGAACTTCAAGAGCTCTTATGTCAAAATTCTCTCCACAACTTACATACCCTACTCTTCCTCAAATTTTCAAAAATCTATAACTTCCTCATACTACCTTCAAGTAAAAAACAACAAGCACTATTGAGATCCTCATGAATAATACTTCACAACCAAACTAAGCTTACAAGGTAAATATTAAGGTTGAAATTTGAAGTTAGATCGAAACTAATGTAAAATGATTAGTTTCAAAGATATATTTAAACAATTTGTAAGCTTGATTTTATTCAAGTTTTAATAAGTTTAGTTGGTTCAATCTTTAATAAACTTGCTGTTTTTAAATCCTAGGTGAGGATTTTTATTACTCACAACTTCTTGAGGACTATTTTGAACCTTGAAAACCAAGAAACCAAAACGAGTGAGAAATTCAATGAGTTACTATAATGTTTGTAAATGTAGCTTGTTTTAATTGTAATATTTACGAGTGGGAATATGAGGCAAGCCTAACAAGCCTACCCGCCTAACTCGTAATTTTTTGTGGGTTAGGCAAAAAAAAAAAAAATAGCCCATAGGAATTGCGAGCTTTTTGGCATGCCCCGCATGGCCCACGGGTAAAGGTGGGCCAGCTCGTTGTAGGGCTAGTTAGCCTGCTTGGCCTACCTAAATTAAAAAAAAAATGAAAACAACAATAGACGAAACAGACACACAAGCACAGCTCACAAGTCACACATCAATCATCACTCTCACTCAACACTCATTGTTGTCACACTTACACACAACACACCTCTCTACCCAAACCTTGACGAGTCCTCATCCAAGACCACTAGCCATCATACCTACCGACCGGCCACCAGAACCATGAGCCATGAACCAGAAACCCAAACATGAACCCAAAACTTCTCCTTATCGTCGTCCTCCTCCTCTCGTCAACCACTCCTCACTCATTGTCCCCAATCCAACGATCTCCTAGCTACACGTCAGTCACTCACAATCAATTAGCCCTCATCCAATTGTGTTTTCTTTTTAATTTTATAAGGATGTGCCATCTTATTGACCTGTAGTGTGGGGCTTTGACTATGGGTTTAGGGTTGCAATTTAGGGTTTAGGGGTTCAATCATTCGACCATTAAGCTTTCAGGTTTAGATTTAGGGTTCGGAGGTTCAATCGTTAGGCTTGAGGTTTTAGGTTTGGGGATCTAGCCGTTTGGGGTTTAGGGTTCAAGGGTTCAGTTAATTTAAGTTTGGGGTTTGGGGTTTAGGGTTTAAGTAAATTTCATTTAAGTGGTTGACCCGGTCCATATTTATTATTGTAAATTTTTAATATATAATGAAAAAAATATTTTGTGCTTTTTGCAAGTTAGTAGGTTGGCCCACAAGGTAGGCTAAGCTAGCTTCTCTAGCCCGTCTAAGGTGCAGGCCATCGTGGGCTGGCCCGCTTTAACTCGTAAGCCTATGCAGGTCTGATGAGGTGAAGGTATTAGCAAAAAAATACATGGTGAAATGGGACAAAATTGGGTCGATCGTGATTTCTTGATTTTTGGACCTTCTTTTAAGGGAAACGAGCTAACTCGAATTTACTATGCCATTTTTAGGGCAAATTCCTTCGTTTAATCCCTTAAATAGTCAAATTTTCTATTTATGATAACTTTTATATTAGCTATAACTTTTTATATACTTCTATTTTGACTGTTGTTTGTGGTGTCATATTTGTCTTCTAATTTTCTACGTATCCTTAAATTTTAGGCATTTTTATTTTTAGCAAATTTTAGATATTTCCATTTTTGGAAAATTCTTATGTTATATTTTTTGTAGCTTTGTGTCTGCTATTATTTGTATACCCTAAGGCATTGGACAAAGACCATTATTGAGTATTATCGAAATTTTAAGTTGTCATTGCTCTATTTTTCTCCCAAATTCTCAAATTCATAAAATTGTTGAATTTGGATGCCAAATATCAAGGAATTCATAGAATTAATTAATATTTGAAAGTTACACACTGAGTATTCGTAGAATCAATGGTTTGTGATAAAAATCTTACTTAATCTCATGTGTTACGCTGCTTCAAGGTCGAGGTGAGCTGACCCGTTTAGCCCGCACTCCAACCCCTAGTATATTCACTTTGTATGGTGCTATTCGAGGTTTTCTCATGGAATTTGTGATAAAAATGAAGAAGAAAAAAAGCTAAATGATAGAATACCAAAGAACAAAATGTGTTGGAAAATAGGTTGAGTAATGTTTGAATGGTAGTTAAATTAGCATCCGAACAATGAGCAAAACAAGCCTACCATCTAATTGGTTCAAGTTACATTAACCTACTGATAGAACCTCAACTTGCCAAATTCGCATTTGCACCATTTAACCTGTGTAAATTTTTGCCAGCCAAATGGCAAACACTACCTCTTTTATTTTGTTTTCCCTTTACTTCCTTCACCTGAAGCTATTATCAACTTTTAATACATACATACATATACATGAAGACTAAACATAAGAGCAAAATATAAAAATATTTATATATTTATGTATGTTATAGTATATGTAAGATTATATCAATTTATACCCATGAATATATATATAAGAAATAATTATTTGAAGAAGAGTAAACTTAGTATAGTTCATGAATAATAATAATAATGAAGTCGATAAAGCAAAGTAATAAAATACATGATTGTGTTAGATTTAGTAATCATGATTTATGTTAGTGCCTTTTGAGCTAAACTATTGACTAAATGTGTTGCAATGTGCTGTGGATGTCTTAAGTTGGCTTGTTGAATATCCCAATGAATGGTTTGATTATAATTTGTTTGGTTACCCCTAACTAACTATTTAAAGGACTAGCTTAATTTAAAACTTAGCCACATTACATGAGACATTGCAATTACATTGAAGGTCATCACTACTAAATGACAAGTGAGAAGTGATAATTTAAGGATTTCTACTCCGTCATCAGTAAACTAAGTAACTTAGAAGTTGTTGCACATTTGTCAAAACCCATTTAAGGGTCCCACCTATCATTTTTGGTTAAATACTTAAAGAGTGTATTTAAGGCACCTTAAGCTTAAGAGGAAAATGAATATAAGAATATGAAAATGAGAATGAGCATAAGAAAATAAGTATAAGTTGAATATACTTAGGCACTAATGGCATATAAGAATCTCCAACCTAAGGTCAACGAAAGTTTTAAACCTTAAATTTCATGTAGATTATCGGAAAACCACGTACAATGTTTGCATTGCATATGGATAATAACTTACATGTAATTACTTGTGCTTGTGTGGTAATGAGAGTATTATATTCTCATCTCACTATGTTGTGGTCTACTCACTCCTCTATAGTATGATTAATGCAAGTCACAACCTATGGAATTTCACTGCTAGAAGATCTATACCAGTAAGTATTATCAACCCTTTTCAACAAGGAAACAAAAATAAGGAGGGGTGATTACATTAGAATCACCTAGGAGCTATTTTGTAATATAACTTTTTGAAGTACTCCCACTTTTGAAATTTTGTTTGAAAAACGGGCCTAACTTGTAAGAAATACTTATGTTGGTTAAACTTACTTGTTTGCACATTAAAACTTATGTACCTAAACTTTATTTAAAGTATCCTTTATGTATGTTGTATGATAAATTTGGTAGTTAGTATTGATTAAGCATTCATCACGTATTGTCACGATTACGCCCCCCTAGGGAGCATGACAATCATACAACAAGCAATCGCAAACATTGTAATAACTCACTGAATTTCCCACTCACCTTAGCCTTATCAATTACGATTCTAATAATCAACTCTTTACCTATGATTCAAGAATAGCAAGTTTACTAAAGATTCTAATGATTGAACTTATCAAAACTTCAATAGAATCAAGCTTACAAGTCGTTCTTCAAGAAAAGCTTCAAAACTAAATATTTTTACGTAAATTTCAAAACATCAAGCTTAACCTTTACCTTTCAATCCTAGTATTGTTATGAAGTACTTTTCACAAGGATCACAATGGTGCTTGCAATTTTTTATTTGAAAGTGATTTGAAAAAATTATGAATTTTTGAAGATTAAAGGAGATTTTCAATTTCCTAAAGAAATTTTCAAACAATATGAAGTTTATGAGTTTTCTAACTAACAATGCAAGGAGAGAGAAATTAATTGAATTTATATTCCTACAACTCCTTCATGGTGAAGTATTTAGATAGGTGGTTAGATGATATCTATTAGTAAGTTCAGCTAGTACAAGTATTAACGATCTCATTAAATTATTTCAACTATAATATTTTTATACAAAAACTTATATATATCCTAAATAAAATATTCCAAGTATAACTAAATAATTAGAAATTGCACTTAACTATCCTAAACTTATAATTTTAATTTTATTTATCAAGTCGTTATAATTTACTTAGAAAACTCATAATATACCTAGTTCCCATGTTCTAAATTTTTTTTACGGTTCAAAATGAGGCTTTTATTTTAATTAGGCCACTAATCTAAAATTACTTGCCATCAATTTTACAAGGTTTCACATTATTTGTCCTATTATAAAGTCTACCTTCTTTTCAAACTCAAGCACCTCCAGCTTGATTAAACTTAAAATTTTCAACACAAAATCACACAAAATAGTACTTGACAATCTCAAGCTCGCGTTGATTAAGCTCATTTTATTCCAATAAAAGACTTGTCTTTTCTTTAACTAGATGATTATCCATGTCTATACTTGAATGCAGCCCAACTTATACTCAAGCTAGACTTGAACTTTTATGAAACTCATAGTTAATTGAACCAAATATCATAAATTTAAGTTTGGAAAGACAACTTATTGGTTATCCACTACCTAAATTGTTGCCTTACGTAATCTTCTTAGTTATGTCGATACAATAATGTTCAACACTCCTTCGAAATGCATACGAGTTGTGTTTCCCTAGATTTTGTTGACGTTATTTATTTTGTTCCTACCCCTAATTCATTAAATTCCCGGATTACATGAAATAAACCTGTTTCCACTTTTCCGAGTTACTCTCTCTACTTTTTTCGGGATTCAATATTTTCACAACTTTTTTCACCAATAAAATACTTTATTTAACAATTTCAGTTAGGAATGAAATAATCTGAAATAGGTAAAAGACCATTTTCTATAATGATATATCAACGCATTAGTCCTTATTTCGTTTTTCATCATATTGTTGCAATGCTATTTGTTGTTTACTTAACAACCATTCAGTTGATGAGAATATTAAATTTTAATAATTTAGAAAACCTAAAACATGAAATGGATCGTATTTGAAAATAAATCAATGAGAACCGAGATTGATTTTTTTTTAGCAAAAACGTCAGTGATACTAAATTCTTAATATTATTCCCATGTTAGTTAAATTGTAAATATACCCTTTATATTTACTTTATATATGTTTTGTTTCGAAATTTAGCACTTAAATGATTAGATCCCTAATCTAGAGAAGAAAAATAAAAGTCCTATTGAGATCCTACGTGATCGCCTTACCCTTAATTAAAATAATATATATATAAGCTAAAGAAAAACATTAATTATATTTCATAGCTTTAAAAAAAAAATGTAAGTTCTCTCCTTTTGCCAATTTTAAGTAATATCTTTGGTTTAGATATTTCTTTTTATTTTACCAAAGGTAAAATTGTCATTTAAGAATTTGAAAGCCCTTTTCCGAAGATTTAGGTTTAAAAACTCGACTTTATAAATAAAAGAGTTAAAGGTACACCCAAAAAAAAAAAAAGAATCCAAGGATATAATATTTTCGATTTACCCTGGATTTAGTTAATGCTTTGCTAAATGTTGTTTGTCCTACTTAGGCCAGATAATAATGGGGATCATACCTACAAGGAAATAATCTTATAAAAACATACAAAATACCTTGACATTGTTGAGACGTTTAACATTAATAAAATCCTTGGCATCCTTCAACGAGGAGGCAAGTATACAGGCAAGCGTAAGTCACAACGTGCATCCATGCACGAACTCTCACATTTCAATTCATATAAATACTCAATCCAAACACGACCTAATTGAACGAGTTAGGTTGATTTTGAGATGGCCTCTAAGGGTGCTACCTATAGATCATCCAAGCAAAATTTAGCCACAATCTCTCTCTTTTTTCTCTCTCTTGCTCTTTTTGTCCTCATAATTTCTTTCAAGCCAACAAGACAACTTCTCAACATATATTCATGGCAAAAACAACATTTGTATAACCGCCTTGTTGCTAGAAATGAAACTGAATTGCCAACATGGTATAAGATTATTGAAAAGGAAGTGAATGGCAAGGAGGTCAACATTGGTTTGGTCAATTTGGATAATGGCATGGATTACGTGTATGATCTCAAAGAGCTTGCTAGAATCGTAAATGTCAAATTCAATCATGTATACAAGAATCTCGATTGGAAGAAATTTTTTCCTCAATGGATTGATGAAGATGGGGAATGGAACAAGCCTACTTGTCCTGAAATTCCCATGCCAAGGTCGAAGAAATACCGGGACCTTGATGTGGTAGTCGCTAGGGTCCCTTGTGGGAGAGGTGCAGACACTGAGGGGATTAGGGATGTTTTTAGGTTGCAAGTCAATTTGGTGGTGGCCAACTTGGTTTTGAGGGGCGGTGCGAGGAACCGGACCGTCTATGCGGTTTTTATCGGGTCTTGTGGGCCGATGGTGGAGATTTTTAGATGTGATGAATTGGTGAGGCGAGAAGGGGATTATAGGGTTTATAGACCTGACTTGAAGAGGTTGTTTCAAAAGTTGCTCATGCCGGTTGGAACATGCCAACTTGCTCCTCCGTATGCTGTGGCTGGTAAGCGTGTTTAATCGCATAATATATGTCACCTACCCTTAATTGGATTTAGTGTTATAAACCAGGTATAATGATGGCCACCGCAGTCTTACGTGTTAAGAACTTTATAAACTCTTTTTTCTTCTTTTTTGGGCAATACACTAGCAATTATCATATAAGATTATACGTTTAAGGAAATTTTTACGACACAGACATATAAATCATACATTATATGGTTCTTAGTAGCTGCCTTAAGTACTCTTTTAAAAAAAAATTATAAATTTTAACTAGCTGTTGATGTAGGAAGCAGGACACAAAGGATAGATAACGTTGATTAGTCACCATCACCAACATGAACATTTGCTTGAAAATGCTTAGATTATTTTTCCATCGGATGCCTACCTGCATTTTTTTTTAAGCGTAAAATCTATTAAATTGAAGAGGATTGGCTGTTTTGGTGTCTTTTATATCTCTAAGAATATTATAATAATATGATAAATAAATGAGAGTGGACTCAAAAAATTGGAAATGGAAGTTACAATAATAAAGAAGTGGAAGGGAAGTTACTATTTTTTTTTTTTTTTTTGGTTTGCAGCAGAGGATTGGCTGTTTTGTTGTCGTTTATATCTCTAAGAATATTATAATAATATGATGAATAAATGAGAATGGACTTAAACAATTGGAAATGGAAGTTACAATTATAAAGAAGTGGAAAGGAAGTTATTATATTATTATTTTTTATGTTGTAAGTGTCGGCACTTCATAAAAATTGAATTAGGTCAATATTATTTGTGCATTTTGTAAGAAATACAAACTATAGAATGGATTTTGTTACTACATTTGTGGAATGAACTTTATAGGAAAACTCATTATACGAATATTGTAAATGGAAAAAAAAAATTAAAAAATAGAAGAAAAGTAATCGATTCCATTTTAAGAATATATCTATTAGATAGATATTTGCTGTCTAAGATTCCTTATTTTCTGCAATCTCTACTAATCATGTTCGAATATTTAAATAAAAATCAATACATAATGCTTTTACCCTATAAAAATAAATATTTTCATGTGATTGGTTAAGACGGTAAATATTATCTATATTTATTGCAAGTGCAATCCATATTTAGAAAACCAAAATTATACGAGGATAAATTATATTGATTATATAAAATTCATTAAGGTTAATTGATGTAATTCATTAAATATTGAAAAAGAAAAGAAAAAGAAAAAAAAAATCCGCATGATACAACATACGACTATAGATGGGCTATGTAGGTAGAAAAACCTACTCAGGTGAATGTCAACGACAATGAATTGGGGGGATGCCATCGGGAATGTGGGATTAGTTAGCCTTAATAGGAATGATTTTGCAATAAGTTATCAAATAGTGACTTAAAAATAAATCTTCAATTCAAACTATTAGGTTAATTCATAACTTAATATTCATTGTTAGATTTTTATTATTATATTTTTTTAAAATCATTAAATGATGAATAATTCTAATAATTTTCCAATCTTAATATGCTTTTTTTTCGTTTTATTTTATTCTATTTCCGATTCCTTTTGAGTGCCACATAATTTTTTTTTTTTTCCTTGTGCCGGTCCGTATATGAAACAATTGCTAACCCTATACATGTTGCACTGCACGATATTGTGATATAGGCAACGATCTATTAGCCATAAGTTGGTCGTGTGAAAAAAATAAAATAAACCTACTAAAGTGGGTGTGCATGCACAACCAATCGATATTGCGCTTTTGTTATTATTTTGATCCCTACTCAACGCACAAACTGCTCTCAATAAGCGTACGTCACATCTCTTGTTTATCATTATAGTGACTCGAAGCTGCCCGACATGTCATATTAACAAATACTAACAAAATGAAAATATTTTAGGTGAAAGCGACATAAAGAGCTCTTAAACAATTGTAGAAAATAATTAAGGCCTCTTAATTGGAAGAAAATTGACATGAAATCATTAAGATTTTTATATGCATTATATCGATTTCAAAAGTTGGGACAGGATTTCATACGATTCAATAACATTAAAGTATACCGATTTTGTTTTATTTTTGTTTCTGATGGAGGGGATACAATAAGGGATCATACGGTTGGGAGCACGGGTTCTGCGCACGGCTGGAAACACGGCCGTGTCTCGAGCAAGGATATCAAACTACAAGATCTCACAGTGTCTAACACGGCCTGAAGCACGGCCGTGTCTCGAGTAGGGGTATTGAACAGCTAATACCCACAGTGCCTAACACAGCCTGAAGCACGGCCGTGTCTCGAGTAGGGGTATTGAACAACTAATACCCACAGTGCCTAACACGGCCTAAAGCACGGCCGTGTCTCAACTAGGAGTATCGAATAACAAATGTCACAAAGTCCAACACGGGTAGAAGCACGGTCGTGCCTTAAACCGTGTACGCACAGATTCGTCTTTTCCTTTTTATAATTTTAAGAGAGTATATAAACCTTTTTGTAGTGTTGTTAGGGTTACGTCTTATTTTATTCTTGAAATATATTTCGTGAGAGACTTCTCGCCTTTAGTGGTTGTGCACAACCATTGTTTGTTTGAGAGATTCATTCGTTGAGTGATTCTCTAAGCTTTCTACGCTAACTTGCTGCGTCAGTTGGTATCAGAGCAAGGAAAATTTCCTGTGGAGATGTCAGGTGACGGAAGTTTAGGAGGCGGTCACGTTCCGGACGTTGCTCGGGATGTGGAAACTCTGCGAACCGAAGTGTAGGCTCAAAGGGTAGTGTTGGATACCATGGATCAGAGACTCCGACGCTTCGAACAGCGTTTTGATGATCTGGTAGAGCGTTTTGACGCAATGGGAACCAATACAAACAGGGATAGAGACGTTAGGGGAGTACGACCCGGGGCAAACCCTGCTCTTGGCGTTCCGATCAACAGACCTATCGCTGCGAATCGAAGAGTCCAAGAGTATGATGTGGATTCTAAGGAGGAAGATGATTGGCTGACCGGAAACCCGCAACCACAGCGGAGAGGATACGGTGGAGGTGGTTATGGCCGGAATCGCCAGGGATACGATCAGGGAGACACCAGCGAATTCAAATTAAAGGTAGATATACCTTCTTTTAACGGTAATTTGAACATCGAAGATTTAATAGATTGGCTGGCAGAAGTGGATCGTTTCTTTGATTATATGGAGGTGCCGGAGAATCGTAGGGTGAGGTTAGTAGCTTGTAGATTGAAAGGAGGGGCTTCGGCCTGGTGGGAGAGATTGCAGAATAGAAGATATAGAGAAGGAAAGCAACCGGTGCAGACGTGGTATAGAATGAAGCAATTGATCCAAAGAGATTTCCTGCCTCCTGACTACGAACAAATATTGTTCCAACAATACCAGAAGTGTAGACAAGGCCCGAGAACAGTGTATGAATATACGGCGGAGTTCATGAGGTTGGCTGAGAGAAACGACCTTAGGGAAAGCAAAGGACAACAGGTGGCTAGATACCTGAATGGACTGAGGCTGCAAATTAAGGAGAAGATAGGGGTTCACGTTTTGCGCAACGTCAATGAGGCGAAAAACATGGCCCTTCGAGCAGAGATGATGCTACAAGAAAAGACCGGTAGGTTTGATGGAGGTAACCGAAGGTTTAAGAACGAAGGATTCAGCACCGTAGGTACGGATAGAGGGAAGGTTGTCCTAGAAGCTCCAAGCGGAAGCAATGAAAAGAGAGAAGAAAGGGGAACAAGTAGGAGACCAATGGAAAATAGAGAAGCACCTAAGCAAAACAATCCCTATGCTAAACCAGTTATGGGAAAGTGCTATAGGTGCAACCAACCGGGTCATCGTTCCAATGAGTGCCCTAGTAGGAGACCTATTAATGTTCTTAATAGAGAGGAGGATGAGGAGGTGTGTTGTGAACCGGATGGAGGGAATGAGCTTTATAGTGATGATGGTTATGGAGATGATGAGGAAACATATGTCATTAGGAAGTTGATGTTGGCACCGAAGTGTGATGAGAAGTCCCAAAGACATCAGTTGTTCCGGACTAGATGTACCGTTGATGGTAGGGTATTTGACTTGATAGTGGATAGCGGGAGTTGCGAGAATATCATTGGTAGGGAAACGGTGAGAGTATTGAATTTGACAATTGAAAAACACTCGAATCCATATACCATTGGGTGGATTAAAGCGGCTGAGAAAATAGAAGTCACTGAACGATGCAGAGTACCTTTCTCTATAGGAAAGTATAGAGATGAGGTCTATTGTGATGTCGTGGACATGGACGCATGCCACCTTCTGTTTGGGAGACCTTGGCAATTTGATGTTGATGCCAAACACGAAGGAAGGGAGAATGTTTACCGGTTAGAGAAGGATGGGGTAAAGTTCACTCTCCTGCCTCTCAAAACATCTCACCGCCTTAAAACTACTAAAACGGAGGGGCGTTCTTTCCTCACTATCACCCAATCTGAGAGGGAGATGGGGGAAGCAATTAAGGAGACGCATACAATCCATGCATTAATTGTCCGACAGGTGATGTTTGTGGAGGAAGATCAGAGTAGTGACCAGGAGTTGCCAGATAGTGTGAAGGCGCTACTGGAGGAGTTTAGGGAAATAACATCTGAGGAGCTACCCGATGGATTACCTCCCATGAGGGATATCCAACATCATATTGATTTGATTCCAGGAGCTAGCCTACCTAATCCTCCACATTATAGGATGAGCCCAAAGGAGACGGAAATATTGCAGGGAAAGGTGCAAGAACTACTCCAGAAGGGATTCATCAGGGAGAGCATGAGCCCTTGCGCAGTGCCTGCTTTGCTGACTCCAAAGAAAGATGGTAGTTGGCGCATGTGTGTCGACAGCAGAGCAATCAACAAAATTACCATCGGCTATAAATTCCCGATACCAAGGCTGGAAGACATGCTAGATTGCTTGAGTGGGGCCAAATTCTTTTCCAAGATCGATCTGAGAAGTGGTTACCATCAGATTCGGATCCGACCAGGAGATGAGTGGAAGACGGCCTTTAAAACTAAGGAAGGCCTATATGAATGGATGGTCATGCCTTTTGGCCTCAATAACGCCCCAAGCACCTTTGCGTATCATGAATCAGGTACTTAGACCCTTTTCTGCTCGGTTTGTCGTAGTTTACTTTGACGATATCCTGATCTATAGCAAAACTAAGGAGGAACACATCGATCATGTGAGGGAAGTGTTAAATGTTCTGAGGGAGAACAAGCTCTTTGTGAATATCAAGAAGTGTGTATTCCTCTCTAGGAGATTGTTGTTTTTGGGTTTTGTCGTTAGTGGTGATGGAATTACCGTGGATGATGAGAAAGTCAAAGCTATTAGGGAATGGCCCATTCCCAACACCGTAAGTGCTTTGAGGAGTTTTTTGGGACTAGCGAGCTTCTATAGAAGGTTTATTCGTCACTTCAGCACCCTTGCTGCACCTATGACCGAGTGCCTGAAGAAAGGGAAGTTCCAGTGGAGTGATGAAGCTGAAAGTAGTTTCGGGCTGTTAAAAGAAAAGTTGTGCAATGCTCCAGTCCTTGCATTACCTGACTTTGATAAATTGTTTGAAGTCGATTGTGATGCAAGTGGGGTGGGAATAGGAGCGGTGCTATCTCAGGAAAGGAAGCCCATTGCCTTTTTCAGCGAGAAGTTATGCGAGTCTAGGCGGAATTGGTCCACTTAGGACAAAGAATTTTATTCGGTGGTGCGTGCTTTGAGGACCTGGGAACATTACCTAGTGGGCAAGGAATTCGTGCTATACTCCGATTGTGATGCTCTTAAGCACTTGAATAATCAGACCAGGATTAGTAAGGACATGCATGCACAGTGGATTCAATTCTTACAGAAGTTCCCGTTTAAACTTAAACATAAATCGGGAGTCTACAACAAAGTCGCAGATGCTTTGAGTAGGCGAGCCAGTTTGTTGGTGACACTTCACACTGAAGTGGTGGGATTTGAGCATCTGAAAGATCTATACGTAAGTGATAACGATTTTAAGGATGCGTGGGCGTTATGTCGGGACAAACAACCTAGCAGTGATTTCCATATTTATGATGGGTTCCTCATGAAAGGAAATCAGCTTTGTATTCCAGAGTCTTCTCTGAGGGAGAAGCTGATCCGTGATTTGCATGGTGGTGGATTGGCAGGTCACCTGGGCAGAGACAAGACTATTGCAGCAGTCAGCACTCGATACTACTGGCCACACTTGAGGCGTGACGTTGGGAGGATTGTGCAACGGTGTTATATATGCTAGACCTCTAAGGGTCAGGCCCAAAACACGGGCCTCTACACCCCAATCCCCGTTCCTGAGAACATATGGGAGGATTTGTCCATGGACTTTGTCCTAGGATTGCCCCGTACCCAACGGGGTGTTGATTCCGTTTTTGTTGTGGTTGACAGGTTCTCTAAGATGGCACATTTTATCCCATGTCGGAAGGTTGCTGATGCTCAAGTCATTGCCAAGTTGTTCTTCAAAGAAGTGGTACGCCTCCATGGGGTGCCTAAGTCTATTACTTTAGATCGGGATAGCAAATTCCTGAGTCATTTCTGGCGAACCTTGTGGATGTTGTTTGACTCCTCACTGAACTATAGCAGCACGGCTCATCCACTGACGGATGGCCAGACAGAAGCTACAAATCGCACCTTGGGAAATCTAATTAGGAGTATTTGCGGTGAGACGCCCAAACAATGGGATGTGGCATTAGCTCAGGCAGAGTTTGCTTATAACAGTGCCGTTCATAGGACAACAGGCAAGTCTCCATTCTCTATTGTCTATACCAATACTCCTAACCATGCTGTGGATTTGATCAAACTTCCAAGGGATACGGCGTCTCACACAGCAGCTAAGAACCTAGCGGATAGTTGGCAGCAAGTTACATCTGAGGTGCGGGCGAAAATTGAACAATCTAATGCTAAGTACAAAGCCGCAGCTGAAAAGCATCGCCGGCGACAAGTGTTTTCAGTGGGTGATCAGGTTATGGTATTTTTACGCAAGGAGCGGTTTCCTGTTGGCAAATACAGCAAGCTTCAACCTAAAAAGTATGGTCCGTATAAGATCGTGCAGGCAATTAATGATAATGCTTATGTGGTCGGTTTACCAAACACCATGGGCATTTCCAAGACATTCAATGTCACTGATATCTTTCCCTTTTTCCCTGACGATGTGGCATTATCTCCTATAGAGAACTCGAGGTCGAGTTCTTCTCTGGTGGGAGAGAATGATGGAGGGGATACAAGAAGGGATCATACGGTTGGGAGCACGGGTTCTGCGCACAGCCGGAAACACGGCCGTGTCTCGAGCAAGGATATCAAACTACAAGATCTCACAGTGTCTAACATGGCCTGAAGCACGGCCGTGTCTCGAGTAGGGGTATTGAACAGCTAATACCCACAGTGCCTAACACGGCCTGAAGCACGGCCGTGTCTCAACCAGGAGCATCGAATAACAAATGTCACAGAGTCCAACACGGGTAGAAGCACGGCCGTGCCTTAAACCGTGTACGCGCAGATTCGTCTTTTCCTTTTTATAATTTTAGGAGAGTATATAAACCTTTTTGTAGTGTTGTTAGGGTTACGTCTTATTTTATTCTTGAAATACATTTCGTGAGAGACTTCTCGCCTTTAGTGGTTGTGCGCAACCATTGTTTGTTTGAGAGATTCATTCGTTGAGTGATTCTCTAAGCTTTCTACGCTAACTCGCTGCGTCAGTTTCTGTACCAATTACACATTTTATAAGAATAATTAGAGAATAAACTAAACAGTTTTTATGAATGAAATCGTAAAATAAGAATGTTGACATCCATGTTCTGCTAAGAGGGAATCTGAAATGCAAACTTTTGTTGAATGCTGTGCAATTGAATTGCAGGGAAAGAGAGATGGCGAGAGTATATGGCCAAATCAACAATAAAAGGAGTTAATTCCGCAATAATTCCTCCAAGGGAGGCCTACGTAACAGTTCTCCATTCCTCAGAAAACTATGTCTGTGGTGCAATATCTTTGGCTTATAGCATAAGAAGAACCGGCTCAACCAAGGACCTTATCCTCCTCGCTGATGACTCCATCACAAACAAGTCCTTGGCCGGTCTAACCGCGGCTGGCTGGAAGATCAGGCGCATCCACCGTATCCGGTCGCCCCTTGCCAAAAAAGGATCCTACAATGAATGGAACTATAGCAAATTGCGCATATGGCAATTGACAGAATATGACAAGCTCATGTTCATCGATTCGGATCTAATCGTCCTGAAAAACCTAGATGAATTCTTCAATTACCCTGAATTATCGGCTGCTCGAAACGACAAGGTCATATTCAATTCAGGGATTATGGTGATTGAACCATCGAGTTGCATGTTTGAGGACATGATGGTGAAGAGTTTCAAGGTAAGGTCATACAATGGAGGTGACCAAGGTTTTTTAAATGAGATTTTCACATGGTGGCATAGGTTGCCATCTAAGATAAATTTCCTCAAGAGTTTCAATACAATTCCTGGGAATAATCATGAGATTAAAACCGACAACATTCGGGCAATGCATTTCCTAGGATACAAGCCATGGACATGTTATAGAGACTATGACTGCAATTGGGATGATTTTGAGCATAATGTGTTTGCTAGTGACACTGCTAGCAAGGTATGGTGGGACTTGTACGACGACATGCCAAAAGAGTTGCAAAGTTACTGTGGGCTTTCAGAGAAAACGGATGCCAAGTTAAGGCATAGGAGAGAAAAAGCTCAAAGGGAAAATTTGGAAAATGGACATTGGAGGATTGTTGTGAAAGATAGTAGAAGATCGCGAGTTGTTCAGTGAAGATTGTTCATAAGATAGCATTTAGATTGGGAGAAACCCACAAAGACGTCCCAATTTTATGAAGAGCGGATTCATTAGAAGTGGAATATCATATGGAATGTTAACTTAATTATGGATAAGAATAAATAAGTTTTTATTTATTGTTTTAGAAAAAAAATATCATAAATAATTATAAAATAACTATCATATTTTATAATCTTATTTACCCTTATCTACTGCGAAGCACTTATATAGGGTTTTGTTTTTTATTGGATTATTTATTGACATAGAGGGAATTTATTTGAGAGATTTTGCTTGTATTTACCTTTTAGGCTGATAATATATTTCATTTCCAATGAGTGGGTTGCATGAAAATCTTGATGCAATGGAGGAGAGAAATCTTTTTTACCCCAAGTTTATAAAGTAAATATGAAATAACCCTACTATAAATAAATCTTCTTACCATTGCTTCACAAAAATAATTTTTTTCCATAAAAAAGTTTTTTCAAATCACGTTTTACTATTTAACCTGGATAAAATAGTAAAAATTATTACTAAAATTTTTTTAAAGTATATAAAATTAAGATTAAAATAGTTATGCGGTGATGTAAAAACACTTTCTTTAGATAGTTGGAATTTTAAATACTATATTTTAAAAATAAAAAATTAAATCCGCATGAAGCAAACATAGAAGTACCTATTTGCAATTTATCCCAATTTTTTTCCTCCTAATCGGTACATAATTGGAGCCAATTGTGTTAATATGGTTTTGCCATTACATCTAACTATCATAATGAGTGATGCGATACTACAAGCAATGGGCATACAAGAGTACAGTGTGTTGGAAGTTTATGCTGATGTGACCAAGACGGAGAAGGAGGTAGATGGGAGTATGCAATCAAACGGATTTGGGATATGTTTCACAATGCCCGAACCTGACTGATGCATATGAAGTGTTTAAAAATCCTTCCTGAAATATATTTTTCCTAATGTGCCCAAAGAAACACAATTAACCTTATAAGTACTTGAAACTCATCCGGTAAACTAATTCAATTTAGTTTAAATATTTTGAAATCCATAGGTCTATGAAAAAAGATATATCCTTAAAAACTAAGGAAATTAATAAGAACCATTCTACTACCTCTCATAAGTGACTATATAATATTTACTATAATTCAAGATAATTTACTATCAAATAAAGACCGTTGATAAGTTTCGCAAACATGTTAATAACTCATATGAAAACCGTTAACAACTTTTCAAAAGCTATCAACAGTTTTATTTATTATTAATGAATCTTATTTTTATTATAATTCATGAGATTTTATAGAAATAAGAAAACTATCATATAATCACTTCTAAATGACTGTATCATAGAATTCCTCATTTGGTAATAATACAAAATAAATTAACTAAAAGCTAGACAAGATACAACTATTATTCATCAACATCCACCAACAAAATACATTAGGGCTAAAAGTTTATCATGTCCGAATTCTCTATCAGATATCAAATTTTCTTGAAACCCAGACACTATCATTTGATCTTCAAGATTTTCTCAAAAACTATCCAAACTCTATTAAGTTATTTTTTAATCAAATACCTTATATGACTCAATCCATTTGTTTACCTTGATGCAAAATGCAACCAATTGGGTATGTAGATCTGTTTTCTTACATACCTAAATACTTTATAGTAGTATTTGAATTTTATTATTAATTATATTTTTATATATTATAATTTTATTAGCAATTTGCATACCATTAATTCATCTACATGGCATCTAGATGAGTTATTGCCCCCAAGACAAATTCGTCTCATTTGAGGAGAAAAAAAAATAAACAGAAAAAAGAAAGAAAGTGAAGGAAGAATTTACTCACATTTTCTATCAATTTCCTTTATTAAGTAATATTCGCAAAATATATTCAACCGATTGGATAATTTAGAAGAGTAGATTTATCGACACTGAAATAACAACTATATCAATGCAAAAAAGTTAAATGCTTTGGGAACCATGGCCGACCCCATGATTTGATGACACATAAGACATAAGGAGGCATATGCAGACCCCATTCTCCTATATGCATGTCCGTTGTCCTGTATGTCCTAAGACTAGAAGGACTGCCTATATGATTGGGTTATTCTGGATCACACAACTTTTGCCCTAAATGACTACTAGCTTTGCTCTTCGAACCATAATTGGATTTACTTAAACATAAATTAGAAATCCAGACTTTAATTCAAGCAAGAAACAAAAATGCTTGCAAGTATTTTCTTGCTGTACATTGATGAAGTACACAAACATAAGCCCAATAAGTGAATTCAAAGTATTCTCTTGTATGATGAAATAATGAAGTACACACCGAGTGAATTTGAAGTATTCATGTCATTATTAATGAGCATTCAATATGATCCTCGATCATTCCCGATACAAATGCAGAAGCAGAGCATATACCGGCCCAAGTACACATCAACCTGTTACTTGAATTCTTCGAGTTGAGAATCCCATAGTCGCTGAAGCCGGCCTCTGCTTCAACCCAGTAATAATCCCATTGCTACTCTTTTGCACAGACTTTCTGCCCTTTAAAGGAGACATCAATCTGTTAGCCAATCTCGCAGGTGACAAGGATCGACGGAGTTTTGAAACAGTGGAAGCCTTAGGTGATTTCCTAACCAAACTAGCAGGCCTAGTTGGAGAAAGTGATGAAACCTTTGGTGGTGGGGTCTTGATCTTTACTTGGAATTTGGAAGCCGAAGTACCGGGCGACTTGATCAAGAACTTATGTGGAACGGTCTCTCTTTTCCTGGGAGGAGACCTTGTCTTGCAAAACTTGTGTTGTTGTTTCGAAGGCGTAGATGAATACAAAGGATTAGGGAACAAAACAGTTTTTTTAGCCCATGGCTTATTCCTAGGTGACACCCTATTAGCCAAATACCTCGTAGTTTCATTACCATACTCAGGTTTTCTCGGGGGAGAAACCTTGAAGTTGATCCTGGACCGAGCTCTTCGAAGACATGGGGAGTTAGAATCTGATCTCAATGACTGCAATTTGTTGTTCTGCTTCTCCCGTTTCCTTCTGGCTTTTAATTCAGAGTTTTCGAGATGAACCCTCTGCTTCTTGCCCTGTGTGAGTGGAGTTTTTGGATCATCGGTTAATCCTTTGCTGGTTTTGTTAGCAACAGAAGATAGAATCTCTCTAGCAAATTGACTTGCTTGAAGAATCTCTCCAATTGTTTCACCAACAAGCATGGCAGGCAACGACATCCTCCGCCATTCTCCTGAACGATAACAATTTGGTAACTAGAAATTTCAAAAGTTTGCAATGAAACATATGAAAGGACTGCTGATTTCATTGAATATCAAGGATTGCAAGTTACAGGTTTCTCTTTGGAAATCTTTAGTCATACCTTGCCACCTCATATTTTGGGAGTGTTCATATATCTATTTGGGCCCTCCACTTTACGAACTTCTTTTTTAAGGTTAATATTAGCATCCAGTTAGCTATGGTCCTATGGACAGAACTGTTTGTTACTAATTATAAGAAGAATTATGAAATTTTAAAGTAGATTTACCATTCTGAAGTAAAATTTCAATTGCTACAAATTTTCAGTGAATTCATACCAGTTGTGCCACTAGGTTATAAAATCAAAGGAAAATTACAGTTTTCAACAACATGAAGATAGATCCTACTCAAGTTACAACACCATCTTATTATTATCCATAACCCACATTTTATTTTACACTGCTTAGCTGAAAATAAGACTCTATCCCGGGGTTGGTGACAGACCTTTCTGTGGTGCTGGAAACTTCCCGACAGGAGAACCGACCGGCCTGACATTCTTAATCCTATATTATATAAACATCACAACCAAAAAAATTAGTAATTACAACCTATTGGAAACAAATAAATAGAACCCCTCTCCTTCACAATAAACCCTCAATTAAATTAAAACCATAAAAAAAAAATAATAACCTCAGTTCAATACGATTTTTCTTTCCCATACCTTGCAGTTTCTTGCTTGCATCTGAGGCTTGTTCTAAGATACCCTCTAGTGCTCCGAGGACTAAGACTAACTCCGGACACCACTTTCCGCCCTCCGGCCACCGTGTACTGCAGCTCTTGTAACCTTGCCATACATCTATCCACCTAAAACATAAAAATTCAATTTAAAATAATGTAGAATTTTGCAAATGACTTAGAGAAACTGAATTGCGCTTTTGTGTTTCAGTTTGTTTACCTTTTTAAGTGTTTCTCTAAGAAGAAGAGGATTGAGTGGAGCAACAACCACTTTCTTCTTCATTAGCTTCGGTGGGGTTCTTGCAACCATATTTCCTTCCCTTTATTTTTCTTTTCACAGATTTGATAAGTGAAGAAAATACAAAAAGATAAGATCTTATGCTCTCCTTTTTTTCACCAATTCATATAGTATACCCACCAACTAAAAAAAGCATGTTTTTTCAAATAAATCATAACTCGGGGCCTAGTTTCAGTTACACTTCTCTCTCTCTCTCTCTCTCTCTCTAAATCAGATAATATTTTTAAGTCTTATAAGTCGATTTTGTCTAAGATGTTTGTCTTCACAGAGGGAGAAGAGAGAGAGAGAGAGAGAGATAACGGCTATGGGGGTCCAACGGTACATTTTAGGGATAGAGAAAGAGAGAGAGTCTTAACGGCTATTTTTTTTTAAATGAAAAGGGAACGGTTTCTCTTTTTTTATTAAATTAAGATTAAGTATGTTTTCGTGAGTTGCATGGACAAAAGTGGAAAGTAAAGCAACTTTGTCTTGGCTTCCTAAAATTCGGCGATGTGTAATAAAAGTAGGGTAAGTGAATTTAAAAGAATAATTTGAATTTAATTAGGACAATAGGATTGGATTCTTTTTTTTTTTTCATTTTATAGTCTATGGTGTCGTTATTAATCGGCTTAAAGTACCAAAAAAAAAAAATCCATATCTTAACTTTTGTTTTGATCTAATTTAGTCCTTAAACTTTTCACTCGTATAAGAATTTATGGAGCTGAAAATGCACATTTAGTCTAAAAAGAATACCACTATATTAATCTCTATTGCATTGTTTCAATTTCAATAAAAAAAATGAATAAAAAGAAAAAGAGAAGAAATGAAAAGAAAAGCCCTCTATGACATAGTACTTAAACGATGCTGGTGTGGGTTTATTTTTCAAGGCCTTTTTTTTTGTTAAAAAAAAAAAGTTGGATCAATTTGTCAAATTTTCAAGCTGTAAGGACATAGGATCATCTTTGGTTAGACCTATTTTTAGACACGATTTTCATCGATCTTTCAGCATAAATGATAGTAGAATCTCTAAATAGCAAATTGTTCCGTATTAGATCTTATTTTTCCACACCCAACAAAAAAACAACGATTGCTCATGATACATGGAAGTATACTTCATTTCTATCAGCAATTAATTACGCCTACCATCCTTTTTCCTAGTTGACCAACCAAATTATTCTAGGGGTCCAGGTAGAACGCATTGTGGCTACTAGTATTTATCTTAGGATACATTTGATTATATGCTTTCGCATGGAAGATTTGAGCGTATATACTAATAAGATCACCCCTATGGATTACGCAACTTCTTAATTAACATAGCTAATTAAGAATATTGAAAGCTATTAATTTCATGTTAACATGAAATATATACGCACAGACGATGCCATAATTATTTCATTTTGTCAAGTAATAATCGAAAATATTAAAATTTAAAATCTACATACAGTTCCCATTTAAGTGTAATTTTGGATCCCATTGCATAGACGTACAATTGAGGTAATCATATATGCAAAATGTCAATAAAAATCTCCTTCAATTTTTAAGAGTTAAAATAAAATCAATCCCCAAATAATATCATCCCCTCATTTGCCATGTTACAAAGTAATTGGTGTCCACCCACAGTTTATCAATATCGGTGGTGTATTCGTCTGGTATCAATCTAATGTTTCCTATATATGCTAAACCCATCAACCGGGTAAAACATAAAAACATTTAAAGATCTTATAGCAGGAGGAATTAGGAAGAAATTTTTCGTAGAAAATGACAAGATGGATTCACAGCAAGTATTTATATAAGTTCTATGATATCAGAGATCAACATTTACCTCAAAAAATTCATCCATTCAATTTCCTTCCAACAAAGACATGGTGAATAACCTCTGGATATAGATAGCACATAAACGTCAGAAGTAGACAAAAATTACGATTAACTGAATCCAATGGCTAGATTGTTGCCAAATATCTAGTCCTACATGAAATGTCAAGAAGAGAGACAGCTTTCATGGTCTTAGAAAGATCTTGTTTGTAGGAAGAATGGGAAAGAATGATCATATACATACATCACTGTAGCAATTTTGCCGAAATGCTAAAAAGAAAAACAGTATCAGAACTGGAATGTGAATACAAACACAAATCAATTGGTAAGCAAGATGCGTACATTGGTACTATTCTGAGCAATGAGCTCTTCCCCTTTTTCTTTCCAGCTGGGTAATGATGATAGCTCATATTTTCCAGAGGGAGAGACGACAAGGAACACAGTTATGATGGCTTGTTCATGCTTTTTGCATTTCTTAATTTGAGTGGACTCCACACCAGTGATTTGCGTTGCAGTGCAACTACAGTTGGGTGTCTTGGTTTCCATGAACCAACTTGTGCCACTGGACTCCCCATGAACTTGCTACTACTGCTCCTCATTGCAACAGGTGTGTTTTCCAGTGCCGCCTTTGGCATGGGAGAAAACAGTCTTGAATACCGGGCCTTCCTAGGATCCTTCATAAATGACTGTCCGCTCATCATATCTCCACTTTTTAATCGAGAGCTGGCATTCATTGGTGTTGCCATGTACAAGCTTGATTCTGGGCGGATAGTTGCAATGGAGACCCTTCTTCTTGGCTGCAGAGTCTGTCCTGTCGAAGGAGGTGGTGGTCTGGCAGCTATGGAAATGCGTCTAGGTTTGAACATGGCTTTGGCATTTCCAATAGAAGTTGTACTTTTGAGAGCATTCTCCTTTTCATTTGCTGAAGAGATGCCTTTAAAACCAAAGCTGCTTTTGTGAGATGGAGAAGACGGCATAACATTTGTAATTCTTCTCAGTGGCATCCTTAATCTTGAAGGTGCTAAAGGCGGTTTACTTTTTTCTGCCAGAGTCTTATAAGGTGCCTCTTTCACAGTCGGTAATGACGAAGCAGCACCTGTCCGTAGCTTCGTTTCTTGCTTCAACCTCATTTTTCTCTCCTCCACTAGTTGTTGCTCAAGGTCTCGGACCTTTCAAAAAGTGATAATAATAAGTCAACCAGTTCAAAAAAGTCAAATTGATCCAATGTTTGATTGATGTGCCCTCATACAAACGGAAGTTGAAAACATCTTGATCAATCATGAATGGTGTTGCCTACCTTTTCTTGCAAACATCTGCACGTATGTTCTCTTGCAGCAAGCCTCAACTGCAAGGATTGCACATTGTCCTGCAACTTCTTTGTTTCCTTTTCATCATGCTTGAGCTTTTCCACCTATCAATACACAAAGTAACCTTTAGTAAAAACAACAATAAGTAGATGCTTCCGACAACATTTCTAATACATACCATTTGCTTGTATTTAAATAGCTCAGAAACATCAGCCTGTTTTCGAGCAGGACCACTCTCAACCCCCCTCACCCGAGTTGCAAAATTGAGAGAACAAAGTGTCTCTCCAAGATCTGCTGCACTTGGACTGACCTGAACAAACATCAAAGTTTTGCAGTCCCCGCCTGCATTTTGTGTTTTCCAAGTTTTTGAGCCAATAATGATATAAAATGAAAACCTTTAAATTTTCCTAGTCAAATGAAACATGTTTTTTTGAAGAATCTTACCCAGAGAGCTTTGCAGCAAGTGTGTGAGTTTTGAATTCCTATTTCAAGGAGACAACCAATGAAGTTTGTCATTCAGAAGCAATGTCTAAGCATAGTGCATATACACACTCCCATACAATAATGAACATACAGAGGTACAAGCATGGATAGTTGTGCACGTGCATACGTTTCTCCATATATTTATGTACACATGTGAATAGTAAGTGAGAGAGTGAGTGTGTGTGTGTGTCTGAGAGAGAGAGACCTGTAAGGAATGTGAGCTGTTTTACTTGCAAGAGCTGATATCACATCACCAAGTGCAGAAAGAGATTTGTTAATAAATTGAGATTCCTTCAACCTTTCGCCCTCAACTTCAATTCTTCCTACACGCTCACTGCCTGCCAAATCCACCATCCACAGTTGACTCCTTGTCCTCTGCCCATTAATTAAATTCTCCCCGTTTACAGTAACTCGCAACAGGCTATTCACCACACAGAATAATTATCATCAGCAATCAATAAATGTAAGGTGCAGTATTTGCCAAAGCAAAAGAGCAACAAACAGACTTATTTTTGGTTGAGTATTTGGTATTTAGCAACATGTAAGTATTGAAGAAACTTTTTATGTGCAAAAATTACCTGTGAGAACGGCTACTGAGCTCATTGGCACTTGTTGAGCCCACAGATCTAGCTCGGCTACCAGACTTCAGGCATTCCCACACTTCCTCAGTACTAAATACTCGGGCTTCAACAAGTCCAGGGACCTCTTGAGTTCCATCTGCAGTTTGTTTTATCTCCAGCCTTCATTCAGAGGACAGCAGTTAGTGTTTATCCAACACAGTAGACTTTCTAGCATTTGAGTCCATCTTCAAAATTCATGAGTATTGTTTCCTAAAGAATTATGAATTTCTTTCTAATCAACCATAAAGCAGCATAAACACCCAGAAAATTTGTCCAGAATCATCTGAAAGAGTGATCTCTAATGGCATGTAACAAGGCCTGAACACAGTATCTACAGCAGGCTAAATAAAAACAGCACTTCCTCAGTCCTTCCCACTTATCTTTAGACATCCTTCCATAAATGATGGGATTCACTCCCATGTATCTATTGATATGCATTTCCATGTATTAAGGCCTCAAAAATCCCAAATTGCCCAAGACCAATCATGATACTGTCTCTTACCATATCATATATTGGACTGGACACTGATATCTACCTAACACGAATTTTGATGATCATAACTACATACAATCAAGGTCATATGTCATAATAAACAAGAAGCAGGCATCATTTACAATAATACTATCTCCTACTGAGGTAAAAGCAAGAATCAAATGCTGCACTACACCATATCTAACGCTAAAACCCCACTTTCCAGCAAACAAGTATAAAATTTGATGATCTCACACAATCGAGGCCATAATACCCACATATCTGGACTAGGACACTTCATCTAACACTAAACCTCTGCTCTCTAGCAAACAACTGTTTAAGTACTGAGTTTGATTGATCATAATTCATCTAACACTAAACCTCTGCTCTCTAGCAAACAACTGTTTAAGCACTGAGTTTGATCACTCATAACCACTTACAATCAAAGTCGTAAACAAGATCATAATTTTGAATGTGGGTGACATTCATTATACTATCTCCTATTGTAGATAAAGGAAATAATCACAAGTTGAAACAATGACGATCACAGTAAAAAAGACTATTGTTTTGAATATGGGTGCAACCAAGATGTGGTTGTTAGTGTAACAACCATATATAAATAAATTGACTTGCTAACAAGAACTACAAATCGATTAAATATTAGAATGAATGGGAAAAAAGCTCACTTTCTAGTGTTTTGATCTGAGGTTTCTACTAAGAGGTTCCTTAGCTTCTCATTATAAACCTCCAACATGCTAACAAATATTTCATATTTCATAATACCACTTCTTTCTTCAGATAGCCGAAACAGTTCTTCAAGAGTTCTATAGTTGACCCCCCTGTTTTCTGCCGTTCCTTCCATGGTAAATGTCTTCCCAGTACCGGTTTGTCCATAGGCAAAAATGCAAACATTGTATCCATCCAAAACAGAACAAACAACAGGCTTGGTCTGGGCAAAAACAGCCTCTGCATATATAGAAGGAAAAAAAAAATTAAAGATATCTTGAACCAAAGAAAATTATGAACACAGAATTTCCAAAAACAAAAAAAAAATGTTTGAGCAAACCTTGATTATCATCTGGTCCAAATACATGGTCAAATTTAAATTGCTTTTTAGAAGAATCGGCACAGTTAATTTGGAGCTCATTCTCCTGAGATGGGCCAATTTCCACTACCGAAGCTATCCCATTTGTGAGTTCCATTGAATTTAAAGGCCTACATCTGCAAAAGACCCTGATATTGCCTTTCAGCTCAATTACTTCATTGTATAATCTCTTCCGTTCGAGAGATTCTCCAAGGCACCTCCTTTTCAGTGTTTCATTTTCTTTACCTGCCAGCCAGGGGAAAGAACACCATCACAAACACATCAAAGAACAGGAAGAGCAAACATAGCAGGATACTCACAAATTTGCTCAAGCATTCTCTTAACTTCAGGGTCTGAAATGCAGGTAGCACTCAAACCCTTCATTTCATCAAACAGTACAGCATGATCTTTCTTCAAATCCTGAAATGTATGAGTTAAAGCAGTTTCAGATGGAGGGCATATATTTCTTTTTTGGTAATTAGATAGAAAGCATACATTAATTAACTACTCACTCTCAGTACAAGATTATACAGCTAAAATCAAACATGAAATGTATATACAAAATAAGTTATATACTCATTCAGGAAGCAACCAAGTTGGGTTTTACAACTCACTTGTAATTTGGTGCTCAAATTAATTACTTTCTGTAATATTGGAAGGGTCTGATCCTGTTCAGGAGTAAATTCCCGAGTACCGTTGTCATCACCATTCTCATTAGTTGAATCAAGATTTTCTTCAACTTGCTCACAACCTGAGGCCAAATTTCAGTCATCAGATTATGGCTTAATCCGAATATTATACCTTATAGTCTCCTAACATCAATTGTCTGCATTTACTATCCGATGTTCACCATATTATAGAAAACCACGATTTTCAAAGAACAAAACAATGTCATAAAACGAAGGATCTCCATAGACAATTCTTTATTTCTAATTTAGCCTACAAAGAAATCGTCCAAGCTTTGATAATGACGAGATAATTTATTTTTCTAGGGTTTTGAGTTAACAAGAATTCAAGAAAGAGCATCAAAGTTCAAATGCACACGGTGTAACGAACTAAAACATAAGCGAAAAGACCCGATTCTACTAAAGATTCCACCTTTTCTAGGGCTCTACTGCAAATGTAATTCCAATTCCGTATTACACATCGAAATTAAACAAAAGAGAGATAGGATCTTTACGGATAAATAAGTGAGAAATGGAACCTGATTTCGAAGCCACTGAGGCTGCTACTGCTGCTTTCTTGGCGGAACTGAGAACGATGCGTTGAAATTCTTCCGAGAGCATTTCGAGTGTTTGATCTGTTAAAGAAAAAAAAAAACGAAATTTAAAAAAGAAACTCAACGGGAAAATTAAGTGCCAATTAAACCCTAATTAGACACATTACCGTCCATCCTGTGACTGTGAGAAGAAATGTCAAAAATCGAGAGAGAGAGAGGAAGAAAAAGAAGAATCTCAGAGCTTGCGTATTCAGAGAGAGAGAGAGAGAGAGAGAGAGGTGCTTGAGAGTTACGTTGAGTAATGTAGAGTTTTGATTGGGGTTGATTTTGAATTGAATGAATTACAGCCGTTAGATCTTGAAGCACCTTCTAACGGCTAGAAGGATTTTGAGCGCTCGCATTCGGGCAACTGATTTTGATTTCTTTGTTTACTTCTTTAAGAATAAACTATGGGCCTGGGCCGTAATTCTCTAAGTGGATCTTAAGGCCTGAGATGACTCATAGGTTTGTCTATAATTGGATGGGACCATTCCATTTTCCTAAAGATAGGTAATTCTTGCCCACATGGGATAAAAATTTTTGTGGAAATATATTTCGGAGGTATTGGTATAACAATGTCAAAATATAATATATATACGGTCCAATGGTTTAAAAATCTTTGCATGACTTAATGCAGCAATAACATAACTCTTAATTACATAAGATTGCATTCTAACCATTCAAACAATTGAAATTCTTTTTCAGTAACATACATTATTTCAATAAATATAGAAAGACCATTCGGTTATTATATAAAATTATAATTAAAAAAATACATAGTATTTGCCCAAAATAAAGATCAATTTTAATAATATTAAATGTAAAATAATTATGCAACTTGATTAATTGATGATATGATTATAGAATGGAAAACTACTACTATCCTCCCCTATATTTGCAACGCATCTGCATTCTTAAATTTTAGTTTCAAAAACCATGCTTTATATAATATGGAGATAAATAATATGGATGTATAATATATACTTGTATAATTTGTTACTGCCTTTGACATCAAAATGAATATAGAAAGATCAACTTATAATGTTGTGAGTGACATCAGTAGGATGATTTCTTCGAGAGTAGGTTGACTTGAAAAGCAAGTTTAACCCACCCATAAGCAAATTGATCTAGAAGCTAATACCACTATCCTAATAATGGTCATGGCAGGTCAAAACCAAATGAGAAAGTTGATCCTCTCAAACATACAAGAGATCATGGTAAGCTAAAGAGGGCACTCTTAGTGAAGGGTTAGCTTAGAACAAACTTAGGAACCTCCTAATCCATGACAAGTGACATCAAAGCCAAAGTTCCAATTATATTGAGTATCCTAAATGCTATTTAAGTGTGTTTAATGTTTAAGTAATTCTTATTGAACATAAAGGCACATGTAGATTAAGATCGAGAGGAGGAGCCACCAATGTGAAGACACTGTTACAAGATGAGTTCATGAGTCAATTTTGTCACAAGATTTGCTTAAATCGTTATAAAAGAAAAGTCCTACAGCGAGTCATCAATTTAAACAATAGGTAATCTTAGGGGATTGAGGAAGGCGTGAGGGCATGAGGGAGCCTATGGAAACCTGAAGTCCTAATAGAGATGATCTTATGTGTAGTTTAACAATGGGTAGAGAAGGGTGGCAATCTTTGGGGAAGGGCAACAAATTAGCCTTATAACAAAAGTATCGTGAGTTTAGGTGGGGAAGAATGTCACATTCCATGGCATTAAAGAGGACATTGAGGGATCAACGTAAGCTTGTAGTGCTATGAGTGACATCAGTAAAATAGTTTTTTCATAGTGTGTCAACTCTAAAGACAAGTTTGGCTTTCTATGAGCATACTAATAAAGAATTAATGCTGTTCTCCGAATAATAGCCATGATAGGCTAAAACCAATTAGGAAAGTCAATCTTCTCAAATATACAAGGGAAGTGGTAAGCCAAAGAGGACACTCTTAGTGAAAGATGGACTCAAAACAGACCCTATAAAGACAAAGACAGGAAGGCTGACTCACCATTTAGAATATGAGTAAAAGTGTACATCAAGAGATGGTTAAGCGTTACATGAGCACTTTATGAGGAAAGAACCCTTACCCTGTGACATAATTAAATAACAACATGAGTGCCATTTTCATAACAATTATAATCATATACTACATTAATATGATAATTGTGATAATTTTTAAAGTGAATTTCTCATTTTTCACTAATACATATATAAGTATACACTTTAAACTAATACCTAACCAAAACAAAGAGATATAGGGCTTAATGACGATGTAAGATTAGCTTAACAAAACTAAGAATGAGATGGTGACAAGTAAGAAACACCTAAGAAAGCTCTCTTTTAACTAGAATGGGAACTATTCTTTTGCCTGGTGAAAGTATTAAGACAAGCCTTGTTTCAATGATTAATTGATATTAGGGTAAATACAATTTTTACAAACAAGACAAGCCAAGCCCAACAAATCTGTAGGATAAGTACATGTAGAATATTAATTGTATGAAAGTGGAGCAAATAAGCAAGTGGAATTCAAACCCTTTTCTCAATTGTTACTAAGCATGGATAAGAAAGCAAGTCACAAGCTATTTGATGTGAAGACAAGTGTAGGAGTTTTAGCCAAGGACATTCCCTTTTCACCATTAGAAAAGAGCCTTTAGAGATGAAAATGGTTAAGGTTGGCTTGGCATAGCTAAGAATGACAAGGATGTTTCCCCTAGCTTTATACAAGTAACAGATAGAAATATTTAACTAGAATTTCACTTATGGCTTGGTACGAAAACAAGTTGATAGGCAAGAGCTCACTTCCCTTTGATAGTGACAAACAAAAAGGGGTAGTTTGCTCATATAGACCATACTTATAATAGAATTATTTTTTTAGAAACTAGGTTACACTCTAGCCCTTAGGAAGCAAGGAGGAGAAATAACAAAAGTTGGTACAAGACAAGTAGATAGAATTTGAGCAAGAGATCAATTAGAAAAAAAATAAAAAAATAAGGCCTTACTATTGAGAGTGGATTATGTATGATAAGGGTACCTAAAGTCTATTTCCTTATAGACTTTGATCGATACTTGGCATTAAGACTTACCACTTGTTTATTTTCTAAAATGAAATAGGTAAATAATAGAAAAGTTATATATTGAGAACAACTATTGCTAATAATAGGTTAAAAATTTCTATTTTAATATTAACTTCATGTAATTTTTTTTTATAGCTGGGAAAACCTATTTAAATATTTACTTCACCTTATTAATTGCAATATTAGATTGAGAATATGAATAAAATTATCAGTTTGCCTCTTTAATTGCAATATTAATAAGGTATAATTGTTATAATATTTGAATTTTTTATTCCCTTGTAGATGAAATAAAAATTTTCATTTTTTTCTTAAGTAATATTTATTACCAACGGAATAAGAATAGAAAAGTTTTGAGAATTAAAATTCTTTCTTTATTTTTCTAAATAAATAAGGCAATAGATAATTGGGATGAAGTAATATTACCTTAAAGTAAATAGATCATTAATATCCAAGAAATTTGGCTTGATAAGAAAACTTTTAAAATAAGTTCATAAAATATTAACAACAAAAGGCGAAAAAAGAAATTTCCACTTTTATGTAGCATAATTACAATAATGTAATGTAATTTGTGCATTAGTGTTTTTTTTTTAACATCTAATAACCATGTGATTTTTTTTCGCTTAACACGTGTTATTTCTCATGTGAGTAGGGATGAGCGTATAATCCTATTATATATAATACTTACTCGTATCTTACTTGATCTAGTAGGTTCTGAGTGAATATTAAGAATCATGAGATAGGTTTCGAATAAAAACTTTTTAAAACTTACTCTCATAGGTTAAAGTAAGGGTACAAGTATGAGATCTTTCTATTCTATTTTCTACCTTGGAACTCATACACCAAGACGTACAAAGTATAGGTTCTTAGGCATCTTGTACATACCTTATAAAATATTATTAAATAATTTAATAAATAAATAGTAAATGATAATATTATAATTTTTTTAGTAATAAATGTTTTAATAAAGAAAAAGAAGAAGAAAAGTCTAAATTCATAAGTTAATAACCCTAAACAATTAAATCTAAAATCGCTCTTTTTCCCCCCCTCATTCTCTCTAGTTTTCTTCTCTAATTTTAGTTTTCTTTTTATTATTTTTTTTATTTTTTAAATAGCAAGATAATAAAACTTAAAATAATCAAGGCCAAAAAAATTACTTTTTTATTTTATATATTTTATTACAAGTTTTATAAATTTTACGTAATAAGAATTTATAATTCACATATAAATTACTTTTTAAATATCACTCAAATTTGAAATTTATAAAAAAATAAAATAAAATTTACAAATTTTATAAAATACTTTATACTCTGTAAATTTTATAAGATATAAAATAATTTTAAGGTATTATAAGAAATATTTTATTTTTAAAAATTAAAAACTTATACCTTATAAAATATAATATTAGTAAAGCTCCATACCTACTCACTCTTTATGTGCTCATCCTATGCGTGAGTGAATAATACCACAAAAATTAAATTTATTGAAATGAAAACTTTCGATCTTATAAGGGATAGGCAAGGGAAAAAAAAATGAAACTAAATTGAAATTATCGTGGTTAAAAAGGAAGAAAAATAAAAAGCAAACTGGTTTGGAAAGTTCTAGCGGTAAATCGTAAATCAAATCGAGCGTTATCATATGTGTTGAATCTTATTTTTCTAATTAGCTTCAATATATCTTAAGTAAACGTTTTGGTTATGTTTCAAGTGTTAATGAACTTACATCAACAAAATATGTTAAATATAACCTTACCTCAAAAAATATGTCAATATAACCTTATCCCCCAAAAATATGTTAAGTATATAAATATATATATTTTTGTTTTTTTATTTGGTATAATATTTCTTTTTTTAAATATAATTCTTAAAATATATTTTTGTCAGCGTTGGAGTGTCCGTACCTCTGTATCATAGCTCTTGTTAGTCCATAATTGAACTAACATTAGGGAAATGATTGGAGACTTTATTACTTTGAAATAAGTTTTGAATAAAAAATAACAAATCCTACCGAACAAAATATAATTTTTCTAACTCATAATAAAAGTTAGTAATTTTCTACTTAACATATTGAGATATGTTTATAAAGTATATATGAATTTTACTAAAAAAAGTTAACAAACAATCTTATATTTAAAAATTCATCATATAAAATACCATTTTATTAAATAAAATATTAATTTATCAAAATTTAAGAAAAGACTTTAAAGTAAATACCATATCATCTCACAAATATTTAATATCCCACAAGTTTTTTTATTACCTTTTCAAACTATGAAATTGTATAAAAACTTTTCAAATTAAAATTATAAGAATAATGTCAAAATCACACTGTGTAAACTTTATATATTTTAATTTTATATCTAAAATTTCAAATTGCTTAATGTCCTACTCATTCAAATTTTTATTGTTAAATTTACTATCTTATCACTAATTTAGATAGACAGTTGGATTAATAAATATTTAACACGTTATATTATGAAAATAGTATATTTGACAGATAAAAGTTTAATTATATATAAAATTTAATAAATTTAAAATTTGAATTTAAAATTTAGTAAGTAAAAGTTTAATTAAATATAATATTTAATAATATTAAATTTTATGTATAAAAAATTGAAATGAGGTGATTGTTTTGACATTATTCTACCTAAACTATAATTGGGAATTACCCATGAGGAGTCAATTTAGTAATCAACGTGTTACATAAAATCCCTTCATTTCCCATGGATAATATTAGATATCGACCTGGGTTGAGTAAAGTACCATTAGGCCAAATCCAATCGGACCAAAGGCGCTTGACCACATGCTCATGAGACAGCCAGACAGCACCAACTGAAAAAAGCTAATGGCTTCCTCCTCCTTAACACCGAGTTGTTCTTTTTACTGCCCTTCTTCCATACCCACTTCACTTTCAACCTCCATCACCACTACCACACGGTCTTCGCTCTTCTTTACGAACTCCTTAACAACAAATGATGTCTACTTCCATAAAAGATCTTCCTCCGACCACGCTAAAACTTACGCTAAGTTTGATGAGTTCCAAAGTGATAATGAAGCACAACCACCCTCCTTAGCTGAAGACATGATGACATCAACACCTTCGTTACGAGAGGATGGGATACTTGAGGAAGATGAAGAGGATGATAGGTGAAGTATTTTACTTTTATTTTATTTATATATTTATTTAATTTTTTGGATAAGTAAATATCTGACTTTGTTAAGAATTTGGGTTATGTTGGGAATTATGTGTTCTTGGTTCATAATTTATGTGAATGCTGTTGTTATTAAGTTAGTCATGTTGGAATTTGGATTAAGATTGGGTTTAGATACGTTGAAAAGAAGAGCTGTAGAAATATCCAGTCCTAATGGATAAGGTTCCAAAGTCATGTATATAGGTTCATCTGTTAGTGCCCTGGCTTTTTTCTGTTTTTTTTACACATTTTCCTGTGATTACAACGATGTGGGTTGATTCGAACATGCACCATCTGTCAAGTACACCGACCGTTGATACGAATTGAATAAGGTAAGGTCACTTGCCTTTTTTTTTTTTTGGTTCTGGTAATGAGACTAACAATAATCACATGCAGTTATATAATTCTGAAATTCCTTACAAATCACGAAAGTACAATCTCCCTTGTTTAGTCCTCATGGAATGTCACACGCGTTATCAAAACTCTCTATATAATATATATACTTACTTCGAGTTTTCAAGCAATTGTTTGGGATGCTTAAGGAAATCTAAAATTTCTAATGTACTTGTGTAGATCATGGAATGTGCAGTCAGTGGACTGGAAAATTGTATCTTTTCATATTAAGTATGCAAAATAGGTGTTCAAGTCACTTTTGCAAAACTGATATACTTTATTGGTGTTAGTGCCATCTGCAATTTCAACTTTTCTTTCCTATTAAGGGAAATTATAACAGGCAAATGTCCTCTTTCGTGATTTTATCTATTAGGCCGTAATTCAAGTCATTGGTGTCATAATTAAGGCCATTGAAATCATAATTTATATGGAACACATAGATGGTCATATTCTAATATTTACAGCACTGAAGCCTTGAATTACCATGTGAAAGACTGAATTTTAGCTCATGCTTATGTTACGCTTAGTTGGCTACAATTGAATAAGGTGAATGGTCATTCCATGGAACGAAATGAGGCTAGAATGATCATTACATTTGTAATTTTTTTAGATAGGGATATTTTTGGAATAAAATTACTATTTGATAAAGAATGAGCATTTCTTTGATAAGGAAAAGGGATGATTAGTCCACAACCAAATTTAGAATCTTCCTCAAGGAATGAAATCTCCATTCCAGCCAACCAAACATAACGTTCGGGGAAGGGAATCATAGAATATTCTATTGCTTTAATGCTTATAGTGAGATATGATGAAACTTAGAGTAGCCTGATAATGAGTTTGTTGAAGTTGTTAGCTTAAACTGTGAACTGAAAGTTGTACTTGGTTGATGGTTTCATAGATACTAGCTTGCTTGTACAGTCATACTCTTGGGAAATGCCTACTGCATTCAGCCATGGAATTATTTCCTACTAAACTGAAGGAAATTAATGGATTGGATCATCTAGCTATTTAGTCTTTAAAAAGTGCTTTTGAATTACTTACCAAAAAAAAGTGCTAGTGAATTGCAGCAATCATTTCACCAACTCTCCTTGGTGATAACTCACTTCTATCTTTGGGAATCTGGAAAACCAACTACCTTATCTCTGTGTTATTTACATATTTGTTGAAAGAAGTATGTAGAATTTAATTCTGACTTCTCACCCCACCCCCCCCCCCCCAAAAAAAAAAAAAAGAATGTAGAATTTAAGGGTTGTGTAAACGTCTTTTCAGTCTTTTTGAGTGAACACATGTTTTGTTGCAGACAAAGATAAGACAGCAAAATAGACAAGTCAAACACACCTATGATCTTACACCATGGGACTTAGTTGTTGAAAGTATCTTAAGATTGCTTCATCTTTTTAACTAGACTGCTCGAGATGTTTCTATTTTTCAATACATGAAAATGTGTTCATGGTGCTGCTTGCTTGTTTCAGCTGCTTGCCTTCAGACTTGGAGGGTGCAGTCCGGCAGTCAGGTCAAGCCAGTGCTTCATTTGTGTCTTCGGGAGGAATGAGAGGCATTGTATGTGTTTTTCCCTCTTCTTAGAAAATATTAAATTGACTATATACTCTGCTTCTACCAATTTTCCTAGTAATCATACATCTAGTTGACTTGCTATGTAATAAAAATAAGCCCGGTACAAATTACCCAAAAAAAAAAAAAAAAAAAGCCCGGTACAAGGCTATAACTTATGGGGCCCGTTGGGAAAATAGTAAAGTGGCATTGGTCATATGTAAAAATTGATTCAACTTGCACTGTTTTTTTCACATCTAAGAAAATGGCATCCAGATGTGGGTCCACTTTTCCATCCGTGAGTCCCTCACAACCTATGTATTGGATAATTAATGAAATTGCATCCAGAAAAAGTGCAATAGGGTGCACCTATTTACTTCTCAGCATGTTGCCTTGTTTAAGGTGTAACTGAAGAAAGCATTATAATAAACGAAAGACCAAATTACTCATGTTCTGCACTTGGTATCTTGATTTCTGCCACAAACATCTGGTAACTCCAAGTGAGAAGAAAGAATATTATCTGTTCAAATTGGACTCTTTTGTGTGTATGCTAATTTATTTTTGTTATATAGGTGGAGCTCCTAATTCCTCAACTGACATTTCTAGATGATGAAGGTGCACAAGCTGAACTTTGGGGACTATCAAGAATCTTTTTGGATACACTCATAGAAGAAACAGGATGTCAGGTACCTTTGTGATTGCTCTTGCTAGCACCAGGTCATGGATAATTTCTTTAGGTGCCATTTGGGAGCACTAAGCTCCATCTTTGCATTAAATAAGAACAGATTCTGTGTACTATGTCCTGAACTTATAAACTATCCGGACATGGAAGGGAAAGTGTTTCTGCCTTTTGTGCATGTTATTACTCATTATAATAGTCCAATATTAGAAATATTATTGATGCAGACAAAGTTATGAACCACGGCAATCAATTTCATGGCTGTACTGAGTTTTCATGGAATATATGCTCCCTCGGATCTTTAGACATATATACATACATGTATATTAGATTTAATCTGATATATATATATAGATATATATATATATATATATTAATGTCATCAGAGCAGTGCTTTTGCTCTAAATTTAAGACATTTTCTCTTTATTGAACATTATGTTGCTAGAGAATCAAAGCTATATTTCCCGATGCTGGTGCAGCTGCGCTGCTAAAATATCAATGGAAAGATGCTGCTTTTGGTTTTTCCAGGTACTTATGCAAACTGTGCAAGAAGTGGAAAGTTTCTTGAATTTCCTCATATGAACTGATGATTTGTGTTACACAACGCCTGGCATGTCTTCTGTAGCTTAAGTGACAGGAAGCCTGTGGATAAAGAAGATGAGATTATAGTGATGGTAGTTCCCGATTATCAAATGTTGGAGTATGTGGAGCGGATTGCATCACAGCTTTCAGATGATCTGGTACCTATCTGAACCTGTCCTTTCCATAGAGTGATCTGCTTGCTGTAATAAGTCAGGGAGCTGTTAGTGGTGGAGCCCAGTGACTTTTGACAAGAGAGAAGAAGTTGTGATTGCAGTTCGGTCTTGTTTGCATTTTGTACTTTGCCATTTCTCTTTGAATTCCTTCTATGGCATGAGTATTACTTATTCACTTAGTTTTGCCCTGCTGAAGCTTGTACAACTTTAAGTACTCTCATAAATTGGAACATCTCTTGTCAAGACTGTTGCATCCTATCACTTTCCTCATCTTGGTTTCCATAGAGCAGGCCCTAGCAGTCTACTTTGGTATGGAATCATTTTTAACCTGCCACCTTTTCTTGTATTGCTAGCCAAGGCCTCTCATAATGTGGAACCCACGCCTTGTTAGTGAAGATGTTGGGGTTGGATTTAATGTACGGAAGTTGAGGCGATACTTTCTGAGGTAGAATCCCACTCCTTTTGCTCTCAAAGAGATAACTTCTACTACCTTGTCTCCTCACAAGCCCAATTCTCATGCTTTAGTTAATTAGGCAAGCTGTTATTTTCAAACAGATAAAATTTGTATAGTAAGGAACATTCATGCTCCTGTTTCCACTCAAAATTCACTACTTTTGCCCTTTCCTTTTCATAGTTACTATTCGATCTTATTGTGTTTTCGTACTTGGGCTGTACGTTTCAAGATTGGATAAGCCACTGTTTTAGAGCCTTCTGTACCTTCATTCTACACTCACTTGTTATGCAGCTCATTTACAACAGTATACTCAATGAGACCTATGCCATCTGGAGCTGTATTTCGCTGCTACCCAGGGTAAGATCCTTCTTTCATGCCAAACGTTAATCTGGAATAAGTAATGAAAATATATTGCTTTTAGACCTATTCTGGGGTTTCAGCCAAGTTAATGCAAATATACTGCTTTTAGACCTATTCTGGGGTTTCAGCCAAGTTAATGCAAATATACTGCTTTTAGACCTATTCTAGGGTTTCAGCCAAGTTATATTGCCTTTGTTTGCAATTTGTGTTGGCCGTTATTAGACCAGCTAGCTTCAGGCACATAAACCACGCAAGTTGCATGCTTTAGTAAAGCATAGCTTATCCTAAGTTGGTAGCCCGAAGTGTCCTCAGTTGGATTTGAGTCTCACCCAATTAGCCCTAAGGGTTCAAGTTGAATGGAATGCTAAGTTGGTAGCCCCAAAGTGTCCTCAGTAGAATTTCAAGTTGAGTGGAAGTCTAGGTACTCTTAAATACATGTGAGTTCCCTTGCCATTGCCATGTTACTTTTCGTGGTTGTAGGCTATATTTCAGTGAATTTTTTAATGATTTCTTCTCAATTCAGATTTTCTTTTGTTTTCTGGCTGTTTAACAGGCTATGGAAGGTGTTTTATGATGACAAGGATAGACCAAACAGATATTTGCTTGCAAAGGAACTTATAAGCCGTCCTGATGCAGAAGATCTTGAGGTAAGTTAGAAGAACTTGCTTATCCCAAGTCTGGTAGATATCTTATAAGCAAAATTATTCAATCAACTTAGCTCCACAACAAGAATTACAATCTACAAGCATAAGCTTATCGTTCAAATGATTATCGAACTAAATTTACCATAGTTTCATAGTAGAAGATCGTAAGCTCAAATTCCCATATCATCATTTCACCTCATCTAATTAAGTCATTCACTTATAGACTTTAGCTAAAGTCTTAATCTACAAGTAAGGGAGAATCTTAAGAAATGAATCTAAAAGCCCATATTATATATACAAACTTAAACTTTTAGATTAGATGATTATAAAGCTAAAATCAAACAAGTTTAATGGCTTTCTATTGTAACCTTGCTATAGTAGTACTGTTATTTCTATTTTGTCTTCATGACTGTGATGTGATTTTATCCATCTTTGACGGTTGTATAACATTTGGATATTAATAAAATTTAATTTATCCAAAAAAAGTTTAATGGCTTTCATACTAATTGATGATGTATTATAAGATTTCTTTCCCTAAAATTGATGATGGAAACTAAGAATGTATATATTGATCGATAAGGTTATGGTTCTCATTTGCAGATAATTTTTGGAATGGTAGAAGAGAAGTCAGATAAGGGATCATCTTTGCTGAATCAAGCATCCGGCATCTTCTCTTCATTAAACAGATTCATGAAAGCCATTACAAGATAGATGTTCATCTCTCTAAGGGCATCGATTCTGAGTTATTTATATAATCATGTAGAGCGTATCCATCTAAATTGACAACGGGATTCATCGCCTGACACAAAATAAGCTCATGTGAACTTTCTTGTACGGTCATAAAATCTTGAGTGTATCAGCTGTTAGAGTTCAAATATAATTAATTAGCTCAAACTACATTCAAGATTATTATTATGCATTATGCTTGTTAGATTTAGTGGTACCACTTTCACCTTTGCATTTGCACGATGCTGGCGATAGCCTAGCAATAGTTAAGAAAGAAAGGGACTTCTTAACGTACATATTGCTGCTTCGGAAAACCGTTGTGTTCCTTGTGAATGGCATCCTAAGACCATATTAATAATTCAACTCTAGGTTGAAGTATCATCTTTATGCTTTGATTGATGATTTAGGGAACAAAAGAATGGAGAGCATATAAAATTATGCCATAGAATACTGAGTGGTGTGCTGCTTGCGGGTGTCAAGCCCCTAAACAATATGATGATAGTACTAATCCTATTCGAAACAATTAAATATAAAACTGACATGATACAATACATATATAATATTGAGATTTTATACATTATGGTATTATGTACAACCTTCGTTCGAGGAACCTGAACTAGTGGCAGAAGGATTCTCCTTAGCTAATGCCCTTCTTTGCAATAGAGAAGAAATTCGATCTCATTTTCTATATCTAACTAGAAATATAGTATTTGGTTGCAAATATGACAACCTTGGCAGTAACTTCAATTGGGCAGCATCTATGACAAAACTGCATTATAGTTGTTACTACTGATGACAAGAAGAAGCAAAACACTCAGTTTTATTTTATGCGTACCAATCCACATGTTTGCTTGATGTCTTGGGCTGCGTCTTTGGCTTTTGATAGCGATTGTTCTCAAACCTTGCTTTTACTATCAAAGAATAAAGCAAATCTGCCTCTGCTGAAGTGTCATATGGCACATCAGTTATGCTGCAGAGGCAGAAGTCGAGAAAACAGTCAATAATGATGAGAAGTATATCATCCATTCCTTCTGATCTATCTAATCCTCATAACCAAATAAAACTCACATGTGATGCTACTATAGGATATATGAACCACTTTTATGAGAACTTAATCATGCAACCAATAAGAGTAGATGGTTACCTGTTGAGTAACTCCTCCAGAATGATTCTTTGTGAAGGGGTCACGTAGTGAATACAACTTCTTGGGCACTGCCCTGCAGCAGCCTGAACTCGGTAATCTTCACCTTTCCCTGGCATTACAAAGGCTTCCTATCAACTATAAAGGTTCACCATGGACATGCCCCCCGACACCTCCAAAAAATACAAATCCTTTTGAGTGACATTTTTCTTTCTTATCAACCAAATATCATTTTTTTAATCTACGACTGAAATCAGAGCAATGGGGTAAACAATACCTTCTGCGTTGCCCCTACTGGTCTTTCTATTAAAGTAGACTGCACACAGGACATGTGCTGTTGCCATAGCTTACTAGAAGTCCAGATCACAAAGAACACTAAGACTTGCCCACACACACATTCATTGTGTTTACCTTATGAAGAAAGTCCAATTAAAATTTCAAAATCACCTTGAGAAGTTGCTCTTGCTGCTCCTGAGGTAGCAAAAGTGAAAACGTGAGGAGCTGTCTTAACACACGAATATGGGCACCCTGCCAAATAATTCAATTAAGATCAGCATGGTAGGAAGAGAGCAATGAACGCAAGATAAACTACAGTCCCATGCAGACTGAATCCTTCACCTTGACAGTAAGTTAAAACTATTTATCTACCAGCATATAATTATGAAGAAGATGCGGAGAGAGATGTCCTTGATCAAGTATAAAACATTGTGGAGCTAAATTCGACGCACTATTACAACAGGAGTTCCTGTGTTGGAATCTCCCTTTCATCATGTTTCCCCTATTTCAGATTCGAGACATCACATGCATTGATTATAAATGTTCATCATGGTCAGATTTTTTTTTTTTTTAATACATAGGTTATTGCACATTTAGAAGCTTCTTGGTCATATTTGCCAAAGGCGACAGAAGCTGCATCAAACTAGAGCGCATATGTACCACTCTTCTACAAATGTACAAATTCTTAGCTCAATATTGAGAAAATCACAGAATCTCTGCATTTATCAGCTACATTACCCTCTTTGCCCCACCATACAAGAAGTTCATGAGCATTTTATCCCAATAGAAAGAAATTGTTTATTGAAAATATAAATTAGACTAGATAAACAAGACAAAGCCAGTACCTCTGCCAACACAAAGAAGCTCATTGACAAAGATATCCAGTGCTTCACATTCGGGAGCATCAAAAGGATCCAAACATTCACTGTTAGACAAATCTGCTGAAGTGACTATCCACACAAAGCAACAGCCCATACATGTGATTGTAGTTATTGGATTACAATGGAAAAGAAATCAATGGTATGAACCAGGAATGCAATACTTATGAAATAATGTTTCCTGCATCATGAAGGCCAAGATACGTTGGAAAATCACATCCCCTTAACACTATCAAGCACAAAACTAAAATCTACTTCTTCAAAATAATTGATGAAACAGCACAATTCTGCAAAGCTACTGTCTAAGATCTTAAGTGCCTCAATTACCTTTCAATGATTTCGGAGCGGCTGTAATTGGAGAGCATCTGCAATACATCATTCCTCACCATAATCACCACTATTCACTTACCAAGTAAAAAAGAAAAGAAAACGAAATCACCAACTGCCATGAATATCTATTCATAATTCAGTCCTAAAGCTTCAAAATCAACAGTATCATTTCAACTCGCACAACTTAATTAAGTTTGCGATAAAGTTTATTTTTCTCATGAGTGTGCCACACATCATATCAAAAATTAGTTGTGCCAATGAAGATGGATAAGAAAACATCAAAATGAAAGTATGACTGAATTGCAAATTGACGTCTTGCAGTCTATTTATCACAATTGTAACAGACAATCATATAACAATACAATCAGGATGCACTTGACATGCATATTGCATGGCATATTATAGGTTGGATTAAATGACACTTTTTATCCAATTTGGAAATGACTTTTTTTCTATCATTTCTATTGCTTACTCTATCTTATACATGGAATTCCGACGTTTAATATGTAAGTCCGAGCATAGTCTTATAATTAGTGATGTATATTTATTGTCCCAAATTCCCAATCTCGTGCAAGTTTCTACCAATCATATTAAAAATCTTAAGCAATTGGAAAATCAATTATTTGTCAGAGTGTTTGAAAATAATTGGTGAAAAAAGCTAGCGAATTTATGACAACAAATACCTATTCAGTGCTTATGTTACAGGTGTAAAGAGTCAAGCTGAGATGACACGCTATTGAGCTTGAGTTCAAGGAAAACGTTTAAATCGAGGATAGCATTTTAAGCGTAAGCTTGACTTAAAGTGCCATTCATAAATTCAGGCTCAACTCAAATGAGATTGTTTACGATCTTTTCTTTTCTTTTCTTTTCTTTTTTCCTTTTAACTATGATAATATTGAAGCTGAAAACTGAACTCAAACTTGATTACACATAAGTCCAACTTGAGCTTGATGAGGCTCATAAGCTTATTGAACAAAATATTATAAAGTTTGAGCTCAACTCATTAAACCACTCCAGTAGTTTGAGCTCGAGCTCGTCTAGGCTGGATGAATCAAACTTCAATAAATAAGAGGCCGAATTCAAATATACTATGAATAGAGTTGACTCGTTTTACACCCTAGTTTATATAAGGGTGAATCAAACTACGTGGTACAAAAGGTAACATAAATGCAGCAATCAGTTATATAACATCACACCTCGTAAGCTTGAATTACAAGTCGAATCATATCTTCAGAATTTCCTTGTCTATTCACGTCAGGATGATATTGCTTCACCTTCATACATTTGAAAAATGGGGAAATAGTAGAAGAAGAAGAAGAAGAAACGAAAGGAGGTTCAGTCAACGAATTAAATATCTATGTGTATATATTTATAGGGGTATTAATTCGAATTTAGATGATATATACTTTGGCTCTAAAAGCAGCTTTGAGTTCGGAAGCCGAGCAGGTTGGTTCGACGCCGAGTATGTCGAGAGGTGAGGAGGAACTGGGGAGCCATGCATCATCATCATCGTCTCCGGTTCTTCCCCTACAGTTCACTGTGAATTGGCGTCTGGATAGAGAAGGTACATAAATGGTCTTAAGGGGGTAAGGGTTGAAAAGGGTATTTTTGGAATGTGGAAATATAGTAGGACATGGACTGTAGAGACAGAAACACTCCATCGTTGGAAAGTTTGTGATGAGTGGCTCTGCTTTGTGGCTGTGGAAGAAGAAGATAATTGTAACTACCGCTAAATAAAATAATAATAATAATAATAATTAAAGGAAAAAAATAAAACTTACTGTAAGACCGAGTGCATGGTCACATGCATGCTACATAAAGATGCGTCAGTGGCTTAACATAACGGTGATAAGTGAATATTTTAAGAGTATTATAATGATTTTGATTTTTTAAGAAAAATTCCATAGAATAATAATGTTTAAAAAAAAAAAGAAAAACTTCTCATTTGAATAGGAGGCATGAGATATTTATAGAATTTTGTTGTGAGTTTCGTCCATCAAGTGGTGAGGATGATCAATGGTTCCGAGTGATTGAGTTTTCATTTGGTTTTTTTTTTTTTTTTTTATGGATTTAGGCTTATTAAAAGCCTTTAGTGAGTGCAAGCCTTATTAAAAAGGTTGGATTGGACCAATCAATACAACAAGCCCTTTCCCAAGCCTACTATGCAATTTTTTTTTTTTATTATCCCAAAACATATTGTTACCTTGATTCAAAGTAATAGGCCAAAAGTTCATGAATTGAATATAATCCTTTATATTTTGCATCTTAACCAAAGTCCTTTAAACAAATTTAAAGGAATTTAAGCATCAAATAAGCTTTCGTAATAGCTAAGAAATTACTTGGTACATGTACACTTGCGAAGTAATTGCATCGGTATCGTATACACCTATATAGTATAGAAGCTTAGTACCACTGCTTGCGAAAGAATTTAAGTTTTTCTTAGTGTGCAAATATGCAACACCTTTCAATTGCGTGCTTCGCTTTGGCTAACTAAGATTGCATTACCCTTAGATACCTCGAGATGTATAGTGGGCATATCAATGATAGCTTCTTTGATGATCAATAAACTTAGCTTGAAGTGATTCATTTTCTATTTTGGATTTGCATAGAAATTTCTTTCACTTGAATAATTCCTCATAAATCTCGGATGGTAAAATAGAGTATTGTTATATTTAAGCTCTTGAAGCAAGCTTGGTGGCTGAGGTTCACGAAAGCTTGTCTTTTCCGCTTCACCAATAATGATGAAAAGGTCTATGAACATTTTTTTTTTTTTGGACAAAATGAATCTGTCCCATTTGTATTGGTTCAAATACATATTAATTAGAGCATACGATTTCTTATCAAAGTATAAATAATAAAATAAAAGTAACACCTTTAATTGTGAGGCATAGGCCGGCCTGATGGAAATCCACACGTATGCTTCTAAGGAAATCTGAGTTTGAATTCTACAGGTTATGCGCACCTTTTCTTTTCTTTTCTTTTTTTTTCGTGTACAATAATAAAATAAGAGGGTAGCTTCCTAAATCAAGGCAGGGTCGAACGGCTTGGTAGAAAGACGCAAGCGCAAATCTCCTAACTTCACAAATTCGATCCTTGTAGAGCTCTCTTTCCTCTCTTTTCTTTTTATTCTCTCAATGGATAGAACTTTCCCCTAAGACCCTCAATATATCCTCAGACGGGTCTACTCCAAAAGCAGAACCAACACACCAGACTTAGAAAGAATACAATCAATTACTTAAGTTGTGATCTACATAAAATCTCATATATAAAAATTGAAAATGCTCGTATACCCATGTAATGTGCTACTCCAAGCTGAATAGCAGACCACGCACTCTGCAAGTGCATTATGCGAGAAAGCATTCTTTGGAAGAACCCACATAAGTAGGCCTAAAAATTGCAAAGCTCTTGAAGTGTGGTAAATGCATTAATATCCCCCTAGAATGCATCAATATCCCCTCCCAGACATTGTAATCGTGATCTTTGATGGTCACGCGATGGTATTGGCACTATCTTATCTGCCATTCCATTTGTGTGCTTGTGTACCTCTTCTCTTTCTTTCTTTCTTTCTTTTTTAATCCTAGGAGAATATTTCCTATAACAAACTTTGGTGAGGTGTCACAAGTCTATTCATTCTCAAAAAAAAATTCCAGATTCTTGTATTTTATTGCATCTGCATAATATCTCATATCCAAAATCAGAAAAAGGGAACTCCAACTTAGTTTTTATTTTGTCATTTTTACCAGCCCTTCTCTCTCTTTTTTCACACACCCATTTTCATATATCTACAAGCTTCCGATGGCAGCATGGAATGACTGATGATTGCATTGAGCCATGTCACTTGTGCTCATTCTTCATTGTGGGACAGTTTTGTTCGATTAGCAGCATAGAATGACTGTAATCGTTGTCTGAATTTGTTCTTCATCGTGAGACATTTCAGTTGCTTGAAGATCCTTGGCTGGTTGGGTGCGTTACCCGTGCGTAAAAAAAAAAAAAATTGCATCCCTCATTTCTCATTGTGTTGGATTGATAACAAGATTTCTTTAATGCGCTACGGAATAACCGTTATGAGGATAAAATAGACACTTACTCCCAGACACGGGGTCGCCCCTGAAGTTCTCTCTCATCAGATACAGCTCTCAGCTCGCAAGTACCTTTTTGGCTCAAATATATAAGGTCTTGACTGTTGTTTAATCTTTTGCTCTGCTGAAAATCTGCAGTCATTCTTAGTTCACTGTATTTATTTGTTTCACATATCGCTTTTAAATCTTTGTTTTTATGAGCTTGTGTTTCTCGCTCATCTTACTGCTGTTTATGGTCGTCCTCCTACCAGAAGTCGTGATGTGTTGTGCAGGAATTTAGGCGACATTGTGAAAATTATTAAATATCCTCTTGTTTTTGCTGGAGATTTCAATGCTATGTTATTTGAGTATGAGGAAAAAAAAGGCACTGCTAGAAATGAGAGTAGAATCTAATACCACCATACATGCTTATGTAATAATTATGGAACCCCATACAGTGAACTACGTAGCTAATATCCAACAGCTGCTGTCGATTGCTATAAACAATCGTCCATAAACTTCCGATGCTCCATATATCAATTGTGCTCTTGCTATAAACAAAGAAATGATATCAGGAATGAATCCAGGTGAGATTGTTCGAATTGTGCTAGCGAGATTGTTGCATCTTCTTGGGAAACTTTCACATTATGGAGAGTTTCGGAATCAACATTTCAGTTTCGGTCAACAACCGGCCGATTTTTAACATGTGATGGTAGAGGTTGCTCAATTTTTGCAACAGTAGAGACTCCTTCAACAACAGAGACTTTTTACATTGAAAGAAATGATAGGAGAGTTCACATTAAACTGGCAAGTGGGACCTATCTGCAGGCTACCCCAGAAAATCAGCTCAGCGCAAACTTTGTGGCAAATCCAAGAGAAACATGGGATTTATAATGACATGGGGTGATGATGTTGCTACATTTATAATGACAACTGTGGCAAATAATTTACACGGAGATTTCTAGCTTGCAAATGGCCATGGTCACAAGGTGAAAAAGGTTCTCAAGAAACATAGGAACACTTTCGTTACTGTAGATGACTTCCCTTTATATATATATATATAGACATGAAATAAATGCAGTAAAGATCCCTGTTGGTTGGTGGATTGCTTTCGATTCTAATCCTCCGGTTCCTTTCATTGGGGGCACTCTGGATACTCTAGACAACGTGTTTGCGTGGGCACAAGCCTATGACATAAAGTGCATAATTGACCTCCATGCAGCTCCTGGATCACAAAATGGTATGGAGCATAGTGCTAGTAGAGATGGTAAGGTCACTAAAGGTGGTTTAACGGATTATGTTGGAGTAGGGTTTTAAAAGGACTTCAGAGTTGCATACATTTGGTAAAGTTATTTAATGTACATGGAAATGAGCTAAGCATAGGAAAAAAAAAAAAAAGGCTAGATTTGTACCATTTTTTTAGGCACTTCTGTTAGCGGCTAACCTTCAGCCGCCCCACTAAAGGATTATACCCGCAAAAATAGGAAGACACCCCCCAGCAACCAGTCCAAGCTAAAATGAAGGATAAAGTGTAGGTCTATTGTCTAGGTAAGGAAGTAATAGGGTTAGTGGATTAGGGCAGTTAAGGACCATGCCAGGTCAGATAGGAAAGGTTGTTAGGATGTGGCATGATCAAAGAAGTAGTGGGGGGAGGAAAAATAGGAAGCAGTTGTAGATAGCAAATCGCCCCTCCCTACACCTTGCGAGGATTGTACTTAAGAAAGAAAGAAAAATAAAGGTACACTTGAATTATCCAAAAAAATGCAAATTGCAAGAGATCTAAGGTTCTCTCTGACGAACCCTTTCCCCCCAAGCAACCATAGGTAAACAAGGAAGGGACTCTCGTGCCAAAGGAATTGAAATGGATTTGAATATCTAACCTGTGGTCACTAAGTCCTCTATAAGATCCGCTTACATATTGGTATTAGAGCTAGGCATGGAGGACTTGTGGAAAGTGTAGCAACAACTCGAATCCCTGGTAGCGATGTACCAGGAGGACAGGGCGAGCATAGCGCGGATGGAAGCTCAGCAAGAGCAGTTGGCTGCTCAAGTGGAGGCCCTTTCGAGGGAAGGTTCGATGTCTAAGCAACATGACCAAACGTCGGAGACCGGTGGCAACTCGAAAGGAGAGGAATGGCGTGAACGCTGTCAGGCCATTCCCAAATACTCAAAGTGAGATTTCCCGAAATATGACGAAAGCACCGACCCACTTGCATGGCTCAATCGAAGCAAGAAATTCTTCAAACACCAGCTGGTGAAGGAGGAGGACAAGGTGGAACTAGCAGCCTTCCACTTGAAAGGAGACACACATCTATGGTTCATGAAGCTGGTACGAGAGAATGTGATAGGGAGTTAGCGTAAGTTTAAACGCCTGTGTGATTTGAGGTTTGGCTTGCCCATCAGAAGCAACAAGGTGGGGGAATTGGTCAAATTGCGCTAGGTGTTGATGGTGGATCAGTATAAATGGAAATTTGAACAGCTCTCTGCCCAAATTGAGATCTTCATGGTTGAAAACGAAATTGGCATCTTCATTAGCGAGTTAAAGGAGTTTATTGTGGTGGAAGTGGAGCTCCACTAGACATCTAGCCTCTCGGAAGCCATGAATCTTACTTGGCTATACGAAAGGCGAGGCCAACAAACGAGGGAGGATACGGGGGGCAAGACCATGCCAAACGATCACCAATCCGAGCAGGGCTAAGCCACCATTCATCTGGAGGCTGAGTAAGCCTAACTTGGAAGAGCGCAGGGCCAAGGGTCTTCTTTAATTGTGACGAACTGTTCATGGTGGGACATAAGTGCAAGAGGCTTTTGTGGTTAGAGTGCGGAGAGGAAGACTTTAAGTGGCAGAGTAGAGGCAATGAGAATGCTAGAGAAGAGGCAGAGGGCGAGCTGGAAATCTCCTTGCAGGCCATAGCGGGGCTAACAAGAGCGTAAATGATGAAAGTAGTGGGGCATGTTCTAGGGCAAGAAACTAAGGTCTTAGTAGACTCAGAGAGCACTCATAGCTTCATCAATTCACCTTTAGCGACACAAGTGGGGTTATTGGTAGAAGCTCGCGCTAAGTTTGCCGAAGTGTACCGCTGCTGGTGGATGGAATTCCCTTCTAGCTAGACTTATACTCCTTACCCTTATGCGGTGTAGGAGTTGTCCTCGGGGTTAGTTGGTTGAAATCCTTAGGACCAATCGCCTGGGATTTCTCTTCCATGAAAATGACATTTCAAAAGGGAAGAGAATGCGTTAGAATATAAGGAATGGTTGGGGTAGCAGAGACACCACAACTTGTAGTAGCCATGAGAGAAGCCGATCAAACGCATGAACTACTGCAGCTTCTTACCACCTTCAATGAGGTCTTCCATGAACCCCAAGGCCTTCCTCCACAGCACGCATGTGATCATGTTATCAGCTTGTTATCGAGTATGCCACCTATCGTCTTGAGGCCCTACTAATACCCCCACAATCAAAAGGAGGAGATTGAACAGTAGTGCGAGGAGATGCTTAGGAGAGGGATCATTCGACCCAGCCAATCCCCTTACTCGTCACCGATGCTACTGGTTTGAAAGGCCGACCAAACATGGCATTTTTGCGTGGATTATCACGCCTTGAATGAAGGAACCATCAAGCATAAATTCCCCATTCTTGTAATCGAGGAATTGTTGGAGGAATTACATGGGGCATCATACTTCTCCAAGTTAGATTTGGCCTTTGGCTACCACCAATTGAGGATGTGGCTAACGGATGTAAAGAAGGCGGCCTTCTACACCCATCACGGCAACTTCGAGTTCTTGGTGATGCCTTTTGGCCTTACTAATGCCCCTTCCACCTTTCAAGCCCTCATGAATGAGGTCTTTAAAGGATTCCTCCGAAAATTCGTCTTGGTATTTTTCGATGACATCCTGGTGTATAGCAAGACTTAGGCCGAGCATCTGCAGCACACCAACATAGTTCTATGTACACTCAAGCAACATCAATTGTTCCTCAAACAGTCGAAATGTAGCTTTGGATAACGTCGGGTGGCATATCTAAGACATCAGATATCAGCAGTAGGCATGGAGGCTGATCCTCAAAAGATCGCCTCAGTGCAAACATAGCCAAAACTTGCCACCATCACGGCCTTAAGGGGATTTTTTAGGCCGATAGGTTACTACCATAGGTTCATCCGGAACTACGGAATGATAGCGAAGCCCCTGACCAAGATGCTGCACCGAAATAACTTCACATGGACAACAGAGTCTGACCAAACCTTCCTCACTTTGCGAGATGCACTTACCCACAACCCAGTGTTGCGGTTTCCAGATTTTTCTCAACATTTCACTATTGAGTGCGACGCATTTAAGACAGGTATAGGAGCAGTGCTACAGCAGGAATGACAGCCAATCTCCTTCTTTAGCCGTCCTTTTGCTCAGCGATACCTTAAGCTGCTAGCCTATGAGAAGGAACTAATCGGCTTGACAAAGGTAATGCGGCATTAGAGAGCTTATCTATGGGAAAGAAGGTTTTTGGTGAAGACAAACCATTACAACTTGAAATTTCTACTGGAACAACGGATGACAACTTCTCCACAACAAGATTAGGTCAGTAAGTTGATGGGGTTCGACTTCAAAATTCAATATCAACCAGGACGACAAAATCAAGTGGCTAATGTTCTGTCTTGACGGGACAAAGTGGAAGCAAAACTCTTAGCACTATCTGCACTGCAGCTAGAAATCTTCGATCGTATCAGGGATGAGATAGCCTCTTCCACCACGCTGCAAGAGCTCTGCAACCAGATTCGTAGCAACAAGAAAGGCCCTCAATGGTGCATGGATGCTGGCCTTATCTTCTATAAGGGCTGCGTATATCTAGAACCTTCATCAGCACTTTACTCCACCATCACGCAGGACCATCCACGATCAGTGCCATGAAGGCCATCAGCGTACCTTGTATCAAATAAGTCGTGAATTCTTTTGGAAGGGCATGAAGAAGCACATAAGGGATCTGGTACGCACCTGCCCCATATGCCAGCAACACAAAACCGAGCACCTTCAACCTACGGGTCTCCTACAGCCACTTTCAATACCCTACTAGGTCTGGTCCGACATCTCCATGGACTTCATTGATTCATTGCTCCCATCGCATGGTAAGACAGTCCTCTTAGTCGTGGTAGATCGCTTCTCCAAGTATGCCTATTTCATACCACTCAGCCACCCTTACACCACAGTCTCAGTCGCCAAGATCTTCTTCGATCGGATCTATCGCATCTACGGCTTGCTCGAGACTATTGTGAGTGATAGAGATGTCACTCTCACCAACTTGTTTTGGAGAGAGCTCTTCAAACTCAGTGGAACTAAGTTATCCTTCTCCTCCACATATCATCTATAAAGTGATGGCCAAACGGAAGTGGTCAACCGTACAATCGAAATATACTTGCGCTGTTTCTTTAATGACAAGCCGCAAACTTGGACAAATTGGGTTCCATGGGCGGAGTACTGCTATAACACAGGATATCACTCATCGCTCAATACAACACCCTTCCAAGTTGTCTATGGTCTAGCCCCCCTCGCGCCTCCTTTCCTACTCAGCAGGTCAAACCAAACTGGAGGTCGTCGATCAAGCCTTGTTCAACTAAGATGAGGCCCTTATAGAGCTTCGTCATCAACTCCTCCACGTATAGCAGCTCATGAAACAAAAATATGATTCCAAACACAGGGAGGTTTCCTTCCATCTAGGTGACTTAGTCCTCCTCCGCTTACAACCTCACCACTAATCCTCCCTTACAGTTGCCAAGACTCACAAACTCTCCCCAAAGTTCTATGGACCGTTCCCAGTCACCTTACGCATTGGCTTGGTCGCCTATAAGCTACAACTCCCTTCCAACAGCAAACTTCACCTGGTCTTGCATGTCTCTTGCCTCAAACGCTTCATTGGACAACCCCTGCCACGACCCAAGATACCACTCACTCACCAAGGACATATCGTCCTAACACCACAAGCGATCCTCCAAGCACGCCATAGTAGCACTAACCCAGAGATCCTGATCCACTGGGAAGGCTACTCCCTGGCAGAAGCATCTTAGGAAGACGCTAGGATGATACAGCAATGATACCCATAGTTCGGACATAACTTCAGGCGCCATCTTGAGGGGAGGCGCGGAGCCATGTTAGCAACTAACCTTCAACCACCCCATTGAAGGTTTATACCTTCAAAAATAGGAAGACACCCTCCAGTAACCAGTCCAAACTGTTATGAAGGATAGAGTGTAGGTTTGTTGGCTAGGTAAGGAAGTAGTAAGGTTAGTGGATTAAGGCAGTTAAGGATTGTGCCAGATCAGATAGGAAAGGCTGTTAGGATGTGGCATGATCAAAGAGGTAGTGGGGGGAGGAAAAATAAGAGGTAGTTGCAGATAGCAAATCGCCCCTCCCCACGCCTTGCGAGGAGAAAGAAAGAAAGAAAAATAAAGGTAGACTTGAATTATCCAAAAATACACAAATTGTAAGAGATCTAGGGTTCTCTCTAATGAGCCCTTTTCCCCCAAGCAACCATAGGTAAACAAGAAAGGGACTCCCGTGCTAAGGGAATTGAAATGGATTTGAATATCCAACCCGTGGTCACTAGGTCCTCTACAAGATCCGCTAACAACTTCCTACTCTTGCATACCGTAAACTAGCACATTATGGAACTTGTAACATCTGCACTTTGTAGTCCTTCATGTTGAGATTACTTTCTTGAGGCTGCTTCATGTAGCCTTTTACACTTTACCATCGGATATTGGTGGTGGTTGTAATATCATCAAAGCGAAACTTTGTCCAAAGATTTGTAAAAGGCTTGATTTTGTTTTCTGGATGAATTTGTATTATTATTAATGAACCACAAGGTATGAATGAAATTTCTATGTTAACTGGTATTTTGCAGATGTAATTAAGATACTGAGAAGCATGGATAAACATCTTCTTGCTGTGAAAATTGCCTTTGATTTTTGGCTAATCGAGATGTTCCCACTTGTTTCTATTTTGAAAGACTGTGAAGGAGACCAGAGAGCTTGCTAACAAATCTATTGTCGATGCAAAGAACTCTAAAAATTCATAGGTATTGATGTGCCCTTTAGTGTCCAGTATGCCTCGACAAGTTGTAACGCAAACGGCAATTACGTATGTCTTTGTTTGCAGAATGAGGCAGCAAACAGAGAAATAAACGTGTTGAAGTTTGTCACTAAGGTTATTGAAGATCGAAAACTTGATTTCGAATACCCAAAGACAGACCTTGTAAAATGCATTGAGCATCTAGAAAAGCAAATGCAAAATAGGAAACGTGATGCAGCTGCTCCTGCTGCTAAGCTACCGCTGCTGCAGCTGCAGCAACAGAAGAAGAAGAAGGAGGCAAAGAATCAGCGAAGGAAAAATCAGTTTAGTAGGCAAAAGCATCCACTAAGTGATGTTACAGTAGGTCCTTCAACAGTCTCTATAAGCAATGCTGGCTCTTCCTTGGTTCTACATGCCAACTAGCAACCTCGACTTGAGACTGCAGGTTTGTTGGCAGATCATTCTGCCTCTTACTTGAGCTCTGCTGCTGGACCCTATACCTTGGCAGGATCAAGTTCTCTCGTTGCCAATCATGCAGGACTATTAGCTGGGCTACTTCTCCAGGGGATGTTTCAGTCATTGGATGTCATAGAATTTTTAGCTAAAAGGTATGGTAATAATCCTCCACTGCTTGGCATTGAGCTGTTGAATGAGCCATCTGCTTCAACGGTCCCACTTGATACATTTATCTCCTATTACAAAGAAGGCTATGAAATTGTACGCAAGTATTCATCGAATGCATATGTGATAATATGCCAAAGAATTGGCAAACAGATCCATTAGAACTCTATGAAGCTGGCATAGGTTCTCATAACCTAGTGGTTGATTTACATTACTACAATCTCTTTGATGCTTACTTTGTTAACATGAGTAGTGTAGAGAACATATAGCTCATCTACAAGAGTAGGGACTCAACTCTTTTTTATTAGTTATAAGTTATAATTTCACTTAACATCAAGGTGAAACTACAATTCATCAAATAAGTTTACATATGCCATACAAAATTAAAGAAAAACATAATAATTATATATAAAAAGGGTAATGTCCAATCAAGGACCCACAACCGATCTTACTAAGAAATTAATGTCTAAACCATTCAAGTTTGTTTCTATCTTTAGATCAATTTCTACAAGCTCTGCTAAAATCCTCTTATGCTGCTCCACTAAGTCTTAGCAATCTAATACCTTCCTTGCTTTAATCGCAATAGGCTCTATGCTGCCAACTTTAAATTTGAAGGATTGTGCTCTCTTAACATTATCAATGATGAGCTTCAGTTCCTTTTTAGATAATAAACTTCACTATCTATTCAAAAGAGCCATGGTTTGCCCAAGCATTGATACCATAATGGTATTTAATTTGAAACCTTGACAAATTGCTTCTAACCAGAATTCCCCCTCCAACTTGTATAGGCACTCCAGTGAAGGCAGGAGCTACGAGTGAATCATGAAGCCATGAAATGAAGCCATAGGCAATACACTTGAGAACCCCTTTTCAATTTATCTTGACACCTCAATGACTATGGGAGGAATGATACTAGGAAGGGTCATGTCACACCCCGCAAGGTACCTAATTCAAGACAACCCACCACAATTGCTTAACCCTTACTAAACAATTGTGAAGCGTCTCAAACCAAGATAATTTAACCTATTAAATCATAACAATTAACAAATCTAATGCCTCTGGTATTTTTTCATCTCAAATAAAACTCATTTCATATTCAACAGAAGCATTATACATAAGTCTTGGAAGAGGACCTCATCTGGATCCTATATAAAATAAATACAAGATACTCTTGCTATCTCTCCATCTTGTCCCTTTTTCCTAAAGTCTTTGCGACAATTATACTTACCATGGTACGATACTCAAGGTAGTTTAGGTAGTCGTATCCTACATAACAAAGTCTGTGGGAGTGTGAGCTAATAGCCTAATGAGGTAGGATTGCAGTATCTCAATATTGTTTACATGTATAAGCAATTTTAAACAAGTTTTCAAATCATATGCTATACATAGGCAATCATATAAATGCAACATTGCACGTGGTCTTTCGGTAACTAGCGTGAAGTTTAGGGTTTACATCCCCCCCCCTTAACTTTAGGTTGGGGATTCACATCACCACCATTAGTGCCTAAGTCTCAAACCCAATTAATTTAGTCTTATCTCTTTATTAGAGATTGTCTCTTAATTTTTAATGTAATAAGCTCGGGTGTAATTAGCATATCGAGCAATAAACACTCTTAAGGATAGACTGGACTTGGAACTGTCAAAATGCGATAATTCCTTAATCACTTAATTCGCTCTTGATGGAACAGTAATCCTTCGATTACTTCCGATGTGTCCTGTAGCAATGATAACCTTTAATCATGTAATGTCTCATGCAATGCATGCCAATTTTATTTATTTTTAATTAAGTTGTAATATTTAAATTATTGTTTTTACATAATCACATAGGAATCAATGATAGATATCTAACAAAATCATTTAATTTTGATCACAAAACAACACTCACATTATCAGAAAAGATAAATCACTGTCCGTTCCTCATCCTTAACCATAGGTATCAACATTTTATTTTCATTGTTATTGTTATTGTTATTATTATTATACATATATGATTATATACTAATTTATCTTAATGTTTACTATTCCTCTTTCGTTTTATTCCCTCGCCGAACTCCACTTCATCGTACATCCTATATATATGTGTGTGTATATATTTATTGGACTTTACTTGTCAAGCTCGTCAGAATCCTTTTATCATTCGTGCTTGCATCTAGTACTCGGTCTCACACTTACACCAGGAATTTCACCAACACAACCGCTCCCATAAGGTCACCACACACGCTCACACATAACTCTCCTTCCCTCTGCACTTGCCTGGTCTCCTGGTGACTCCCCATTCCCACACAACACAATCTCCACTCTCACACGCTCCTCCACGTTTCCCTTTTCTCTTGCATTCACACACTCTTGTCTCTGCATGTCTTCCCCCCCACACACCCCCACATGGATATATCATACACACACACTTCAAATGCACCCACACAAATCAGTAGGTACACACACACAATCACATCACACACGCACACCCAGTGGAGACCATGGCAGTAGCTGGAAGAAGAAGAAAAAAAAAATACATATATATATATATAGATATATGACTGTAGCTGAACCTTTTACATACACACGCACATTTTGCAAACACACACTCAATTTAAACCCACGTGCACACACACCGTATCAACACTCCTACCCCAATTTCTGCAACACACGAAATCACAATGCAAGCTCAGACACAACTCTCCCACTATCAGCCATGTCCACCACGAGGCACACGCACACACATACATATCCATCTATACACTCACGGTTTCCCTTGCCCCTTTACACACATGATTCTCCCTTACTCACGATCACAATTCCCACTAAAACACACACAATATTCCTTGATAGCATCAATAGTCCACGTCCCCCATTCACACACGAACACACATTCCCAACTCACAATTTCACTTGCCGCAACCCCCAAACCCATTTCAAACACAAAGATCTCAATACACACTTTCGAACACATAATATAATATATATGTACTAACAGTATGCTCACATGCTGCACACTCACAGATTTATTTCACTTGTATATTCCCGCTATCGCACACATTCAATATTCATACACAATATATATATACTTACATTTTTAGTTTCATACAAAATATTCATGCATATATATATATATATATATATATATATATATACAACACATCACCAAACCAAACATAATAAATATATCATAGAGTTTCTACATAATATATCAAAATTATATTTAAATTATGAAAATAATTTTTTTTTGTATAAAACTAGTCTAGTTTAATAAAGCTCACCTTAAGGAACACAATGATAACTTTTATCGCTTTTTCCTTTTTCTTCTTTTTCCTTTCTTCCTTTCTATTTCTCTCGTTTATCTCACCGTTGTGTCTCATCATTATCTCTCTCTAGCTTTTTGGATAAAAGGTTGTGGATAGTGGTTGCTTCTAGAGACAAAATATATATATATGGGGCAACTTTTTTATTTTCTAGATTCGTTTATCACAAGCGATAATTTATGTGAATTTATTAACTTTAGTATTTTAATACAAAAATTTACGACTAAATTAATTGGATAATTCTAAGTGTGAATATTTATTTAAAATTTTTATTTGACTATCATAAGTTTATGGTTTTAATTTATTTTATTGTTTATTTTAAAATTTTTCATGATTTGCTTTTTAAGTGATTATTTCTTTTAATTTAAATTTACATAAGGTTTAATTAGGGCTTTTAATACAATCTTTTAGCTATTATGGTATTATACGTATTTAATTTTCGCAGGTTTTACAAGTCATAGGTAAAGTGACTTCACTACAAAGAGTAGGTGTATCATGAAGTGCAACAACATCAATAGAAGCTTTATTCAATATCCTATCTATTTGACTATCAAAGAGTACTACTTTTCTCTTCTTAATTATTGCATCATGTGTTATTTTCATATCACTTCTCAAAAGTCACGCATAATACGGTACCTACGTAATATTCATATGATTACTTTTACCGGAATCTCTCATGTATACCTACTAAAGCTTGTCGCAGCCTTGAATCACGTCTTCCTAACTTGATTTTGGGTTTCATTAGCACAATAAAAGCTGGCGAAAAAAAAAAGAGTAAATTGAAGATGCATCCTACGTTACTCTACATATGAAATGTATCACATACAGTATCCTGCACATACAATGTGATTATCCCTCGGAAAAATCCTAGGATGCTTCTACAGTGTCACCCTTCCATCAACTTACATTTTCTTCCGCAGATCCTTCGGTCCATTCACCACTGAAGACATGGAGGGCCTTCTCTGTGGATTCTGTTCTGATCACGTAAGTCCAATATCAAGCACATCAATACGAGTTTGCACATATCTATCAGAGCCTTCATTTGCGTATACTGAATCAGCCTTCTGTTTCAGTGATGAGTCCAGGACTTCCCAGACATTGTTGGGACATAATGCCGATGAACTCACCTAGTTTCTTAAATCGCGCCCGCCGTTCGGGAAAGTTTCATCTGTTGGTCTTTTCCTTGTCATTACCTCTAGCAACATGATACCATAGCTATATACATCCCCTTTAGGTGAGATGATCCCTTCTTCTTGTTCTGCGAAATGATATGACACCGAAATGGTCTCAAAAACTCTATCCTGGCAAGCTCTTTGAATCCATTAAATGGCTGGAGCAAACACAAAGTCTTCTACTAATCAAATAAATATAAAATTATACAAGATGCTTAAAGTTAAGCGTTTAGATAATATGATTGTGGATCTAAAATTTATTATAGTATAAGGCATGCATTCATGACTCCATACCTCTATGCACTCAGTTTACCCCCATTTAGTTAAGTGGTACACTAGATGGATTCAATAAAAGTTCCAGCCCATAAGAGAGAAGATGTTAATCAATAAAAGAAGATCTAATAGGCTTAGGTTTTATGATCACATGGTTGGTGATAAATTTATCGTCCATGTAGCATACAAGGATTGAAGTTTCCTACTCAATCTACCAAGCGCATTCGGTTAACCCAATTTTCTCTTAAACACTTATGGAGGGAAAGAAGATGGATGACAAATTTTATATCAAAAAAATGTCTAGTTTAAAAGTTTAAGCCCATTATATCTGGTGGAATCATCTTTATTGGTGTATACTTCTCTCCTCCCTTGTGTTACTTTCGATTGAAACACATCAGTGGACCACTTAATTAAAAGGAAAATGAATGCATAAGAATTAGAACCCAATAGCTCCAGTAGTAGGATAAATTTTAGCTCTATAACAATACGACTTAAAAGTTTAAGGTGGCTACATATTGTATTTTTACTACTATACTGTATGAGCAAATCAAGAAATTAACTGGAGGAATGTAGCCAAAGGCTCCTCTCAAAAGAATTGTTGTGCCGGTGACCCTTTTGCTTGATCACCCGGAATGAGCTTTGAAACACAAAAATCCGCCACACGAGCAACCATGTTTTCATCAAGAAGCACATTTGATGGTTTAAGATCACAATGGACATATTTAAGCGAACACCCTTCATAGAGATACTCCAAGCCATGCGCGATATCAATCAATATCGAAATTCCTCCATGCAATGTCAGATTACAATGCCCTTTCTCTAAGCTATTAGGATAAAGATGCTCTTCCAAATTACCATTCCCTACAAACTCTAGAATAAGGGCCTTGAATTGTGATTTCCATACCGATTCTACTAGTCTAACCAGATTCCGGTGCTTGATTGAAGATAGTACATGACACTCGCGCTTGAAGGCTTTATGATTTTGTGCAATGTCTGTATTTAGAACCTAACCACTAAAATGGTTGCCATATCTGCAAAAGTAGCTTTGTAAACTGATCCAAAGCCTCCCTTCCCTAGTAAATTTCTCTCACTAAAACCACCGGTTGCTATTTCAAGTTCCCTTTGACTATAAGCTTTGCCTCCATGCGGTCTTAGCAATGCCATTATATCTGAATTTAGATCCAAATCCTCATCCGCACTAGGAGAATTCTCAGATTTCTTTTTTAGGAAGCATCAACAGAAAAGGGCAATGCCAAAAAGCTACTCAAAGTGACTGCAAGAATAATATAAACCGATGTTTTGCTCTTTCTCTTGTGCGTTTCTTTTTCAGCTTGACATGGAGAAAAACCTAGCAGTGGAGGTCCACCGCACAAACCTTTGTTTCCCACTAACAAGCTTCTATCAAGATCTTTATAACTTTCCATGTTTGGAATTTCTCCGCTTGATCTGTCACATGAGAAGTTAAGAGTATCAATCGGTTTTGCTCTAGCAATCCAAGATGGGAGAGCACCGGTTAGCAGATTATGAACTAGGTCAAGAACCTCAAGATAGTAGAGTTGTTGCAAGGACTCAGGTATGCTACCTTCAAGCATGTTGTTGGATAAGTTTAGGCTTTCCAAAGACAAGCAATTTTCTATTGATTGTGGTATTGGTCCTGAAAAATTGTTCATGGTTGAGTCTATTGCCTGCACATTCTCTAGTTTTCCTATACTTTAAGGGATATCTCCTTTGAGGTTGTTGCTTGAAAGGTTGAGTGAAAGAGCAAGGTCCGAGAAACGACTCACGTCACTTTATAGAGAGCCCTCTAAATTGTTGAAAGACAAATCAAGCGGCAATAGAAGATAGCATTGTGTGAGCTCAACAGTAATGCGTACAGACAGGCAGTTCTTCTGGAGATGTAGATACCTCAGCTGCACGAGATTACCAAGCGAAGGAAGCGATTGAGCCATCAACCAAATTATTTGCGAGGTCTAATAAGCCTAGGTTGGCCATTGTTCCTAAGTCAGCTAGAATATGCCCTTGAAGCTGCTTGTTCCCTAGATATAACCTCTGTAGTTGCTCAAGCTTTCCAGAGGATGACAGTATTGTTCGACTCAAAGAGTTGAAATCTAGATATAAGTTGACAAGACTGCTCAAGTTTCCAATACTACAAGACATGCACGTCTTGTAAAGTATTTTAATCGTAATAACCTATTATGATTACTTTGCTCCTAATAAGTAACTGCAAAGAGTAACTATGAAGTGTCTCAAACACAAGATCAATTAACCTATTAAAATACAATCAACAAAATTAAATGCCTCTAACATTCCACTATTTCATTCCAAACTATTCAATATTCATCAAAATAAAATATACCTGTATTTTAGAGGCAAGCCTCATCTAAGTCTCATAATAATATAAACTAAAAATTCTACTAAATCAAATTAAAATATTTACAACCATCTGCCCACCAGTATTCTAACACAAATCTACAAAGGAGGTTATTCTAACTCTCAAACCTTGCTTCTTATCCTAAAAGCTTCGCAACAAAATTTACTTATTTTAGTACAACGCCTATCCGGTAAGTTTTCATAATCACGATTTGCATCATACAATCTGTAATAAGGTGAGCTATATTACTCAATGATACAGGAATGCAATACTTTCAATATTGTATATGCACAAACAAATCAAGTAAGTTTTCAATTATATGTTATGTATGGACAATCATATGCAATGCAACATTTCACGTGATCTTTCAATAACTAGCGTGAAATCTAAAGTTTAACGTTTCCCTTGACCTTGGGTTAGGGATTCTCATCATAACCATCAGTGCTCAGGTTCACATTCCATTTATTTCCATCTTATTTCTTTATTAGAAATTATTTTTTAAATCAAATTCCTTAAGCTCTAAGTGTCAATTAGCACACCGAACATACACACTCTTCAAGATAAACTAGACTTGAAATCGTCAAAGGCGCGACAACCTCCAAGTCACTTAGTTTCTAATGGCGGAACAGTAATCCCTTCCAATTACTTATGGTGCACCTTGCAATACCGATGGCCTTCAACACCATGCAATATCTTATGTAATATATTTCGAATTTTATTTAAGTCATAATAATTAATTTATTATTTTTAAGTGATCACGCAAGATATAATCATATCTATGGTAAAATATAAAAAGCATAAGACATTTATAGACAAAGAATGGCTTTCATAGAATCACAGTACAATAAGAACAATTTCAAGAGTTTTGAATTTCTTCTAAGTATAATAAGCTACACATTACATTGTACTACTATATATTCATTATATATATATATTATTTTCCTCAAATGCCTTTTTCCCCTTTAGCATTCATTTTTTTGTAATATTATATAATATATATTTCTATAAAGTGGATTTGCAACCACTATTCCTTTTCTTCCATTCCATGCTAGACTCCACTCCTCGTCGATTTCCCATTTCATCATCGAAGTTCCAAACACTCATCGAACTCCATTGGCTCGTTGAACTTCATTCCGCACATATGAGCATGTTCACAACCCGTTTGTGCACACTTTTCACTCTAATTTGGCAACTTCGCTCCCTTGCATACATCGGTAATTCGTAATTCACACATCACCATTTTCTCTTGCCTAAATTTCTTAGTGAGCCATATTCTATGTGCGTACACACACTCATCCCCACAACATGCACACACCTCCCAACACATGCATAGCATGCCTATGCACACTCATACACACACATTACGCAATAGTAACTTAACACTCTAACAGCTCAAACCGCACACTCACGTACCACTTCTAGCACACACCACACCACACATTTCTAGCACACACCTCACATACACTTCTAGCACACATCTCGGGTATGGTCACACATACCATGACGCCATACACTAGGCTACACCATGCTCAATGTAGCATGCGCACATGGACTAAACAGAACACACATAATCACATACCCCATATGCACACATGGAATTTAGCCATGATATTTTTTTATGCGATGCTACAATAACCAATATGTCTACACACAGAGAGAGATAATACACACATCATAGACAACAATATATTATAGAGTTCCTATTCATCTTAGTCTCATTTTCTTTATGGTTCATAATAGTTTTCGGGTAATTGTGTGAAAACAAAATCTTCTCCTAAAATACAAGAAAATAATGCTATTACTTACTACTCATGCTAATATCACCTCATCTATTATATTTCTAGCCATTCTACTATTTTCTAAACTATAAACTTATTTTTTACACATGTTAGAATTATATTTAAATTCTAAAAGTAGAAATTTTTCCTTGCAAGTTTAATCTAGTTTTGTAGGGCTTACCTTAAGGATTACGTAGATAATCCTAGATTGTGATTTGGACGTCATATGTGTACCTTATGACAATTTTTCCTTTTTCTTCTTCACATTTTCCTTTTCTTTTCCCTTCTACTTTCTTTTTCTATTCTTTGCTTTGGTTCTATCTCTCTCGTTTTGACTTTGGGGGTGCATGAGCTTCTTTTGCAAGGCTTATCCCCCTTTTATATAAAAAACATTTTCTTAATTCACCGATTCGTTTATCTTACGTGATGATTTACGTAAACTGTAATGTTTTATCATAAAATTTTATGAATAAGTTAAATGAGTTATTACGAGTGCAAATATTTATTTGGAATTTTCATTTAACTATCTTAAATATATTATTTTATCATTTATTTCGATATTTTACGTGATTTACTTTTTAAATGATTATTTTTTTTAATTTAAAATTATACAGGATATAAATAATACTTTTAATATAATTTATAAGTTAATCCGGTGTTATATTTTTTCTAATTTTTTTTGGGTTTTACAGTATCCGCCCTGCTAAATGATTACCTTTGAAATAGAAATAATAAAGATCCTTGGAAAGATCACCAACGCTCGATGGTAGGTTGCCTCTAAACATATGAGCCTAGGTGTAGTTTTTTTAAAAATGAACAATCGGTAAGAGCTGTAAGAAAACCCAGGGAAGTATTCCTGATGCCGCAACCTAAATTATTACTATGAAGGTAGAGGATCTGAAGATTCCTTAGTTTACCAAGCTCTTGAGGTACTTCCCCCGTTAGACTGTTCACACTAACATCGAGCAAAGTCAATTGGGAAAGAAACGAGAGTGCTATTGGGATTTCTCCAGAGAGCTTATTGTCAAGAAAGTAGACCTTCTCCAAAATTTGGAGCTTAAATCCTAACTCAAGTGGAATTTCCCCAGTTAACGAATTTTCAATTAATGAAAGCTCACGTAAAGCAGTAGAATTACTTAGAGATGAAGGTATTGATTCCTTGAGATTGTTGATATGCAAATACAAGATCTCTAGCTTTTTAAATTTTCCAATCTCTGGTGGGATTTCTCCCCGTGAAGTAGTTAACTGCAAACTCTAGTCTCCGCAACTCTGTGAGATTTGATAATGAAGGCAGTATAGATCCTGTGAGATTGTTCTCAGAAATTACCAAGTATGTCAAGCTCTTTACCAAGCCAAGTTCGTCGGGTATGATACCAGATAAGTTATTATATGTCATGTCTATAGCTTCCAAGCTTCAGCAATTTTGCAATGAGGAAGGAATTTTTCCCTGAAGATGGTTACTGCTCATATTCATATGGGTCAATAAAGAAAGTTCTCCTATGCTCATGGGTATTTCTCCATGGAAACTATTTCCTTCCAAGGAAAGGCTGGAAAGAAGGGAAAGGCTTGAAATGTATGGAGTTATATATCCTTCTATGCCTTCATCTGCAAGGCGGATAGTGATTACCCGGTTTTTAATCTTTGGATGACAGGTGACTCCAGTCCAGTTGCAAAATGGATTCATTATGTTCCAAGCTTGGAGGGTTCCATATAGATCAAATGTTATGCCATCTTTGAATTCAAGGAGTGCTTGGCAATCGGTTGAGTTCTCGCATGTATTTTCAGAAATTGATGGAAGAATAAGGAAGGTGAGATGGAAGAAGGTGGTTAACGCCAAGTTATAGTTTTGGTTTTCTCCCATTTTCTGGCTTTAAAAGTTTTTTGTGATGGATGCTTGTTGATTGTATCTGCAGCTTAGGCTTATATAATGACTTTTGTGAACTGCACAAGGATTTTGCTAGGAAAATATCTTTGGTTCTCTTTGCTATGAATGCCTTGTACTGATTGGAAGTTTGGTTCCATTTTCAAGTTGCAGGTTTGAGCAATTCAATCAAAAGTAAAGTAAGGTTTGACTATATTTTATGTTAGAATGCTGTGTCATTCGGTTATTTTGAGTAAAAAATATAAAAGCCCACACCATTCTACAAGATGAGGCCTTTCAGATCAGCCGATAGTAGAGCTGAATTCACGTGTAATAAGAGTGGGAGATCATGAGTTTAATCTTTGCACTGTTATTTCACCCAATTTAATTAAGTCATCCACACGTCCAAGCGAGGGAAAATTTTGCACAGTAAATATGAGACACGCAACGATAAAAAAATTCAAGCTTTTAGATCCGTTTGACGTAGAGCTAAATCAAATTGCTTACTTCTCCTCTTAGACATCTACTTCAAAAATTGTAGGACAGCTTAAAAGTTTTAATCAAGTTATTCACTAGATAGAACTCAGTGAAAAATCTTAATCCACAAATAAAAGGGAGTTTGATTATAGATATGAATGCACATACCAACCTACAAGCATAAGCCTTTTAGATATGGTGACGATAGAGCTAAATCCAATAGTTACTTAAGACATCAACTTTGAAACTGTAAAGTAACTTAGTTTTATGCCTCAAAGAAACACAGATTTGACTTTTTTAATCGGCTTCTAAAATTTCATAATCTAAAAGGTCTTCAAGTTTTTTAAGAATCTAGTAATAGCAGACAAGAAGATTAGACCCCAAAACAAAAGCGATAGCCTATATTTTATTTGTATCTAATACGTAATTATTTTATATCTACTCAGTATTTTACTCTCTCTTTTTTTAATTTATTATTGTCCTTTTATTTTTCATATGTGTTTTTCAAACATTCGGCTTCAAAAAGGTGCTAGACCTTTGATAAAACAATACGGAAAGGCAGCAATACACATGTTAGCATTTGAAAAAACTTGAGTCTATGACCCATTTCGTAAAACTTAATGTTTGTTTTCCTAAGCTGGCATGACTGTGATAGGTTTCTGTCCTAAACTCAAAAATCTTTAAATAATAAACTCTGAAGCAGATTTTCTGCTCTGGTTCCACAAGTACTGTCAATGATTGTAAGCTTCCTACGGAGTTAATATATTTAGACACATTGTATAATCTAAATCATGTATGGGTCCAGTGGATATAAATAGATATGAATTATCAGTCCGTGCAATTTATTATAACCTGACCATTTGAGCATTGAAGCTAAACACCGAAAGATAAGTGAAGCAAATGGATCAAGTTATCCATTCCAAAAGCTGTTAAATCAACTCATTGTTACGTAATAAATATAGAAGTTCGGATTAAATTCTACAGTTTTAACTCTTATATAAGTGGTTTGCGCGTGATTGATACAAAGCAGTAGAAGGGCAAAACTACAAAATGATACATATTTCTTCATTTTCTTTTCAAATTTGGACAGCAGATTTTCAGAAAACTTTGAACTTAGGATGAGACTATGAAGTCTAGCTTTCCAGGTTCATCACTAAGTCCTAACGAAACATGTAAATTTCTCCTCTTTTTTTTTCTATGAAAAGATTAGAAGAAAAAAAAAAAAGAATAATCGGTGTAGTCTAGAGAAAATAAGACACGGATCGTTTAATTAACGGTTTCGCCGTTGCCGGGGATCGAACCCGGGTCACCCGCGTGACAGGCGGGAATACTTACCACTATACTACAACGACTCATATGCCCTGTTCTCATATGTTTTTAATTATGTCCCTTAAAAATGCATACTGATGACACCCTATAATTTGCTTTTAGTAGAAGAGTTGCTTTGTAAGGAGCTACAGACGGCTTTTCCTTTGACATTCCTATTATGAGTAAAATCCCATTAATACGACATCTTAGCCTACTCTATGTAGGTAGGGTCCAATGTAGGATTATATATTGACTTTTTCTTAGAATAAATTTACTTCCCTTATATTGTTATAATACGTTTTACGAGGTATTTTGTTCCTACAAACTAAGGTAGTGTTTGGTTGGCGTAAAAATTCGGTATTGGATAGGACTAAATTTTTTGTCCACCGTTTGGTTGCCACCCATGATAAAAGTACTGGACAAAACCTTAATATAGTACTGGACTAAATGAAATAAATTAGTACCCTGTGTAATTCGGCACTGGACAAAACTCTATTTTTTTTCTAAATTCCCAATTTAGCCTTCCTCCTTCTCTTGTTAATCAGCCCCTTCTACATTCCTTTCCCATTTGTCCGAAATCCTTTTCCCATCACAGCACCGCAGCCGGAAGTGGACCCACGAGAGCTCATCGGTGCCGCTCCTTCACTGCCGCTTGTCGTGTAATCAGTCGGAAGTGCGACCATCGCCGCCATTAGGTTCGTATGGTTCCATTTCTTCTCGATTTCTTCCTTCCTTTTCGAATGCATCGTTATTGTTTGGGGTTCGTATGATTATGGTCATCATCTTGCTCCATCATCTAACAAATTATAACATGAAACATGTTGTCCATTTATCACCGAAAATATTGAACTCCACATATGGGTTGCTTGTGTAATCTAAGAAAGGGAAAGCGGTTTTTTTTTTTTCAATGAGATTGATAATTTCTGATTAACATAATCAAGTTACATGGGTATGTTGGTGTATGTTAGTATGAGGAGGTGGTTGTGTTGTTTGGAGAAATGGTGAGAAAGGGTTTAGAACCAAACTCGAGGACGGCTGTATGTTGAGCTTCGAAAATCCATAGAAGCACACATGGTTGAGCACACGGCCGTGTGTTGAGCTTGGAAAATCCACAGAAGCACACACGGTTGAGTACACGGTTGAAGGCACGGTCGTGTGTCGAGACCATGTGCTTGAAAAAAGTCAGGAGATTTAGCCATCAACTCATCTTGAAGGCCTTAAAAGCCATCAACTCATCTTCACTAGAAGTATTGCCCACTCACAACTCATCTTAGCTTCTCCGTTCATTAGGTATGTGTAGTTTTGATATTAATGGATGGATGGATGAATGGAACTAGGATGAGTCTCTTTATTCTTCTTCTATTAGTTTCTACTTGCCATGTTGTGAATCAATGCAAACAGTTCTATCTCTTTTGACTATGGAACTTTTTGTTTAAGATTTGAAACTTTTTCTTCCTCCTTCAATCAGGTTTGCAACTTCTTGGTGGGACTATTCTTCCTTGAACTTGTGGAAAAATACGGAGTCAGTTCAGTTTATGCTGGTTTTGGTGGTGTTTCATTGTTATCTGCAATATTTGCTTATTACTTCATTGTAGAGACAAAAGGGCGATCTGTCGAAGAAATAGAATTGTCATTGAATCGGAATATCCATGGTAAAGTCGGGGAAGATTGATCTTTTTCAAAAAACTGATAGAGAATTCTTGAGGAAATATCCAACTCTACCAATCAAAAATCGACCGTATCTGATATTCTTTGCAAGAGTTGAAGAGGGTGCTTAGCCTTGAAAAGCCATTCTCTCTCTATTACTGCTCGATTGTAAAGAAAGTTTCATGAAAGAAAGTTTGCCTCTTTGATGAGAATATCATATTCAATTCAATATAAGGAGCTCTCATGTAGTGGCTGGGATTCCAGTCTACGTGCACCATTATCTGTGAATTTGTGTAACATTTTATTTATGTAAATTAACAAGTCTTAATATTTACATATGCTTATTATTATATTGAAATTCGGGATTTCCCATGATTTCATCCCAAGAAGAAGAAAGTTTGCATGTTGGAAGTGGTTGCATCTTCACTATTACTTCGCGAGCATGCTCTGCCCCTACCTTCCGCGGTTGATAGTTGGAGTCATAGTCGCTGTGACAATTGAGTTTAATAAAGGACATAATTTCCATATGTTTTTTACAAATGCCATTATGATACGGTTTGGCACTTTCTTATCCTATCCTAGCTAATGGAAGTGTGAAAGCTTTTTATATAGGAATCGAGACCAAAACATTAAAGCAGAAAACTGGGTTTCTTTCTGTCCATGCCTTGCGTGCTCGCATAATGGTTCTCTATCACCTTAAGCATTTTGTTTGTTCATTAATTATTTTTCATATGTTAAACAATCTAACTTACGTTCTAAATACTAGGCTCTAAACTATGTGGGAGAAGAGTGTTTCATTAGCTGTCTTTCACTCATTTAACTATATGGTTCGATTGTGATTTGGCAAACTGCTCTGGAATATTTATCATTACTTAAATTATATTATGCTAGGTCTTTTATAATCTAATGATCTAGATACCGGTTTTTTAATGGTATGGATCAATTTTTAATCTCTCTTGTTACAAAGGTTGTTAAACTCACAATCCTGTTAGAATATTTACAAGGTTTGTAAAATTAGAATAAATGTAAGTTTCTACAATCAATATAAAATATCTTTCAAAATCTATGGATATGCCTTACGGTAATCATAAAAAACTTGAGATGGATTGGGAAAAAAAATTCAATATACATTTTAGTCATAACTAATAATAAAAATCATATACTCATAGTATAAATAATATAGTATAAGTTGATATGCTAATGTATAAAACTATGACATAAATAATAGTATCAATATAAAATGCATTATCATGATAAAATACAAAACTAATACAAATTACTAGCTCCTTTTAATTATCAAAATTGCTGCTAGCTCTCCTATCTTTATCACCATTAGCATTACCATAGTTATCTTCATTGTCAACACCAACATCACTATTGATAATACAACAAATGATATCTATATTTTTTAATTACATGTCTTTTAAAATACTAATTATATTAATACTTATGAAAGTCTAGTTGTATTTTCTATTTTAATCTGTTTAGCTCAAATAGGGAGAATTAGCGAAATCAATAAAAACACATCGAGTCTACCAAGTTTATACGCTACCATAAATAACGTATTATTTCATTAAATATAACATAATTCTTTTCCCTAAAATATTTAATATAATATATTAAAACTTCAAATCATTTTTTCTTATAATAATATCAAATATATATAAATAACTATGATATAAATAAAAAGGGCAAACTTGTCAATTTTACTCTGTCCAGTCCAGTACTTTGCAATTTCAAACACTGGACAGCACAAAAGCCTTCTCCAATAATTAAAAAGGGCAAAACTATCAAATTTACTATGTCCAGTCCAGTATTTTGCAATCCAGACACTGGACAGCATAAAAATCCTTGTCCAGTACTGAACAATCCAAACGTGATACAAAAATATTTTTTGTCCGGTCTTTCTTTTTTAGTACTGTCCAGTACTCCTTGTTCTGTCCAGTATCAGTAACCAAACAGTACCTAAAACTACAAACCCATGAAAAACAACCATTAGATTTCTCATAGGAATTTAAGTACTCATTAAAATGGCATATTACTATAAAGGATTACCGTAAAAAGTTAATAATGAGGCATTTCGATATTGTTATTTATTTTTATAAATAATTTATATATTGGAATTATAAAAAAAAAGGAAGAAAAAAAAAGAAAGAAAGTAAGGAGAGAATATCATAAAATGCTTTATGAAAATATCTCAAATGAGTTATAAATGTAAGAAGATTTTTTTTTTTTTTAACAAGATATCATAGGGACTCATTTTTGAACTAACAAGAAGCTTCATGTTTATTGTGTTGAAAATTGTTTTACTTCAACAAGTAAAACTAAAAATTTTTCAGTGATACAAAATACTAACTAATAAAATTTTACAGTCTATAATTAGTGATGCTTTTTTATCTTTCACTGGAGAACAAAAACCCATTAATTGATAAAATAAAATAATTATATAGCATCCTAGAAAAAATAAACTAAAGGGATAAACATCACACTTATTAAATTATAAATGAGTATTAACAACTCTGAATTAAAAGTGGTCCTACCAAAATAACGCAAAACCTATACTTTGATCAAAGAAAATATTAACATAAATAAATAAAAGATAAAACAACAAAAACAATCCCATTATTTGTGCATTGAAGTGTGTTAAGATGAAGGTGGAAGTAGTGAAGTGTGGAGCAAGGTTGCCAAACTTATATTTCTACTTAAAAGCATCAAAAGATTTGTAGAATTGAAACATAAAATTGGATCATAAAAACCGTAAGTTTTTATGACATACATAAATTAGTTGTCAAAAACTATAAATATGCTTATGAAATTTATAAAAAACTTAAAATACGTAATTGAAATAAAGAAATTCAACATAATTTTTTGTCATAATATAAGCTATAGTGTAAATAGTTAAGTACAAATTGTTATACTAATGTATAAAACTACAATATAAATATTAGTATTAATATAAATTACACTATAATATGAATCATCATAATAAAAAGTTAAACTAAAACAAGATATTAATCATTAACTGCTTTGTTATCATCAAAACTTTTACAAGATCACCCAACCATAATCATATTTATCTTTATTGTTAATGTCGTTATTGGTATGATCACCAATAATATCAGCACTTTTTTATTTTGATTTTTTAAGTATCTATTTGTATTTAATCTTCAACATCATCAATATTATAAATCTCTAAATCATCTTAATTCAAACTCTTTTGAACCATGACTCTTAAAGCTTATAAGTGCATCAACTTCCTCTATAATATTATTTTCATTTTTTCCTTACCCTTTATATTTGAATGATACCCAATAAATCATTATTCAATAAATTGAATATCTTATTCCTCAACTATCCATTCATCATCAATGGAATATATTTAATAGTAAAGCTAATAATCAAATCAACTCATGTTGCTTATAATTTGATGAGCTTGTTTTAAATTGTAGAAACTTGTTTTTTTTTCTTTATTAGTTTTGATAGTCCATTAGAGTCGTATAATTATATAGAATCATGTGGAGTCACATAAAATCATAAACTCATAGGATTGTACAAACAAAATAGTGATTTTGGCAACTTTAACATACAGAGATGGTGATGACTATGGCGAAATGTTTGGGGGACCTCCCACAATGAGCAAATGAGCTTCATTTGCTAAGGATATGGAGATTAAGATGGAAAAGTTATGTAGAGGAGGTATTTAATGTTTTCATGAGGGAGTGAAAAAAAGGCAAAAGTTAGACAGATGAGGTATTTAATGTTTTTATGAGGGTGTGAAAAAAAGGCAACCAAGTGTCAAAAAGGGGGATAGTAAAGGTCACTCTACCTTGATGAAAGCTTATATATATATCATAGATTAACACTTTTATAAATAATTTTTATGTTGTTTAGTAGCAACACGTTAACTTCTTACATGGTTAATAACATGTTAAGTTCTAGAGTTTAGTTTTGATGATAATAAAAGAGGATTAAAATATTTAATATGTTTATTCTTGAGTACAAGAGTTTCAAATTATATAGAAGTTGTTTAATGAACTTTTGAAACAGACAGAAGGTGTTTCAGAAGTTTAACAAAAGAGTTTTCAATAAAAATAAAGTAACAGAAGGTAGTTCAGAACTTCTAGATACTTCGTAAAAGTTGTTAATCTTATTAATAGTTGGATAGAAGTTCTTTCAGAACCTTTAAAACAAAGAGAGAAGTACGAAGTTTTTAGACAGAAGCTATTTTAGAACCTTTGCTATACGAAGACATTATAGGATTTTGTTTCTGAAGTTTCAACATAAACTTTAAGATAGCACGAGCAGTATGTGGTTCTAGTCAGAAGTTATTTCAGAACCTTCAGCGGGAAGAAGTACATGCTTGATAGAAGCATGTTCAAAACCTTTATGTATAAACACAAATTTTTCCAGATTAAAAAAAAATGATTAAATTTTGTGTTCTTATAATCTTTTCAAGGCCTAGCTCCACTTGTCAAGTATATTTAGGTAATATACTTGATGCGTTTTACTAAAGTAGGATTTATCATCTTAGGAATTTCATCACTTCAAGTTTTTATCAAAAGTTTTATTCAAAATTTATTTATTTTCCACTTTAATTTTGATTGCTGGTTCGTTGATATGTTGCAAAGACGTTTTTCTGAAATTTTTCATAATTTATTCTTGGATATATGTTTAAGGACAATAAGGTTAAGTTGAGGATAAATCTACAATAAAGATAAGGATAAATCTACAATAAAGATATGGTTATTATAAGAAGATAAGCTCCACAACATGAGAAATATCATGAAATCTCTTGAAGTTTATCTAGAAAAATCTTAACAAAGTTATCTTTTAAGCTTATCCAGTTTTTTAAATATTCAAATCCAATAAAAGATTTCTTCAACAAAAAGATACACATCATATGACATATTTCTATTGAAGATTATCTAGATTTTATCAAAGAGGAAATCTCGATCATTTCTATCAAAAGGATTATTCGAAATTCAAATTGTTGTTGTGTTTTTTTGTTAGTTGACCGTTGTTCTTCTTCTATAATAGAGAAAGAAGCTTTAGAAGTTTATGAAGATCAATCAAGAACATAAGCAGAAAATCTTCATCTTGCTATCCTTCAAAAGATGCACAAAAGAGTTCTCATTTAATTGTTATTGAACTTAATTGTAGAAGATACTTCATTTCTCTTCTTTGTTTATTTGATTGTTCTTGTGAGTGATTGAGAGTTGTTTATCATTGTAGTTGAGTAATTAGCTTAGTGTGAAAGCTAAAGAGACTTAGCAATAAGACTTTGCCACGATGTTAGTGTGTTTGTATTCTCAATTTGATTTTTGGTATAGTGAAACTCAATTGATAGAGACAACCGAGTTCCCAACGTGGAGACGGAAGAGAGGACATATGCATAAGGCAGAACCTCTATACATCATTGAGCCTTATTTTTCTCTCTCTCTCTATTTTTTATATAATTGCATGCTTATTGTTTATTTGTTGTTCACACCATTAGAATTTACATTCAAGAGTATTTTTATAAAGCTACGAAAAATTGTAATTTTCAATAATTAATCAATTCACCCCCCTCTTGATTAATTTAACGGAACCAACATAACAACATTAAATGTTGTGATTAGGAAAGAAACTCTCATAACTCAACTCACATTAAAATAGTTTAAATTTTTATAATTTAATTTAATTTTTTACTATATATATATTTTTTTAAATCTAAGTATGTGACTTACATAGGACTTGATAGATCTATAAGTTTAAAGGATTGACCTAATTATTGACCGCTAGGTCTCAAGTTAAGTCTAAAATCGCCAAAATGGTCAGGGTTTAGTGTTGGGCCATGATCTAATTTTAAGGCTAGCAATTTATGTTAACTCCTCATATTTTGTGTTTGTGTCTAAATGAATTCGTGTCTTGAAAACCTCAACCCGTAACTTGATTTGTTTATTAATCATGTATAAAAATCTAAACCTAAACTCATAACTCAACTCATTTAATAATTGTGTTTCATGTTTGGGTTTGATCTATTTGTTAATTAAAAAATTATAATTTAATTTATAAAATAGCTGTAAATATATAAGAAAAAGCTAATTATAAAATCAATATTTACATATAAAAATGATATAATCTTAACACTTAAATATAAAATTATAATATAACAAAAGTTTAATAAAATAAAGTTATATAATCTATAACATAGTATATATATTATAGGAACAATGTTGGCAGCGTTACTTAAACTTTAGACAAAAGTTTAAGTTACTACATAAAATTTGAATTTACTAAATAAAATTTTCATATTACCGATACTACTTACATTAAATATTGTGATGATTTATTTTTTCAGTCATATTCTTCAACCATTATTAGTGCAACACATGTCTTACTAGTTTAAAAATATCATATTGACACTGTTGGCTTCAATTGTTGAACACGATGGAAGAGCGTTATTTTTGTTTTATGTAGTTCGATCCATTTTTGTATTTTTTTTTAATTACTAAGTTCAAGACGTACAAAAATAATACCAATACAACATTCTTTAAACTAGTAGGGCACATATTGCACTAATGATGGTTGAAGTATATGACTAGATAGGTAATTGTGTCACAAGATTTAATGCAAATAATAGTCATGACACAAAAACTTTGAATTAAGTACTAAAATTAACAAAATTAAATTTTAGATAGTAAACTGATCTTTCGTTAAAAGTTTAAGTAGCAATCGTAACATTGTCCTATATGTACAATGTTATATACACACATATGTGTATATGTCTTATAGTTATATATATATAGCTTTTATGTTTATTATATATGTTATCTTTATATATATGTTGTATGTTATATATATTATTAATTATTTTGTTATTAAATGGGTTCATAAGTCGAACTCCTACCTGTTTATAGGATATGTTTAATAAACGGGTTCATAAATGGGTTTATCAGTTAAACTTAAACCCAAACATGAATTTTACTGTGTTTAAATGGGTCTGACCTGTTTGTTTCTTGTATTAATTTTTTCAGTGTGTTTATAATCATGTTGTGTTGTGTTCGGGTTCAGAGGTCGTGTCCCAAATTGCTAGCTCTATCTAATCTTAACCTATGCCCATATCCAATTTAAGTGTTTAATAACCTTTTCCAAGTTTAACTTATGTTCAAACTTTAACACATATCCTTTAGAAGCTCACGAAAGATTTCAAAAAGCATTAAAAAGCTTTGGCCCATCTTGTTCATCAATCATTAAGATGTAGTCACTAAGCATTGAATATTTTTAATGAATACCCCTCAACTCTTCGCTTTTAGAATAAAAGCAGGAATAGAATCAATTATCAAACTTGTAAGCCTAGAGATCAAATAGAGATAACAAGATTAAGAGTCCCTTATATTCTAGCTATTCTTATTTGGAGGTTAAAAGCTACAAAGTTGATACTATTAAACTTTTCCACCTCTCATATGAGTGCATGAATCTATTAAGACTATTTGTCTTTTTCTCTCCCTCCTTCATCCTATTTAAAGTGTCATCTCAAGTCACATCACCAATTTCTCATCACATAAATCACATGATTTGTGCTATGCTATATACACATAATGTACATCTATCAGATCCTTGCATCTATAAATGAAAATTGGATTAAAATCAAATAACATCGCTTTATAATAAATATTTATTAAAGTAAAACAGAGTTATTTTATCATATATACACACTTCACTTCTCTCTGCATGCCTCTTATATTATAAATCAAATAAAAAACATTAAAACATTACTCTATGTTTTGTTACCATATTTTCAAATAAAAAATATTTTTTTTCTTTTCTTTTTTTAGCATTTTCAACTTATTTCCATTAAACTTTATATTGTTAAAAATTAACAAACAACTACAAGTTGCTTTTTTTTTTTTTATTTCTTATTTTCATCTACTCGTATATGGATCCAATCTCTATTTTATATATATATATATTATAATTCCTTACATATCTTATTTATCCTTAAAATTAATGGTTTATACCATTAAATCTAAAGAAAAATACTTTTTATTCATTTTGCTCATTGAATATATATATATATATAGTTTTTTAAATTATTTTACCTAAAAGCATTACCACACTCACATTTATGAGCTAAGAACAACATGAAGGTGAATGTTAACATCAATGTTAAAATGATGCTAAAAAATGCAAGGAGTTTTGTGTGTGGAAAATGTTTTTTTTTTTTAAAAAAGAGAGTAGTAAAATAGATCCCGAGAAAAACTTAGTATGCAAGTAGAGTAGTGAAAACGCATCTGAAGTATGCACTTTCATTGTTCCACATATTTATAAAAGAAGGCATGCGCATATAAATTTAAAGTTATATAGAAGACACATACAATGCATACGCCTTTTGCGGATTATAAATAAAACCTAAACAGCAACAAACAAAAGGCACAAGAAACAAATAGTACTCAAAATCTTTCCCCCTTTCTTGAGTTCCCTCTCTTCCCCACTCTATCAACACCTACTTTAGGTGATTTTTCTTGAAGATTTGTGCCAATTTCAAGCTCCCATTGCGAAATCACACTAAGGTAAGCAAATATTTTTCAACAAAATTGCTTTTTTACATGTCCATTAGAACTAGATTTATAATGTGTCAATGTTTAAAATGCGTGGAGTTTAATCTATAGTTTAGACAATTGTATACGTAGAAACAATTGATTTTTGGTAGTGTATGAGTTATGGATGTAATTGGTCTTGAATGTAGGTGTTGTAACTGCATATAAGTTGATTTGGGATTAATAGCAAGTGCATGCAAAGTGTTTGTGAAAATGCTTGAAAGGGGAATTAGTTGTGTAGAGAGTAGAGACCATTTTGTGCAAAATTAGACCATGGAGTTAATGGATAAAACCAGTGTGCATGCAATTTGTGATTGAAAAGCGTGGAGTTTTTTTTTTGTCAAGACTAAATGAAAACATGTTGTTTGATTAGGTTGACAATGGTTGCATTTGTCAAATTTATAATATATGCACATGAAATATCATAGATGGTAATAGCGATTTGGCGTATGATAAGCTGTCGATCAAGAAGTTAAAAGTGAGGATAAATTCAAACTATTGCAAATTTGTATATAAGATATGTTGAGGAATTGGAGTCAATCTTGATACAATGAATGTTGAAATATTTCATAGACACCCATGCTACTTTCAAGCCGGTGCATCATACAGCTTGATGTCTATTAAAGATGATGATGATGTTGAGAATTTCATAGAAATGGTTGTAGCTTTTGAGGAAGATCTCATGCAAGAGTTGTATGTCCAAGCTAATGAAACACTAGATCCTCCATATGGACAATATACATCAATAGAAAATATTTCAATTAATTAGAAGATTATAGACTAAACATGATGACTAATTCACTAATGTGTGATGCAGTTGATCTATTGCCAACTTCCAAACCATCATGAGAAGAAGAAGATTCAAGTGAAGAAGAATAAAATGAGGAAGTTCAAGGCTAGTTGAAAATGATATAGGTGTGGAAAGATATTACCTTGGCGAAGATGATGAGGGGTCTTAGGAAGAGGAGGCCGATCTTTCTTAGAATGTGCTAAATGATATGCATGTAACATATCCTTCAATGATTGAGCATTTAATATAGACACAACAACACTCACAAGAGAGTTAAACAGAATGTTTTAGTGTTAGAGAAGTGATTTCGTTTTTTAATATAGGGGGAGGTGATGGTTACATCACTTTTAAGGAAGAAATGAACGAGATGTATACTAACCTAAAGAGTGGTGTTTAGCTAAGAAAAGGCATGAGATTCAAAAGTAAAGAAGAGTTAATGCAAGCCATTAAGATGTTTCACAATAAATATCATTGCAATTTTGTTATTAAAGAATTGAATAGGTCCCTATGGTCCATGTTTTGTGCAAAAAGGCATAGTGATTGCAAATGGAAGCTAAGGGCTTGCAAGGAAAAAATAGAAGGTGCTTTTGTTGTGACTATATTCCAAGGACCTCACATATGTCAATGTGGCTTTGTATTAGGATCATCCAAAGTTAGATTGTAATATAATGGCTAAAATATTTCTAGACTATGTTAAGAAGAATCTAATATAAAGGTTGTTGACCTTAATGCAGTAATTGAAAATAGTTTTGAATGCACAAATTTTAGGAGAAGGGTGTAAGATGTTAAGTAAAAAGTGATTGCATCGGTGTATAGTGACTAGGATAAGTCATACAATGAATTGCCAAAACTCTTGAATGCTATCAAATTTAGTAATCTTGGGACGAAGGTTGATTAGGGGTAGCAATATTCGTTGATCCTTAGGGAATCAATCTTAAAATGGGCTTTTTAAACATTTTGCCATTATATAGAGGCTTTCAAGCACTATCAGCCTATCATGAGTATTGATAGTATGTTTTTATATGGGAAATATACTCACAAGCTTCTCATTACTTGTAGCATGGATGGAAATAATTGCATAGTACCCCTAGCTTTTTCTTTGGTTGATGAAGAGTTTGCTGAAACATGAGGATAGTTTCTATGAAAAGTGAAGGAACTTGTGATTAGTGAGCATGGAGAAACCATTTACCTAATATCTGATAGACATTGAGGTATTATGGTAGGTATAGGTATTGCTCTTACATTATCTTATACAAATTGGCTTATTTTAATTGCTAACTATGAGAATTTTTTTGCTTATGCCTTTATAGGTAGACGTTTTGTTGATAGTCAAGCAAGCATGAGTTGTGATTGTAATGCGATGAAGGCAGCATCCCATTAGATCCTCGTATGTTTCCTTATCCACAGTAGGTTGGATTTCTGGGACTAAACTGCCTTCCATTCATTCAGTTGGATTAGGTCTTGTTGACTGCATTGGTGGAGAGGTAGAGGCTTGCGACATACACTTTCTATATAGCCCATCAAAAGATAACAATTACCTTGTAAGATGTAGAGGTCTAGCTTAGGCTACCAATTGATGGAGAGGTGGTTACTAGCAACACCGGCCTTGATTGGGCATCTTAGTGTGAGCGACTGTTAGGTGAGAGGCCTCATGCTATGTAGGTTAGGGGTGGGTGCATTAACCTATCAAGACTTTAGAGTAGATTCAAGATACTACATGCTGGGGCTACATATGAGACGGTCAAATGGCACATACACACGTACATCATGCAATTGTTTTAAAGGATATCGTTTGCTGATAAATCAAGGAACCTTGTGCACTGCATGTTTTTATCGCTCTTAAAGGACTTTACACTTGCAAATTAATATAGTTAGGACTCCATATGTTTAACCTGGTTATACCGTTAGCTATTTAGGGCATTTCTTAGTACTACACACGGGATGGGGGAGTAGTGATCCTCCTCCCAGTCTTAGCTTAGGATAGGTTCCTTTGCATTACTCTATTAACCAGATACGATGTTACCATTGAGATAGATAAGTCATTAGTAGATTGGTAGAGGATAGTACGAGACACAACCTAACATCCTACATATGTTGTGTAAGTGTATATAGATGCTTTCAATCGACAGCCTTTAGATCAGGTTTATCATATTTCTTGTTTGCTTTTCAACCTTATTTTATATAATGTAACCCTTTGCTAATTGGTGTGCTTTCAATGTTAGGTTGTGTGGTAGTCATATCTTAACAATCTAATTGATGCTCTTTTCCTATTTTGTAGTATGTAGAGACACATTTAGATATCTTAGGTGCTGTTGATCTGCTTCCACATTGTGGAGTGGTGTTTCCTTGGGTCCGTCTATCATTAATTTAACGGCTACCAGTGGGTCCCTCCTGATATTAGTACAAAGCCCTACTTACATCGGATTGACTTGTAAGGGCGAATAGATGTCAATTAGTTGGAGTTACATGCAAGATACATTAGCTTCGAGGACATTCATCATGAAAACTTAATGTAGCTAGACTTTTGTGGTAGTGTGCATTTAGATTACTTCCCCTAGTATAGATGTATTGGCTGATGGTAAATTAAGATGTCTAGGGTAGTCGTTGGACATTTGGTAAGTGTGCCTTTCCATTTATTCATTAAATCTACTACTTTAGTCCCTTTCACTAATGCATTTTCCCTTATTTGTATATTTAAGCCGACACCTTTTGATAGATTCACTTGGCTCCTAATCTACCTACAACAATTGCCCTTATAGATAGAGGTGCATAGTTTGTTGACAAGCATAGCGGGGTTGTACTATTCCCTCCCATTCATCAAGAGTCGCTATAACATGAGGAGGAAGATCTAGAGCAACTAATAGATCTTGTACATATACTAGTGCCTTGTATTAAAGGTAGAGGCATTAAAGTTAGTGGGGGTGACAGAGGGGTAGGCAAAACTCACATTAAGATGCCCCACCACATCTTTCCTTAGAGCATGGGTGGGTTAAGGATGTTATAAGTAGCTTGGTTTCAGAGGATAGCACATTTATCATTCCCCAACATCACTCCTTCAATAGACCATTCCTTGCACTACTTGCTCATTGGAAGACACATTGGCTTACTTGAAATCGACAAAAGCTCATAGTTTTCGATGCAACCAAGTGCAATGCCACCATGAGATTTGGAGAAGCATCTAAAGCTTCCAACTACATAGGAGTCACATGCTCCCCCTACCATTGATGCTCACAACGTCATAGAGAATAAATCTATGTTATCTCGAATGACTAGACACTTCATTTGGAGTAGGAGTAGACTAATAGATCTCGTACCTGTACTAGCGCCCTGTACTAAAGGTAGAGGCATTAGAGTTAGAGGGGGTGACAGAGGGGTAGGCAAAACTCACATTAAGATGCCCTACCACACCTTTCCTTAGAGCTTGGGTGGGTTGAGGATGTTATAAGTAGCTTGGTTTCAAAGGATAGCACATTTATCACTCCCCAGCATCACCCCTTCAATAGACCATCCCTTGCACTACTTGCTCATTGGAAGACACATTAACCTACTTAAAATCGGCAAAAGCTCATAGTTTTTTATTCAACCAAGCGCAATGCCACCATGATGCTCATAATGTCATAGAGCATAAATCTATGTTATCTCGAATGACTAGATACTTCATTAGGAGTAGGAGCAGATGCGATTAAACTTGTCTGGGATTTTTTTAAGTAACTTTCAAATATAGTTATATCTCTAATTAGTTTAAGTATAAAATTCGAATGTTTAAAACTTTTTTTACATTTTGCCTCTTCTCTTATGCACTTTTGTATTTCTCTATTTTTGCATTAAAAGTTTCAACTACCCATTACTTATGAAGTATAAAATCTAGATTTTAAGTTTATAATACATCGACTACGGTTGATATTGTAAATGTCTTAAATTGATTTTTTCTAAGTATCTATTATGTTTGCTTGTTTAACTTGGCGATGTTTGAAATTACTCTCGAGCTTGTGTCAACTCTATTTACTAGTTGGAGTTTTTAATATCCGTAATTCATTAGGATCTTGTATTTTTAGGAATATTGTGCCGTTTCTGTGTTGGAGCTATGAAATTCACAAAGAATGCATATACATAACATGTACATTTCATTATAAACTTTTGTAATAGTAAAAAGGTATACTGCACATGCATTTTTACTATTTCACTCTAGTTTACATTTTTTTTTTCAAAAATAACATTTTTCTCGTACAAAAGTCAAAATGCAATAGTGGGGTCTCTTTGCCACAACTTCTACCGGATTAGACCGACAAGCCGTTGATTTCAACAAATGATCAAAAACTATGTTCTAGCTCTAGTCACCACTTAAATCCATTCCCCTACCCGACACCAACCTTTCTCTCTCCTTGCCCTCAGGAATCAACCAGCAATGGGCTGTTGTGGGGACGAAGACGACGATGGCACTTCACTTTCACCTCCATCTCCTGCCTACTCTACCTCCACCACCACCCCTCCACCTGCTTCTCCTCCTCTTCCCTCTCTCTCCAGTCTCACAATCTCTCCTCTCAACTCCCACTTCACTGCCCTAACCTGCCGCGACACTCTTCTCTTAATCTTCCAGAAACTCCCTATCCCCGATCTCGCACGTGCGAGCTGCGTCTGCCGTGTCTGGAACTCGGTTGCATCCGATAAGGACATCGTGATTGGCGCCTTTAAAGCGCCATGGAGGCTCAAGGATGTCGTTGGTTTTCCCTCGTCTGGAAACTTCTGGAGAGATAATAGCCTCGGAAAGTTTGCCATCTCGCACCGCGTTGCTCGCGGCGATAGCGTCACGAGCCTCGCCGTCAAGTATTCCGTACAGGTATGTGCAATTGATTTGTGATGAATTACGGTCAATTTGTGTCGTTTTAGTATATGTCCACTCTGAATTCGATTTATAAAGTGGTATACTATGAATAATTAGGGCTTTCAGATATACCTATAAAATTGTTCAGCTCTCTGTATCCCCAGAGAAGATTAAGTGCCATTTAGCTAAAGGATCAAGTTTTCAATGCCAAATGGTGTTCCATCCCTATCTACTCCACCGTTTGCTGCCATGTATGAATTAAAAAGAGGGGAAAACCTGTGCTTTCATCAAACATTCTTTGGACATAACATTGAGGGGATATGAGGACATTATCTAGGAATGAGGAAACTTTGTCCCGTATCATCTTATCCAATGACAAATATTGAGAGGTCTGTTGAGGATTCCTTGGAATCGTAATGTGGGTTTGGATTTGGATTTAAAGGTCAACAGTCGAAGTTTACATTTTTGAGACCCACAGAATTGTGTATGATAGCAATGGTATTATATCGGAACCGATAAGACTCAGCATATTGAAATTTCAGTAGTTACCAATTATCAAGTTGTGTAGTTTATTTATTTATTTATTTTTTGGTTTTGTTACTCTATTTACTGTTCAGCAGTCTGGAACCACCACTACAAACAAGGGTTCTCTATTAAAAATATTATGCAATTCACATCACTGATAGCACTGAGCTTATGTGTGGATGCCTCTAGCTGGCATTGAAAGGAAGCTTAAGTTCGCAATGTGTTAACTTAAATTTGATAAATGCGGTTGCTTGATTTTTGTTGTGGCTATGTATGTAGATTGGATGTTTTCACACTTAAAATTGACTTGGAATGAACCAGTCTACCTCGTGGCTTAGTGAAGATTGAGAGAATGAAACCAGGCACCACTCGATCTTTGAAACCTTTTATTTTAACATCTTGTTCATAATTGCGGGCCTTTGCTTAGAAATGCTTTGTCAGTTAATCAAGTTTTTTTATGAATTAGTTGTAGGAGAGCACTCATAGATTGTGAGAGTAATACTCATGCTGCATTATGCTCTGTCAAGGACCCAAAACCTCCAGTTTGCAGTGGAACAACCCTACTATTGCTGCGATTTATGAAAGACCATACAGCATGCACATCTGAAAAATTGACTTATGTGTGGATGCCTCTAGCTGGCATTGAAAGGAAGCTTAAGTTCGCAATGTGTTAACTTAAATTTGATAAATGCGGTTGCTTGATTTTTGCTGTGGCTATGCATGTAGATTGGATGTTTTAACACCCGTCAAAATTGACTTGGAATGAACCAGTCTACCTTGTGGCTTAGTGAAGATTGAGAGAATGAAACCGGGCACCACTTGTTCTTTGAAACCTTTTATTTTAACATCTTGTTCATAACCACGGGCCTTTGGAGCTTTGAAATGCTTTGTCAGTTAATCATGTTTTTTTATGAATTAGTTGTAGGAGAGCACTCATAGATTGTGAGAGTAATACTCATGCTGCTTTATGCTCTGTCAAGGACCCAAAACCTCTTGTTTGCGGTGGAACAACCCAACTATTGCAGCGATTTATGAAAGACCGTACAGCATGCACATCTGAAAACAATTGTGCATATGCTTTGCTAGAGTTTTTATAACCTCTTGAGATGTAGGAATCAATTGATATTGGTCCTTTTCTTATTGGTAGCTTCAGCTTTAGTAAGTTTTGTGCCAATGCTGACTATCATTTACTCGAAGGAACACTGTTGTACATTTAGGATTTTCTGTATCTTTTCTGGTATGCAATGCAAACTTTCTGAGTCTGTTCTCCATAAGATGCACTTAGAGCACAAATTTCACTTCTTTTATATATTTTAATCTGTAATTCTTGTCTACTTTGAGGATTTCCTTCCCGAGGTCAGCACCCTATTGATGATAATAACATGCATGTATTCCATGATGCTGGCAGGTCATGGATATAAAGCGTTTGAATAATATGATGAGTGACCACGGAGTATATTCAAGGGAGAGGTTGCTAATCCCTATAAGCAATCCCGAGGTTCTCATCGATGCCACATGCTACATTGAGCTGGATAATCATGCGAAAAGAGAAGTTGCCGTTCTCTATCTAGAAGGCAGCCCTGACATAAAGGTAAGCTCGTTGTTAAATCGGACAACTTCAGAGCGAAGCAAAAAGAGAATACTTGACTCCTTGAAGAGGAGCATGCATGTTGACGACGGAACTGCTCGGTATTATTTGTCTCTTTCCAACGGTGATCCCCGTGCTGCATTATCCCAATTCTCTGAAGACCTGTGCTGGGAGAGGTCAGTGGGATTAACATGATTTGCAGATGGATCTCATTAACGAGTGTTCATGTGACATTTGTTAAAGGCCTAAGAAAGAACTCCACCATATATTTCAAGATTGATTATACAATTTTCCAGAGAAAGTGATCGAATGAGAAGTTTATTTATTTGGGCTTTTAACAAGTATCTCTGACCACCTGTAATATTTTCCTTCGTAAATAACACCCAGCATATTGGAAGCTGTGACATAAGAAAACTAGAGGCTTATGGTGGGCTGCACCGGTGCTGCATGCTTCAGCCTCGGATGAATTGTCTTCCTCAGGAATCCATCCCAAGTAAAACTCAAGGGAACCAGCTGTCATTTCTGATGTATGTTCCATTGTTCAGAGGGATGAACGGTCCCTTAGTAGTGTATATCCTCGATACTCTCTCAATTTGAGCTCTCAGATGGTGATTAAAAGCTATTTTGATCTTTGTCATGGCTGTAATTGTTAATAGACTGTTCTGAATCTATCTTATACAGCCCTGAGTTGTCTGTCTTGTGGTTGACATCGTTCTGGGCAACTATCAATCCTTCTCGCAGAAAAGGAATGTGCAATACAATACTAGTGACTATAAAGAAACCGTGCCACTGCTAAGAATGGGTATTAAAATTATGGTTCAATAACTGAATATATGTAACTTGCTACATTATTAAATGAGACTGATAAAAATAATTATGAAAATCATTTTTACATGTATTTCTCAAATTCGAAAAAAAACTTAGAAAACGTTATCGTAAATGTAATCCGCCATTGACATGTAAATTTATCGGTGAATGAATATGAAGGTGTGGTTTAATATCGTGCATGGTTGTAAGTTGTCATTTGGTACTTGTAAAGGTTATTATCAAATTATTTGACTTCATATGTAAACCACGTATTTATTGCTTCCAATTGTGAGGGGGTCTTTCCGAATTAATGTTTTGCATGTTTTATTTGTTTCTGGGCTATATTATAAAGTTAATGGTGTATTCGTTTCGTTGGGAACATTTTTCAGATTTTTTTTTTTGGTAAATTAAATACGGAGTATCTGTGTTTTTACACTTTCTACTTTGAGTATTCGAATTTTTATTTTTTACACTTCTTGGTTTTGCTTCCTGATCGTGACATTAACAGAACAGTAGTAATTAACGAAATTGGGGATGTCAGTATAATTTTTACCTCAGGATGTGCATTAACAAAATCAAGCAGTCTCAATCGAAAAATCTTCCTCATATTCATATGACACTTCAGATTTTGACATTCCATCCTTCTCTATGTCAACAGCATCCTGCGCAATGTGCAGGTTCTACTTCATACAACTAGCTCTCTCATGAAAGTGTGAACTTTCTTAAACTTCAAGCTGTCGGCGAAGATAAACTTCAACTAGGAAAGATACTTATAATTAAATCTCCTAACTACAGCTTATTGTAAAATCAGAAACTCTGTCAAAAACCAAATCGACTTGGCTTTGAATTTAGGATTTGGAGTTAGTGTTTTCCTTTCTTCGTTTTTCTTCAAAACTAGCGATGTTAACATAAATTATTTTTTTTTAACGAAACACCGATATATAAAGTATAAGAATGAAAATATAAGTATTTAAAATAAAAAATTATGAAAACACAAGTATCAAATATATAATTTACTTTCTTTTTAGTGCTTATAATTGAAGTGTTGTAATTACTTGATTTTTTTAATGATGATTAATTATTTTTTAAAAACCATATGCAATCGTACTCTCATATAGTTTTAATAAAATTAAATATTTAAAAAAGTTAGATATTAAACCGAGATGAATAAAAAACAAAATGCGCTTACTCAGGCTCTACGAGTTGAGCCAGCCTAGTAATTACAGTTAATGATTTTGCTTCGTAGTCAATAAGTTAGTTAGTTATTTATTGCAAATTAAATTGCATGTAATGTAATTGGGGGCAAGTATTAGTTTGTCCTTTTGAAATAAATTAAATTTTAAAATATATTTAAAAAAATATTTTTAAAATAATAAAATAAAACTGTAATTTCAAAATGTGAATAAATCGTATATTAAATATTAAATATGCCATTTCTTCTAATTCTTTCTCTTTAGTCGAAGTCCAACAGAAAATCACCCCTCCAAAACTAAGCAACTCCAGCACGCACAAGGGCAAACTTCGAGTCCCTGATCCTAGATTCCATTGCCACGGCCATCTGGTTCACCTGTGCTCTGCCATAAGAATTTGGAGTCCATATATTATGGTGAAGGTTAAAAATAAAAAAACAGATTGAACGAGTCCTCCATCCACATGCTGTGATTCTTGCTCAAAAAAATAGATCGAACGCTTATGCTCGAGTCCTAAAGACTAAAGAAAATCGCACGTTTTAAAACGATAACTGACGGATACTTTTTTCAGAATTTTTTTAATAAATTAATTTGCTTTGAAGGCGCTCACGCATTTCTCCGTAATCGGCTCGCCGTTTCCTTTTTATTTTATTTTATTTTTTTAAAGAAAAGAAAATACAATCACTTGCAGGGGAAGTAGTTCTTCTTCTTCTTCTTCTTTTTCTTCCCTCCTTTCAAAACAAAATGCCCTAAAAACTGGCGCCAAAAAACTCTTTCTCTCACTAGAACGTACGAAGTTTCGTCGAGTGATAATCAAAATGGACGAAACTCATGCACAGACACAAACTCAAACGCAAACGCAAACGGTTGAATACACGCCGTCGGATTGCAACTACGTTTTCTCCATTCGAATCGTATCAATCGACTTCTACATGGCTCCTCCAATCCCTAGCATCGACATATCCTACAGTTCCTTCCACGGTATTTTACTCTTTACACTCTCTCCACTTCATTTACGTTCTAGAACGATGTGGTTTTTGCTCATCCACCGTTTGACTGCTGAAATTTCAATGCATCTTGCGTAGGAGTGCTTTTTAATTTAAAACGGCACTGGTTATATGGACAAGTTTTCGTTGTTGGATGAATTTTCAGATCCAGCCAGTGCGGGTGCGGTGGATGAAACTTGTCATATACGATGAATATTTGCACTGTGTTTGGTAATTAATTATAGAGAAATGACTGGAAAAGATCGGGAGAGAAAGGAAAAGAAAAAGAATGAAAACTTTATCTGGATATCTAAGAAGGACATGGAAGGAAGTGTTCATATTCTATTGTTTGATTGGCCTCCTGAGAACCTATCCATGGGGGAGGCATATTCCTTGTTAAGGGGACAGCACCAACCTGTTTAATGGTTTGGAGTAGTTTGGTACAAAGGAAATACTCCTAGATGCACCTTCATTTTATGGTTGGCAGCCCTAGAGAAACTTCTCACCATGGACGGATTAGTACTTGGGGTGTTCTTTCAGGTGTTCTTTGTGCATTTTGGAAGAAGAGGCACACATGCACCTGTTTGTGAAGTGTGTTTATGCATCTGCGATATGGAGTAAAATATAGGAATTGTTTCAGATCATTGCCACTTACTTCAAGTAGAAGAGTTCCATCTGTGGTTATTTATTATACTTGGAAGGAAAGAAAAGAGTGGGGTCTACTTCTCTTTTTATGGATGTCTTGGTTAGGTGCTTTTTTATTTCTTGTTTTATTGTAAAAAATAGAACATCTTTGTGATTTTTGCCAAATTATTGATCTAGGCACCCTTTTTATTCTTGTTGGTGCTTTGATCATTAACTTAGGACTCTTGTAAGTGTTTTATCTTGCCTTGCGTGGTGGGTCGTACCCTCTCTTTTCCTTATCAATGAAAAACACAAAAAAATCTGACATTATCCAATCACAAATATATGGCTTAAAGGTGGAAGCTTTTTCACTCATTTCTCTCCAATTCCTCTTCACTTAATATCCCAAGACCAAAATTTCCATTCATTGTTACCGTTATCCTTCCCTTTCACATCTCCTTGTTGACCAAACAGTGATAATTGGGGTGCATTTTATGCCCTTTTTTCCTATATGTGGCAGTATGTAACTTGTGGAAAACATATGATAATTTCCAAATGGGACATACAAGATTTGTACATGGGTGCTACATATAGGAATTTGAATGGGGATCCTGGGCAAGTTCATCCAAGAGGGAAGTTAAAAGTGTGTGGTATATTTACTGTTTTAAGCTATTAGATAGTTGGTTCAGTCAAGTTGTATTATTTTTACAGTTACTGCAAAATGAGATTCATGCACTATCTCCATCATATCTCAAGCTTATGTACATGCTATTCGCAGCTTAATACAAGAGTTCACCACTCCATAGTTTGGGAAATGTTTGTGTCTAGGTGTTTCATACAGCTGATATATCCAGGCTATAGTAATTGGCTATGTAATATGGATGCATCACATAATGGGAGGAAAGAATGGGATAAGGGTCAAGAATCATGGTTGCTGAACTGATATTAGATTCTTAGTACCCTTTGTTTCATGAAACCAGGAAACAGGGCTAATGGCAGATTGTATTACTCAAATATTAATTGATTTTTTGATGAATTAAATAATTTCTTGGAATTGACCTATTGTAGAATGGATAAGCAGTTAGTACAAACTAGGCATGTAAAGTTTCATGTCCAGATGATGTTTTATGCATTGCTAATTCCTTTTAGCTTGCTGGTTTGAAACCAAACTTGTTTGTTTTAGTATTTGTTATCTTGCTAGGAAAGTTAAAAAGATGGAAAGTAAACTTCTATTGGTTAATTATTTGGTTTTGTTATGAATAAAATGGTGGTTTGCCTGATTACTTTTTGTTATTTACTGGTGAAGGTGAAAAGGTCATTGAGGTACCTGTTGTTAGAGTCTATGGCTCAACTCCAGCTGGTCAGAAAACTTGCTTGCATGTACATAAGGTGATTACTAATTTGCTCTTGCTATCTTGGAGTGGTTCCCTTATAGATAATGTATGACTGACGTTATGCATATTTGTCTAGATTATGATTTTTATGACTTATTTATTTATTTATTTTTTTAAGAAATGAGCATAAATTTGGTCTTAAAAATATATTACAGCGCCACCTATGCTTTTGCAAAGCATGATTGAAGGCTACTTCTTTTGTTTAAATCAGCTTAATGTAGATAGCGAGAATTGGGAAATTTGTCGAACACAATTCTTTGTTTTCTTAATGTGAATAAATTCAATTATAAACAACATCTCCATTCTCAAAAATTGTTACTAGTAATCTAAATGGGGATTAGCTAGTGATTGTTTTAAGTCAACACCCTAAGTAAATAATACCTTCTACAAAGGTTCTTTTATTTTATTTTATTTATCTATGGGGTGGAGCTTGGGAAGAAACAACTTATTTTACTATTTGAATGGCAAATTGTGGAGCAAATATCTTATTTGATAGCACTCCCCCACCCCATCCCACTTGTTGCTAGCATGGTGTCCTTGCATTGAGAAAAAGCGTAACACCTAAAATGCTATTTGTTTACAAAATTTGAGAAAATAAATTGAAAGAGAACAACTCTTCAGAGAGATAAAGAGATGAAATTCCGAGGCATCGGAAGGAAGTTGGTGATTATGTAGACATATCTTGAATGCTCTAATGCCATTCTCAGTTAGTCTTGGGCATTTGGGATAATTTTATATGATCGCTCACTTCATCTAGATGGACTTATGTTTTCCTTCCTACTTATTCTGTCAATTTTTTTTTGATATAGTAGTAATTGAAGTGCATTACCCAACACATCTTTATTAGTCATATGTACATATAGCTTAGGCAGTCAATTTACCTTGTTCTTGGGATTTTATTAGTTTTTATTCTTTGGGCAGGCTCTACCCTACTTGTATGTTCCATGTGCAGATATTCCACTTCAGTCCATGTCAGAAGGTATGCAAATGTTTCCAACATCTAGCTAGGTCCATTACCTCTAATTTAAACCTACATAAACTTGCAGGCCATCCTAGAGTTGTAGAGTTAGCAACTGATAGAAAAATGGTTAATTTTCACGGAGTGGAGTCTTATGCTTATGCTATATCAGTCATATTGATGGATCAATTTAACAAAGCTACTCTGCATGCATGTGTTACTTTGTCCTAACAGTAATTTTTCCTTCTTGAATGTTATAGGAGATGTGTATACAAATGCTATATCTCTTGCCCTCGAGAAAGCCTTGAAGGTGAGCTTTATTTCATGAAATTGAATGGTGGATTTGCTAGACTAATCTTGTCCTTCCATATTTTTTCCCATGGTTTTTTAGTGATAACATTTTCTTTCAACTACAAATTGTAGTGTGAAACTTATTCCTATGTTGTCACAGCTCAAAGGCAATGCTGCTGTCAAGCGACAACATGTTCATGGTTGCAGTGTTGTTAGAGCAAGGAGATTTTATGGTTATCATGCCTTAGAAGAGCTATTTGTCAAGATATACCTGTATCCATCCAAATAATCATTTCATTCTGGATTTTGCTTTAAATAACTCCCTGAAATTATTCCATTGTTTTGCCCTAACTGAATCCAGCTATAATCCGCATGACGTCTCTCGAGCTGCCAAGCTTTTACTTGTATGTTGAAATTATTGCCTATAGTTACATTTTTTTTACACAATTTTCTTGCTAAATTTTTTGTTCTTTTGATATTATTTCCCTAGCAGGGCAGATTTTCTCACTGGCTATGTAAACAATGCATGGTAATTTATTATGTGAAACCTAGTACGCATTAATGGTTTCTCTCCTCAAAGACAGAGTAACTGTTTAGTTGGCAGCAAATATAGCACATGTTTTTTTTTTTTTTTTGGGTTTTTGGGGCAGGGGTGGGGGGTGTGGTTTGTTGAACACCTATTCTTAAGTTGTTTTGCATGTGGTGGAATCTGATGGACTATTTCATTATGCTTTGCTCTCTGTAACTCTACATGGATATAGTCTTCATAAGCAACTAAAATATTGATGATAGTTTACTCTCAATTGAGTGCGGTTTGAAAAGGTGAAATTTCATTGGAGCCTGCTGTGACATCTAGATGGCTGGTGGATGATGATTCCTATAGCTTTTATTCCTCTAAGCTTTCCCCTGAAGTGGCACTCTTGGGCTCTTACTGTGTATAATACTGGCAAGAACATCTTAACAAGTCAGCTTTCTTCTCTCTATAATTGAAGGGGACAAGTAGTCTGGTCATTGATTATGTGTCAATTTCTTTTAAGGCTGATCCGGGCAGATGAACATGGAAAAAAATGCTCTTAAATAAGCACATAGGTCTGTTTGTATATTTAAACAATAAATCATAAATTCTTGATGGCCATGTATAGATATGTCCTTTTGGACCCTTTTAATTTTAGATTTGTGTTGGTGTCCGTGGCTTATTAAACATTGTTTTCAGGTGCTTATGCCATTCATTTTCTTTGCTTACTTATTCACCAAGGTGCTTGCAATTTATGGTATGAAACCTTGCTTTGCAGGGAGGTGCTATTTTTGATAGAAGTGTACAGTCCCATGAATCCCACATTCCCTATCTTCTTCAGTTTCTGGTAACTATCTTTTTGTTGTTCTTTGTTGGTTGGATGACAGTGCCACCTTCTCTACATCAAGGATAGAGTATTTTTGCTTAGGTGAAGTAGTCCAGGCAGTGTTTGAAATGACTAGGAATAGCACAATGATGATCTGATCGTACCTGAATGAGTTTCTAGAACAATGGAGAAGCAACTTGCCCTAAGCTATTTAAACCATCCCCATACAATTCCATGGCCAACAATTACAAAAATACCCCCCTACACTAAAACAACACTGTACCATCCAACCAACCGTAGGTATAATGCTCCACACTCTCTACACAAATACTCTCACATAACTAATAAACACAACACCACAACAGAACAATCACACACCAAAACAGACACAACACGACAACACCCACTGCATAATTACATACAACACAGATTGCACATTCACACACTACACAATTACATACAACACATATTACAGTTAATGAGACAAGCGCCTCTTATAAACCCTTAACAAGGGTTTATGTTCTTTAGGATATGTTGCAGTGTTCTTCTATGTGTCCCCATTATCATGGGTTTTCATACGGATATTTGGGGTCCCCTTACTGTTTCTAATGTTTCTTAAGCACAATGGTTTGTGACTTTCATTAATGATTATACTTGGGTCACTTAGGTTTTCTTGCTCAAGAATAAATCCGATGTCAGTTCTGTATTCCTTAATTTCTTTTCAGCGATAAAAAAGCAGTTAGGTGTGAGTATTAAAAGATTAAGATTTGATAATACTTGAGATTGTTTCAATCAAATTATCACTCCTTACTGTCAAAAAGAAGGAATAATTCATGAATCTTCATATGTCAAAACACCACAACAAAATAGGGTGGCCGAGAGAAAAAATGGACATCTTTTAGATCAAATACGAGCATTGTTGTTTTAGAAATGTGTTCCAAAACATTTTTAGGGGGAAGCTATTTTCATAACCACATATTTTATTAATAGATTGTCTATTTGAGTTTTAGGATTCAAGAGCCCAGTGGAAGGACTTTCGTCTTTCTATCCAAATTTGTTCATCACCAATAATCTTACACCTTGCATTTTTGGGTGTGTATCCTTTGTTCATGTTCACAATCAAGATAGATGGAAACTTGATCCTCGAGCCCTAAAGTATGTTTTTTTGGGATATTCCTCAACTAAAAAAAAAGGGTATAAGTGCTATCATCCTCCATCTAAGAAATTTTGTGTCAAGGGATGTCACTTTTAGTGAGCAAAAAGCCTATTTCACTCAACCTTATCATTAGGGGGAGAGCTTTAGGGAAGATAAGGTGAGTTTAGAGAGTTTTCTTCTTAAGTTGAGCGATCTTTCTCTATCAACTCAATCCCTTTAGCCTACACCTATTGGATCCACATCAGTTGAGCCCTCGCTACTCCAATTTCAAGTCCACTTGTTCTTGACCTTGAAAAATCTGTTCTTAAAGACATGCAATTTAGTAAGAACTTAGTGTACTCAAGACAAAAAAGGGACATTCACATTCTAGGATCTATGCAAGTTTAAAAATTTGACCTTAGTCTTTCAAATGAGGTAACAATTTCTGATTTTCAGCCTTGCAAAGTGAAATTGAACCTCAAATTAATGATAGTGATCAGAATCTGCCAATTGCTCTTAGGAAGGGAAAGAAAGAATGCATAAAAGACCACTATACCCCTTGTCACACTATCTCTCTTTCCAAAAATTCTTGCCTACCTACAGAGTCTTTCTTGTCAACCTTCACATTGTCATCCTTCCCACTACCCTATCTGAGGCATTGTCTAATGAAAAATGGAAGCAAGTCATAGACATTGAAATGGAGATCCTTAAGAAGAATAGGACTTGGGAATTGGTCAAATTGCAAACAGGAAAAAGGCCTGTAGGTTGCAAATGGGTCTATACAGTAAAATATAAGGCTGATGGGCCGATTGAGAGGTATAAGGCAAGGCTGGTAGTCAAGGGATACACACAGACTTATGGAATTGATTATCTGGAGATGTTTGCATTAATTGCAAAGATGAACGCGGTAAGAGTCATTTTGTCCCTAGTTGCTAACCTTGTGTGGGAGTTACATATAGTTTGATTTGAAAAATGTATTCTTACATGGAGAACTAGTGGATGGGATTTATATGGAGGTCCCTCCTGGTTACAGAAAAAATATGGGTATTGACACAATGTGTAAGTTGAATAAAGCCTTATATGTTTGAAGCATTCTCCTTGGGCATAGTTTGGGAGATTTGCTAGAGTTATGTTGGTTTTAGGATACAAACAAAGTCAAGGGGATCATACTTTGTTCATCAAACACTTAGCTTTAGGGGGGAGTGACAGCGTTACTAGTCTATGTGGATGACATCATTTTGACTAGAAATGATGAAAGAGAGCAATAGGTTTTGAGTCAATGCTTAACTAAAAAATTCAAGATCAAGATGTTGGGGAGGTTGAATTATTTCCTAGGAATTGAAGTTGCTCATTCAAAAAGGAGGATTTTCATATCTTAACAGAAGTATGTGATTGATTTGTTCAAATAGACAGGTTAAGCTGCATGCAAACCAGCAAGTATCCCTATAGACCCGAATCATAAACTAGGGAATGCAAAGGACAATGCCATAGTGAATAGGGAAATGTATCAGCGTCTTGTCAGATGACTCATTTACTTGTTTCATATTAGACTTGATATAACTTTTGCAGTAAGCTTGATAAACCAATTCATGCATAGTTCAAGAAAGACTCATTTACAAGCTGCACATAGGATTTTGTAGTATCTCAAAAGAACATCAGGAAAGGGGATTTTGTTTGAAAGAAATAAGGATGTGACCCTTGAAACCTACACTAATGCAGATTATGCAAAATTTATTATTGATAGGCGATCAACAATAGGGTATTATATTTTTATTGGAGGAAATCTAGTGACATGGAGAAGCAAGAAACGAAGTGTGGTTGCATGATCTAGTACTAAGGCAGAATTTCGTGCAATGGTACAAGGGATATGTGAGCTACTATGATTGAAAATCATCCTTGAGGACCTAAAAATTAACTGGATTGGGCCAATAAAGCTCTAATATGACAATAAGTTAACAATAAGCATAGCTTACAACCTAGTTTAACATAATCAAACTAATCACATTGAGATTGATAGACATTTCATCAAGGAAAAATTAGACAGTGGTTTGATATGCACTCCATATGTATTAACATACGAACAACTTGTAAACATTCTTACCAAAGGGTTGAATAGTTCAACATTTGAGATGATTGTGTCCAAGCTAGGAATAGGAAGTTCCTATTCACCAGCTTGAGGGGGAGTGTAGAAAAATATATATATTTATTTTTAGATATTGTACAGTTAGAGTTTAGGAAATTATTTTTAAGGAAGTTTCCTAATTTCTAAGAATAAAATTATTTTCTTTAATTAGTATTGTAACCATTTTGTTTTATATATATCGCTAGTGGATTAATCAATAAATTAGATTTGAACCCTATTTACAATATATGCAAAAAATTTTAAAATGGCACATCACATCACAAATATTCGCCTTTTATGATATAAAGAGCAGAACCATGTGGCTTGTCATTTGGTTGTTCTGTTTATACTTTATTTTCCTTGAACTTATAAGTCTTCAACGCATCTAATTTTTTGTGCAGATTGACTATAACTTATATGGAATGGGTCTTCTACACCTATTAAAAATTAAGTTTCGATGTCCATTACCAGATTCTTTTGCCTCCAGAGGATTATCTAATGATGACAGGGCAAGAGAGGGTGTTGATGACTTAGAAAATGTGTCTGCTCCATCTCAGGTCCCGTGATCTCCATCTATCTGAAGTAAATAGTGGTTTCTCCATCTTCTTCATATTTTTAGATAATCTGTAGCATGATGTTTAAAGAATCTTCCTATGTATTTACCCAAAAAAGAATCTTCCTATGCATATTTATATTGTGGTATGTTATGTTCAGAATCCGTTTTGGACATCTTCCACAATCCCGAGTGATTGGAGGTGGCAATGTTCCTCTGAAGCAAATGGTTCAGTAGATGAAGATGTGCATGGGGTTAAGCGACAGAGTATTTGCGAGCTTGAGGGGGATGCTGTGGTGGAAGGTTTGTTACTTGATGAAATTATTTCTGAGATACCATGGTACTACTTTTATGGTTGACTTCACACTTCTGAGATTTCTGGAGCTAATGATGCTGTTCCTTTTGATTGCAGATGTCATCAATCAGCAATTTAAGTCATATACATCTCTTTCCCAAACTCTTTCAGATGTAAAAATGGTTCAATCACTAGTGCCTATATGGGAGGTTTGTTTTCTATCTTATATATTTTCGTTCCTATGAATGGTTAATTGCATGTAGCTGTATTGGTTAATTGAATCGTAAATGTTTTTGTTTGGGTTAATGAATCTTAATTTCTCCAGGAGTTTGAAAAGACGGAGATTCGTGGTGTGTCAATACGGCCTGATCCTGGGAGACCATCGGCTGAAGATGTTTTGAAATGCCTCTCATGTGGTCTCAATTATGAAATGAAACTTGAAAAGCTGTTTAGTGAACCGAGGGAAATTCTCTCTCCATCAGAGCAAAATTTGATGCTTTTAGGGTCTTTGACATCCTTAGAAGATCAGAGAAATAAGATTAAGCTTGGATGTGCCGATCCAATCCATGCAGGTGAAGAACTGTTTGAGCGACTTGAGATCAGAGCTTCCATTAGCTCTAGATCAGCAGAAGAGTCACCCCTAGAAGGAAGAATGCATGGATCAGCTGGAGGAGGAAAAGATGTGTGCTTTGAGTCGCCATTAGATGAAAGGAGGCCATCACAACTAACAAAAGCATCACAGAAGGTTTCTACGTATACCTGATCCGCTTTGAGTGGTTGTACATCTTTGTTATATTGAAGTGAAATTTATTATTTACACCCCCAGAAAAAGGGAAAGCAGTGGTTATTCCTTAGGCTATATTTTCATCCAAAAAATCTCCTTAGGCTATTTTAACTATGAATTATGATCAGCCTCTTCCTTTCTTTCCTTTTTCTCCTTCTCCCCACCTCTCCTCCTTTCTCCTTTACTCTCTCTCTTTCTTCTTCTTGCCTCTTTCCTTTTCATTCCTCACTGATTTTAGTCTCTTTACTTTGCTTTTTAAGAGTGAGTTTTGTTCTTAGTTGTTCTTTCTTTCTGGTTTTTCCCCCTCCTTTCGTGGCTCTGTTTGTTTTGTTCTGTCTCCTCTGTGTTCTTGCTGCTGTTTGTTTCTTCTCTTTGGCACTGAGCTTTGTGGGTCTTTGGTTGCTAGCAATGGCTTTCAGAATGTTCACAAATCCAAGAGGCTTCCTCCCCCCTTTACTAAGGAGATAAGAAGAACCATAATACAATTACACTGGAGAAGGGTTAGTAGCAAACTCTCTATGCTAATGAACATCATTAACAATGGAAAAAATTGACTCTAAAACATTAAGAGCCCATTTGTTTCTCCACACATAATAACCAAAAAAAAAAAGTATAAATGAATTAGAAAAAGAGATTTCTTCCTATCTTTACATCTAACCACAATTCCTATGTCTCCAGCTCTCCATCTGGCGCTAACATCTCCATCCAGTTGATGCCCATCAAAGATTATACTTATGTCTATCAATTTAACGCATGTACAGGAGAAGGTGATTAACTGTCTCACCAGCTTTTATACAAAGAAAGCAACTGTTGACCACAATACTTCCCCTCTTTGAAGATTATTGAAAGTTATAATCTTTCTTCAAATTCACTCTCAAGTAACCAAGTTTTGAGATCAAATCCATGCAGCATTCGCATTCAATACTTCGCCTAAATGTCAGATAATAGTTCTAAGCAGTGAACCATAAACCTTACGCATCATTGGTCACAACTCTCAATGGCTTTCTGTAGCAGAGCATGCCTAAAGGTAAAAGTTCTAAGGTTCATTTTTCAGGCTTCTCTAGCTTAGGTCCTGGTAAGAGTGCTAAGCTGTTAGCAATCAGCAGCTCACGACTCCCATGCATGTGTACACACGCTGGAACAAGAGGAGGAGTTGAACTCAACCAAGTCGTGTCCTAGAGTAGTGGTGTTATGTGTTTTGTAAGTTGTGTCCTTATGTGTCATGTATGTGGTGACAAGGTAGGGGGGTGTTATGTTGTGGGCAGATTAGTGGGAGTGAGGGATAATAACAGAAAGAGAAAAAATAGGATGGTGGTTAGTAACCACCTGTGAAACCTGCATCGTACTTAAACGAGGAAGGAAATGAAAAAGAGCAGCCTATTTCTTTCAATCCAGAAAATTATTCCCTTAAGATCTCGAGTTCTCTCCTAACGAGCCCACACCCTGTCACCATAGGAAAGCAAGGACGAAAAACACGCTCTAAAAGAATTGAACTAGACTTCATAATTAATAAACCGGTTACGCGATCCTCTAAATGATCCTTTACTATTTGGTATCAGATCTAGGCTTGGAGGATTTAAGGAAGGTGTAGCAACAGTTGGAGACACTCCTCTCGATGTACCAAGATGATAGGTCACGTATTGCTCGAATGGAAGCAAGGCAAGATCAATTAACCGCTCAAATGGAGACTTTGTTGCACAAGGGGTCGATGTCTAAACAACTCAAGTAGACGTTGAAGGTAGTTATGGGTACTCGGGTGGACGAGAGGTGAGGGTGTGGACCAGTGGGGCCTAAGTACACCAAGTGGGATTTCCTAAAGTGTGATGGGAGCACAGACCTGCTGGCATGGCTTAATCGCGGTGAACAATTTTTCAAACACCAACTTGTGAGGGATGAGAACAAGGTTGAATTGGCGGCATTCACCTGAAAGGGATGCGCAGTGGTGGTACATGAAGCTGGAACGTGAACACGTGATTGGGGATTAGTCGGAGTTTAAGCGATTGTGTGATTTAAGGTTTGGCCCACCAATCCGGAGTAACAAGATCGGAGAATTATCTAAATTGCAGCAACCACCGTGGCAAGCTATCAGCGGAAGTTTGAACAACTGTCCACCTAAATTGCCTCCTTCACACAGAAAACAAGATTGGAATCTTTATTAGCTGGTTGAAGGAATTCATTGCGGTAGAAGTGGAACTCCACCAGCCCACTAGTCTCTCAAAGGCCATGAGTCTAGCAAGGTTGTACAAGAAGAGGGGCATGCCGGCCAAAGAAGCTAGAAATTGAAGAACGATGAGTCAAAGGCCTATGCTTCAATTGTGATGAACCCTTCACAGTGGGACATAAGTGCAAGCGACTTTTTTGGTTAGAGCATGAAGAAGAAGAGGAAGAAGTGACCCTAAAGGGTGGGGTTACCACAAAGGAAGATACGGAAGGAGAGTTGAAGATTTCACTCTAAGCTATGATAGGGTTGACGAAGGCACAAACGATGAAGGTTTTAGGGCTGATCAACGGTCATAATATCATGGTGCTCATCGATTTAGGAAGCACCCACAGCTTCATCAGTACCACGTTGGTGTCACAACTAAGGCTGTGGGTGGAGCTCCGTGACAAACTGCAGGTTGTGGTAGTGAATGGGGAAAGAATCGAAAGTGAAGGGAGATGCCGGAAAGTGGCCTTGCTATCCGAGAGGTGGATTGAACCTATGAGCCACAACAATTACTAACCACTTTTGACGACATCTTCCAACCTCCACCAGGTCTTCTGCCAGCTAGGCATTGTGATCATGCCATTTGATTGCAGCCGGTACACCACCCATTGTAGTCTGCCTATATCGTTATCCCCACAACCTAAAAGACAAGATTGAACATCAATGTGATGAGATGCTCACCAAGGGAATCATCTGGCCTAGTTGATCACCATATTTCTCCCTTGTGCTACAGGTTAGGAAAACAGACCACACTTGGCATTTTTGCATCAACTATCGCAATTTGAACAAGAAGACAGTTAAGGATAAGTTTCCAATTCCTCCAAGAGTTCTTCAAGCTAGGGTATTGGTGGAAGTGGATGCGAATGAGGAAGTGGTTCATCGGGTGGAGCTTGAAAGAGAAGATGGGAAGTCCATGGAGATTGTGGTGGAATACCAATGGCTGCCACCATGTTGTTCTACATGTAAGGTCTTTAGACATACATGTAACCTAGTGAAACCGGTGGATAATCAAGGGCCAAAGGAGAACCCTATGAAGGAAAATAAGACGTGGGTAAAGGTACAATGTAAGGGATCAAAAAATAAGGATAAAGGAAATGCTAAGGGAAAACATGTTCAAGAGGAGGAAAAAACAGAAGAGGGAAGGAAGGAAGTACCAAGGGTAAACATAGAGCCAAAAACTCTAAGCCTGATGAACTAATTGAGCTAGAACCAAAAATTACACCTTCACAAGTTCCTAAAACTCTTGCTAGTAAAGGGGAAGTGGAGGAAGATGAAAACAAGGTGGAGGAGCAGGAAGAGGAAGTGGACAAAGAAAGAACAAAAAATAGTGAGGAACTGGGAAGCACTAGCAAAATACAGGTTATTACACCTAGTTCTCAAAAGCTGTCTGGTACACTTAGAAACCATGAGATGATTTAACTTAGCTTCATCTAGTGAAGGGAGATGATTTGGTTCGAGTGTAAAGAAGAGGAGGAAGAAGATGGTTTACAAACGCCAGAGGCGTTTGTTATAGGATCATTTTTCTTCCGCAAGGTCAGTTAACACTTCTGATTCAACCATAGTTTTAAGGGTTTTTCTACCTGGTCTCCCTATGATTACTAGTGAATTCGGGCTTGTTAGAGAGAACTTGACGATCTCAATGATTCTGATTATACAAAGGTTTAGGAGAAAATAATTCAATGCCATTCCCTTTCTTTTCTTTTCGTTTTAGTACAAGTTAGGCAGTGTTAACTGCCTCCATTCCCACACTCCCCTATTTCTCTCCCACGACTCCACCTTTATGCCCACCCACTACTAACCGAATGTACCATCATCAATAGTTGGGCAGCCACTACCCCTGGCCCTAAGACACGCTCACAATGCTAACTCCAGCTGGGAAACAAGCCCCTTAACAGTTGGACATGTTACACTAGGAAGGAAACAACACCCTACACTAAGAAGAAAAGAAAACATAGAAGATCGCATACACTAAGGTAACCTTAATAAATCACCCAGCGGGTTCCCTCAAGCCCACACACCCTCTTGCCCGTCACCTCTCCAGTGTGGTGTCCTCCTGACATAAACTCGGTCGAAGGGGAGGTTTCTCGCGTGTAACAGCGTTATACTTGAAAAAGTTTTTTCATTATAATGAATCTAGCTTCATGAAACATAAGAGGTCTGAATGACCCATTAAAGTGTGCAGAAATAAAGAAGTTTTGTAGGGAGAATTGAATATCGCTAATGGGTTTATTGGAAACTAGAGTAAACCAGAATAATGAAGAGAGGGTCAAATCATTCTTAATGGCAAATTGGGAGCTTAGAATTAACTCAATCGCTAGAAAGAGAATATGGTTGATTTGAGACTCAAGAAGCTGGAATATTAGAATGGATAAAGAGCGCAAGCAATTTTCCCATTGTTTTTGCACTCATCTTGGATCAAATGTTTCCTTTTATGCTACATTTGTCTATGCATCCAATTCTGAAAATGGGAGGAAACTACTATGGAATGACTTGGTTGGGTTAGCTCCATCTATGTCTAATCATCCATGGGTGGTTCTAGGAGACTTCAATGTGATTAGATCGATCAATCAAAGGAAAGGTGGTAGCAAAAGGAAAACACTGGCAATGATGGATTTCATGAATTTCCTTGCTGAAGCGGAGTTGGATGACATTCGATTTGGGGGTGACTTCTACTCTTGGTCTCCAATACTGAAAAAATTAGATAAGATATTGGTTAATCAGAAATGGCTAAACAACTTACCAAATTGTGATGCCACTTTTATAGCCCTTATCATTTTTGATCATTTGGCAGGAGTTTTACATATAGAGAAGAATTCAGGAAAAAGGAAAATTCCATTCAAATTCTTTGAATTTTGGATAGAATTGTAGGAGTTCCTCCCTAAGGTTGAAGCGATTTGGTCACATGTAATCAAAGGATCCAAAATGTTCCAAATAGTAAATAAAATGAAATTACTGAAGAAGGAACTCAAAAAGTGGAACAATGCCAAATTCTCACACCTTACAGAAAGAGTGAAATTAGCAAAGGAACATCTAATGGAGATCCAAAGCTCAATTGCAAAAGTAGATACAGCACCAATAGACCAAGAAAAAGTAACTTTTAAGGAGTGCTATATGCTAAGGGGAGTAGAAGATAGTCTATGTAGACAAAAGTCAAGGGTAAAATGGCTAAAATTGGGAGATAAGAACACTTTTTACTTCCATAAAATGATCAATCATAGACAAAACAGAAATGCTATACACAAACTGGAGAAGGAGGATGGAACAGAGATTAGGGGGGATGAGAAAGTGAAGAGGGAAATAGAAGCATACTTCTCCAACAAACACAAAAGTGCAAGACTATATTTATAAGAGATTGTCGGAGTAATAGGTTTTGCAAATTAGTAGTCCATTTTTAGATGAGGAGATTAAAAAGGCTTTCTTTGACCAAGCTAACAACAAAGCTCCAGGTCCAGATGGGTTTTCTACCAAGGTTTTCAAATCAACATGGCATATTATTGGGGAAGATATGATTAAAGGGGTGAAAGAGTTTATGGGATCGAGAAATATGCTAAAGGAACTTAATTGCACAGTTGTCTCCCTTGTTCCTAAGATTACTAATCCCACAAATCTTGCTGACTATAGACCAATATCTTGCTGCAACACAATCTATAAAGCAATAACCAAGCTACTGGCGTCTAGAATGAAATTGGTTCTACAAGTGTTAGTAGGGAAAGAACAATCTGCTTTCATTGGAGGGCATCGTATCTCGGATAACATATTTGTAGCACAAGAATTGGCTAATGAATACCAAAATAATAAAGGGGCTTCGAGGTGTATGTTGAAAATAGACATCTACAAAGCATATGACACAATAAATTGGAGTTTTATTGAAGCAATGCTCACAAGTATGAACTTCCCTGTACATTTTATCAAGCTAGTGATGCAATGTATTTCGACCCCAAAATTATCTTTCAATATCAATGGAGAATTGGTTGGTTTCTTCCCTAGCTGAAGAGGTCTTAGACAAGGTGATCCAATGTCCTCATACCTATTTGTTCTTGGCATGGAAGTCTACTTAGGGATTTTAGGCAACTTGTTGATAACTCCAGATTCTCATATCACTAGAGATGTAAGAAAGATCGACTCACACATTTGATCTGTTAATCTTTTGTAAGGGAAATCTTGAGTCGGTCATAGTGATTAAGAAATCTTTGGAAACTTTTGATTCTGTCTCATGTCTTAAAGTAAATAGCAACAAGAGCCTGGTGTTCTTATCAAATATACCTCATCCAGCAAAAGATCATATACTACAAATGATAGAGTTTAAAGAAGGGAAACTCCCCATCCGTTACCTTGAAGTACCACTTATAGCTTTTAAACTTCGTAAAACAAATTGTGAAGTCCTAATTGATAGAATTTTGGTTAAAATCAATTCTTGGACCTCAAAATTCTTATCCTATGCAGGACGACTTCAACTTATAAAGTCAGTCTTATTTTCAATGCAGGTTTATTGGGTTTCTATGGAATCCATTGAAAGACTTATGCATAACTTTTTATGGAGTGGGAGGCCTAATGTTTTAAAGAAAACTAAGGTAAGATGGTAGGAAGTATGCACACTGCTTGATCAAGGGGGTTTGGGCATTCCTAAACTTGAAATATGGAACAACGCAGCCCAACTCAAACATATCTAGCACTTATGTAGTGACCCAGTAAGAGGTGTTTGGAGTGAATGGGTTTATTCCAATTTCCTCAAAGGAACCTCATTTTGGGAAACTAAAAGATCTACCAAGTGTTCATGGAGCTGGTATAAACTGCTGAAACTTTGCTAGATAGCAAGAGGTATGTTTAAATGAGAAGTGGGTGATGGTCTATCTATATCTCTATGGTCAGACATTTGGCTGCCAACTGGACCTTTAAACATGTTAGATAGTATTAGAACAATATCTGCTTCAGGGCGTCCTTTGAATGTTAGACTGTGCTCAATTATATAGGGCAATGGTTGAGAATTTCCATAGAACAATTTTTGGAATGGTTTCACAGTACCATCAAATGTAATAACTGACCCTTAGAAAACCGACAAGTTTATATGGGATAAAAGAGTTATCTAGAATATTCTCTATCAAAAGCATTTATAAGGCCTTATCTAACCAGAATATTAAGGTTCCTTGGGCGAAGATAATCCGGAATAAGTATTCCATGCCATGACACTCATTTATCATGTGGCTAGCTTGGAAAAAGAAACTCCACACTCTTGATAAGCTCTATAATTGGGGAATATCTATCTTAACAACACGCTTCCTATGTTCAAATGGAAATGAGAATCATGATCACTTGTTTTTCGAGTGTACATACTTAAGACAAGTCTGGAAGTTAGTCTTGATGGAACTTAATTGCTCAATATCCTTCCTTTTTTGGCATAATGTAACAACAAGGCTCATACACCTATCACTAGGAAGTTACCCAATGACACTAGTATGGAGAGTAACACTTACAGCAGCAGTATATTGTATTTGGAGAGCAAGGAACTCGACTCGCTTGAGATCTCCACTACCTCAACCAATGTTCTTGACTAGATAAATTTTAGCTTATTCTAAGCTTCTTGTACCGTGAATCTGGTTTTACTCTGTATTCATAAAGTTGTGAAATTTTAGTTCTATGACTGAATTTTACTGTAACTCATCACCGCGTTTAACGGATGTACATTATTTCTCATTAATACAATTAATTACTTACAAAAAAAAAAAGTTTTTAAGGGATTCCTTCGAAAATTTGTTTGTCTTTTTCAATGACATTCTTATCTACAGTAACTCTTGGATGGAACATCTGTAACACCTCAACCTAGTCTTATACACACTCAAGCAAAACAGATTGTATTTGAAGAATGTATGTTCCAATAGAGGCAAGTCTCTTACCTAGGACATCTTATATCAGCCACCGGCTTGGAAGTAGACCCCCAAAAGATAGAAGCAATGCGTTCTTGGCCCAAACTGATGACCATCGCAGCCTTACGAGGGTTCTTAGGCTTGACCAGTCATTATCACAAATTCATCCACAATTATGGTATAACCGCAGAACCTCTAACCAAGATGTTGCGTTGCAACAGCTTTGTGTGGACAGAAGAGTCAAAGCCTGCCTTCATCGCATTACGCAATGCAATGACCCATGCCCCCATCTTGCGGCTTCCTAATTTTTCCCAGAGTTTCACAGTGGAATGTGGCATTGGATGGTTTCGATCACTCCTTTGCACAACGACACCTGAAACTACCAGCCTACAAGAACGAATTAATTGGTTTAACCAAGGCCATCCGTCATTGAAGGGCATACTTGTGGGGATAGAAATTTGTAGTCAAAACTGATTGCTATAGTTTGAAATTCCTCCTGGAACAGAGGGTCACCACATTTTCCCAGCAACATTGGATTAGCAAGTTAATGGGGTTTGACTTTGATATCCAGTACCAAGCAGGGAAACACAATCAAGTGGCTGATGCGCTTTCATGCCAGGAAGAAGCAAGGGCCAAAAACTGTGCCATTTCTACGCTGCAACTGCACCTATTCGACTTGATCAGAGAAGAGACAGTTGCTTCCACCACCTTGCAAGACCTTTGCCAATGTGTCCAGGACAATCAGATTGGGCCAGATTGGAGCATGAAGGAAGGGCTGATTTTCTATAAGAATAGAGTCTACTTGGAGCCGACCCTACCATTATCCATGCCATCCATGATCAATGCCATGAGGGGCATCAACGCACACTTTACTGAATCAGCCAAGATTTCTTTTGGAAGGGAATGAGATGACAAGTACTGGACTTGGTGCATGTGTGCACCACTTGCTAGCAACACAAAGTTGAGCACCTACAACCTTTCGGCTTACTACAACCACTATAGGTGCCACAACTAGTCCGGTCCAACATCTCTATGGACTTCCCTAATCCCGTGGTAAATCTGTTTTGATGGTTGTGGTTGATAGATTTTTTAAATACGCTCATTTCATCCTGATGAGCCACCCATATAATGCAGTTCTGGTCACCAAGGTTTTCTTTGATACGATTTTTAGACTTCACAGGCTATCAGAGACTGTTGTGAGTGACCAGGATGTCACGTTCACTAGCTTGTTTTGGAGGGAGCTCTTTAAGCTCAGCGGCACTTGACTCTCTTTCTCCTCAGCCTATCATCCACAAAGCGATGGCCAAATGGAAGTTGTCAACCGCACAATTGAAATGTACCTACGATGCTTTACCAATGATTGTCCAAGGTGATGGACAGAGTGGGTTCCTTGGGCCAAGTATTGCTATAACATCGGCTACCATTCTGCCGTCTAAACAACCCCGTTCCAGGTGGTCTATGGACGCCCACCGCCATGCCTACTTGCCTATACTCCTGGCCAAACTAAGTTGGAAGTTGTGGAGCAGGCCTTGGCAGATCGAGATGAAATTCTGATTGAGTTGCGTGACCTACTTGCTCGCTCCCAACACCTCATGAAGGTTCAATATGACTCTAAACACAGGGATGTACAATGTAACATTACAATGCAATGGAAAATTATTATTTTCTTTCTCAAAATCTCTGATTTCTACAATATGGCATATAAGGCCAAAGATAACCTTCAAAAAGGGTTAGAGCAGTAGCTAACCTTCAAAAACAGGGCTTTATTACAGTGAACTGATGCTGTTTCTGTGAGAAGGCAGATTAAACATTTAAATTGCTTATTGCTATGAATGCTATATTTCATGGACAGATTGCTTGGTTTTTTATTGGTCAACAGACATATAGGTTATAGTCTATGCAACCAATAATTAATATTGTTCCCTATAAAACTTCTTTCTTTTATTTTTTATTTTTTTTGCTATATGAAATCTATTTCATCTTTCCTTAATTTGTAAGAAAAGCAACTTGTGCATTCATTTTCTGAGAAAAAAATCAAAATTTAATAGGTTATATCTTACTCAGTGTTTGGTACAACATTTGGATAAAACAAATCCAGACTAACATGTTCAGTGCAACAAGGAATAGTATAACTGTCCAATATAAGGTCGATATGGGCTGGATTATAGTCCTGGCTGTGGTGGTGGGATTAGGGTAACTATGGCATTATCGTAACAACATTGTTTTCTAATATTTGTGTTATACATGCATTTTATGATACACAGCATATATTTGAAGTATAGGGCCTTTGTGTTAATTTAGCTACCAGCACCAAGTATTTTTCAATCTGCTGGCAAGTATTGATCAAAGGGTATCATAACAGATGGCTTTTGCTCTTCACCAGAACTTATGCTGCTAATGTCCACAAGGATTGAAGGATGATTTTTTCTTTTCTTTTTCTTTTTTTTTTAAATATGAATCAGGGTTTATTTGTTTAATAATAGTTTACAGGAATAAGTTAACTTGCTCCTTAGGAAAATTTATGTTGCACAAGATTTAATGATACGGTTGTCTTACCTATTGGTTACAACCCATATATTTTAGGCTGCAGATAAGGAAGCGCTTGGAATCTTAAAGTGGCTTGCCTCGTCTCAGGCTGTGGACGATATAAACTCTGATGATGAACTGGTTCGGGAGATCATTCTAAGCCCTCTCTTGCCTGCAAATACAATGGATAAGGTGCTGGAGAAAGCTAATATGGATTATGAGAATGAGTCTCAGAAGGAGTGTCAGGACATTCTTGATTCAATTGAGGATACAAATGAGTTTGAGGATTCAAAGGATGATTCTAATGCATATCTGAGGAATTGCACTGATGCTTTATTAAAGAGAATAATACCACAGGTGGATGGCTCAAGCGATCATCCCTCTTCCACTCACAGTGGGACAGCAGAAACTTCTTCCAAAGCACACAAAAGGAGAAAAACAAAGGGCTCGGTGTGGGGCAGTTTGCCTTTTTCAACTAACTCAAAGGAGCTGCAGCTTGATTGCATGGACTCCAAAAGTTTTGATATGAACCTTGATGGTGCCACCAGAAGTGAGGGTCATGGTTGTGCTAGCCATGGTACCAATCTATCCAACATAGGGAAAAATAATAGCAGCTCTTCAATGCCAAGGGCAGAATCTGATATTTCTCATCCAGGGGAAGCAAGTACCTCAGAAGAGCTCTCTGTCCGTGACTTGATGAGGAAAAAGCGATGCTGCCAGTTGATGCCACCAGTAGTTTCTTGTCCCCACTCAGCATCACCAAGAACTTCTGGGAAAGAGGAGGTACATGTTTTCTCCTACCCAGAGGACATAGCATTTGATAAGTCATCTGATGACGACCAGAAAGAGTTGAATGATGTCTACAAAAAGCATCCTTTTAGTAATTGTTCCCTTGATGGCTCAATTGAGAACTCATTCCATGCTAGCTCAGAGGAGCATGGTGTTCTACCTTATGCTGCAAAATCTGATGATGAACCCAATGCTGCTGGCTTGGTGGCAGATACTGCATCTGGAGATCCTGGAATTAGGGCTACTCAGGTTTTGCCAGCAGGAAATTTGTCGTCAGGGTTTTCAGAGATGAAGAGTTCTTTTTTTTCCTTGGATTTCCATGAAGCATGCAGGGAAGAGCGGCCCAGCTACGATAATAAATTAATTGCTTCAGATAGAACTTCTGATAAGTTAATCCAACTGGAGACAGGTGCTTGTTTGGACAACAGTCCTGATGATGGCAGAACTCTTTTTGCATGTTGCAATACTATGTCTAATGCAGATCCCAAGGACAGTAGAAAAAGGGATGACACAAAATTCTCACAGGATTTTAACCACGGTGACTACACTTCAGAAAAGGCTGCTGGCTTATCTGGGGCTGCCATATTGGAGTCCACCATACTTGTAGAAAAACCTGAGCATTCAGTTGATTTAAGCTGCAAAAAAGGACCCTTTGACTACCAGAAGGTTGAGGCATCTAAAAATGTGCTATTTGTAGAAGCTAGAAGTAGCAGCATATCTCTTTTAGAAGGTATTAGTTTAAAGGAAATTTCTTTCTTCCCTCAACTCATCCCCACACACACCTCCTCCACCTCTCCCCTTCTTCCATCTTCTCTTGCATAACTTGTAAATTAGATTATACAGCTAATATGTTCTGTGCTGACTCTCTAATATGTTTCTTGAAGATAGAGCTTTGGATGAATTTCCTCCGGTTTTTCATAGGGCAATTCAAGAAGGCAGTGAAATTATGAATAGCCATACTTGTGGTGGTTCAACTGTTTGCCAAGAAGCACTAGCAAATGTCCCTACTCACTATTTAAATGATGGATCTATACTACACCTGCTGACACCTGCAATTTCACCTCCTACGGTGGATGCTGTTGCATACTGGCTATCACTTGAACATGAAGGTAGTAGTCATGACACAGAAGACACTGATCATTTGTCTTCTCATTCGTTGTGTTCCTTTCAAATTTTAGTTTCATTGGCAAAGATATTGCACCTTTGCAAGGTAACTATATTCAGAAATAACTGGAAAACTACATTCTATATGTTGTATTAATAAGTTAGGGTTTTGCAGGAGAATCCGGTAATGTAGTTGGTGAACCAAGAATTTCCTTGGATGGTGTTGATAGGGTTATCCCTGAATCTGGTTCTTCAGATGAGAAGAACTCTTTAGATATTGTTAAGGTGGACAGAGGAGACTCTGAGGCAGAAATAAATTCATCCCATGGTGAAGGAACAAAGATATTGAGCAAAGATAGTTCCCCAAAACTTAAGCCGTGCAATAGTTTCTTTCAGGATATCTCTCAGATTTCGGGTCCAGATGCAAAATCAGGATCTACTCCTCTTAGTCAATTGGGATTTCGAGATCCTGCCAGTGTTGGTGCAGGACAACAGCTAACAATATTAAGTATTGAGGTACCTTTAACAGTCTCCCTATTATTCTGAGCAGGTCTGAAATTATTCCGTAATAGAGGGCATTAGGTTGATAATCTCATCATGGTGTTAATAGAAGCTTTAATAATATCTATTTGATTTTCTATTAAAAAGATGACATTTTTTTAACTTCACATGATCATCTTTTAGGATGGAAACCATAGCAATAGATTAATAATTGGAAGACCATTATAACAGTGATTCTAATCTGTAATTTGATTGTTTTGCAATTTTTTTATCTGATTAATATCCATTTGGTTGTTGCTCCTTTAGTTTTGGGTTTTGAGTGTGACACATTTATGAGTGGTGAAGAAAGTGCTGTGATCAAAGCCGATTTATGGTTAGGTTGATGGTGTATTATGTTTATTGGTAGGGTTGTTTTAGAGGGGTTGATATGACTAGCAACAACTAGAGTAATCGGTATTATAGGCTGGATTTATTATGAGCAATGTGATTAGAATTTGTGTGATATTGCAAGTCTGATGTCTCAATTTGCCTAGCATTGCAGTTGCCTCCTCCTCCTGCCAGTCTTCTGTGAACATTGTCACCCCACCAACCATTGTACCATCGATCATCATTCTTTGCACTGGAGATACTTTTGGCGATTCTTCTTTTTCTCTTGTTCTCAGTGGCTCTCTTTTGACCACTTCTGTTGATTTTCTTCTCGTCTGTTCCTCACTGTCTCAGCTATTCTTTGCTTATGCCTTTCAACTGGGTTTACTCCTGCCACTGGCCTTTCCTCTTCTATTACGTGGCCATTCCATCTTCCTCCAGGTCGAGTGGCTCTTTGGTGAAAGTTGTCAGCTGGCTCTACGGAGGAGGTCGGCTTTGTAACAACTTATTGCCTAAGGGTTCTGAGCGGCTCTTTCTGTTGTCAACTATGGGGTGGATCACCTGCAAGAGACAGGGGCCTCTATCAAGCTTCCTGCTTCTGGCTTTGTGCTGCTGAAGGCATCTTCTTCTGGCGCTTTATCCTAAAAAGCAATCCTCTCTACGACATTTTCACGTGTGGCTCCTCTCCCACTTGTCCCATCCTTTGCTGCTCCCTCTCTCCACCCTCTCTTCATGACCTTTTCTTCCCTCCTCTTTCTTCTTAAGATTCATTTAGTCTCTCCCCTGCCCTCTTTCTCTTTCCTTATACAAGGAGGTTGAGCCCGTGTTGGAAGCTTGTTCAAAACCGTCTTTTGAGTTTAGGCTTAATTGCTCCCTTCTTTACTATCCCGCTATCTTGGATGGGGATGAGTTAGTGGTAGCATCACCACTTGAGGTGGTTGACTTTGTGCTCGCTTATGGAGATACACTCTGGTGTTGTTTTCTTAGAAAGAGTCTCCTTTCCTATTGTTGAGAAGATTGCTCGTGCATTGTGGGATTGTTATGGTCTTACTAAGATATTGAATAATGAGAAGGGCACTTTCCTTTTCAAATTTGGAAATGATAGTAATTTAATGGAAGTCCTTGAAACTCCTCGACATATTGCTGGTTGTTTCTGTTAAGATTAGAAAGATACGTTTTCTAGTTTAGGTTGTCTATTTTTAGTAAAGATTGTATAGCCTAAATTAGTACTTTCCTAGTTTGTATATTTCTTAGTTTGTAGCTTGTACAATCAGTATAAATACCTAGCTAAGCTTGAGGGAATAATCAAGCTTTCACATAATTCAATCTTCTCTCTTCGTTCATATGGTATCAGAGCAAGGTTCCGTATAAACCTTTTTCCCACCATCAATTAGTCTAGTTTTTTACGAGTCTCAGCCTCTTTCTTTCCACTTGTCTAAGACCAGTATTTCATCTCACCACCCACTCCAACAGCAGCAGGAGGTGCCGACCTAGCCATCCCTCCAAGCCCATCGCTGAATTCTTCGCTGTTACTCCTCACGCACCGCTCCAAGCTTTTAGTCACGTCGGCGCGTAGGACACACGCGCCACTCTCCGGTCACCGGAATCTTGTGAGGCCGGTGGCGCTAGGATCACCGGCCTCTCCCCTTTCGGTTCTGGTGGTTGTTCTTCCCAACGGACATCTGCATTTCTTCTCTCTCTCGTTGAACAGTACATTACTCGTGATTGTTCTCCTTTGTTCTGAACATTTCTCGATATGGCAGTGGAGTCTTCAAAGGTAGAGGTGGAAAGACAGGTCTTTTCCACTATTTGCAATTCACTGAATATTACTATAGTCCGACTACAAGGTGGTGATAACTACTCATCTTGGTCTGCTTCAGTTGAATTATGGTTTATGGGTCAAGGTTATGAAGATCATTTGACTAAAGATTCTAGTACTATTGCTGAAGCTAATAGGGCGAACTTGAGGAAAATTGATGCTTTGTTATGTAATTACTTATGGAATTCTTTGGATCCTAAATTAATTAATTTGTTTCAGTCCTACAAAACTTGTTGTAAGTTTTGGACTAAAGTCGAGTCTTTATATACAAATGATGTGCAACGGATATATAAGGTTGTTTCAGACATCGTTCGTTTGCAACAAAGCAGTGACAACGTGGCTACCTATCTAAGGTAGTTGGAGACATTAAAAGATGAATATAATTCTCTTATGCCTCTTTCTGATGATATTTCTGCACAGGAGCGACAAAGAGATAAGTTCTTTATGGTCATAGCCTTGATAGTGTTGCGACCTGATCTTGGATCTGTACGGGATCAAATCCTGTCAAGCCATACTATTCCTTCTTTTGAGGAAGTCTCTACCGGGTTACTCCGTATTTCCATAGATCCAGTTGATACTAATGAGACATCTACATTAGCTATGCAAACTCGAAATCAATCAAGTCAAGGAGGCGGTCAGGGAGGTGGTCGAAAAGGAAGAGGAAGGGGACGACCACATTGCACTCATTGTGATAGGCTTGGTCACACACGTGACACTTGTTGGGTGTTACATGGCAAGCCACCACGTCCTGATCAATCCACTGGTCATTCTATAGCTAATATGGTACAAACTCATCGAGATAGAATAATTCCATTCCCAGATTCAAAGGACCAACCGACAGACTCAATTACTTTGACTGGCACTGATTACACCAAGTACTTGCAGTACCAATCAGCAAAACAGCAATCATCCTCAACTAGCATCCCTCACTCCGGTAATTCCTTTGCTTGTTTGACTAGGTCTTCCCCCATTGGTCCTTGGATACTAGACTCAAGTGCATCCGATCACATCACTGGTAATAAACATCTTTTCTCCAATCTCAGTTTCCCATTAAATTCTTCCAAAGTTACGTTTGCTAATGGTTCACAAACTGTTATTAGAGGAATAGGGGACGTACAACTACCTTCTTCTATTTCTTTAAAATCAGTTTTGTTTGCTCCTAAATGTCCATATAATTTGATTTCCATTAGCAAACTCATCAAAAATCTTAATTGTTCTGTAACTTTTTTGGCTAATTCTGTTATTGTACAGGACCGGAGTTTGGGGAAGATGATTGGAGCAAGATGTGAGTCACAGGGGTTGTATCACCTATCCATTCCACACTCACCAGTTGCCTTCAGTTCCACCGCCTCTACCGACCTACTTCATAGTCGTTTGGGACATCCAAGTATCACCAAACTCCAAAAATTAATTCCTAGTCTCTCAACTTTATCTTCTTTTGATTGTGAGTCGTGTCAACTTGGAAAACAAACTCGAGCTTCATTTCCTAAGCGAGTCAATAATAGGGCTACATCATTGTTTGATCTTGTTCATTTAGACATATGGGGTCCTAATCGTGTCAGTTCAACTCTGGGTTTTCAATATTTTGTCACATTGATTGACAATTATTTTCGTTGTACTTGGGTATTTTTAATGAAAAATCGAATTATTTGTAATATTTCAAAATTTTTGTGTTGAAATTCGTAATCAATTTGGTATTTCCATTAAAGTTTTGCGCAGTGACAATGCCAAGGAGTATTTATCTTCCCATTTTACTAATTTCATGACTTCTCAAGGAATTCTCCACCAAACATCTTGTGCCTATACTCAACAGAATGGGGTTGCTAAACGCAAAAATCGGCATCTCATTGAAACTGCGCGTACTTTACTTATACACCATAATATTCCTCTTCGATTTTGGGGAGATGCAATTCCCACAGCTTGTTATTTAATTAATCAAATGCCTTCTTCAGTATTGCAAAACCATAGTCCACATTCCATCTTGTTTCCAGGACAAAAACTCCATCATGTACCTTTGCGTGTATTTGGTTGCACTTGTTTTATTCATGATACTACCCCTAGCAAAGACAAACTTTTACCCAAGTCCATCAAATGTGTCTTTTTAGGATATTCTTGTCTTCAAAAAGGTTACAAATGTTATGATCCCGTCACACGTAAGTATTTTGTTTCAGCAGATATAACCTTCTTTGAAACCACTCCATATTTTGCACCAAACACTGAGCAAATGCATCTTCTTCCTACTGTTTTACCTATCCCTCTCCCTGTTAGTCCTTTAGCTCAAGACAATCGTCCTCTCCAAGTCTATTCTTGTCGTCCTCGTCCTTCTCCTAATACCAATGATGATGTTCCTACTGATATAGGCACTTGTACAACTTTTGACTCAAGTTTAGCTCCAACTTCGTCATCTCCGGCTCCAGTCTCACCTTTAGTAGAAGCGCCAATAGCTCCTATTGCTGTTCGAAAAGGTATTCGTTCCTCTTCTAATCCACACCCCATTTATAATTTTCTGAGTTATCATCGTCTCTCTCCGTCTTATTATGCCTTTATTTCCACCTTGTCTGATGTATCCATACCTAAGACCGTTCGACAAGCATTGGAGCATCCAGGGTGGTGCGATGCTATGATAGAGGAAATGAATGCTCTTCATACTAGCGATACTTGGGAGTTAGTGCCTCTGCCAAAGGGAAAATCTGCAGTTGGCTGTTGTTGGGTTTATACGATGAAAATAGGTCCTGACGGGAAGATTGATCAATTGAAAGCTCGTCTAGTTGCCAAAGGTTATACTCAAATTTATGGACTTGATTACAGTGATACATTCTCTCCTGTAGCAAAAATTGCTTCCGTTCGTTTGCTTCTTTCCTTAGCAGCAATGAATCACTGGACACTTCATCAACTGGATATCAAGAATGCTTTTCTACATGGGCAACTAGCTGAGGAAGTATATATGGAGCAACCACCTGGGTTTGTTGCTCAGGGGGAGTCACACCTTGTATGTCGCCTTCGACGATCACTATATGGCCTTAAGCAGTCACCTCGAGCTTGGTTTGGCCGTTTTAGTTCAGTAGTTCTGCAATTTGGCATGTCTCAAAGTGAAGCAGATCATTCCGTCTTCTTCCGTCTCAATGACCTTGGTGAAAGTATCTATCTTGTAGTCTATGTTGATGATATTGTCATTACAGGTAGTGATCGTGACGGAATTTTTGAACTTAAAAGGCATCTATTTAGCCAGTTTCAAACTAAAGATTTGGGAAAGTTGAAATACTTTCTAGGAATTGAAGTAGCACAATTAAAAAGGAGAGTATCTATTTCACAAAGAAAGTATGCTTTAGACATCTTAGAGGAAACCAGTATGTTGAATTGTAAACATGTGGATACTCCAATGGATCCAAATGTCAAGCTTGTTCTTCGACAGGGGGAGCCATTGGAAGATGCAGGTAGATATCGAAGGCTTGTTGGTAAATTAAATTATCTCACTATTACACGGCCCGATATTTCATTTGCAATGAGTGTGGTTAGTCAGTTTCTTCAAGCTCCGTGTAGTAGTCATTGGGATGCAGTAATTCGCATTCTTCATTATATCAAAGGAGCTCTAGGACAAGGTCTTTTATATGAAGATCGAGGTTATTCGAATATTGTCGGATATTTTGATGCAGATTGGGCAGGCTCTCCCTCAGATAGACGGTCTACATCAGGATACTGTGTTATGATTGGAGGAAATCTAATCTCTTGGAAAAGCAAGAAGCAAGATGTGGTTGCTAAAGATGTCATAATTGAAGGTAACTAAGAAAGGTATCTTACCTATGTGCTCCCCTCTCTTTACCTTTTTAGAGAGAGAAAATGCTCTCCCCTCTCTCTAAAATCCATCCCTCCCAACCCCAGCCCCCCACGCACCCCTAGACACCCATTCCTTCAGGATAAACCACGCACTCCATTAGAACTAGGAGATACCTAAACTCTCGTCCTTCCTCACCATCTCCGACCAAATGAGGTCGGAAAGTACCTCCAACGGACGGCCAGGAAGCTCGTCCGACCACTGGGGCATCCATGACATCAACTGCCTCCCTCATTGTCCACTGGACAACAAAAAAGAGACTCCAAACCCAAGGAGTCTCAATAAGGAAAAAGCCACAGCAACTTTCCACACTTTTGAAAAAGCAACAGCTAGCATTCCCAAAATGGAAAACCTAGAGCCCCACACCCCTGTAGCAGATGCAGTACCTACACCATTGTCTGCCCAAAAAGCTCCCCGCAACGTTCCTCTGCCAAACCCTGCCGCACCCATCTCCCAAAGTTTTTCTACTAACGGCAACAACACCTCGAAACCCACCCACCATCAAAGAAACAACTTTTCCGACCAAAAACAACCGGAAAACACCCATCCCGCACATCTGAAACAACCTCTCTCCTACGCCTCTGCTTGCCGCCAAGGATCACCTCCTACCCCTCCAGAGTTCCAACTACGTTTTATTCCACCAAATACATCGTCCGACATTCCCAAGGTCACAATTCCCCAAGCGGTGGAGGATGAAGGAGCCACTTACTGGGAGTCCACGCTCGTGGGTTACTTCATTGGCCGGAGGATGCCTTACACCCTCGTTCACACGATCGCAACCAGACTTTGGAAGGACTTCGGACTCCAAGGCATATTGGCAAGCCCAGAAGGCTTCTTCTACTTCCAGTTTGACAGAAACAAAGACCTAACGCCCATCCTAGAGAAGGTATGGTTCTTCTCCAAGCGTTTTCTCATCATCCAAAGGTGGAGGAAAGGTATGAGGTTGGACAAACCTCAACCCACACATGTTCCGGTTTGGATCACGCTAAACCGGCTTCCATGTGAGCTCATCTCGGCGGAGGGCATAAGTCACATCGCCAGTGCAGTTGGCCTTCCCCTAAAAGCTGATACCCTCACCGCCTCACGACAGCGGCCCAACCAAGCTCGCGTATTGGTAGAACTGGACGCTCAGAAGGAACTGGTCAAACGGATTGAGATAGAAAGAGCCGATGGATCAGTGGCATTTGTTGAGGTCGACTATCAATGGATTCCCCCCCATTGCAAAAAATGCCAAGTTTTTTGGCACAAATGTCCAGCCGCCACCGTCCCCCCAAAGACCACTTCGTCCGTCCCTGTCGCAAACGCAACTCATCCTTCTAGCACGGATGAAACCACTCAGAACAAATTAAATAATCCCACCACCCAAACGAACATGCCTAGCGGAAACCACCCTCCCCCTCCTAGCCGTAGCTGCCCTACCCCAGACGTAACCCAGGATAACAAGTTTTCCAACCCAGCTCTGTCCGAACAGATCAAACACAATGTCATCCAACCTCACCACCAGGCTCCTTGCGAGGAACTTAGGCACACAACGACAGAAGAAGCTCACGTGCAAGAACCCAAAACAGGCCCTCTCATTAACACGGAACTCCCAACAACGGCCTGCCAGCCTTGCAACAGTACTCTAAACAATGACACCAGTCCCACAACTCCACAAGAAGATAGTGAGGACAGCCATTATGAAAATACCCCCTTGTCCAAACTGATGCATACAATCACAAAGCCAACAGCTAGTTCACTCAAGGGCAACAAAGGGTCCACTTCCTCTGGAAAACACAAGAAGAAACAGAGGAAGAGGCGACGCTCCTTCACCTAGCACCGATAGGATCCAATCGTCACACTCTTATCTTCCAATGAACATAGCGGCTTGGAACATACGAGGGTTAAATGACCCTCTCAAAGTGACGGAATTGCTAAAAGAGTGTGGCAGTAATAGAATATCTCTAATAGGGATATTGGAAACTAGAGTGAACCCCAACAATGAAACTTTGGTAAAGCAACGTATGGGGCACAATTGGCAAGTAGCCATCAATCGAGAAGCACCTAAACGTATCTGGGTAGCTTGGCAACCGAGAGAGTGGAATATCCACACAGTCATGGAAAGAGCTCAACTATCACATTGTGTAGCAACCCATCGTAACCTCAACATTAGCTTTAGCATCACCTTCACCTACGGAGCAAACACAAGCAGTGATAGAAGGGATCTTTGGACACAATTGGAAGAACTTTCCACCACAAACAACACCACTCCATGGCTGGTCCTAGGGGACTTTAACATAACCAAATCCCCCTCTGAAAAGCAGGGTGGTCAGGGGCGATTGACCTCCGCCATGATGGAATTCCAAAATTGCTTATCTAAAACTGAATTGGAGGACCTAAGATATGGAGGTGATTTCTTCACATGGTCCAATCGACAAACCAATAACCCTATCCTAAGGAAGCTTGATCGCATCCTCGTCAATCAAAGCTGGATGCAAACCTTCCCTGACTCCCACGCCAAGTTCCTACCTCCAATCTTATCAGATCATTCCCTATCAGTAACTCATATTCAACTCCCATGCCAGGGAAGGAAAACACCCTTCAAAATTTTCAATTATTGGACTAATCATGCAGAATTCAATAACATAATAGCTAGCGTGTGGAACACCGAGATAGCAGGTTCCAAAATGTATCAAGTTGTAAGTAAACTCAAGCTAATCAAGGGGAAACTGCGACAACTCAACCACAACAACTACTCAGACTTATCCAACCGAGTTAAGGAAGCCAAGCAAACTCTCCTCCAGCTACAGTCCAATATTCATAGTAGTAGCAATGTATCCCTAATGGAAGCCAAAAGAACAGCTTTCAAAGACTTCTATTTACTTAGGAAAGCTGAAGAGAACTTCTACAAGCAAAAATCAAGAGTGAAATGGTTGAAACTCGGAGATAAAAACACATCCTTCTTCCACAAATCAATGCGAAACCATCATAACAGAAGCCACATATTCCAAATCACCCGTGAGAACGGAAGTGAAGCAATCGGCACTGAACAGGTCAAGCACGAAGCGGTTGAATACTTTCAACAATTGTACAACAAAGCGTGTACTCACCTCAACACGGATGACATCGCCAGCCGGGTGACATGGAAGCTTACTGCGCAGCAATGTGAAGAACTTCTTGCTCCCTACACGGATGAGGAAATCAAATGGGGATTCTTCTCTCAAGCAAATGAGAAAGCCCTAGGCCCAGATGGATATACAGCTCTCTTCTTCAAGGAAACTTGGGGAATATTAGGAAAGTATCTTACCGCTGCAATCAGGGAATTCTTCCACTCGAGACATCTCCTCAAAGAGATAAATTCCACCATCCTCACATTGGTCCCCAAAACCCCCAACCCAACCAGCATGGGGGATTTTAGACCAATAGCATGTTGTAACGTGCTCTATAAAGCAGTTTCAAAAATCTTAGCTGCCCGTCTAAAGAAGGTCCTTCATGCACTAGTTGGGAGAGAGCAAGAAAGCATTCATCCCTAGACGGAAGATCACAGACAACATCCTCATTGCCCAGGAATTAATGGCAGGCTATCAGACACAAAGAGGAGCACCACGGTGCACCCTAAAGGTTGACCTCCAGAAAGCCTATGATACCATACGTTGGGACTTTATACTTGAAGTCTTCAGAACCATGCAATTCCCCCCGCACTTTTGCAGTCTAATAAAACAATGCTTATCAACTCCAAAATTCTCAGTCAATATCAACGGGGAATTAGTAGGCTACTTTTCTAGCACGCATGGCCTCAGACAAGGGGATCCTATCTCCCCGTATTTATTCGTCTTAGGTATGGAAGTCCTTTCCACCTCTCTCCGGCAACTCATATCCAACCCAACATTCTCTCCCCACTGGAGATGCAAATCGGAACGCCTCAATCACCTCTGCTTTGCGGATGACCTACTCATATTTGCCAGAGGAGATGCGAACTCTATAACATTGATCAGAAACACGCTCCAACAATTTCAAGCACTCTCAGGTCTGACGGCCAATAACGCTAAGAGTTCCATAATCTTCTCCAATGTCCCTCTCAGGGATAAACAAAGCATCCTACAAATCATGCAGTTCCAAGAAGGTTCTCTCCCGATAAGATATTTAGGCGTCCCGCTCCTCTCTACTAAACTCAAAACAGAGGATTGTGACATTTTAGTAGACCGAATCACAGCTCGCATCACCTCGTGGACAGCGAAATTTTTATCATATGCTGGTAGACTCCAACTAATTCGTTCAGTTTTATTCTCCATGCAGGCCTTCTGGTGCTCAGTATTTCTCCTTCCAAAAAGGATAATCACAAAAGTAGAGCAATTAATCAGGAATTTCCTCTGGAGTGGAAATCCGCATATAGGAACCAAAGCCAAAGTCAGATGGGAAGAGATCTGTAAGCCAATCAGATGTGGGGGACTGGGGATTCCTAACCTTCACCAATGGAACAAGGCCTTACAAATTAAACACATCTGGCTCCTATGCAAGAGCGGACAACGTAGTCTATGGCCTGAATGGGCACACTCAACACTGCTAAAAGGCAGAAGTTTCTGGACAACGCGAGCCCCAGCAGTTTGCTCCTGGTCTTGGAAGAAACTCCTAAAGCTTAGACATTTAGTGCGTAATTGCTTTCAATGGAAAGTGGGAGACGGCCTTACCATATCTATATGGACTGACTTCTGGTTACCCATGGGTCCTCTAGATACTTTATACTCCCCAAGAGAAATCAGGAACTCTCGGATACCAATATCGGCAAAGTTATGCTCTCTAGAGGAAAATAACACATGGCGACTACCAAACCATCCTCCATGGTCTGATATCATTATTCCCACGCACATCAAGCCCAATCATCACACTCTTGATCAACTCCAATGGACTCACGAGATTGCAGGGGAATACACCATCAAAAGTGGCTATTTCTTCCTCAATCCAGCCGGCCCAACAGTCCCATGGTATCGAGTCGTATGGAACAAAACTACCATACCAAGGCACTCATTCATATTATGGCTAGCCTGGTTGAGAAAATTATCTACACTTGATAAACTGACCACATGGGGCTTAGCAACATCCTCCACATGCTACCTATGCCAACAAGAAGATGAGGACCACTCCCACCTATTCTTCCGATGCCAATACTCCTCCCGAGTATGGCTAATAGTGAGCAACATGGCCAACTGCCCCCCTTCTTGTAAGGATTGGCAGGGAGCCATACGAGTACTACTGGCAACAAGCCAGTCCAATGCCAAACAACACCAGACTTGGAGAGCGAGCCTTGCAGCAACGGTATACTGCATTTGGAGAGTGCGCAACAAAGCAAGACTTGGACTCTCTACCCCTGGCACTTCTTCTTTAGCCAACCAAATCAAATCTTATGTTTACCTAGAATAATTATATTAGACTAGTTTGTACCTACCTCTATAGGTATGGTACTCAAGTTGTAATAGATTAGCTACTTATGTTGTATTGTAATGTAACCGTCTTAGACGGATGTACCTTTCTTCTTATCAATAAATAATGAATTACCCAAAAAAAAAGATGTGGTTGCTAAATCTAGTGCAGAAGCAGAATATAGAGCTATGGCACTTGCAACCTGTGAACTTATTTGGTTGAAACAGCTTCTTCAAGAATTGGGATGCACTAAAGTGAAACAAATGAAGTTGATATGTGACAATCAAACAACTCTTCATATAGCCTCAAATCCATTTTTTCATGAAAGAACAAAACATATTGAATTAGATTGTCATTTCATCCGACAGAAAATTGAATCTGGTTGTATTGTCACAAGTTTTGTCAATTCAAATGACCAGCTAGCAAATATTCTTACAAAATCACTTAGAGGCTCACGAATTGAATATATTTGTAACAATCTTGGAGCCTATGATATATATGCTCTAGCTTGAGGGGGAGTGTTAAGATTAGAAAGATATGTTTCCTAGTTTAGGTTGTCTATTTTTAGTAAAGATTGTATAGCCTAAATTAGTACTTTCTTAGTTTGTATATTTCCTAGTTTGTAGCTTGTACAATCAGTATAAATACTCAGCTAAGCTTGAGGGAATAATCAAGCTTTCACATAATTCAATCTTCTCTCTTCGTTCATAGTTTCCTCATTCAGCAACAATGGGAAATGGGGATGTCTTTCCCTAGTGAGTGTTTCACCTCTTTACCTATTTAGGTCAATTTTTTCACAAGAAAGGTATTAGTTATATAGCAAGTCATCTTGGAAAACCTTTGATATCGGATTTCATTACAACTCAACAAGATAGATTAAGTTTCGCCAATATTTGTGTTGAAATAAGTGTAGATAGTGATTTTGTAAACCCAATTTCGGTCAAGCATTTTGATGGTAGAATTTTTTATTCCTTCTAGAGAGGGAATAGAAAGCTCAAATATCATGACCATTATACTCCCATTAATACTATAACTAATGATCAAATAGAGGTAAATTGGTAATTTTATCCGTATTCTTAATTTAATTATACAATTAATGAGGTAAAGTAAATACTAAAAAAAATATTTCTTAACAATAAAAAATTATACAAAGTAAATATTGGAATATAAATTTTTAGTCTATTCCTAGTAATAGTTATTCCTAAGACATAATTTTTTTTATTCCCTTTTTATTTCGTTTTAGAAAGCAAACGAGCTGTAAGATTAAATGATTGTAGTGTAAGATTAAATGATTGTAGTGACTACTTAATACAACACATTATCTGATGGTCTTGTTACTTTACTGGTTATTTTTCTGGGTTCTTTCAAATGTTGAGGACATTGTATGAATTTGGAGTTTACAATAGTTCAGTGTGCTTCTTTGATCAAACAATCCTTATAACTTTATTATTTTTTCTTCGTGAATATCACTGTTTTACCCTTGTGACAGGTTCAGGCTGAATGTAGAGGAGATCTGCGGCCTGATCCTCGATTTGATGCAATTAACATTGCAGCCCTCACTGTTGTGAGCGATATTGGTTTAACTGCTGAGGATCATTTGCTTTTGCATTGTAAAAACGAAAATGAATCACATTTGAGGTTAGAGTTCAACTATTTGGAGCAACTAAATTTTCTATCTTTCCTGTGACATTACACATGATGTGATGTAATATCATACACTGTAGATATGGAGACCATAACAATGTGGCTATGTGTAATCAAAGTGAAATTGCTTTATAAAGATAGATGGTGATAATTCGCATTTCAAAGCAACTTGTTTTACACAAAATGATGGGGGATTGAGTTGCATCATTTGGTTCGTTTTATCACAAATGAGTTTTTTTGCTCCTTTATTGTTGAATGTGGATTCCAATTTGGTGCTTCAATCTTATACAGGTCGACACCTGTATGCATTTGATCAGTGATAGCAGTTCTTTTCTACTATTTAACCATCTGCATTTGGTTAATCAGTGTTTTTTCTAGTATGTGACCACCTATATTTCTTGTTTGGCTTTTCATACTTACATAAAGCTAGTTTTCATGAAGAAGTATGACGTATTGGAGTGGAAATTTTTGGTGAGTAGTAGAACTTTATTGTTTTTATGCTCAAACCTTGTATATTTGTCTTGTACTCTGTCCTCTCCAGTGAAGAGCTACATTCTAGTTCCTATCTATGTTACTCCTATTTCTTATTCCTTTTATTGTCTGTCACATTACACATGTTCCTAAATTCTTTCTTGCTGGTTTTTCAGGAACTATGATGGGATGAGTAGCTGCAAGGTGTTGGTTTTCCTGGAGGAAAAAGATTTGTTTCTCCATTTTGTCAAGATAGTGTGGAATTATGATCCAGATATTTTAGTTGGATGGAATGTTCAAAGTGGTTCCCTGGGTTTCATGGCAGAAAGGGCCTCATTTCTAGGAATTGGTTTGCTTAACATGATGTCACGGACTCCATCTGAAAGTAAAATAGCTTTTAGGGATTCAGAAAATGCAGATAAAGTGAACCATGATGCACCTCTCGAAGCTCTTGGGGAAGATTCCATTTTAAGGGAAGCAATTATGGAGGATGAATGGGGCAGAACACATGCTAGTGGCATACATGTTGGTGGTCGAATTGTTCTCAATGTTTGGCGTTTGATGCGTGGTGAAATCAAGCTTACAATGTATACTGCTGAAGCAGTAGCTGAATCAGTTTTGAGAAGGAAAATTCCCTCAATTCCCCACAATATACTGGCAAAATCGTTCTCTAGAGGGCCGCAACGAGCACGATATCGTTGTTTGCAGTATATGATGGAGAGATCGAAATTAAATCTTCAGATCATGAATCAACTTGACATGGTATCAGTCCATTGTTGTACTTTGTGGAATCAATAGTTTATTAATTGACCTGTGAATGATGTATTGGATATACAAAGACACTAGTTAAAACCCCCCGCACCATGTGTGGATTTTGATTTATGGTATACTAAATGAAAAAAATAATAAATTTATTTAAAAGATATTCCAATTAACATATTAATGATATATGTTTATAATATATTATGCGACCATTTGATGATTTTGAATAAAATTATTATCATCTAAAAAGAGTTATTATTTTTTAAAATATATTAGTGAAATATCATTTGATGTGAAGAGTTGTGTTGTTTATATATAATTATGTAAAAATTGTAACAATACGAAAAATATATTATTTCAAGCGAAAGGTTGTGTTGTTTTTTAAAAAGTTGCAACTATTTAAAATTATATAAAAGACATCTTTTCTTTTGAAATTGTATATTATAATAGATTTGCCTGATTTTCTCTAGCTGGTTGCTTGTGCTCACATATTGTCTAGTGTGTACATATCAGTTTCAGTAGTTGCATTTTTTATAAAGTCGGAGTAAGACATGCTACTCAAGACATAAGTACAAGAGGAGGTGACATGTCAATTGACCAAATTGTGGATTGAAACTAACCTAAGAGGCATTGATTGTTGCCTTGGGCTGAAGTTCATCAGTTAATGTAACTTTTCTTAGTTGGATTGTGGTTTGGTGAATGTATGTGGTTAAAGTTCACTTTGTGGATGGAACGGAATTTTTCACTCTCTTATGCTTTGTAACCATCTGTTTTGATTGAGATAATTGAACTGATAATTTGTTGGTGGATGGAAAGTTATCGGAAGATTTTCTTTTAATCCCTTTCCTTTCTTGTGTATAAGCTTAATATTTGTGCTTTTTCCAGGTCAATCGAACATCAGAACTAGCTCGAGTATTTGGTATCGATTTTTTCTCTGTCTTGTCTCGAGGCTCACAGTATCGGGTTGAGTCTATGTTTCTAAGACTGGCGCATACACAAAACTATATTGTTATTTCTCCCGGGAATCAACAGGTTTCACTTCACTAAATCGGAATCATCTTTGATAGAGTTTTAGTAATAATTTTCCCTTCATGTTTGCTTGATTTCATTATTAATAATTATAATTCTTCTTTTAATACACATTTTAAGTTGCAATAAGCAGCAATGAACTGCAGTGCCTGATTTATAGGAAAAGTAAAGAATAGTTTAGAGCAATACATATATCATCTCCTTCTAGTAAAAAAAAATTACACAGGGACAGAGACACAAAGACACACACCCCACAGACCTATCTTGATTGGTACGTGTGTAGCTATTATTGAGTTAATTGTTCAACAAACTATGCTAGATGCTTAGTGGATACCATGATGATGTAAGTTGCGAGCTTAAACTTTTTGGCCTTTGAGTATCACTTCTCTTTCTAATCAGGGTTTATGTTAGCGGCAAGCATTTGTGATCGTGTTTTAGGTCTAGCTGGTTCCGGTTGTAGGATTAGAGTTTGCTTGTTAGGTTTCCTGCCTAATTTACCTATGGTTACCTAAGGGTTGGGCTCGTTGGAGAGAACCCAAGATCTCTTGCTAGGGAAGTTGCTGCTGGAAAATTCAATGTCTTTCATTAATCTTTTGTTTCCCTTAAATGCAACATACAGCATAATGTGTACTTAGCCCACCATCTACAGTAATTCTGACCCACTCATCCCTACTCCCCACGGCATACCTCCAAGGTGGCTTGGGGTATTGGTATCAGCAGACCCTGGCTAATCAATGGGAGCTCTAGTTGTGTTGGAGGTGTGCCATGGAATGGTTTGAGGAGGGAGATGTGGAAGACTGGGTGGATCTTTACCTCAGGTGGCAAGCATTGGCGGTAAGCAATGGGTCCTATGTGCTCCTTGATGAGGAAGAGTCTATAGAACTTAGGTGCCAACTTCTAGTGGGGTCTTCGGCATAAGGTTGACTGCCTATAAGGTTGAAGCTTGAGCCACACCAAGTCACCTATCTTGAAGCTGATGTTCCGGTGCTTCACATCGTAGCTGGCCTTCATCTTCTGTTGGGCACGTTCTAGTTGGAGTTTGAGTTCAGCTAGAACCTCATCACGATCCTATAGTGCTCTCTCCATTGCCTCCATCTTGGTTGTGCCACTTGTATACGACTGCAATTGGGGAGGAGCTCACCCATAGACCACTTGGAAAGGAGTGGTTTTAAGGGACGAATGGTAGCCCGTGTTATAATAGTACTTAGCCTATGCTACCCACTCCACCCACTTTTGTGGATAAGCTCCTGTAAAATCTCCACGGTTCAATTAACCACTTTGGTTTGGCCGTCCCTTTGGGGGGAGTAAGCTGAAGAGAAGGAAAGCTTGGTGTCGTGTTGCCTAAATAGCTGCTTCCTAAAAAGTGCTAGTGAAGGTGGGATCGCGGTTGCTTACAATGGACTTTGGTAATCCATGGAGTCGAACTATGGTGTCGAAGAAGAGCTTGGCCATGGTTAGCGTTGAGTAGGGGTGGCTCATAGCGACAAAGTGGCCATACTTGGAGAACCTATCAACTACCACCATAAGGACTGTCTTGCCATGGGACTTTGGGAGGCCATCCATGAAGTCCATGGAGATGTCAGCCTATACTTGGCTTGGGATAGGGAGCGGTTGAAGGAGTCCTGCCGGCTGGACGTGTTCCGATTTGTGTCTTTAGTATTGAAGGTAGGCCTTGACTAGCCCCCTAATCTACTGGAGCATTCCCTTCCAGTAGAAGTCCCTGGTGATGCGATAAAGGTTTCGCTAATATCCTTCGTGGCATTGGTCGCAGAGGGCTTGAGCAATGGTGGTGCAAAGCTCGGAGGAGGGATCTAGAAAGATTTTATTTTTGAAGAGGATCATCCCCCTTTGGAATGCCCATTTATGTCCCATCTCCTACGCTTGTATTCAGGAGGCTAGCTTACTCAGCTCGGGGGAGGATTGCATGACCCGCTGCACCCATTCGATTAGCTGCGGTTGTGGCGTGGAAATGGCAAAGGCTAACACTATTACTTCCTCCTTCCGAGATAGGGCATCAGCTACCTTATTCTCGTGGCCGACCTTATATTTGACCTCAAAGTCAAATCCCATGAGCTTGTTGAGCCAATGCTGTTGGGGAGAGGTAGAGACTCGTTAATCCAATAAGAACTTGGCTATAATGATCAATTCGCACCTTGAACCGTCTTCCCCACAAATATGCCTTCCAATGGTGCACTACCTTGGCTAAGCCGATGAGCTCCTTCTCGTAGGCTGCCAGTTGGAAGTGTCTTTGGGCGAAGGGTCGACTGAAAGAATGCAATTGGCTTCCCATTCTATTGGAGGATTGCCCCTAGGCCATGATTGGATGCATCACCATCTACTACAAAAGGCTACTCGAAGTTAGGGAGGGCGAGGACCAGCGCTCAGGTCATGGCATTCCGCAGGGCAAGGAAGGCCTACTCTGACTCAAGGCTCCATTGGAACCCATTTCGCCTCAACATGCGATTTAAGGGGACCGCAATAATGCCATAGTTCTACACAAATCGTTGGTAGTAGCCCGTGAGTCCAAGGAATCCTCTCAATGCAGTGAGAGTTACGGGTTTTGGCCAGGACAGCATGGCTTCTACCTTCTGGGGATTGGCCTCCACTCCCTTGTGTGATATGAGGTGTCCCAAGTAGGCAACCTGCCGTTGGCCAAAAGTACACTTCAAAGGCTTCAACCGCAAGTGATGTTAGCGAAGCAAGGAGAATGCTTTGTTGAGATGCTAAAGATGCTCCACCCACTACTGGCTGTAGACAAGAAAATCGTTGAAGAATACGAGGATGAACTTTCTCAAGTGGCCCTTGAACACCTCATTCATGAGAGCTTGGAAGGTGGAAGGGGCATTGGTGAGGCCAAACGGCATGACTAGGAACTCAAAGTGTCCTTGGTGAGTGTGGAAGGCGGTCTTCTCCACATCTTCGGGCCTCATTTGCACCTGGTGGTAGCCCGAACACAAATCTAACTTGGAGAAGTAGCATGCCCCCCCTAGCTCTTCGAGGAGTTCCTCAATAACCGGTATGGGGAACTTGTCCTTAAAGGATTTCTCGTTAAAGGCCCTGTAATCCACACAAAACCACCAGGTGCCATCCCCCTTTCAAAGTAGGAGCACCAAGGAGGAAAAGGGTGATTGGCTGGGTCTGATCAAGCCCTTCCGAAGCATCTCTTCACATTGGTGCTCAATTTCATCCTTTTGGCCATAGGGGTATCGATAGGGTCTTACCACAATTGGTGGGGTCCCCAGGGTTAGCCAGATGGCATGATCGCAGGGGCGAGAGGGGGGCAGCTCTTGCAGGGGTTGAAATATGTCCTCAAATTCCAATAATAGCCATTGCAACTCACTGTCTTCCTTTCTCTCCTTCGTGATTGCTGCTGTTTGGGGTGCCTCCTTGCCTCGAGTTTCCCCCTGCAATTGCACCCATTCCTGGCCTTGGAGGAAGCTCAATTTCATCACAGCAAAGTCCTATGGGATGGGGCTTAAGGACTGGAGCCAGTTAACTCCTAGCACCACATCCACACCGCAGTGGTAGGGAGTACAGGTCTATGGTGAAGGTCCTACCACCCAGTTGTAAGGGATCTCGGCTGCATACCCCGTCACTCCCAACCTTGGCCCCATTCGCTACCACCACCTTCACCGTCTCTCCCGACAATAGTGGCAAGCCAAGGTGGGACACCAGGTCAGCACGTATGAAGCTATGGGTGTTGCTCGAGTCGATCAACACAGTGATTGGTCGCCCTTCTATCCTTCCTCACACTCTCATGGTTTGTGCTTAGGACAACCCGACCATGGCATGCAGTGAGATCTCCAGCTGTCCTTCCATGGAAGCCTCCTCTTCTTCACCCCCTTCTTACTCTTCCTTTGTTTCCCATTCCAACCAAAATAGCTTTTTACACCGATGCCCCACCGTAAAGGGCTCATTGCAATTGAAGCATAACCCCTTGCTCCTCCTCTCTTCCAACTTTACCTTGCTCAATTTCTTAGTGTAGGTGGGCTTGTTTGGTACGGTGGGAGGTTACCTCTTGAAATCAGCCTCTTCCTTCGGCATCACCTCCCTTTTCTCATACAGTCGGGCAAGGCTCATTGCTTGTGAAAGGCTTGTAGGGTGTGCAACTCTACTTCTACCGCAATGGGTTCCTTCAGGCTGCTGATGAAGATAGCAATCTCATGCTTGGGAGCCAAGTCCAGCACCTAGGTTGACAGTTGTTCAAACCGTCGCTAGTAGTGCTCCACAAAGCCCACTTTCGCTCACCTTATTGCTATAAATTAGGGGCCCAAAGCGTAGATCACATAAGCTCTTGAAGTTTGCCTAACTCAACTGGGATTGTTCCCTTTTAATCTTGAGGAACCATAGCTGGGCGTCCCCTTCCAGGTGGAAGGTTGCCAGCTTCACCCTTTCTTCCTCCTCTACGAGTTGGTGCTCAAAGAATTGCTCGCACCTATTAAACCAATTGAGAGGGTCTCCATTCCCGTCATAGTGCAACAAATCCCATCTGGCCAAACGTGCTGCCAGCGTGCTCTTATCTCCCCTACTACTCTTTGCCAACGCCTCCTCGATCTCTTCAGTCACTAGGGCCGAGGACTTCTGCAAGGATCCTCCCCGCGTTAGGCTTTCCAGCTGGACGGCTAGACGATCTTGTCTCTCCTCCATTCGCTCCAAGCGCTCTCAATCATCCTAGTGCATGGCTAGTAGCGCTTCCAGCTGCTTTTGGACCTTCTTCCATTCATCCATAGTGGCCTACTCTGATACCAAGTTGTTAGCAGCAAGCATTTGTGATCGTGTTTTAGGTCTAGCTGGTTTCGGTTGTAGGATTAGAGTTTGCTTGTTAGGTTTCCTTCCTAATTTACCTATGGCTACCTAAGGGTTGGGCTCGTTGGAGAGAACCCAAGATCTCTTGCTAGGGAAGTTGTTGCTGGAAAATTCAATGCCTTTCATTAATCTTTTGTTTCCCTTAAATACAACATACAGCATAATGCGTACTTAGCCCACTATCTACACTAATTCCAACCCACTCATCCCTATTGCCCCACTACAGCACCCACGTCCAGCTACCTTGCACCCACGTCAAGCTCCTTGCTCCTGTCTCAGTTGTTGCTTCCCCTTTCCCCTGGTCTCCTCCCCTACATTTCTTCCTATAGTAGACCTTGTTAAACAGCTTGATCCCCTGGCCACTATCAGTTTATGATAAGTTCTTCTCTATACCCTAGCGTGCTTAACTTCTTATATTATTACCTTTGATCTATATCAAGTCACATAATAGAATTCATTTCAGGAGGTTTTTCAAGACTCATGCTACCCTTTTCTCAAGTCCCATAATAGAATTCAAGCTCTACATGTATCCTGTTAAGATCCTTGGGATGATTCTTCTTGATGATGCTCGGGCAAAATTATTTTGTCACATTCTTTTCCTTGGAGTTACCGGTTTTGTCTCATTTTTTTTACCTTCTTTTTTATTTTTGGTGCACTTAGTACCTTACATGATGAGGATTCTTTGCTGAACACTGATATGTTATCCACATTTGATGGGATGCTTTTATATTTGCACTTGGCTGTATCTGCAGCATGCATTTCACAAGTAATTTTTGTCTTATTAGGTTGCATCTCAACCTGCAATGGAGTGTCTACCTCTTGTAATGGAACCAGAGTCTGGTTTTTATGCAGATCCAGTGGTTGTTTTGGATTTTCAGTCTCTTTATCCATCGATGATAATTGCTTATAACCTTTGCTTTTCCACATGCCTTGGAAAAGTTATTCCTTCAAAGGAAAATACTTTGGGAGTAGCCTCATTTTCTCTGGACCCACAAGTTCTGCAAAATCTGAGAGAGCAACTACTGCTGACACCTAATGGTGTTATGTATGTACCTCCAAAGGTACTTGTATATTTTGAAAAATTTTATGGGTTATTGTTGGGAAAAGGTTATTCAGTATGTTGTAAACCCAGCGCATTGGTGCAATCTTTTATTATGTGTCTATAGGTTAAAATCTACAATAATAAAACACAGGAGACCTCTTTGGTCGTTTAGCTATTTTACAATTGTTTTAATTGTTATATAACCAATAAATTCTTAAGCATTAATTATTCGTTGAATTAACAAGGGTTAAGAAAATAAATTTGTTGACATAAATTGCCTAATTCGTGAAGTCACTTAACTCTACTCTCCCCTCTTCTTGGTGAACTACACCTACCAATATAATTGCCTTTAATAGAGAGTGGTAACAATGATAAACTGCTGGTGTTAGGAGTGATTTTTTAACAAGTGCTTTCTATGTAAAAAGTTTGCAATAAAAGTCACATCTTTTTATAACACAGGATATGAGGCAAACTTGCAGCAAAGACAAAATAATAATAATAATAATCTTTGTCACTTTAGTAATCACATGCAGTTTCAAGCTCTTTTTTTTTTTGGTAAGCATTTGTTTAGTACTGCAACTATGTAGAGTGGATGGATATAATGCAATTTTTGGCAAATGTGTGAGGAAGTGAACTACTAAGTAGATGTGCTAGAATAAAATATGTAAATATCTGATTTAAAAGTTTAAACTTATGGTTGTATATGTGGGATATCTATGCTTTGATACTCCTTCCACAACACCAACCCCCCCCCCCCCCCCCCCACCATGAAGTTTGATATGGCTTTGTTTGATTTCTGACCAGCTTACATCTCTTAGTCAACATTGATAAACTCTATAATGTATTTCTGGGCTTTTTTTCAGCAGATTCGTAAGGGTGTTTTACCTCGATTGTTGGAAGAAATATTATCTACCAGAATAATGGTGAAACAGGCCATGAAAAAGTTGACTCCTTCACAACTGGTTCTTCAGAGGGTAAGGGTGCTTAAGTACCCTACTAATAAGGTTAATGCATATAATAGGAATTCTTGAGAATGAAGGCTACTGACTTTTTTGTAGAAGAAGATAGTTTTTATTATTGTTCTTTTATTCTTGCACTGCTAATGATATTTGGTGGACTATTTTACTTAATGTACTCAAAATAGTTGTAGTGACCCGAGTATGTGATGCATCCTGTATTTTCCATTGTGCTCTGCATTTGTTATTTACTTACTGGCTTGCTTTCCAGATTTTTAATGCAAGGCAACTTGCTTTGAAGCTGATAGCAAACGTAACATATGGCTATACAGCAGCTGGTTTTAGTGGCCGCATGCCCTGTGCGGAACTTGCAGACAGTATCGTCCAATGTGGCCGTCAAACACTGGAAAGTGCTATCTCCTTTGTGAATGCACATGATAAGTGGAATGCCAGAGTCATTTATGGTGATACTGATAGGTATGAGATCTAAGCCCATGTTTTTTTGAACTTATTCTTTTTCCTTCCATCCTTCATCTCTTTTAAAAATGAACCCTTTAAATACTACATATTGATAAATCAAATATAAATGCCAAGTTATGCTAATATTAATAGTTTGGTGAGAAGCATTAGATATGAAGATTTGTTTGTTTTTACCTTGTGGTGACATAGCTTTTAAATTTCTGAATTTAGCGGGTATCTCTAAACTAAATATCTTCTTCATCCTCAATGCTAGTCCCTCTATATAAGATCACAAAGCTCAATAAGTCGATGCAATAGTCAATAAGTTCAGTATAAATTGTATTTTGCAGGATGTTTCAAAAGCAGCTGCTCTTAATTGGCAATTTCAGATATTTGATTTCTTACATTTTCTTGAAGGCTAGCTCATATTCTGTGGAATTCTTGATGTGGTCTTTTGTTTGATATGTTTGTTCCCCATTAACTTTATTGTTCCTTTAATAAACCACTCTTTTTGTAGCATGTTTGTCCTCCTTAAAGGACGCACCAGGAAGGAGGCTTTTCAAGTAGGCAATGAGATTGCCTCTGCCATAAGTGCAATGAATCCAAATCCAGTTGCACTGAAGATGGAGAAAGTCTACCACCCTTGCTTCCTCCTTACGAAGAAACGCTATGTTGGTTACAGCTACGAGAATCCTGATCAAACCGAACCTTTATTTGATGCCAAAGGTATTGAGACAGTGCGAAGAGATACTTGTAATGCTGTTGCCAAAGCTATGGAACGGTCATTGAGACTCTACTTTGAATGTCAAAATACATCAGAGGTATTTTTTTCACTTATACCTTTTCTTTTCTTTGTTTCTTTCTTTTTTCTTTTTCTCCATCATCCCTCTGTTATTGAAGGTAATACTACTTATTTTTTACAATATTTGGAAGTGCCTGGAACTGGTTCTTAATCTGCCTATGTCATTCCAGTTGCAATTTGTATTCTCCATTATACAAGATATTTTTCCTTTCAGAGAAGGTATTTCTTTCAGCATTTTCTTATGAGTAGGAGCAATTGGGCCTATTGGTCCTCTTCTCTTCAAACGAGTTATGAGCATTGTGCATAAAGGAGGGTAACCTTTTAAAATGTGCAAATGACCCAATAAATACAGATAGGGCCAGCAAGGGAGTGGAGTATTGGCCCTCTAATTGTAAATCATCTTTCTACAACTCAAGATTTTTCCTTCACAATTATTCAACAAATAAAGGTCTTCCCTTCTCTTGTGGTTGGGACCACTAATAACTGGAATATATGTTTGAAAAGGCATGTCTCTGATATTTGCTTTATGCAATAGTACAGTTGGTGGACTGGGACTTGAATATTTTCTTAAGCAAAGACATGTTTCCTAGTTTGAAGGTAAAAATGCAAGAGTCAAGCATCAACATGGGACTTCTATAAAGCATTCAGTAACTGTTTGACCTCTTACATATGCCACTTAGGCTTTTGGATCTCATGTTAATCATACCATCCTTTAATATTAATTTTACAAGCAGGGATGATCAGTGATGACACATATGCCAGTCTACAATATGCTCTGAGATGCTGAAGCTTCTCTTCTTTGACTATTTCTACCCGTTTTTGATAGATATGTTCAATGAGCTATTGCTTCTTATTTCTTATGTCACACTAATTGCATGAATGGGAAGCTGCACATGAGTGGGTATAGAAAAGGTAGATAGGATAAGTCTGAAGAAATTAATTAAGTCATACTCTTTTTACATGACAGCAAAACTTACAAGTGGATTATCAAGTCAATGTGAATTATTATGAAATTTTTTTATTAGAGAAGCGATCATTGTTGTTATGTCTTACTAGATATCTCTAATTCATTTTCTAATTTGGCCTGTGCTTGAAGTTTGGGGCATTTAGTCATGAGTCTGCAATATTGTGCAGGTAAAAGCATATTTATACCGTCAATGGACAAAGATTCTGTTGGGCAGAGTGTCCCTTCAGGATTTTATTTTTGCCAAGGAAGTTCGTTTAGGTACCTACAGTACACGGCCTTCTTCGTCATTGCCACCAGCTGCAATTGTTGCCACAAAGGCGATGAGAATTGACCCTAGAGCTGAACCATGCTATGGAGCGAGAGTTCCTTATATCGTTGTCCATGGGCAACCAGGGGCTCGTCTTGTTGATATGGTTGTTGATCCATTGGAAGTTTTGGCATTAGACTCTCCCTACAGAGTGAATGAATTGTATTACATAACTAAGCAGATCATTCCAGCTTTACAGCGGGTTTTTGGACTGGTTGGAGCTGATTTATATAGATGGTTTAGTGAGATGCCCCGTCCTATTCGAGAAAATTTTGTAAAACGTCCTTTTAATGGTCAGAATCCACAGCGGAAAAGAATTGATTATTACTATCTTTCTAAACATTGTATAGTTTGTGGTGATCTTGTCCTGGCATCAACCTATTTATGCGAGAAATGTTCACAGAAGAGTGATGCTGTTACCACACTTGTAACTGGGAAGACCTCCAAGTTGGAGAGAGAGATGCAGCATCTCTCTGCTGTGAGTATTTCTTCCTTTTTTTCTAGTTGCATTAAATTTATGCAATCAGCTCTGAACTTGTTGCCAAATTGATGACGAAAGTCTATATTTGATCTGTCTATGTTACAAGAACTTTCGTATCAGTGATTCTATATGATGTTGCTATAATCTATACCTTTCTTTTTAAATATCTTCATCGGCCTCTGGAAAATAAAGGATATATCTACTTATGACATTTTTCACGTTTTTCAGTTTACGGCATTCGTTGAACAGGTTTCGCAAAACCACTATTTGGATCTTTACATTAAAATGTGTAAGTAATACATAGTAATTGTTTTAACAATTGATGCAGATCTGTCAACACTGTGGAGGTGGAGATTGGCTTTTGGAAACTGGGGTGAAGTGCACTTCCCTTGCATGTCCTGTATTTTATGAAAGGCAGAAGGTCCAGAAAGAGTTGCAGAGTCTGTCTGCTGTTGCTACAGAGGTAGGTTTATATCCAAAGTGTATGGTCGAGTGGTTTTGACACTGAAACCAAGGTAGCAACTGCTGTAAAGGTTCAGAAAGCTTTCTGTTGGAACTCATCCTTCTGCTTCCTAACCCTCCATCATTTTGGATATTTTTCGCCGTTAAAATCTAAGACAAAAACATTCCTTAATGTATACAATACTGCACACATCTGATGGTTCTTTTCGTCCAATTATCCGAGTCATTCTGTAATCTGTATATAGCGAAGTAGAGGTGCCGTGAACCAAAGAAGTCAGTCAGAGTTTCAAAAGTTTACAGGTGGGGTGTACGTACGTAGCATAGCTCATTGTACAGCTGAGTGTAATTTTATTATGTAGAATGTTCGTAATTTTATCGTCTGTAGGTTAGGTATTTTCCCTTATGCCTTGTATAAATATTGGATTTACTCAGTTGGTGGAAATCGATGTGGCTTTTGCTTAATTCTGCTTCTTTTCTTTTTCCAAATGTTGCTATCCATTCCGAGAAAGCTTTGTTACCATAGTAAGGTCATCTTAAACAAGCAAAATTTGCCTAGGTTAATGTGTACAGTTGGTTTTAATTGGTCTTGTTTGATTTATTGCTTGGTCTCTCGATTTGGTGGAATTTACATAATCCGAAGTAAAAGAAAGAAAGGAAAGAAATTCAACTTCGGCAGGGTTGAGATATACAAAGTAATAATTCTTTTTATTCTCAGCTGTATTATTCTGGTGAAGTTTTTCTTCCTTTCAACGTTGAGGTGAATCCTCAGTCGGTGCTTGCTACTTGAAGTAGAGGGTGATATGTTTTTGTTATTCGTACATTTACGTGTTAACTCTATGTCATAATTACGTGGGCTCGGAGGGGATAAATTTTACATGCAGTAGGTGGGTTTTAACTCCATGTTAAAATTACATTAGATTTGTTATTAGTACATTTTTTTTTTTTTGCATTTTTAAGTGAATATATGGCAGGTGCTATAACGTCTTCTATCTTTTAATGGGAACCTGCATATTTTCATCATTTACACTTTATGTTGTTTAGTTAATTTTCCAATGTGCTTTTTTTGTTTGTTCTTGTATACATCCTCTTTGTTGTTATTACCTTTTTCTTTTTCTTTTCCCTAAATAGCAAACTTTTTTGGTCACTAATATTATGTCGTGATGTGAAGAACTCCAGTTACGATCTTGCACGATTGCAAGCATAAATTTATGGAAAGAGAGAATTGCCTCGAAATATAATTGTATTCATTATAATTGAGGGATTACTTTTATATATACATGAGTCTTAATCAAATGAAAGGTTTATTATGAGGCTTTTAACAAAAATAAGGTTATTGCTATTTGTTCAATAAAATGATGCTACATTTAGTTTGTAAAATAAAATAAAATATGAATAAATTTGTAATTTTTAAGGAATAAAATAGATTAATAATATCTATTTTTTATAATTTGGGGATCTCACTAATCTAATAGTGTTTTGATATTTATCACTTATATTATTCATGCAGTAGAATGAATCAAATCATCTATTTCTTTTTGAGATGGGGATGTAAAAACCCTAATTTTAGTGGCATTAAAAACAAATTATTACAATATTTTAGGAATGGAATTAACTTCTCTTTATATAAATCTTAATATCACGTTTGATATACGAGAATGGACTTAAAAAGGAATTGCAATTCTGAGTATCATTCCCTTTTTCATGTTTGGAAGGCCTTTTAAAAGGTGAATTGATGATTCCTGTTTATATCTCTTTATCAATTATAATTACTTAAATGATATTTTTTAAATCATTAATATATATTTAATATATTCATGAATCAATAACAATTTTAATAAATACCACTATATACAATTATATTCCATTTCATGAATATTTTAAACATAGGAATGAATTTAGCATTCCATTGCTGATTCTATTTCAGTCCATTTTAATTCATTCTATTCCAATATATTTCAAATCATTTTTGCATACCAACGTAACATAATTTTCTTTAAGGACATGAGTAAAGACATGGCACTAGATATACAATATTTACCTTAATTTAAAGCTAGCCAATTTTTATTGATCTTATAAACTTACCATTACTTAAAAGACATTTTGAAAAGGGCAAAAAAATTATTTCAAGGAATAACAAAAAAAATAATCATTTTTTTATAAAATATCTTAAAACACATCCACAACGAAAATAATTTAAAAAATACAACACTTAATATTGTAAGACAAGATTTCAATCATGTCTTAAAGGGAACATCTATATATAGCACATGAAATCATGTCTTGAAAACAACACTTTAAGATGATTTGAAATTGTGTTTTTAAAAAAATGATTTTAAGTGCCATATTTTTAAAATTATTTTTGCTGTGATTGTGTTTTAAGGCAATAAGAAAATAATTTTTTTTTCCTTTTCCCTTAATTTAAAATGTTCATCTACTTCTCAACATTTTTTTAATATATATATATATAAGGAAATAATGTCCATTCCATTAAATTTTCTCTCCATATGTGATATATGATGGTTTTTACTAACCTTAGGATAGTTAACAAGGTGGTCAAAGTTTACAATTTTTTGTAATTCTTTTTTTTTTTTAATTTTCTTGAATTTGGTATTTTTCATATAATATAATTAAATATATTTAATATTATTATTTTACGAAAGCAATTATTTAAACCCTACAAAAGCGAACATGTGAAGAATACGTTGGAAAATTTAACTGAGTTAGACTTTATAAAAGTTTAAAAATTGTTAAAAACTTAATTATAATAAAAAAAATTGAAATTTATAAAAAAAATAATTTTTTAAAACTTTTTTTAACATACAACTCCATAAAAATAATTAAATAATATGATACTTAAAATTGTATATTAGAGATATTATTTCAAATTATACAGAAATTATGTCTACATCGCCCCTTTAAAGTTATTATTTTATTGCAATTTGAAATCCTGTATTTTAATACAAGATTTTAAGTATCGTATTTTTTTTTTAATAATTCGGTATTTTAAGACATTAGAAAAAAAAAAAAGATTGTGTTTTTTTTTTTTTTCAATATCCCAAAGTAAACCTATACTTTAAAATAAATAACGGAAAAATGAGCTCTTGGCCCAGCCCACGAAAGGGTTTCCTTCTCTCTCTCTCCCACTTCTAAAACCCCGCTTCTAAACCCCCTTTCATGGAGGATTCCTCTTTCCCCCTCTCTCCATGGACACGACTCCATCCTAAGCTTCCTCCTAACTATCTCTCTCTCCCCTTTCTCTCTCTGAAATGTCACGAACCGCAATCTCTCTTCTCCTCCTCCTCCGTCGCCGCCGCCTCTCTCTCTCTTCTCCACGCTTTTATTCTTCTTCTTCTTCTTCTTCCTCGTCGGAATCACCAAAACCCCCGAACCTCTCCGCGCGGCTCAGCTTCGTGTTCGAACAAATCGATGCTATAGAAAAAGAACGCAAGAGATCATCACCTGAAAAGGATGAGACACTTCAACGGATTCGAGCATGGCGTGAATCCAAAAACGCTCAAAACACACAATTAAGCAATGCCCAGAATTTAGAACCGGGAATTGACGCTAAGTATAATGATAATAGTGGAATAAGTAGTCGAAGTTTGAAACTTGAGACTGAAGAGAGTGGCGAAAAAGAAGAAGCAGTAGAATTTGACTCGAGTTCAGGTAAAACCTAAAGATATTGATCTTCTTCAATCCTTCTTTTCTCATTTTATGTATCAATTTTTCTTTTATAAGTTGAAGTATCATCTACATAAGCTCTATTGGAAGCCATAGAAGTACGGTTGAAATGTTTTAACCTCGTGCTTCAGGCAGGTGTTGCCACATTTCATAGCCTATTAACATCAAATAAGGATGGAGAAAAAAAAACTTGGAAAGAAGTAATAAAAAATGATATAATATGTTTAGATATTAATCAAAATGGCAGTAATGATAGTGTGTAACATGAAAAGGGATCCATCTTGCTGATTAAGCGGGATCAAGGCTTGAATATTGTTGTTGCTATCTTTGTTGTGGAATGCGGTGTTTTGGGTGTATCATGATGCTTGATATGAAAGGAAGGCTGAATATTTTTTAGCTGAATTTATGCAACTTTCTAAGAAGCTTGACTGGAGCTTGTACATTTCCCGGGATTGTAGTTTGTGTTTTGTGAGAGTGATGCATGTGATAACGTCTTAATAAATCAAAAAGTGGTTTTTGTTACAATATTTACATACAGAGGGTTCAACACATCACACACGATATCTAAATTACATATCCAAATGTTATAGGAAACCGTAGAAACCACCAATGTCTAACCTATAACTTTGCAAAGAATAAAGGTTCATGATATACAATTGGCTTTAAAGGATTGTCCACAGGCATTTGGTAATCTAGTACCCTTTTTTTTTTTTGGTTCAGTTCTATAATAAGATGCATAGCAATAAGAAAAACATAGACATGAGAATACAGATGAACTGATTGCGTTGAAAATTATAATTGTATTTTGTTAACTTTAGCCTACAAGCATTTGTGAATATAATCCAATATATAGTACCTGTTGTCTTTTATGCATTTTTAGCTAGAATAAGAAATGATTTTTAACATAGTTGCAAAGTTGGAGTTATAGCCTTAAAGCCAAGCAAACCTGTTTTCTTCTTTCTTTCTTTCTTGTTTTTTATTATTATAAATAGTCTTAGATATACAGACCTAAGTGTAACTGCTAAATTAATGTGGATGTTCATATGCTATTCGTGCTCTTTCAAATTTCTATAAAAGAAATAAACATTTCTTGATATATAGACCAATGCCATGTCATGCCATGTACACTTCAAGATATAGAAGATATTAATTTCTGACTCTTGGATACAGGTGAATCTAGAGATGCTAGTGTTGAATTGACTGGTAGTTCAGCAGTGAAGAGGATGGAGATAGTACACCCATGGCCAGAGTGGATAGAGTTAATGGAGAGATTGTTGCAGCAAAATTACTTTGATCATAGGCGGAAAGATGAAGACAAGATGATTCAGGAGTTGGGTTTCAACATGGGAGATGTTGCAACAGAGGAAAGTTTCGATTTTACTGGGGATTTAAAGAAAATTCAGACTGCTTGTTTGAATTTTGGGAAAGATCGGTTTGACATATTGAGGTTTGTGTTAATGTTTGATTGCTGCTCGAAAATCCAATTGCCAAACAGCCTCTTGACTGGAACTTTCTGTCCCATATTTAATTGTTATGTTATCTGTGGAAAGGGTAGGATTTGGTTGATTTTCTGCTACTTAAGTACTCCTGAAAGGATTGACAGGGTTCCCTCTTTCCCCTTCTTTCTAAATTAACTTGGATATATGAGATCTTGGACATTGTTCGTAGAATGATATTTTGTACATCTTTTGAGTCTTGGGGATTGTGGAATATTGGTTACAATATTTGGAGAAACCAACCTACACGTTATGAGACACATTTTAAATGAGTGGTTGTTTGGCTCTAGCAGCTGGCCCTTTTCCCCCTTCCCATAATAATTGCTGGGAACTGAGAACCAGTAAGTTATGTTTTGTTTTCTAGAAGGAGAATGTGGAATATATTGTTGGTCTATAATGAAGGAGATTTGCTCTAGAAATCTAACAAATATAAATAGAGATTTTTTAGGAAATTTTGATCTAGAGAATGATGAATGTTGCTGTTAATATGTACTGAACTAGAAATTGATCTCAGGTCATTATCGAGACAGGATATTCAAATTCTGGTTGGTTATGGATGTCCTAGTGCTGATAAGAGGCTGGTTTTCTCTGCCAAGGTGTTGAGGAAGCATGCACACCTTGATGAAGGAGATGTAAGTCTTGTATTTGCTAATTTAAATGTTTTTTCATGCCACTATGATCTATTGAAGAAAATGAAAAAGAAAAAGGAAAAATCTGTTTTCAGTCCATGTTTATATATTAAGTTTTAGTTTTATTCCCAGGTCTGTAGTTCCTGCAATCTTAGGAGCTCTTGTGAAAAGGCTTATCTTCTTACTAACAAAGAGGATGAGGCACGCACGGTTGATGTCATGAGAGTTTTAGCTACATTTGGTCTTGATCATACCCATGGTCTAGTTGCGAACAAATCTCTTCTGAAAGAAAAATCTGTAAAAACTGTAATAAGGAAGTTGCTCCATGAGGTTGTCAAGTTGAGTGGAGTACCAATAGATCCAAATCTACCCCCTCCTATTATTAAAAGGCCTCCGCCTAAGGTGAAGCAGCCTCCTCCACCTCCAAAGAAACGAGTTGGACGAGATGACATTGAGATGAAGAAAGGAGATTGGTTATGTCCCAAGTATGTTTTTCAAAATTTTACCTCTATTTTACTTTTCACTAGTGTCATTGCTATCTTTCTAGCTGTGGCTTTTATGCTGACAAGTTAGCATTCTTCTGTTAAAAAACTTCCTGAATTTTTTTTTAATTAAAAAATTCAATGGTGCTAAATGTCTCTTGGATGGTTTCAGATGTGACTTCATGAACTTCGCTAAAAATACTGTGTGCCTGCAATGTGATGCAAAGCGTCCAAAGAGAGAGTTGCTGCCAGGGGAATGGGAATGCCCTGAGTAAGTTCCACTCCACATAATCATGGGTTGCCTTAACAATGATGTCCTCCTTTTATTTCATTAGTGCAATATATAAATTCAAGTCCCATACCCTTTCGTGAGTTGCTTAATGTATATTCCATGTTTCATGGCAGGTGCAACTTCTTAAACTACCGAAGAAATACTGTCTGCTTCCATTGTGAATGTAAGCGGCCACCTGACCAGTTTATGGAAGACAGGTTGCCTGAGAGACAGCGGAATCCAAGGATGAAATTAGAAAGAGTAAACCGGCAAGATGTGTCTAATGCATGGAACTTTGATTTTGATGATGATGAATCTGACGGGGCAGATGTTGCTGCTTTTGAGTATGGAGACTCCTCAATGAGGAGTAATGATTCTCCATTTCAAGGCCATGACCAAGGAAGAATATATGAACAGGAAGAAATGGCTAGAAGTGATAGATTTCGAAGGCTCGGTGAGAGAGAATATTCTGAGTCTGAAAATAAGAGATCCCAAATGGGTTTTGATGATTTTGATGACGAGGAAGATGATGTCAACAGTTACGAGCTCGATACACGGAATGATAATTCAGTACAAAACACCAGAGATTTCTCCAATATTGAAGAAAAATTGGACTTTGAAGAAGATTTTGATGACGAGCTTGATCATCAGCAAACCAAGTCACCGTCTTCTAGAAGGCCTTCCAGGACTATACGTCAAAAGGCAGCGTTTGGTGGTTCTGAAGACGAAAATGATGATTTCAATTCAGGCGATGAGGCCTCGGTTCTTCCCAAATGGAGATCTAGCCATGTTGCTGATTATAGACAAGGTAGGGGTAGAGGTCCTAAAGGTCAGTCCAGGGGATTGAGCTATGGTTCAGATGAGGAAATTGGACTGGATTCAGACGAGGACGATGACCTTGATGAGGACTTTAGATCAATAAAGGGCAAGTCAAATAAGTTTTCTGGTAATAGGAATTTTCAGAAAAAACGGAGTTCAGGATTACTTTCTGATTCTGATTCTGATGATATGATCAGTTCTTATGGAAGTAGATCTGTAGGAAAGAAACCGGGTGGAAGAGGAAAAGATATGACAGGCCACAACTTTCGTGTACAATCAAGCTCTCAAGGTAGGGGTGGTTGGAGGGACCCTTGGGGTGATGAGGTTGATAGATCTCTACGAGAGTCTCGTGGCAATGATAGAGGTTCTCGAACTGGGAATTTTAGGAACAGGAGAATGGAACGTCAAGGGAGAGGTTCAAGAAATTTTGGTGGTCCAAGAACAGAAGAATTTGTAAGTCGCCAACATGGGAGGTTTAGTAAGCATGGCAAGGAAAAAGACGGTGCTTCTGATGGTTTTAGGAACATGAGGCGTGTTATTGAGCGATAGTCTGAGTCATCAGATGTAGATTATCAAATCTATGTGGCTGATGCAAGAGAAAATGACCCCACAATGGCAGTGATGAAGAGTGTAACCACCTCATAAAAGCTGAGTATTGAATTCCATGATTGCTACGGTTCCCTCTTAGCTTAAATTGTTCTGATGATGGTGCCAAAGTTTTCCCTGGGTTCACCATGCAAGAGATGATAGTGATTTTTCCATGCCCATTTTCATCAGCGTCTTTCTGGCAGTCCCCTTGTAAATTGTAATAGCAGGGTTAACTTTAAGGGCTGCGTTTTTAGTGCTGATAGAGCTAGCTCTTGCATGTGTTTGATAAATTTCTGACGAAGGGCATATCTACCAAAGAAGATATGGTCTCGTCATGCACCAACATTTGAAAGTAGAATGTTTGAACGATCTGAGCTGAAAAATAATTCGTGACCGGAAATTGTGCTATTTACATAAAGATCAGCTGACAAAGCTATGATATTCAAATGGAATTTTTTTCAGTCATCTTGTATTGTTACTCAATCGATTGCTGACAGGGCCCCCGTGCCTATTAAGTTGGTTTCAACAAGCAATCAGTTTTGGACGAAATGGATGAAGGTGGAATAATGCATGAGGAATGTTCACGCAACAGGGTATTATCTGCAATATTTTTCAAGTTTATTGTCATTTGTATTATTCAGTAGAAACCGGTTCGTTTGTTACTCTTGTAAACTCGTTGAAATTGCGTCACTTCTTCAACATAAATTTCTAAAGACAGCTTTTCTTCCAAGCTGCCTTTCTTTTCAGTCTTACATAGGATAATGTTCATAACGCAGCCAAAGTTATGCTGGACAAGAAGAAGATACGAGAGATTGTTGCCTAAAAATCTAGAGCATTTTCCTTCTGTTGATAAGCCTTTTAGTAATCCTTGTTACACGGAAGACCTCGTGACACTTGGTTGAAATTTAAGTGGATAATATCTGTTCAATAGCGATTCCAGCGGCTTCCTCCAAGGACCTCTTCAACGACAAAGCTGCTTTCTCCCTTGCTGCTGCACTACAATTCTATCATCGTACACCTCTATATGCTAAAAAGCGAGGGGGAGTAAAAAAAAGACTCCAGCCTTTTAACAAAATCTTATACTCAACATATCCGATTCACATGCTTGCACCCAAAAGAAGATAATACTTGTTCCTCGGGGACTCCATAGCTTCCCGAGGGAAATCCACCAATGCTTTCAGAATCCATTCTTACCTTATTTCATCCATTTCTACCGTACATATTGACGTTAGCTACTACTGTCTGCTCAATAGAAGTGAATAAAACCTAATAAAAGAGGAGCCACGAGAAATAGCCTAAGGAAGGATCATAAAATGCATTCTGCTGAAATAACAATTGTGTTTTTACATAAAAATACCCTTTCTAGCGCGTAATTTCTTCAATCGGGATGGATGGGAAGTACAACACACCGTACAGTGATAAAGAAAAAAAAAAAAAAAAAAAGCCAATTAGTATATATGCTCTAGGCGGAAGAGGCACAAACCAAGAAAAAGCTTTTGACTTGTTGATTTCAGGTGGTGTACGAGCAAAAGCTTCAATCGTGCTGAATCAGGTGATATACTGGTGAATCAGGCAGCTTGCAAAGTAAATTCTCGTGCCACATAGAAGACCCAAGAAATACCAAATTATTGCAATCTTTGCATGAAAATAGTACTAGGAGCAGTCATTGGACTTAAATAAATTACTTATGATTCTATAAATACCAAATTATACGAATCCTTCCCTAAAAGAAAAATTAATGATTCAGAAAAACCACTTAAATGTCCCAAATAAATCCAATAAGTAATCAACGATCTTGCCATAGAGGAAAATAAAAAAAAAATAAAAAAAAAAAGAAGCTGTTATGCCTCTTTTTCTAGACAATTGTATAGTCCTAATTGAAGTATGTAGGAAATGATTTCTATTTACAATTTGCTTTCCCTGTATAAGCTTCTATTCACGAGGTGTTTGTTGAATTAACATGGCGCACCAAAGTTATAAAAACTTTACTCCCTCTCCTCGGTGTACTTTAATCAAAGCTTGAAAATTACCAGATTGCAAAATCTACAATCAATAAATCGTGGGGAGGAAATCTTGGTTTGTGTCAGTAACCAAAATAAAATCCTCTCTCTTTGCCGCATGTCCCTAAAACTGAAATCTGAGGGCTTAAATTAACTAACCAAGTAGAAACTTGAATACGTCGCTGAGAGAGATAATTCCTTCTACGCGTCTTGACCCAGCTTCCACAATGACAATTCTTCTGACCCCTGCAAGAATACAAACAAGCAACCTGATGAAACTGCAAATGCAATCAAAATAGAAAATTTAAAATTGTCATACTATCAAAATTGACTGGACTTCCCTGCACGTTTTTTAAATGTTTAGAACTTGATTTATCAAATTGAAAGCTTTAATACTCCATCACAAAAACCCACCAAAGGAATGTATAGTGTAGAAAACTTAAATATCGAAAAAAAATGATAGAATAAAAAAAAAAATTACCAGGCTTTGCTAAGCACTCCATAATCTTTTGTAGAGGATCCGTTCGCAAGCACATCTGACATCTTTGGCTGTTAAATACATTGGGGGAACTTGCATCTTGTCCAAGCTGCAAGGCCTGCATATTTGAGGAAAGCATAAATATTAGAATTCCTTTAGTCTACAATGCCCGAATTGAATTCCAACCATTGACATCACTGCCTTGCTGGGATGCTCAAAGCTTGAGTCTCTAAGAATCTAAAATTATTGCAACAAATCTCATAAAACTTGTGTTGCAAATAAAGATTACAAAACTATCAGAATATTACTCTTTTTCAAATGATCAGTTGCAGTTTCACATTAAAACCAATTGTGTTGCAAATAATTGGCTAATATTTCATGAGATCACACCTTTTCTCTACACGTAATGATCCATCAAACATACAAACTGATGCAAGTCACCATGGCGCATGAGCAGGACATAGTTAAGAAATCATTAATCCATGTCAAACAATTACCTGATGAATACTAGTTACCTCCAACTGAATCTGTTTGTAAGCTTTATTTTTTGCCAGAGCAATAATATCGCTGTCAAGTTATGACATGTCAATTGGTCATGAGACATGAAAAGCTAAACACCAGAAGTAAAAGGCAAAAAAGAAGCAGCTATACCTTCGTGCATATATATCAAGTAACGAGCCATTCTTGTTGACTATCGGTATCGAACTTACTCCAGCTATAATTATGAAGAAAATAAAGGCATTAGAACCATACAAAAGAAGCAGTGAAGAACCTCTGAAAGCGTGCTTCTCTACCCCTGACTAGAAGGTGATTACTTTTCTATTTTAGTCCCACGGCTTTTTCTACAAAAGATGTGGGATTGACCACAAACTAATGCATAAGACAATTAGAAATCCAGATCATGATGAAGATTCTTTCCAAAGAAAGCCAAAGCAAAAACATTCCCATTGGTAACAAGAGGAACAGGCAATCACCTTCCACTAACAACTGAAGGGCAGAACCAAGAGAGGCATCAGAGCTCAATACTGCAAATTGTCTTTGACCAGACTCGCCTATTTTAACAACCCAAGTACCTAAAGGTATTGAACAAATTGGTTGCTGAAGAATAGGTAAGGAGCTGGAAAATCTGAAGTACCTGCATATACCTGCCAGCAATGGACCAATGGTCAAAAAAGCAAGAATTCCTTTCCCCAACCATGTAACAAGATAACCATTTCATTGGCCTAGGCATCCTTTTGTCTTCCCAGTATTGTACTACCATTTTCAATTATAAAAAAAATCTCATCTTACCCAAAAAACAATCCATATATCAAGATAATGACTTACATTTAAGTATTTCAGAGAGAGAAGCCATATGAAGCAGCTGAGAGGACAAGTCCAACTTGTTGGAACAATGTATTATGGGAACTGTTGCTACATTGTTTTGCAAAATTTTCAAAGCGACATCTTTCAGAGAATCATGAGGCCCAGCCTGCAAATAAGATTAAAAATAAACAAGCATTGAAAAGCTTTAAACAGAAATATGTTTTTTTTTTTGTTGTTGTTGTTGGGGAGGGGGGGAGGAGGGTGGCGGTTTGGCGGGGCAGTTGGTTTACCCAACTTTAAAATCTGTGTTACTCATCTTTGAACTCATAGCGGGCATGGATATCGAGTGATTGTTACATGCCCAATTTTAGGTAATTGTTGATGTTTGTCAATGTTAAAAACAAGATATACACAGATGATAGTGCAATATGAGGACTCACAGTAAGTCTGCTGGCCAATATTTGGATAAAAGAATGCTCAAGAAGATTCTACAAAAAATACTTGTGTACAATAATGAGTAAATTGCACTCTCTAATCTATCAAATTCATGCACTCAACTATAACTTTAAGAACACGGACTTGAACTTGCAATAACTCTTGAAAAGGGAGGGAGGAGGGGTTGGTGTTGCAGCTCTTAGTCCATGATTTAGAAGTATCATGATAGCTAAGGATAGTAGTTGCGAATCTGATGAAAATAAATTTTCACTGTAGGATTTCAAAGAAAACAAATACCTGCACAAAATGTCTAGGATATGATTTGCTACCATCAATATGCCCAATAATGTGCACCTTCTCTTCTTTCCAAGCTGAAATTGTGTAGTGTGCAAGCACCTCTTCAGTCAAATTTGATCCTCGTCTTCCCAGCTGCATAGAAAACGCTTTTGATCACTAATATATCTGGCAGCTTATATGTATTGCCTATAGTTAACTGGATATACAGTAAATTTTCTCATGTGAGAAGAAAGAAGCTCATTAAGAAGCTTCGATTACCAAATCTCAAAGTAAGCACAACATATACAGAGTGATTGCATATTTAGCTAGCAAACCAACAAAATACATTACTTACTTTGTCTTTGTTTGATCTCTCTAATGCGCACTTCACACAACTACTGAGTAAGTTCCAGAGAGTAATAAGAAACAGTAGCCTATTAAAGCACTAGTTCTCAGAGAAACTGAAAGAGATTTTTTTTGGATAAGTTAAATTTTATTGATATCCAAAGGTGTACAACCGTAAGCCGGGAAAATTTACATCATAGTCATAAGGACAAAGTAAAGCAAATGCAAAAATAAAGAGCTACAAGAGAGTGTTACAAGACGGAGGAATAAGCTCTAATTTGGTTTACAACAGAATCCCAATTGGGGATGTAGTTCCCTAGGCATACATTATTATGCACTCTCCAAATACAATACACCGACGCAGCTAGTGCAGCACATCTTCTATTGAAGTCAGGAGAGTTAGAGCCAGTTGAGGCCAGTAGTAGAGAGGTAGCCCCTTGCCAGTTTCAGAAGTGTGCCGGGCAATGAAGGTAGTCACAAACCGCGGTCCATATCAAGTGAGAATAATTGCAATTGAAGAAGAGGTGGGTGTGGTCTTCCGGACCCAGTTGGCACAGGAAGCACGTAGTAGAAGTAGTCACGCCCCATGCTTCCAACTTGTCAAGGGTGGTTAGCTTATGTAACCAAGCTAGCCATAAGATAAACGAGTATCTAGGGATTGAGTATTTATTCCAAATCACCTTAGCCCAAGGGACTTCCCGAGTTGAAGGGGAGAGGAATGCATACCCACTCTTAGTTGTGTAGTCACCCGTGGCAGAATGGATCCATCTGAGGCGGTCATTGACTGATGCATTAGGAAGGAGGGAGGTAGGGATCTAGATATTCATATTTAGCACTGCCTCAGGAATGCGCCATTCGTTACCTTCCATGAGGGAACAAAGCTTGGTGGTAGGAAGGAGGCCAGTGCTACCCATCTCACGTGCACTGAATAGCTGATCCAAGGGACCTATTGGGAGCTAGAAGTCTGACCAAAGGAAGATGGTGAGGCCATTATTAGGGATCCATTGAAAACAGGGGCGGACTAAGCATCTGAGTTTAAGCAATTTCTTCCATGTCCAAGAGCATGTTGAAAGTGGTTTCTGTGCCCAGAAGCTTCGCCCTTTCAAGAAAGTGGAGTGGACCCATTCAGGCCAAAGGGTTTTAGGCCCATCCCTGCAGAGATGCTAAATATGCTTTATCTGGATGGCTTTGTTCCATTGGTGAAGGTCTGGAATGCCTAGGCCCCCACACTTAAGTGGTTTGCAAACTTCGTTCTATCTGACCTTGGCCTTAGTGTATGTATGAGGGTTTCCACTCCATAGAAAGTTCCTGAGTAGGCTCCATTCCCAACACAAAAAGGTAAGGAGATAACGGATCAGCTTGCCTAAGCCCCCTCCTACTAGGGAAGTGGCCCGTGAGTTCCCCGTTGATGTTGATGGAGAACTTTAGGGTAGAGATGCATTGATGAATCAGGGAGCATAAGTGAGGAGGAAAGCCCATAGCGTGGAGAGTAGTCATCAAAAAGTCCCATTTAATCGTGTCAAAGGCTTTCTGGAGGTCCACTTTAAGGGTACACCTAGGTGAAGTGGATTGAGTACGATAACCTGCCAACAATTCTTGTGCGAGGAAGATGTTATCAGTGATTCTTCTTTCAGGGATAAACGCCGCTTGCTCGCTGCCCACTAAAGATGGAAGGACCCTTTTGATACGTTCTGCTATGACTTTAGAGATGGCCTTGTAAATGACATTACAATAGGCAATAGGTCGAAACTCTCCAAGTCTAGATGGGTTGGCAATCTTTGGAACCAAGGAAATGATGGAAGAGTTGATCTCTTTGAGTAGGTGTCCAAATGCCAAGAATTCTTTTGATGCTTCCAAAAGGTCCTTACCAATAATCCCCCATGTGGCTTTGAAGAACTTGGCGGTGTAACCATTAGGCCCTGGGGCTTTGTCATTTGCTTGAGAGAAGAACCCCCATTTAATCTCATCATCAGTGAAAGGAAGAGATAACTCCGCTCGTTGCGGGTTGCTCAGTCTCCGTGTGACCATGTCACTGACATCTTCCAAGGTAGAATCGAAAGGAGGACAATCATAAAGTTTCTGGAAGTGGTCCACCGCAAGTGCCTTGACCTCTGCATCCCTAAAGACCTCCCTCCCGTCATCTCTAAGTAGATGGTGTATGTAACTACGGTTATGCAAGTTCCTCATGGTTTTGTGGAAGAATGAAATATTCCTATCTCCCAATTTTAGCCAGTGTGCCCTGGATTTCTATTTATAGAAACTTTCCTTAGCACCTCGTAGTAGGTAATAGGCTTTATAAGCTTCTTTTTCCTCTTCCATCAAGGAAGTATTTCCATTCCCATGGACAGCAGCTTGGAGAGCCTGCAGTCTAGTTTTTGCCATCTCGACCTTAGTAGGGAGGTGGCCAAATGCATTATTGTTGAGCTGCCGAAGTTCTTGTTTGAGGATTTTAAGCTTTCGGACGACTTGGAACATTTTGGACCCAGCAATATCCATACTCCATGTGCTGCTCACTATGTCTTTGAAGTTCTTGTGATCAACCCAAAAGTTGAAGAACTTGAAAGGAGGCTTCTTGGTAGCTAGTGTAGCGTCGATGTGGGTGATGGCAAGGGAATGGTCCGAGAGGGTTGGGGAAGCAAACTGGGCATGGGTTCTGGGCAGCAGTTGGAGCCATTGTTGGTTTACCATGACTCTATCCAATTTGCGTAGGATGGGGTTGCTCACTTGACGATTAGACCAAGTGAAGAAATCTCCCACGTAATTCAAGTCCTCCAACTCCGCTTGTGAAATACAACTTTGCAGTTCAACCATTTCATCAGTGAGGTGCATTCTCCCACCCAATTTCTCTGTGGGGGATAAAGTGGTGTTGAAATCCCCAAGCACTATCCATGGAAGGGGGTATGTAGATGGTGCTTTATTCACAATATTGCACCATAGGGACCTTCGCTCCCTTCCATTATTGGAGGCGTAGATGAAGGTGGCAAAGAAGATGGAACTAGATCTCATGTTAACTAGTTTGCAATGCATGAATTGGGGGTGCTCCGATTCTATGCTCACGACCCATTCACTTGGCTTCCAAGCTAGCCACATTCGCTTTCTATCCATTGTATTAATTCTAACTTGCCATGTTATACCCAATGCATTCTTGATAGATGCTTTGTTACGCGGATTGACCTTGGCCTCAAGCAAGCCAATGCAGCTTATCTTGTGATCATTGCAAATCCTTTTGATTTCAATAACCTTGATGGGATCATTTAGGCCCCTGACGTTCCAAGCGGCAATATGCATTGGGAGATGTATGGAGGTGGCTAAGTGAAGGATCTTCTCCTCTTCCGCGCCTTCTTCTTGCGCCTATTGGAAGAGGTGGAGCCCTTCAGATTGCTGCCTTGGCCGGGGCGTAGATGGGGGATAATCTTGCAAAGTGGAGTGTTTTCAAAATCATCCGCTGCAAGGTCATCCTTGGGAGGAGTTGCGTCCTTCTTGCCCAGTTCTGACCAGCTGTCCTTTCTGTTTGGCATGTCCACACATGGTTCCATTGCGTCCTCCTTGGCTAGTGTAGATAAAGGGTCCAAAACAGATTTCCCCAACTCTTTTGGTGTGATGTTTGTTTCCACCTTGGAACTATCCACATCTGTTCCTCGCCCCTTCTCTTCTCTCCCCTCACTACTAGGAGGAGCTTCTGCTCCCTCCGCATGTACCTTCCCTTTCCTCCTATCTTTTCCAGACCGGCGGCTCTGTTTCCATTGCTCGTCGTTGGCTGCATGCTAAATAGCTGAGTCTGGTTGTTGCTGCTAGTGCTGCTGCTTCGATGGAGGGGCTTGGCCGCACTTGTGGCCAAAGACAAGGCACTTGCCACATCTAGGGGGAAGCCATTGGTATTCAACTCGGACCAGCGCGGTTCCACCGTCTGCTCTTTCCACCTCCACGGTGGTTACAAGGTCCTCCCGCGCATCAATCTCCACTAGGACTCTAGCATGGTTTGCCCTTTGTCGTGCCATGGTGAGGGTGTCGGCTTTTGAGGGGTACTCCTACACCACTCACAATATAACTTATCCCATCCGCGCTAAGGAATTCGCAAGGAACTCCAGTGAGTTGCGCCTAGACCAACAGCTTGGTTGGCTAGGGCTTATCAAGTGGTAGCCCCCTCCTCCATTTGTGAAGCATGAGGAACCTCTGAGCAAAGTGCCAATGTTTCTCCAAGATGGGCGTGAGGTCCGCCCCTGGTCCGAACCTGAAGTAGAAGACACTCTCCTTGTTGCCTAGGACCTCTGCCAGTCCAAGGTCCTTCCACAGCCGGAATGCAATGGTCTTGACAAATTGGTATGGTATCCTTCGGCCTAGGAAGTAGCCTAAAAGGGTGGTCTCCCAGTAGTTTGCGCCATGGTTCTCCACGGCTAGAGGGATGGCGACACGAGTAGTGGGACCCTTGCTCGCGCGGAGGTATGAACCGGAGTGTGAAGTCGTTGGCGTCAGCAGTGGAGCCAGTAGCAATAGGCCTAGGTTGGTCTAAGGCACAAGCAGCCGCGTAGGACTTCGGAAAAGTGGGGGGGGTGGTGAGTGGTGGTTTCCGGTCGTTGGGTTGCCCTGGGTGCTAGCAGCTTCACCCGATGTGGTTTGGGTGGCAGACGTGACAGAGTGTGGCAGTGGGTTGTCATTGGTTGAGTGAGCTGACATGGGGGGACAAGCTGGCTGCAAGGTGGCCTGGGTTGACTTGGCACAAGGCTCCAAGTTTCCATTTCCGTCTTTGTTCACCAAGTGGCTTTTTGAGGGAACAAAAGTGACTTTTGTTTTTTCCTCTTGAAGGCAGACGTTGCAATCCACCTTGGGGGACGTGCTATGGGTTCCGGGTTGTGGGTTTCCCAAGGTTTCCATTTTGGGTGGTTATTGTTGGGAAGGGTATGGATAGGATAGGGTAGTGTATGGGGTATTGGGGAAATTTTGGTCACCTAAAGGAAGTGGTCCTCTAGGGGTGTGGGTTGGGGCATGGGTTAGAGAGAGGAGAGAGCATTTTCTCACTCTAACCTTTCATACCACATAGAGAAATGCTAATTCATTACATGAAATTTTTTGCAGTTTAAACTGAAAGAGATTTACCTCTTTTAACATGAGAATGAAGTCTAAGGAACTGAGTACTCCAACAAACCGATCCCCATCCCATAGAGGAGCCACAGGAAGTCCCTGCATAGTAATTTTCAGTGGCTGATTACAGTATAGTCTTCCATATTTCTGTGTAATTTGCCCCTTCTTATTTGAGGCCCATATCAAGATTATGTTAGGTTTAATTATATCTGTGCACATCCATGAGAGCAAGTAATTCATAAACATAAAAGATATTCACCTGTTCATGGAGAATATGAAAGGCCTCCTTCACAGGTAAATCAACATCTAAGGCAATCATCTGAATCGTCAAAGATGTCAAAAGTGAAATTCAGAACTCAATTGAAACAATTAAGCCAAACAAATCTATCATAATTCCATTTAACTCTCCAATATATATTTGAGACATGAAGAACTCTAACCTTCCCAGAATCTGGAAGAATCTTGTAGGCAGTGTTTGTGAATAAGAATTCAGAGACATGGCGACGAAAAACCTCCACTTTAGACTCTGAGATCCTTGGGATGATTTCCTAAAGAAAGAGTTGTGAGAAAATGGCATTGCACACATAGAATAGAATGATAGGAATTGTAGCATGCTCATGAGTGCATGAGTGTGTCCTTTTCGCTGTTATAGTCCTTGTAGTGCAAAAGGAGATGCAAATCTCAATCAAGTTCTTGTGCTGGTCCAAGCCCATGATGTTGTCCCAGACAAGAAAAGATAAGAAAGATAAATCTTTTAATTTTGAAAATAATATATTCTGAATGATAAGCTGTGCTTGCAGAATTGCCCTTTATTGGTTATATTTAAACTGTCTTTACTTATATGGCAATCATGTATATCAAATTTTTTTTTTTCTTTAAGTTACTTCATTAGTATGCAAAATCATCATATGGCTATTTCTCATGTGTCCTTCAGAATCTTAAAGGCCAGTGTTGGCTACCATCAGAATTTATAAAAGCCTACTGCTATGGCACCTGTGTTCAAAATCAAGTACAATGGTAATCTAGAAAAGGTAGGAACAATCACATATGGCACTGACAGGATCCAACAGTTACTGGCTTACTTGCAGTTATGGAATGGATAAAAAATTAATGCGCAAAATATAATAAGTTTATGAACCTTCCTTTGAATTTATGTCTGGTGAGGCTTTTGTACTTTCAACTGTTATTAAGAAGTAGCACTTCACCATATAAAAAAATGTCAACTTCAATGGAATCTGTTGATTGCAAAAGGTAGAATGCTCAACACATTGTGCATATTTTGATATTTCAATCACAGTCAAAAGCAGGAGTTGAGAAGTGTTCATATCCCATGCATTCTACACCCAGCTCCTTGTCATAATTAGTTCCTACATGGTGAGAAAACTAAGAGTGACATTGTCGGTAAAACCTTGACGCAGAGAGTATTTAAGATAGCTGTGGTTTTATGAGATCCTCCATAAAGAGACTCTGCTAACCTCTTCTGCTTAATGTAGGTGAATCAATAAATCCTTAACTCAATACAAAGAGATATAAAAGGTCATTTATTTAAGACTGCGTACATTGCGCCCTTCCACATTATCAAGATCCATGTTGGATCTGTCAGGCATTTCAGCACTGCAATCTGAAGCAACACCACCAGCTTCCTTGGGCACAAAAATAGTGTTCACAAACCCGAAATATCCATTAGTATAAGGCTGTTGTTCATCATGTCGCCACACACCATCTACACGAAACTTATACTGCACAGAATGTCATACATAAAATACCATTATTGGACCTTATGAAACAACATACAACCAAATGCTAGTAGTTTGAAGTTATTAGACTAGTTTAGGAGCCAAGGCAGAAATCGCATTTTATCAAGCAGAACCATACATAGGTAATAAAATGCCTACGCCTATTCTAGAAATGCGAGATAATACACTAAGAGTTCTTTATGTTTGTGTCCTGTTTAAGCATTCTAGATTCATGCCAAATTTTCCATCATGTTCTCTGTAATCTAATTCCTCTTTGTTTGTCTCATTGTAAACTATGTTTACAGCCATGAATCACTGAAAACAAGTCAACTATGTTTATAGCCTTGAATCACTAAAAATATTAATGAGGGGACTTACTTGGTATGAAAATATGGATACAGAGGACCAAGGTAATCACATGCGAAAGGCGCACTTAATGCACATTGTGCAAAAATTGCCTGAGGCAAGAAGCACAAAGTCACAGGCCCAAGCAAAGCAACAAGCGGATATCAATAAATTTAATAGTTTCTCCTAATAAACAATAATAATGTACTTAATTATAAAACAACATTTACATTATAACCATGTCAACATTTAACTAGCCCAAGACTCTAATTTAAAGAAGCCAATTCAATATTAAAAGGATGCAGTAAATCTTCATCATCAATATGCCAGCAATTATTATCAACTCCTACCTTCTATCGTGCTTTTTTTTTAATAACTTTTTTTCTATATAGAAAGAAAAAAATGGTTATTATCATAATTGTGTTTCATAAATAGTAGAGAATAGAGTATGAAATAAATTGGGGGAAATAGTGTAAAGTAATAAACATAAAGCCTATACTAAATTTATAAGCTTAAATTTCTAAATTAGTTAATTGTGATGTTAACCTTAACATTCAGTCAACCCCATTTAATCATCAATTAACCCCCATTTAATCATTGTTGTCTACTTGATGGTTTTCAATTAAAGTTTCAGCCCATAAGTGAGGAGGAGCAAGCTTATACCAAATTTATAAGTTTAAATTTTTAGATCAGTCAGTTATGGTGCTAATCTTAACAAATAGAAACAAGCACACATGCTCAAATGTTGAATTTGACACCCAGAATTGGTTTTTTGTAGCTGATTGTGGGGTAGGTAGGTAACTAGTGGAGACTAAGGTTGAGGGCATTCTTGAAAAATTTGATCTCTTTTACCCAACACCTTGGTTTATGACTTTAAATTTACTGGGCTAGCAATGTTTAATGAAAAATAAAACTGAAATTGTAACTTGTGCTCAAGATTTACACCAACAACTCTTACTGAAGCATAAATATGCTCAATGAGAATGACAGTGAGACATGAAGCATGTGTTACTGCACTTCAAAGCTCAGCACCTTTGAACAAAAAGCGAGTGCCTCACCTCATTGCCTAAGCACACAAGTTAAATAACTGACTTAAAACATATAGGACTTAAAATGACCTATTTAAAATATAGAAAATTTGATTGAATTTTGACACAAAAAATATCTCTAGTGAACCTACTCCATAGAATTTGCCTAACAGCAGAATGATAAACTGCATGTTACTAGGTCCATTCATCATCAAGTTTATATATTTTTAAAGGAAACAAAGGCAGCATTATGAAGCATCTTCATCAACTGCCGGTTGCATGAATTCAGTTAGATAGACTATTACGGGTAAGACAACCAATCAGCAACATGAGAAAGCAAATCTACCAGTGCAACTAACTGACCTCATGTTGTTGACCTGGAGCTATGGGATAAACTGCTTTAAACACAGAAGTACTCCCCTCCATCAAAGTCATTGGAATGAGACAATTCCATCTACATCAAAAAGAAATATTCTAAATAAGAAAGAACACTTGTAAATCATTATTAACAAGAATCTGAAAGTTTCTTAAAGCACTATAATTTCTTACTCAACAAAGGAACCAGTAAGAAAAACATCTCTTCCACCATTCATCCACAAGAAACTAGTCAAAATGCCTTCACTTCTCGTATCTACATGCATTTTCACTACTCAACTCCCTATTCCAAGTTCCTTGCACTACGTTGCCGCCTACGCCCAAAATCTCAATCATCAATCATACCCAAAAACCACAAACTACAGCCACAACCAATCAAATTAAAAAAATAATAACAATAACAACAATAACTATCATAATAAATACATCCAAATCCTCTGATCAAATTACATAAACAGTTTGAATTAAATATAATTTCATCTATACACATTTTTACTACTCAATTCCCTATTACAGAATCCGTAAAGCACGCCTCCGTCTGAGCCAAAAAACTCGATCATCAATCATAACCCAACATATTCTCGCACCCAACAGCCACTAGCCACAAGCCAATTCAATCATATCAAGAATTAAAAATAAAACAAACCCCCTAAATATTATACATGAATAGCTTAAATTAAATTTAATTTTAAGTACTTACTAGAAGACCCTCTTATGAATGCTAGTACTCAAAGGAACAACCTTGAAGCTTGATACAAAAATAGAAATCTCGAAAACCACCAACTTTGAGTTTAAAGCAAAAGAAAAGGTTAACTTCGGAGAATCCAAGACTCTAGACACTATTATATTCGAACATATCATACGAATGACATGTTCGTAAGAATTCAAACCCAGAAGTCAAAAAACTCAAACGGTCACGTGAAACACCCTGAACTTTATCCAAAATCATCACTGACAAAAGAAAATCTTGTGACTTTGACAAATCAGACACTAATATGCACTGAAAGCGAGATTTTTAGCTGACCCGGAAGAAACTTTGAGACAAAGGTGGAGAAAGTTTAGGAGTCCGAAGAAATAAAGCAAAAAAAATTACCTCTCCTTTTGGGGTGTTTTTGTTGACAAAATGGAGTGTGGTAGAGGCTAAAGTGATACACGGACACTAAACCCATGGGGTTGGAGAAACTGGAGTGTTTGATTTTATTTATTTAGTTTTCTTTTTTCCGAAACATGATCGTTAAAATGGTAAATGAATAATATTATTCTATACATTTATGATTTTATAATTTTTTTAAGATTAATGCAAAATCGTATAAGGATAAATTATTAATTTACTTATAATTCTACGTGAGTTTATATCTTAATAACATTAATCCTTTAGGATTGCTTTTTTTTTTTTTCCTTCTACTTTTAAATTTTATTTGAGAAATATGTTGATGGTGAAGGTGATATGGTATAAAAATATATTAAAAGATGTTGAATCAAAATTTATTATATAACTAATAAGATAGATTTAAGTTTTTTTTTTAATCGAATATGATTAAAAAAATTATATATTTTAGGATCTGTATTGATATTTGTCCTAATTCTAAATAATAAATATTTCAATTCATTTCCTGTTATTTACCATTTCTATATTGATGGCCACGTCATTTTCTATATCCTAGTATTGAATGTATTAAAATGATAAATTTATAATATTATGATATTATATTTTAGGAGGTAGTAGCAAAAAAGTTATTTGTGTATTACATCCTTAAAATAGTTAACATTTAAATTATATGGTGGAGAAAAGAAAAAGAACTACTTGCTTACTTAGCAGTCAACGCAGGAAGCCGAGGGAGGATATATAAAGATACTGTTTAATATGACTAAGTGACACGACACGTTTATGCTGAAGATTAAGATACTGCTTTGTCTGATGAAGCAGCACGTATTAATTATACCGTAAATTATTAAATAATAGCGGATAGGACAAGGTAAGAACTAAGAACCCCAAAATGCCGCCTGCAATTATGCTAAACCAGAATATACTAGAAAGGAAGAATGGATAATAACGTGCTCTCTTTTATTTCCTTTCTTTCACAACAAGAAAGAATCTAGTTTTATGTGAGTAGTACACCGGGGCCGGCCGGTTATTGGTACTATCAATTTCCCGGGTGTCTCGAGGTAATGTTCAACAGTTCCAATAAAAAGGCTGTGCCTATTTTTAATAGAAAAAATTACAGACGAGACAAAAAGATTAATGTTTAAGATTGAATTTAAATAATTAAAATAGATAATCAATATTATATTAATTAATTAATAGATGATTAAACTTTTAAAAGATTAAAATAGATAATTATTATATTTGTAAGTAATTCAAACAAATGATTTGTTATTATCTCATAAATATATTTAATAATTCAAAAAAAAAAATTTTTACTATCTGTAATTGCGTCATAATGGAATCCCTATTCAAATTATTCAATATAATATTAATCATCTATTTGAATTACTTCAAAATTCAATTCTTTACTTGAACTTGACCCCAATTGTTAATTCTCTCACTTGTAACTTTCTCATTTTTAATAATTTCTAGGACATAAAAGTCTATATATAAAATCAAGACTCATATATATACTAAGAGTGACTGACTATCGCAAAAATATATCAATACAAAACCAAAAACGCGATTTTCGTCAAAAGAGGAATTTGTTTTTCTAACTCCTATTATTATTTTTCATCATTACTATATGTCACTATTAAGCCTAAGCTCAAGCTCATCTTTATAATTAAGAGGCCAAGCTTGATTGTACTTACATTTTTTAAGCTTAAACACAACTTGAAGTATTGTCAATAATTGTTTGATTTGCAATGTTTTAGCTTATGCTTTTGCCTCCAATGAAGTGTTCTCATTGATTTTATAGAAAAATAAATAAACAGCATTATATAAGTATGCGAATCCAAGTGCAAGTAGGGGAAGCTTGAGAAAAATCGAATCAATTCCAAAAAACCAAGACATTTCATTCAAATTAATTAGTAGAAATATCCCATTTTGCAAAGATATTACTAAACTTTATTTAATAAAGCTAATCATGAGTTGAACTGGGCCATAACTCGAAACCAAACAAGATCTCTAGGTTGGTGATCCAAAACTAACTAGTAGCCCATTTGTGACCTATGGGTGGATTTAGTAGTTCCATAAGTGACTCTATCGATAATTCTAAAAAGCAAATTGATAAGACAAATAATCTATCTTACTTTTCAATTTCTACGCACTGCAGATTTGCAGTTTCATATAAGAGTTAACACAAATGTACGCACGCACACACACATACACATCTCCTCTCGTCCTTTCCTATAAATGCACATATGTATATATTTAAACCTATTTTTGCACAAACACAAACATACACACATATTGGCCGTGTTATATAGCCTACGTAATAACAATTGTGAACATTTTTCCCACTTTTATTAAAAAATATCTCGATTAATATATTTCATGCATAAATAAATTTTATAAGTTCTCTATAGCATCATATTGGAATAGCCATTAGTATATTTTTATATAGTACTACTCGTATTGTATATTGTTTAAATGAAGTAAATAATTCATGCAAAGGGAAATGTGGAATTCAAGAGTTAAAGAGAAATGGAGATAGGAATTCCTTTAATGTTTAATTCATTTCAATTTTGGTAAAATATAGTATTGCTAAACTTTGAAAATGTATAAAAAAAATTATAAGAAAAACATGTGATGCAATTATTTTTATTGTCACTTTCTAATGAGCTATTTATATCAATTATGTGTGTGAGTATTCCATGTACCCGATTTGCAATGAGCTATCTACTATCCAACCATGCTATAGTGCGATGACTTGTTTGAACGTTTGCATCACTTAAGAAATACTTGACTTTTGCCAAAATTCAAGCAAATTGGATAGCAGATGATTTGTTGCAAATAGAGGATGCCAAGAATACTCACATAATTGATGCAAATAACTCCACAATAAGTGATAGTAAAAATGATTTTTATCATATGCATAGTGTGACTCTAGGCCTTTAGTTACCTATCCAATCTCGAAGCTCATAACTGGTGACACATAGCAACTCTCAAGAAAAATCCCGTGACAAGTATTAAGTAGGAAATATTTCTTTTTATGCAAGCATTTTATAATATTTATAAAAAAAGGATCAATGTACACTTGTTAGCATTTACACGGCTAACTCCACATATAAAAAACGAACAAGACCTTCTAGTAAAAGATTCATGATTCAATAATCTCGACTCATTAATACTATGTTGGTGGTCTAAATCTCCACCTCCTCTTATATTTATATTCTATTTATTTGAGTATCAAAGTGCACGCACCATAGCTACCTTTGGTATCCTCTTAGCTTATGCTCACTCTTTTGCAAACCTAAATTTTAGTTAATTTAGACCTACATAAGCTTTATTGAGCCTAAAAGAAATGTGACCAACAACAATTGCCATATATATTTTTGTCGGGAATTTTTTCATATTTATTTCCAAAATTGAAAGTACTTTACAATGTTGTATTGGAATCAACAAAACATTAAAGGAATCATCGTTTCTATTTTCCTATAGTTATTGAACTCGACACTATTCTTTCCCTTAAAAACCTGTTAATTAGCAAGTCTACCCAAGTTGGATGGGGTGGGAAATCCACACCTGGTTCTACTTCATTACTTATTCACCTCTTTTAACTAAATAGAACCTTAGCTCCTATATCAAATCTAAGAGTCCCATATAAATGAGTATTGCTTATGGGAAACTATGAATTTTATCATTAGAAATGATAGTAATTTATCCTATTTTTTTATCTATCAATTTAATTTGTAACTTTAACTTTCAAATTAAACAAATGTTTCAAAAAAAAATACCTTGACATGTTAATCATTCCAATTTGCCATCAAGAAATGATACTCAAACTCCCATCTATTATTTTATTGTATTATTTTTTTATGAACCTATGCCTATGGTTAGGTCGTTTCAACCTATATTAGTTACTCAAAAAGCTAGAGCCTAACTTGGTTGAAGTTGTTTAATTTGATCTTTTAGTTAAAAATTATGTTCCTTTCAATTGAATTTCTATCAAAGCTTATCTTTTCTCCAATTTGATGAATTTCATCATATACTTAAACTCGAATTGAATTTGATTAGATTCCTAAATTTGTCTAGCTAATAGATTTAAATTCAAACTCAGTTCAATGAACTCCTCAAACAACTTTAGCTTGATTTTGACTTCATTATAATTACATGATACTAAAGTATATTAAGCGAAACAATAATCAAGTCATATTGGTTCCAAGCAAGAGGTGCTCTTAATCATTGAAATAGTTTTTCAAATAATACTTTGACGATAATATCCATCTAAAACATTACTAGTCTATCCATTTTTCTTTCACTCATTTATATTGTTGACCACCTAATAAAAAATTATTACAAATGTTGGTATCCTCTAATAAGTCTATTCCATATCAAATTTTTTTATAATTATAACTTGCCTTAAATAAATTTACAATCTATGGAATACCATGCCCATATAGTACTTGATAATTGCCCTTCATGTTAAGATGACATAGGTTTTAGCTAATTATTAATTTTGGATCTTTTATCAAATTCAATATACATATATTAAAGTATAAAAAGTGTATAAAACTTATAAAGCAACTTAGTTTTCCTTCTAGACTTTTAGAAACACTAAAAATAAAAATTATTTCCAAATAATAAAATTGGTAGAAACTACATCCCTAGATTAAGGTTTTAGAGGGAAAGTTATCATAGTTTGGATAGCTAAGAACTATATTTGCTTTTATCATGATGGTAGATCTTATGTTGTTGTACCTAAAATGTTGAAGTAACTCTCATTTACTCAAAGTTTCAATTGTCTTGTACTTTTGCAACACTAACTTGCAAAAAGATTATAAAGGAATTAGTAATTAAACAATTATCCTCATAAGTGCTAGTGACTCGTCTTATGACACAACACAACATTATTCATGGTTCATATTTGTTTTAAGTGATGCGCGCATAAACAAATGTTATCTAATCCAACATAAGATTGAAGAAACTAGGTTTTGAAGAGTTAGGTTAGAAAATTACATAATTGCTTACAAAACCCAAACTTGTGCAATGCGGCATACACTTGATCTTGCCCAAAAGACTTTATCAAGCTAGTTCTAAACTCCATGGTATCCCTCCTCTCCTATCACTTAATTTTGTTTTGCGGTTGGGAAAACGTGACCCTCTCACCTTCTATGAAGATGAATATTTGGTGAGGGACCTAATGCTTCTAGGGGTATTTGCATGTCTTATTGGGATTTTAACTTAATCATCTTGTTTTCCACTTATCAATGACAAAACAATTTCAATGATATTCAATAACAATGCAGAATGTAAATGCATTACAATACACCATGCATGCTACTCTCAAGTAGTCATTTATCAAACAAGACATCTTACAATATATCACACATGTATAATTATTTTATTTTCAAATATATGCAAAAGTGATAGCTTATACATTTAGACCATCATTATTTCTAAAGACCTCATTTGGGGGCTTTAGGTGTTTCTCTTTTCTCTTTAAAAATCTTTTCATTTTATTCTTAATTTTTTTAGAAGAGTTATTTAACATTTTCCAAAATGATCTAATTTTACCTTAAAATTACTTTTGTTAGTAAAAATTAAAAAAAAAGATTTTAAACAATTTTTTAGGTCTTTTATGAAGAACTTTAAAAAGTATAAGGGCTTCTTCTAATCTCTTACAAGGAAAAAAAGCATGTTCACTCATTATATACATATACCTAAATAATGTGTTTGAAATGAAGAAAAGAATTGGAAGGAAGAAGAAAGAAAAAGAAAAGTACAAATTAAAAGAACTTTTCTTAAAACCCACACATTTTTTTTCCTCTCTATGTTAAAGTGATTTAGGAAAGAAAATTATTAAAATTTTAATTATATCATCACTAATATAGTAGTTAAATAGTTTAAAGTCTTTATAAATATCATTTTGAAAAATATTTCCCTACATTCATTACTCCCACTTTTCCTCCATCCATTTTTTTTCTTTTTCAACGTAACTTCATAATATGTGGACGGTCTAAAGGCCTGCATCTACTATTGTATTATAAAACAATATAATTATAGAACGGTTCAAGTGTTATTCTATTTTTTACCGTTCTTATCAACTAAAGTCACCTGCTTCTCATGTTTCTTTCTTCTTCTTCTTCTTTGCAAAACACACGATGGAGCCCTAGCTCCAAATAAACCCTGCGGGCTGAAACGCGATTGCGACTTCCATCTTAGCCATCGAAAACTAAGTGATTTGATAGTTCGGAATCGGACCCACGCACACTCCACTACAATTGCTCGCAGCTCATTGAAATTAGGGTATAGGGGTTTTGGAGTTTAGGTTCTATGGCCGATTTCAAGACCTCAACTCACCGTGCCAAGTGGATATTCACTCGTCATGATCTGGTAATTCCCTACTCCTATCTAAATCAACGCGCTTCATTTACCGAAACTTAACTGGAAAATCAAATTAGTGTTCTCTTCTTTAATTACGAAATGCTGTTGCGGATGAAAATTCCTTATCCCCAATCGGTGTCTGCGCTGTGTTCCGTTCAATCATATGTTACCATGTACGGTAAATATCCAATAAGGCCCACTTTTGCTTTTTATTCGTACACGGCAAAATGTGATCGGACCAGAAAAGAAACTCTGCCCATTGTGGTTCGTTTTATGCTATTTTAATAGGGATATGGGCGCTGTTCTTGTTTCCCCTGTTAAGTATCATGTTTACTAGTGATAGAAAATACACATAAAATTAAAAAAAAAAAGTTTTATATCCTTGATTTCCTTGGTTCCGTTGCTTCATAAGACTTTATGCCCTTGATTCTATGAGAAGTGTTATGCATTTCCAAAATGGAAGATGATAACATGTTAAGAATTCAAAGGAAACCTTTTTTACTATAGGTTTACGATTACATACAAATACTCTATGTAAAATGTGAACGGTGGTCTTTTCTTTTTTGGTTGGAGAAGTGCATTAAGCCTTCATTCTCCCAAGTAGTATGGATTGCACATTGTCAATGCTGAGTTCAAGATTAAAGCTAGAATCAGGATTTTTGAGATTTGATCTTGAGCCCTGTTTGATCAGGCTCATTTACTAAAAGAATATTTTCCTTCTAGTTAAAGTTATAGTGACGCTAAATAACAGTATTTATTTATTTATTTATTTTTAAATGACCCAAAAGAATCACACTGAAGCTCAAATACAGTTTGAACTTGTCTGAGATCAATTTAGACTTAAGCTAGTTTAATAAAGTATTCAAGTAACTCAAACTTGACTCAACAACGGTAAAATCTAACCCAAATAAATATTTGGCTGAGCTCATCTGGTTTGGGAGCCAGCTTCATTCATTCACCCCTCTATATGAACCATTTGAGCTATCGAACTTGACTTTATATTAATTATGATCTCCTGCTAATTGGACAAATGAAATGCACTTATATTTTTTATTTCCAACAAACTTCTTTATCCTTTTGAGGGGAAGCTATTTAACTGCACGAGTTGTCTGTCAAACTGGTCTATGCAAAAATAAAATGACAGAAATGGAGGGAAAGATTCTAGTTGAAATCGGTATGTATAGATAAAAAGTAAAGGAAGGGAAATTCAGAAACTGAGCATATAAATTTATCGACATGGTATAATGATTTAACTTTTGTTGTTTGTATTTTCATGCTTTACATTGTCATAATATATAAAGTGAACTGCTGCAGGCTGAAAAATATAAAGCTGCAAACCAGAGAGCAATACAAACGCTTGAGAAGGTAAGGTTTGCTGCATGACTTGTTTGATCTTCTTTGTGTATAGACTTTAAAGCGATTTAATCATATTTGTTTGAATGTAGTGTTTTTCATGCCCAAGTAATACTTTAAAAATTGATCCATATCTATTCTGATACAAATATATTGATCATCTCAAGATTTTCATTTCTATTTCCAATTTTTTTTGCATCTATTTTAAAATATAATCTTAAAGCTTAGCTGATAGAAGAGAAGGATCTGTCACCCCGTGTTTGTGATGAATATATATGTATTTTCCTTTAGATCTGGAGGTTTTGCATTTAATATCGGGAGTATTTGCTTCTGTGTGGTGATTAACAGAAATGGGAATGAATCAAATGATTCTCAATATCTAATTTGGGATGGTTACTATGACTATTAAATTTAATTAGATAGGGATGTGGGCTAAGTTAGCAAACCCACTGCTTGTTAGCATCAGCTTTGAGAACAGTAATCTTGTTTTATGAAAGTATGATTCATCAGCTAACATTAAACTTGCTAATACTGTTTTAAGTATGGAGCAATAAGGATGGAAGTGGATGCTGATGGATCATTATTGTATCGCGAGCCTCAAGTCAATGCTAACGGTAAGTCATCTTTTCTTTCCAGAGCAACAGTATATTTTCTGAATATTTCCTCCTCTTAGTGCGCTCTGTAATAAGTACTGACACTAACATTTTTGTTGACAAATTCTCTTCTTTTCTGCAGAGAAGCATTCTCGTCCAAAGGCTCTTAGTCTTGAAGAAGAACAGTTCTTGAGGATATTTTATGAAAATAAACTCCGAGAAGTTTGTGGAGCCTTCTACTTTCCTCATAAGATCCAGGTATTCTTCCTTTATCCAGCAACTGTGACAATGACTCTAGGAAGAAAGGTTAGGAGTGTCAGTAAAGATGAAACTAACTGCAATAGATGGAGATTAATAAATACCAGTTTACATTAGTTCTTCAGTGAGTCCCTGGTTGAAAAAGGAGCTTTAAAGTCAATTCAGTTTTTTGAACTTGGATTTTGCAGTTTAACTTGCCATGTTTTGTCTATCCTGAATTTGCAGGCAACTGCCCTCATATACTTCAAAAGGTTTTATCTACAGTGGTCTGTCATGGAACATCACCCGAAGGATATCATGTGAGGTTACACAACTATTTTTACCTGCCTCTTCTAAGATGTTGCAGGACTGTTTAAAATGTGTGTTGGAGCTAGTTGTTAGATTACTGGACAAACTGATGCATGGATTACTTGGCTCTTTGTATTTGGTGTGTTTTCCTTTGAGGCAATACTTGTAGCTTGCACTTATTTGGCCTTTTGTTGAAACTGAAGTTGTAATGACTTGAGCACAAGTCTCAGTAATGTAATTTTTATTCTTAATTGTACTGACTTACCTGGGGAAAAATTAAAGAAAAACTGAGGCTATTTTTATTTTTGCACAGCCTGACTTGCATATATACGGCTTGCAAGGTAGAAGATAATCATGTTTCTGCAGAGGAGCTTGGTAAAGGAATTTCGCAGGATCACCAAGTGATTCTGAATAATGAGATGCTAGTTCTTCAGGCAATGCCTCACTTATCATGTTGTGTCTTCTATGCTTACTGTTAGTTCTTCTTGCATCTTGCTCACTATCTATCTTTTCTTGGGGTGTTTACTCCTTGCCTATTTTGCAGAGCTTAGAATTTGATCTCATTGTCTTTGCGCCATATCGATCCATTGAAGGTTTTGTTGATGATATGGAGGTAAATTTCATAGTATACAACAATGAACACATCCTTTTGTCTCTTGTGCCAAACAAGTTCTAAACTAAATTTATCATTTCTCTCTTTTTACAATTCATTACTTTAAGGACTACTGCCAAGGGCAAGTTGAGGAACTAAAGGTGCTAAAGGTAACTTCATAAGATCTCTGTTAATGTTCCCTGTGGTAATTTCTCTGACAATTAATTATTTGTTAATCTTGGTTTATATTTAGTTTGGCTGGAAGCAGCTTGGACTGGCTTGTATTTGTGTTCAGATACTGTTTGTGAAACCGCCCAGTTTTCTATTAACATTTTTTCAGTACTAGTTGATTTTTTCCTGGCTACCTAAAATTTTATGACAATTCTATGCATGAGAAAACCTCACGCTCACAGACCAAGATGACCCGCTTCGACCAGGTGTATGTAAGGAGGACACGGCAGAGGAAAGGTGAAGGGCAGGAAGGACAGAAGGAGGGAGGAACTTGAAGGAACAGTGAGAGAGGGAAGTTAGCAAGGTTATCTTAGTTAGGAGAATTTGTACGTTTTCGTTTCATTTTAGCATAGAATGTTATTTCCATTCCTAGTGTTGGAGAACCAGCTGTAGGGAGGCTTGTCTCCCAGCTGGAGTTAACAGTTAAAAATGTCCTAGGGTCTGGTTAGTAGTGGGGACAGGTCAGGGAGTCGTGGGAGAGAAATAGGGGAGAGTGGGAAAACGGGGGCGGTTGAGGTGGTTAACACGACTCACCTTGTGCTCAAAAGGAAGAGAAGGGAAAAGGGAAAAATATCAGATTCTATTTTGTTCCTTAGCATTCTGAAAACTCGGAAGCTTTGAGATTGTCGGGTTCTCTCCAACGAGCCCGAAACAATTAGCAACCATAGGGAGACGCGGAAGAAAAACCCTAAAAGCCATTAGTGAATCAGACATAGTAAGTGAATCTAAGGAAGAAAGCCCTAAAGAATGATCCTATAACATTCTAATGCCAAGAAGGAAGAGGAAAACCTTCTATAACCTTCTATTCATGTGGATCTTATCGAGCACCATGTATTAGATTGAAGATGTTTGCTGGAAAGATAATTGCAATCAATCGCCTCAATAATATTTTGTTGGACTAATGTGAGAAAAATTTAACTCGAGATTGTTATGACAGTGGTATAGTAAAGCAAAACATTTCTATCTTTTCTTTTGTAAAGATGCCATATGCCAATTGGATTTTTGTTCATCTTCAAACAATTTCTATTATAGAAAGTGAGTTTTGAAATATCTTTGTAAATACCTAGCAAATAATGTTCCCGACATGAGCATACTTCTGGAGAAAGTTGATGAATGAATGGTGAACTTGTGGGATTCTTTCCAAGCTCTAGGTGCTTGCGACAAGGGGATCCAATATCCGCTTATCTTTTTGTTCTTTCAATGGAACTCTTCTCATATATCACGAGGGAGGTAGGTAGGAAAGCAGGCTTTTCTTGTTACTGGAAATGTCGAAAAGAGCATTTAAATCGTTTATGCTTTGCTGATGACATTATGATCTTTTCTAAAGGGGATGTGAATTCTATCGCTTTGATTAAAGAGGGCTTGGATGCATTCCATTCTTTGGCTGGCCTTCAAGCTAGTCATGAGAAAAGCCAAGTATTTCTAAGTGGAGTTCCACAAGCGGTAAGAGAATGCATTTTGCATACTTTGAATTTTGTGCAGGGTGATCTACCTGTTAAATACCAAGGTGTTCCACTATCATCTGCTAAACCCAACAAATCTACTTGCCACTTCCGAGTTGAGAAGTTTAGTAGGCGCATTAACCCCTGGACTTGCAAAGCTCTCTCATATGCTGGTTGGGTCCAATTAGTGAACAGTGTCTTTTTCTCTTTGCAAGTTTATTGGTCCTCTGTGTTCATTTTTCCAAAAAGCATCTTGAGAGCTTTAACTATGAAAATGAAAAGATTTTTGTGGAATGGGAGTGATGAAGTGAAGGCCAAAGCTAAGATTGATTGGGAAATAGTGTGTAAACCAATGGATGAAGGGGGTTTGGGAGTTATAGACCTTGTTTTGTGGAACAAAGCTGCACAACTGAAGCATATTTGGTCTCTTTGTATGGATAAGAGTGATGCACTATGGCCTAGTTGGGTTCTCTTGGAGCTCATCAAGAAAAAGACTTTATAGACAAGGAAGATTCCGACTAATGCTTCTTGGTCTTGGTGGAAGATTTTGCCACTTAGGCTTATGTCTCCAAACTTGTTTAAATGGGAAGTGGGTGACGGAAATTCTATTTCTCTTGGGTACGATGATTGGCTTCCAAAGGGCCCTTTGATCTCTTGGATGAATGAAAGAAGTATTTATACTTCGGGACTCCTTAAGGAAGCTAGACTTTGCTGCATTATTAATGAGAATGGTTGGGATTAGGCATCGGGTGCCATGTGGGAGCAGATTAGAGAGGAGTTGCACAAAGCTTTTACACTCAAAATCCATTGCGAGGACAATTTTGTTTGGAAGGATAAACCATCAAAGCAATTCTCAATTAAGGAAGCTTACAAGGCAATCGGGTTGGTTGGAAACATTTTGTTTGGCATAAGAAATTGTCACCTAGATTTTCCTTTTTCTTATGGCTGGTTGCTCACCAAAGACTTACCACTCTTGACAAACTAGTACTATGGGGTATTACTACTCAAAATTGTTGCTATTTGTGTAATAGTGAGGAGGAGTCACATGATCATCTATTCCTCAAGTGCTCCTTTACCTGTGAAGTTTGGTGTAAGCTGCAAGAAGTGGGTTTGAGTAACGTGCTATCTCCTTTGCAAGCTGTTGATATCCAGGACCTCTTTAACTCCTTAGGCCCCTGGTTGATATCCTCTTGGAAGTTGCTAACCGGTTTAGTTGTCTATTATATTTAGAAAGAAAGGAATGAGAAGACAATAGGCCTTAGCGCCTGCTTGGTTGCGGATGTTACCCGCACTATACTCTCTTGTTTTTTTTGCTAGTGATAGCCTTTTTTTGAATACTTAAAGGACCTTTTAGCACTCTTTGATTGTCTAGTCAAGATTTTGACCTTAGCACCCTTTTGTTCCTTAGTGCTTAGTTCTAGATTTTAGGTATTTTTTGGTGCTTTTTGTTTTGTGGGCTTTTGCCCCTTCTTGTACATTCTTTTTTGATTTAATGAAAATATATCTGACTTTATCCCCCCAAAAAAAAAGTAGTAGAAAGTATGTGACAAATACGTAGTAAAAGGAAGAGGAAAAATTGTTCTCTTCACCATTCTGTTTAATATAAGAATGGCAAGACCTACATGCAAAGATACTGCTGTGTTTCTTTAGGCTTTTTGTGGGAAAAAGAATTGCCTTTAGCAATTATGCTGACTACTGTCTTTGTTATCCACATTGGTGAGGCATTGATATGAGCATGCAGATTAGCAGCTGGCAAGCTGAGTGACAGCCTTATTCATATTAAGATTGCATACTAAGAACGTGATGTATCCGGTAGTCTACTTGACAAATAAATCATTATGATGGAGGCTGCTCAGTTTTTATTATTAACCTGGTTTATGAGTAAAAAAACAATCTGTCTGTGTCCATTAAATAAATAAGCTGTCTGCACCACATAAAATTGTTGCAGCCTACCTTGTGTCTGATACTCATACACATCTTGGTTTTGTGCAGGAAACTGCAAAAGGGGAAGCTGACAAAATTATGCTCACTGATGCACCACTTCTGTTTCCTCCTGGACAGGTGATTCCTTTTTTTTTTTTTTTATTATTATTAGTTTTTTAACTTTTGCAATTTGCAATGTTTCTTCTTTACTTGACTAGAAAGGTCTATGTAATTAGTACCTAATGATTGCTTTAAGTGGTGAAGTAACTTGAACTGTTACCTCCTCCTAAATCAGTAGCCTCTATGTATATATCTGGAACCATTTAGCCATGGTTACTCAAAAAGATATTGCTTATTCAAATATCTGTCAATATTTGAAGAATGTTTTAACCTGTATGGCGTGGATGACTAACTAGAACAACCAAAGGAAATTTCTTGTTTTCTCCATGTTATAATATGTATATTAATGTATAATATCTTACATTAATGTGTGTTATTAACTAGCTATTATTAGAGGATCTCATTTCCTAAAATAGATAGATAAATCCTGTATATATAGACATTAATTCCTATATGAAAAAGCAATGTAATAAGATTAGATTTTCTTTCAAATTATATGGTATCGGAGCATAGATATATGTAAGAAATTTTTTTTTTTTTTTTTTCCGTCTTGTCCTATGAACAAGGACGTGCTGCCCTTGAGAGCAAGCACTGTTAGGATCTTTTTTTTTCGTCACCACCAGTCTAGGAGGAGAGACCAGCCTCCGACCGGCCGAACCTCGAAACCAGAGCCCCAGAAGACCGACGCATGAGGCTCACGCGCCGCTTTAGGGTTTCGCTTTCCCCTTTCGTCGACGGCGCATGAGGGCGCGTGTGACGACTCTTCGCCCACCAGAAGCTTCAACGCACTGTTGGTAAGTCCGTTCTACTCTACTTTGGTGTTGCATTGGTTGAATACATCATCTTGGGAAGCGGGTTTTGTTATGGTTGTCGGAATTGGTCGCGTTTGGTGATTGGCCGGAGGTTTGTTCAGTGTGACTGATCCACATTGGGTTTTGTGGCGTCGCTGGGCTGTTCGTGGCCTTTTGAGGTTGTCGTTGGTTGGTTGTGTTGGTTCACCGGAGTCATTTGGCTTGTCGGAGTTGATTGAGATTGGTGTGGTGTTGTGCTTCGTGGCCGACGACGTGTACCAGAGTCATTTGGCTTGTTGGAGTTGACTGATATTGGTGCGGTGTTGTGCTTCGTGGCCAACGACGTGTTGGTCTTGGTGTCTGTTGGTTGGCGTTTGTGGGTCGATCTCGTCGGTGGCTTGGATTTTACATTTTTCCGGGTACACTGTGATTGGCTATTTTTTTTTTTTCTTTGTTACTATTGTGAGAATCTTTAATTTGCGGTTTGAAATGGATGATAAAAGCTTAAAATCTCCGGTTGTTGATATGATTCTTGTGACAACTAAGATCACGGAACATAAACTTAATGGGAATAATTTTATGGCTTGGAGCAAAACGGTGCGAGTATATTTGCAAGTATTGAAAAAGAAGACCATCTTACTGAAGATCCACCAAATGATAACACTAGACAAGTATGGTTGCGTGATGATGCTAGGATATTTTTGCAGCTTAGAAATTCCATTGATAGTGAGATTATCAATTTGGTTGATCATTGTGAATATGTTAAAGAGCTGATGAGTTACTTGGAATCTATGTATTCTGGAAAGGGGAATATTTCTCGTATCTATGAGGTCTGCAAAGGTTTTTATCGTACTGAACAACAAGAGTTGTCCCTTACTGCTTATCTTATGAGCTTTAAGAAGACATATGAGGAACTGAATGCCTTATTGCCATTTAGCCCTGATGTGAAAGTACAGCAGACTCAACGAGAACAAATGGCAGTAATGAGTTTTTTAGCAGGTCTTTGTCCAGAATTTGATGCTGCCAAATCTCAGATCCTCTCTAGTCCTGAGATTTCCTCTTTGCTGGAAACCTTTACTCTGATACTTTGCACAGAAAATCCGTTATCTGTTGCTCCTTCTCATCCTACTAGTGCTCTTGTCAGCCAAAATACAGGCCGCTCTTCCACCTATAGGAAAGGGGGGGATGATATTCGCGGGCATAATTCAGGGGGAGTTGTGTGCTATTATTGTCATGAGCCGAGTCATACGAAGCGCACTTGTAAGAAATTGCAAAATCGCAACCTGAGGAAACCTTTTGCACACATTGCCTCCACTAACTCTACTGATGGCTCTTCCTCTGAGAAGAAAATTACAGTCTCTGCAGATGAATTTGCAAAATTTACTTAGTACCAGGAGGCATTAAAGGCTTCATCTCATCATGTGTCCGCCATTGCTGAGACAGGTAAACCCAACACATGTCTCCTTTCCTCATCTTCCAACTAGGTCATAGATTCTGGTGCCACAGATCACATGACAGGTAATCTTAATCTCTTCTCAACTTATCAACCATACACATCCCCTACAAATGTTACTCTTGTTGATGGTTCTAAGTCATGTGTTCTTGGCTCTGGCACTATTAATCCCACTTCTCAGATTTCCTTATCTTCTGTTTTGAATTTACCACAGTTTTCCTTTAACTTACTATCTGTGAGCAAACTCACTCGTGCTATGAATTGTTGCATATCATTTTTTCCCGATCATTGTCTATCTCAGGATCTTATGACGAAGAAGATTATTGGTAAAGGACATGAGTTGGGAGGTCTCTATATCTTGGAGACTCAGGTGCCTAAGTCTGTTGCATGTTCCAGTTTTCAGACACCTTTTGAAGCACACTGCCGAATGGGCCATCCCTCTTTGCCTGTGTTGAAAAAGCTCTTTCCTCATTTTAATAATGTCTCTAGCTTAGAGTGTGAGTCATGTCACTTTGCAAAGCACCATCGTTTATCTTATGTTCCTCGAGTCAATAAAAGGGCAAGTGTACCATTTGAATTAGTTCATTCTGATGTATGGGGTCCCTGTCCTGTTATGTCACCGACTGGCTTCAAATACTTTGTTACTTTTGTGGATGATTTTTCTCGCATAACTTGGCTTTATCTTATGAAAAGTCGTTCTGAGGTATTTTCCCATTTTACTAGTTTTTGTGCTGAAATCCAAACACAATTCAATATCTCTGTCCAAACCTTAAGAAGTGATAATGCCAAAGAATACTTGTCTCACTCATTTCAGACATATATGATTAAAAAGGGCATCATTCATCAGTCCTCATGTGTTGATACACCTTCTCAGAATGGAGTGACTGAAAGGAAAAACAGACATCTCCTTGAAATAGCGATAGCCCTCTTATTTCAAATGAATGTTCCTAAACGGTTTTGGGCCGATGCAGTGTCTACTGCTTGTTTCTTGATTAATTGTTTACCTTCATCTGTTCTTCAGGGTGAAACTCCATACAAAGTATTGTTTCCTACAAAACCATTGTTTCCTATTGAACCAAGGATATTTGGTAGTCTCTGCTTTGTTCGTGATGTCCGTCCCCAAATAACAAAATTAGATCCTAAGTCTCTCAAATGTGTCTTTTTGGGTTACTCCAGGGTTCAAAAGGGATATCGGTGTTATTGCCCTCATCTTGATAAGTATTTGGTGTCAGCTGATGTTTCATTTGTAGAAAACAATCCGTTTTTTCCTTCATCTATTGGAACACTAACACCGGATGACGATGATGATATACTAATTTATCATATTACTTATTCGTCTCCGGATATGCCTTCGCCGCCTCTGCCGCCACCGCTACCTCCACCACAGCCTCCTATTCGACATGTCTACTATAGACGGAGAGACCTGCCTGCTTCATGTCCTGAACCATCCTCTTCTTCCTCATCAGATCCCGCTCCAGACGATCTTGATCTTCCTATTGCTCTTCGGAAAAGTTAACGTCACTGTACCTATCCTATTTCGTCCTTTGTTTCCTATGAAAACTTATCATCATCATCATCTTCATTTATTGCATCACTTGATATTGTGACAATTCCTAAATCTATTCATGTGGCCCTTTCTCATCTTGGTTGGTGTGATGCTATGATTGAAGAGATGACTGCCTTAGATACTAATGGCACTTGGGATCTTGTGAATTTGCCCGTAGACAAGAAGGCGATTGGTTGTAAATGGGTGTTTTCTGTTAAGGTTAATCCTGACGGCTTAGTAGCTCGGCTAAAAGCTCGTCTTGTCGCTAAAGGTTATGCTCAAACTTATGGTGTTGATTACTCTGACACATTCTCCCCTATGGCTAAGATGACTGCTGTTCGCTTATTTATCTCTTTAGCTGCTACTAATCATTGGCCGCTCTTCCAGTTAGACATTAAGAACGCCTTCTTACATGGCGATTTGCAGGAAGAAGTATACATGGAGCAACCACCTGGGTTTGTTCCTCAGGGGGAGTTGGGTAAAGCCTGTCGTCTTCGGAAATCCTTATACGGACTGAAACAGAGCCCTCGTGCTTGGTTTGGGAAATTCAGTTAGGCTGTTGAGACATTTGGTCTTAGCAAGAGTAGATTGGATCACTCGGTATTCTTTAAGTGTTCAGACTCGGGTATGATTCTTCTTATTGTATATGTTGATGACATTATCATTACAGGAAGTGACAGTGCAAGAATCTCATCGTTGAAGTCATTTCTTCACACACAGTTTCATACCAAGGATTTGGGATTATTTAAATATTTCTTGGGGATTGAATTGACAAGGAGTAAGAAAGGTATTTTCTTCTTTCAACGGAAATATGTGCTTGACTTATTAACAGAGACGGGCAAATTAGGTGTTAAGCCGTGTAGCACACCCATGCTCCCTAATATGCAGCTAAATAAAGAGGGTGAGTTATTTCAGGATCCAGAGAGGTATAGACGTTTAGTTGGGAAATTAAATTATCTCACAGTGACTCGTCCCGGTATTGCTTATCCCGTAAGTGTGGTAAGTCAGTTTATGTCATCTCCTGCCGTGCTTCATTGGGCAGCTTTGGAGCAAATTCTGTGTTACCTGAAAGGTGCCCTAGGACGTGGTTTAGTTTATGGTAGTCAGGGATATAATCATATTGAGTGTTTCTTAGATGCAGATTGGGCAGGATCCAAAATAGATAGAAGATCCACCACTGGGTATTGTGTATTTGTGGGTGGAAACCTAGTCTCTTGGAAAAGCAAGAAACAACATGTTGTGTCTCGCTCAAGTGCAGAGTCGGAATATAGGGCTATGGCACACTCAGTATGTGAGATAATGTGGATTTATCAGCTCTTACTTGAAGTTGGCTTTAAGGTGCCAATACCTGCACAATTGTGGTGTGATAATCAGGCAGCTATTCATATTGCATCTAATCCCGTGTCTCATGAACGAACGAAACACATTGAGATTGACTGTCATTTCATTCGAGAGAAGATACAACAAAACTTGGTCTCTACAAAGCATGTTAAGACCGGAGAACAGTTGGCAGATATCTTTACTAAAGCATTAAATGGGGTTAGAGTCAGTTATATTTGTAACAAGTTGGGCATGATCAACATCTATACTCCAACTTAAGGGGGAGTGTTATAATATGTATATTAATGTATAATATCCTACATTAATGTGTATTATTAACTAGCTATTATTAGAGGATCTCATTTCCTAAAATAGATAGATAAATCTTGTATATATAGACATCAATTCCTATATGAAAAAGCAATGTAATAAGATTAGATTTTCTTTCAAATTACACTCCAAAAGCTAATGCTGAAAGAAGCTACAAATGAATCATTTAGGAGTTTTTACATTTGATGCTTTAATTTCATATTTCCTTTTTTACTTTTGTTTTCCACATGTTATTAACCTGTTTCATATAGTATTATTGACACGAATTATGGAGAATCCATCCAAAATTATATTAAAAATAAAAGAAAGAGAAAAAATGGGATGGTTCTTGGTGTCATCACTTAGAAAGGGCATATCCAGTGTGCTACAGCACTTCTTGACCTAGGTAGGGTATGGGAGAGGGAGGTCGCAGATTTATGCAGACTTACCTTTGCATTTTTTTTGTGAAGAGACTGTTTTTTATGGCTGTGAACATTAGTGCATTATGATCTACAGATTTCACCTGCATAGCATTCTCTTTGATCTTTTGAAACACAAAAGAGGATATAGACTAACTTATTGTTTTGGTTGCAGTTGGCGTTGGCTGCTTTGCGTCAAGCAAATGAGGTGAACAAAGTTCTTGACTTTGAGAGGTTTGAAGTAAATTTCACGGTGCCTCTATTAGTGCAATTTGTTTACTTACTGTTCTATTAATAATCTCTTGCTCACCCATTGACCCCATCCAGAGATCTAAGGGAGAGAAAATGCTCTCACTTCTCTCTAACTCTGCTACCCCACCTCACCTATACACTCCCCTAAACACCATTACCCGTAGGACCCTTAGGACCACCACCCCATTCCATTAGTTTAGTTCAGTAGTTATAACCGTCCATCAGCTGGCCGTCACCATGCCAATTCCGGCCAAGGTTAATATGCCAGAGAGCGTGGAGGCGACAAGGCTCAATGCCACCGGCAGTGGCTTCAAATTGGGAGTACAAGACCAAGGCTCCCCACTCGAAGGAAGCACGATTCCAGAGGAGGCATCAAGTGCCAACCCAAATATGGCAAGTCAATGTCCTGCTTTTCCAACTAGAAAAGAGAAAGGAAAAAACATAGCCAAGGAGGGAAATGTGGAGCCTTGTGCCCACACAGTGCAGACCTGCCCTATCACCTGCAAAAGTGGACCCACAGTTACCAAAATAACCACACAATCTGGCCAGGGCCCACATGCTACCCCAAATCTATCCATTTTCGGTAGTCCAGCATTGGGAAGCGACCCTACACGCCCCAGAACCCCGTCGGAGGCAGACCGGCCTCCACCGACTCATGGCCAGCCACCTGCACATGCTCAGGCGCCACCAGCTGGCAGAACGTATGCACAAGCATGCAACCCCAGGGCGACGGATACATCATCGGAATTTCCCTTGCAATATATACCGCCGGCCACCAAGGGCCCTTCCCCAACCGTGCACATACCTAAGGCAGTTGGAGACCGGGGTGCAACATTCTGGAACAATACGCTGGTGGGCTACTTCCTCGGCCGTAAACTGCCATACTCCTTGGTCCGGTCCCTTGCCTTCAAACTATGGAAGGACGTTGGCCTCGTGGACGTCATAGGCAGCTCTGCGGGATTCTTCTATTTCCGGTTCAATGAGGACAGTGACACCACTTTGGTGTTGGAGAAGTCATGGCATTTTGCCCAACGTTTCCTTATCTTGCAGAAATGGCGAAAAGGTTTGCCACTAGATAAGGCGCAACCAACCAATGTACCGGTGTGGGCTGTCTTCTCGCGAGTCCCATGCGAGTTCTTAGGGGAAGAAGGTCTGAGCCGTATTGTCAGTGGCGTGGGAGTGCCACTAAAGGTTGATGCTTCGACGGCTAGGAGACAACGTGCCAACCACGCGAGGGTGCCAGTGGAACTTGACGCTCGTGAGGACCTAGTAACCCAAGTCAGGGTAGAGGGGGAGAGTGGGGCAGTGGCGGATGTAAAAGTGGAATACCAATGGGTGCCTCCGCGGTGTGCAAAATGCAAAGTATTTGGACACAAATGCCAATCTATGCCGTTCACCCAAAGGCAGGAGGGGGGAGCAAAGGTGGCGGGGAGCAGCCCGGTCGCCTCGGATGCTGAAGTTGGACAACAGGAGCGGAGGTGTGAGGAGAAGGACAGGCCACCGCCATGCGTTGAAGGCAAACCCCCCACTGCTAGTGTCCCACACATGACACCTTTAAGAGCTCAAACAACGGCCAGGGGAGGGGCCTCAAAAGGTGGGCATGCGAGGCCAACAAAGGCTACCAGCATTGCCAAGGAGAAGGTAGACGTCCCCAGTAATCAGGGGAGTACTGCAGCTCAACGGATGGAGGTGGATAGCGGCAACCCAATGCCTAGTGTGAAGCTTCAACCAGCCCTGGAGACAGAAGATGTAAATCTGGCAGCAGCTGCGATCCCTACATCTCCTAGCAGTGTCACGACTGTTCCAACGACTGACAAAGGAGGAGATGTAGCCGAGGGGGATGTTGATTTTGAGAACACCCCTCTGAACAAATTATTGGTTCAGATGAATCATAGCTCGGGCTCCTAACCCATGGTCAATAGAAGCTCTAGCTCCTCTAGCCGCAGGAAGAAGAAACAGCGCAAGAGGAGCAGGAACTTCACCTAATCCGGCTCACCTATTGCCTCATGCTTCCATGTCAGTGGCAACATGGAATGTAAAGGGTCTAAATGACCCCATAAAAGCTTCAGAGGTTAAGAGGTTGTGTGCTATGCATAGCATCAATTTGTTTGGTCTATTGGAAACAAGAGTAAGCGCTGCAAATGAGGAGTCCGTCAAGAGCAGATTGGGTCCGAGCTGGCATGTGTGGGTTAATTCCACGGCACGAAAACGCATTTGGTTAGTGTGGCAACCTAGGGAGTGGCACGTTTCTGTGGAAAAGGAACACACACAACTTCTACATTGCACCGTTACCAACTTGAGAGCGAATAGCAGCATGGCTTTTACGTGTGTTTATGGCTCCAATAATAATAGTGAACGAAAGGACCTATGGTAGAACCTCGTGGGGCTAGCTCAGGCCGTGGGTGACAGGCCGTGGCTGGTGATGGGTGATTTTAACATCACTCGCCTAATCACAGAAAAGGTAGGAGGCCGGGCACTAGTCACGGAAGCTATGTTGGATTTCCAAAGATGCTTAGCAAGTGTGGAATTGGAAGATTTGAGATATTCTGGGGATTTTTTTACATGGACAAACAAGCAGCAACAGGATCCCATCCTTAGAAAACTTGATCGGGCCATGGTTAACGTACCCTGGATGAATCTGCACCCAAATTCTCACGCCCAATTCCTCCCACCTATTACATCCGACCACTCATTGGCCGTGGTTCGCATGGAATATGGAACGAGGACTAGAAGATGCCCTTTCAAATTCTTCAATTACTGGGCCGACCACGAAGGGTTCCACGACTTAGTGAGAGCCATATGGAGTAGAGATATCCAAGGCTCCCATATGTTTCAGGTAGTCCAAAAATTGAAACTAGTGAAGGAGGGCCTCAGAAGTCTAAACAGAGCTGAATTCTCCAATATATCGAGCAGAGTACAAGACGCTAAGCAACGGCTGATAAATGCGCAAGCAGCGATCCATGAAGCAGGGGACACTAACCGGTTGGAAGAAGAGCGCTTAGCCTACAAAGAGTACTACACCCTTAGGGGGGCGGAGGAAAGCTTTTTCAAACAGAAGTCTAGGTCCAAATGGCTGGAGCTAGGCGATAGAAATACGACTTACTTCCATAAAGCCATGAAGAGCCTGCACAACCGCAACTCTATCCATAGATTGACCCGTGAGGATGGCAGTGAGGTGGCAGGTGAAGAGGAGGTCAGGCATGAGATACTCCATCATTTCCAACACCTATATGACCCACCCATAGCTCCGACCACCACTGTCGATGTGGGGAGTTTGCAACCACGGACCCTTACGGACCAACAACAAAGCAGCCTCCTTGCCGACTACTCAGATGAGGAAATACGGTGGGGATACACATCACAAGCAAATGGGAAGGCGCCTGGCCCGGATGGCTTCTCTGCTTTGTTCTTCAAAAAAGCCTGGGACATAATTGGTGCGGATTTAATCAGGGCTACTAGAGAGTTCATGATGTCGGGGCATCTACTGAAAGAGATAAACAACACGGCTATCACTCTAGTACCAAAGGTGATTAACCCCACTACATTGGGGGAATTTAGGCCAATTGCATGTTGCAATGTCATATATAAAGCCATCTCAAAGGTGCTAGCAGCAAGGATGAAACTGGTGCTACCATCTCTGGTAGGGAGAGAACAGGCAGCTTTTGTCTCGGGGAGGAAGATCTCAGATAACATATTCTTAGCTCAGGAACTTATGGCAAATTATCATGCCAAAGTGGGAGCTCCTCGCTGCATAATGAAGGTAGACATTCAAAAGGCCTATGATACGGTGAGATGGGATTTCGTAATAGGGGTACTGTTGGCTATGAAATTCCCTCCCCATTTCTGCAGGTTAATGAGTCAGTGCATTTCCACGCCAAAGTACTCAGTTAATGTCAATGGGGAACTTGTGGGGTTTTTTGCTAGTAGGAGAGGCTTAAGGCAAGGAGATCCTATATCTCCCTACCTTTTTGTACTCTGTATGGAAATCCTTTCAATGCGATTGAGACAACTTACACAGCAACCCGAGTTCTCACTGCATTGGAGGTGCCAAATTGAACGTATCACCCATCTCTGTTTTGCAGATGACCTCCTCATATTTGCTAAGGGGAACAAAGAATCTATCTCTCTCATACGGCACACTCTGAAGGACTTTCAGGACATGTCAGGACTGGCGATCAATAACCACAAGAGCTGCATTTTTTTCTCTCAGGTTCCAGCCAGCATAAGGGAGGCAATAATCCAATGCACTCAATTCAAGGAGGGCAAACTACCGGTGCAATACCTAGGGGTTCCCCTTATCTCATCGAAGCTCAAAAAACAGGATTGTGAAATGCTAGTGGAACGCACAATGGCCCGTATCAATTCATGGACAGCCAAGCACTTATCCTATGCGGGTAGGCTACAGTTAATTAAATCTGTCCTATTCTCCATGCAGGTCTATTGGTGCTCCGTCTTTGTACTTCCCAAGTCGGTTGTCAAGAGAATAGAGCAGCTACTTAGGAATTTCCTTTGGAGCGGTGACTCGAATACCTTCACTAAGGCAAAAGTCAAATGGGCTGAAGTGTGCCAACCAAAAGAATGTGGTGGCCTTGGGTTACTGGATATCCACCAGTGGAACAAAGCCATCCAAATTAAGCACATATGGAGGCTATGCAAGCAAGGAGCTAAAAGCTTGTGGGAGGAATGGGTTCATTCCACTATACTCAAAGGAAAGAATTTTTGGTCGTCAAAGGCTCCAGCCGTCTGTTCCTGGACATAGAAGAAATTACTCAAACTGAGAGGTTTGGTTCGATCCTCTTTCTACTGGGAACCTAAAAATGGCCTAGATATTTCTCTATGGGCAGATTTTTGGCTCCCATCAGGACCTTTGGATACATTGTTTAGTGATCGGATCATGCACAGCACGGGCTTCCCAGCTACTACCAGGCTATGTTCCATAATCAACGGCAACGAATGGAGTATCCCGAGGGGCCCACCATGGGATAGTTTTAGTATCCCCCAATCCATCAAACCGAATAGCGCAGAGCAGGATCGCTTTTGCTGGAAACACTCTCGATCTAGGGAGTACACCATTAAGAGTGGATACACTTTCCTAAACAAACAAACCCCCAGCATGCCATGGTGGAGAGTAGTATGGAATAAAACCTCCCTACCCAGACATGCCTTCATACTATGGGTGGCGTGGTTAAGGAAATTATCCACCCTTGATAGGGTACATCGCTGGGGCCTAGTACAGTCTACCACATGCCTCCTATGTCACCAACATCCGGAGGATCATGCCCATCTCTTCTTCCAGTGTGATTATACATCACAAGTTTGGAGCATAGTTTGTGACTACAGGAATTGTCCAGTTTCTTCAAACAATTGGGTACAGGTGACCAGATTTTTTATGACCTTGGGTGACTCGCCGACCCATCAGAGTTGGTGTAGTACCTTAGCCGCATCAGTGTATTGCATCTGGCGCACCCGTAATAAAGTGCGTCTTGGGCAAGCTCTTCCGAGGATTAGCATGGTAGCAAATCAAATACGTGCCTACTCAGGGCCATTGTAACCCTACCACTTTATTGTACACTAGTACCTAGGGATCACATGCTAGCACATTTATTGTTGATGTGCCCATTGTAATTTACTTTCCAGTATTGTATTACTCCATTTGCAAATCAATAAATTATTAATTACCAAAAAAAAAAATAATCTCTAAATTTTCTTGATTTATACACCTTGTTCTTGACCATTTGTTACTATTGCTTAGATTTGATTGCTTCATATATAATTATTTGTGGCAGATATTTAGAGAACATTCTCTTCCGTCAAAAATCTGCCTACAGTCCTGTGGAGCTCATTGACTTTCTGAACACCATAGATTCCCTGGTACATGTTAACTCATTTGTTCTTGATTCATCTCTATGTTTCCTTTTTTCCACCTAGACTTCTAGGATTTTACTGTAGCATCACAAATTGGAGAAATAGGAGAATGGTAGTGTGACTAAAGTTCCCTTTAGGAAATATTTTAGAAATTAATGGAAATTGTGAAGATTTTGATTGGAACTATAACCAACTTATCCAATATATATGTATGGATGTTATTTTATATTTATAATTAGACTCCCCTCGTGTTTGGAATGAGACATTGATCAATAAAGTTTTTTTTTTTTTTTAGATAAGTGAAATTTTATTGAATGAAAAATAATACAATTGACAAACGATAATAAAAGTTACAACACTGTGCTAAGCAAAAGCTAGTTGCTTAGCATAAATGCTAAATTACAGCGGATTAATATAAGATCTAATCTGATGAGCTAATGGGCCAACCTATGTTCCGAGTACGCCATATACAATAGACTGATTCCACTAATGCTGCCCTCTAATTCTGATAAGTCGGGGAGTCCCCTAATGCCACCAAGTGACCGGTGGCTTCCTGCCAGCTGCTGAATGAAGCTGGGCAATGTAGGAATTCACACATTAGATGCCATACCTGAGAGGTGTAAGTGCATTCGAAAAATAGATGGGCATGGTTCTCCGGATTCCGGTTACAGAGAAAGTAAGTAGTTGATTGCATTAGTCCCCAGTTATACACTGTCAAGGGTGGAAAGTTTCCTTAGCCAGGTTAACCATAGGACAAAAGAGTGTCTAGGCAAAGAAGATTTGTTCCATACTACTCTATGCCATGGTATGATGGGCCTAGGAGGGTTAAGAAAATTATAGCCACTTTTGATGGTATACTCTCCTAATGATAAGTGTATCCAACGAAGACAATCCGAAATTGCAGCATTTGGTTTGAGGGAGGGTGGGATGCAGATGTTAGTCTAGAACGGGCCATCGGGGATACACCATTCATTCCCATCCATAATGGAACAAAGCCTCGTGTTATGAGGAAAACCTGTGTTTCCCATAGCTCGAGCACTGAATAATGTATCAAGGGGTCCTAATGGGAGTCAGAAATTTGCCCACAGCGAGATTTCAAGGCCATTGTTGGGTTCCCAAAGGAAGCAAGATCTTACCAAGCTGTCTCAATTGAAGGTATTCATATCAATCCACACGAAGTTGTAGAGTGAGAAAATGCTCTCTCCTCTCTCTACCCCCTACCCTCACTCCCCCCTAGAGGATCACTTCCTTTAGGTAATATCACATACACTATCAGAATTAGGAAATACCCAGCCACCCATTCACTTGTCCGATACGATCAATATGCAGCCGGAAGTTCCCCCCCACGGACAGCCAGGAAGCCCTTCCAATCACCGGAGCGTCCAGGATGTTCACCATCACCCCATTTGTCCACCGGACATCCAAAAAGTAGCATTAAGTCCAAGGCGCCCTATTAAGGAAAAGGAAACAACACCTTTTCAAGCACATGGAAAGGTCATAGCTGGCCTTCCCAAAATAGTAACTTGGAGCCTTGCACCCCTGCCACTGCCAACATCTCTGCAATCTTGTCTTCCCAAAAAGCCTCTCACAACGTCTCTTTGTCCAACTCTGACCTTTTCCACTCCCAAAACCATTCCCTTAACGGCAAAACTACATTAGAATCCGAATACCACCAAAAACATCCTCTTTCCAACCAGCATCAACCGAAAAACAACCATCCAGCCCCACCTAAACAAGCAAAATCTTATGCCTCTGCCTGTCTTCAAGGAACACCCCCATCCCCTCTCTATCTCCGATTCATCCCACCAAACACCTCGTCCGACATACCCAAAGTAAGGATTCCGCAATCCGTTGAGGACGAGGGAGCCACTTATTGGGAGTCCACATTAGTAGGATATTTCATTGGTCGGAAAATGCCTTACACCCTTGTTCATGCGATAGCCACCAAGCTCTGGAAGGACTTTAGACTCCAAGGTATTTTGGCCAGTCCCGAAGGTTTTTACTATTTTCAATTCGAAAAAAATGACGACATTACTCCCATCCTTGAGAAAGTATGGTTCTTTTCCAAACGCTTTCTCATCCTTCAATGCTGGAGGAAAGGAATGAGGTTAGACAAGCCTCAACCCACACATGTTCCAGTTTGGATCACCCTTAACCGCATACCATGTGAGCTCCTCTCCGCGGAAGGTCTTAGCCACATTGCTAGCGGAGTAGGTCTCCCTTTAAAGGCTGATACACTTACAGCCTCTAGACAACGCCCTAATCAAGCTCGTGTCCTAGTAGAGCTCGACGGAAGAAGAGACCTGGTTAAGCAGATTGAAGTTAAGAGAGCTGATGGATCGGTGGCCTCATCAACGTTGACTACCAATGGATCCCTCCCCACTGCAAAAATTGCCAAGTGTTTGGACACAAATGCCAATCTACCACTGCACCCCCATCGACAGACCCCTCCAAGCCAACCGTAGAAGAAACTCAACCTCTCTACACTGACACAACCACACAAAATAAGGCAACTAAAACCACCTCCCAAAAAAACACTTCTAGTAGAAACCACTCATCTCCTAGCAGCAATCGTTCTATACCCGCTACACCCCAGCACAGCAAGAAGCTCTACCCAGTTCAAACCAAACGTACTGCCACCCAAGGCCACCACCAGACTTACAACTTTGAGGTTAAACACACGAAGACGGCATAAGTCAACAAACAGGTACCTCAAAGCAACCCACATATCAGTATAGAACCTTCCAAAGCAAGATCTCCACCATGTAACACTACTTTACCCACCGAGACAAACTCCACAGCTCCACATGAAGATAGCAAGGACAACAATTACGAAAATACTCCATTGTCTAAACTACTTCACACAGCATCCAAGCCACTGGGGAATAGCTGCAAGGGAAGCAAAGGCTCCACCTCCTCTGGTAAACGCAAAAAGAAACAGAGGAAGAGGCGCCGTTCCTTCACTTAGCCCCACAAGGAATCCATTGTCACACTCTTACCCATGAACATAGCAGCATGGAATGTAAGAGGGTTAAATGACCCTCTCAAAGTGGCAGAAATAACAAAGGAGTGTGGCATAAATAGAATATCCCTAATGGGGATATTGGAAACCGGGGTGAATACCAACAATGAAACATTGGTAAGGCAGCGGTTGGGACAAAATTGGCAAGTAGCTATCAACCAGGTAGCACCCAAGAGAATTTGGATAGCTTGGCAACTGAGAGTGTGGAATATCTATACTGTTATGGAAAGAGCTCAACTATCACATTGCATTGCATCTCATCGCAGCCTAAACATTAGCCTAAATATTACATTCATTTATGGAGCTAACAGCAACAACGACAGGAGGGAACTTTGGAAACAACTGGAACTTTCCCTCACACACGCCACCATCCCGTGGATGGTCCCTGGAGATTTCAACATAACCAAATCCACATCTGAGAAGCAAGGTGGTCGGGGGCGAATGACTTCCGCCATGGCGGAATTCCAGGCCTGCATAGCCAAGATTGAATTGGAGGATTTAAGATATTCGGGTGACTTCTTTACATGGACTAACCGGCAAGCCAACAACCCCATTTTGAGGAAGCTTGATCGCGTCCTGATCAACCAAAGCTGGATGCAAACCTTCCCAAGCTCCCAAGCCAAGTTCCTACCTCCCATTTTATCGGATCATTCCCTTTCTATCACACACATAAACTCCACACAGCAGGTAAGGAAGTTACCTTTCAAATTCTTCCACTTTTGGGTACATCATGTAGGTTTCAAAGACATAATTTCAAGTGTATGGAGCACCGAGATAGTTGGTTCAAAAATGTACCAAGTAGTAAGCATGCTTAAACTAATCAAGGAGAAACTGCGACAACTCAACCACACCAATTACTCCAACTTGTCTAACTGAGTCAAAGAAGCCAAGCAAACCCTCCTTCAGCTGCAGTCCAACATCCATAGCAGCGGCTATGTATCCCAAATGGAGGCCGAAAGATCCGCCTTCAAGGAGTACTACCTACTGAGAAAAGTTGAAGAGGGTTTCTACAAGCAGAAATCAAGAATAAAATGGCTAAAACTTGGAGACAAGAACACCTCCTTCTTTCATAAATCCATGCGCAATCACCACAACAGGAGCCACATCTTCCAGATCAGCTGAGAAGATGGAAGTGAAGCAATTGGCAGCGAACAGGTCAAGAATCTAGCAGTCGCATACTTCCAACAGATCTTCAACAAGACAAGTCCACCAATCAACAAAGAAGAAATATCCAACCTCGTGACATGGAAGCTCAATGAACAGCAACGTGAAGAGCTTCTCGAACCATATACGGATGAGGAAATCAAATGGGGTTTCTTCTCCCAAGCTAATGTGAAGGCCCCTGGCCCAGATGAATACACAGCTCTCTTTTTCAAGGAAACATGGGGTATAATAGGCAAGGATCTCACAACTGCAATCAGGGAATTCCTCTAATTGGGACATTTACTCAAAGAAATAAACTCCACCATACTCACATTGGTCCCCAAAATCCCCAACCCAACCAGTATGGGAGACTTTAGACCCATAGCATGCTGCAATGTGCTCTATAAAGTAGTGTCAAAGATTTTAGCTGCCCGTCTCAAGAAGGTCTTACACGTACTAGTTGGTAGAGAGCAAGCTGCATTCATCCCAGGACGAAAGATCACAGATAACATCCTCATTGCCCATGAATTGATGGCAGGTTACCAGACGCAAACAGGAGCGCCCCGATGCACACTAAAGGTCGATCTCCAAAAAGCTTATGATACCATAAGACGGGACTTCCTAATTGAAGCATTGAGATCCATGCAATTCCCTCCTCACTTTTGCAGCCTCATAGAGCAGTGTCTCACAACTACAAAATTCTCTGTCAACATCAATGGGGAATTGGCAGGCTACTTCTCAAGCAAGCGAGGTCTTAGGTAGGGGGACCCTATTTCCTTGTATTTATTTGTTGTAGGCATGGAAATCCTCTCCACCTCTCTCCGACGACTCCTTTCTAACCCAACATTCTCCCCTCATTAGAGATGTAAACCGGAGCGACTTAATCACTTGTGCTTTGCGAGTGACCTTCTTATATTTGCCAAAGGAAATGTGCAATCCATAACCCTGATCAGAGACACCCTCCAACAATTCCAAGCACTTTCAGGTTTGGCAGCCAACAGTTTCAAGAGTTCTATATTCTTCTCCAATGTTCCCTCCAGGGATAAGCAACGCATTCTACAAGTCACACAGTTCCAAGAAGGCTCTCTCCCAATAAGATACCTTGGCGTCCCTCTCCTCTCCACTAAACTCAAAATGGAGGATTGTGACATTTTAGTGGATCGAATCACAGCTCGCACCACCATGTGGACTGCGAAATTTTTATCATACGCTAGCCGACTTCAGCTAGTTAGATCAGTCTTATTCTCTATGCAGGTCTACTGGAGTTCGGTATTCCTTCTCCCCAAGAAGATAATCACAAAGGTAGAGAAGCTAATTAGGAACTTCCTTTGGAGTGGAAACCCTCACACAGGAACCAAAGCTAAAGTCAGATGGGAAGAGGTTTGTAAGCCCCTCAAATGTGGGGGCCTAGGGATTCCCAACCTTCATCATTGGAATAAGGCCCTATAAATTAAGCACATTTGGCACCTATGCAGGGGCGGACAACGTAGCCTATGGCCTGAATGGGTACACTCAACCTTGTTGAAACGTAAAAGTTTCTGGACGTCACGAGCCCCGGCCACATGTTCTTGGTCTTGGAAGAAACTCCTAAAACTTAGACCTTTAGCGTGAGGTAGCTTTCAATGGGAAGTGGGAGACGGCCTAACCATCTCTATTTGGTTTGACTTCTGGCTACTCATGGGTCCTTTGGACAGCCTATTCTCTCCAAGACAGATTAGGAACTCTGGGATTCCAATAACGGCTAAATTATGCTCATTAGAGGAAAACAACACATGGCGGCTACCAAACTATCCACCATGGACAGACATCTCCATTCCCGCGCACATTCAGCCCAATCACTCCACCTCCTACCAACTCCAATGGATTCACACGACTGCAGGGGAATACAACATCAAGAGTGGATACTTCTTCCTTAATCCAGCTGGACTGACAGTACCATGGTATAGAATTGTATGGAATAGAACTACCATACCAAGGCACTCCTTCATATTATGGCTTGCCTGGTTGGGAAAGCTATCTACACTCGACAAGCTGACCACATGGGGATTAGCCACATCCTCGACATGCTACCTATGCCAACAGGAAGACGAAGACCACTCTCACCTATTCTTTGGTTGCCAATACTCATCCCACGTATGGCAGAAAGTATGTGATATGGCTAACTGCCCCCCTTCCTGTAAGGATTGGCAGGAAGCCAAACGAGTTCTATTAGCAACGAATCAGTCCAATGCCAAACTCTACCAAACATGGAGAGCAAGCCTCGCTGCCACTGTATACTGTATTTGGAGAGTACGCAACAAAGCACGACTTGGGAACCCTACCCCTAGCATATCCTTCTTAGCCAATCAAATCAAATCTTACATTTACATGGAATAATTTGATAGGGCTTCATTGTACCAACTACTATAAGTATGGTACTAAAGTTGTAATAGAATCGTTACTAGTGTTGTAATTATGATGTAACCATCTCTGATGGATGTATCGTTATTTCCAATTAATAAATTATGAATTACCGGAAAAAAAAAGATCTTACCAAGCTTCTTAGCTTTAGTAGTTTCTTCCAAGTCCATGAGCATGTGGCAGGTGCTTTGGATGACCAAAAATTCTTACCCTTTAATAGTGTGGAATGAACCCATTCGGGCCATAAGCTCTTCGTTCCCTCCTTGCATAGTCTCCATATATGTTTGATTTGGATTGCCTTATTCCAAAGATGGATATTTGGGATCCCCAGGCCTCCATTTCGTAGGGGTTTGCACACTTCCGCCCATCTGACCTTAGCTTTTGTGAAAGTGTATGGGCTGCCACTCTAGAGAAAATTCCAAAGTAGTTGTTATATCCTTAAGACAACAGACTTAGGTAGGAGAAAAACAGAGCACCACTAGACTTGCGTGGATTGAAGCCTACCAGCATAAGACAAGTATTTGGCCATTCAAGAGTTGATCCGTGACAGAGTGTGCTGCACTAGCACATCACGATCCTGCTTCTTGAGTTTAGAGGATATGAGAGGAACCTCCAAGTATTGTACTAGCAGCTGACCCTCACTGAATTGAGTGGACTGCAAAATGGCCTCTTTGATGCTCATAGGGACATGAGAGAAGAAGATGTTGCTTTTGTTGTTGTTGGCTGCCAATCCCGAGATAGTTTGGAAGTATTGTAAGGTTTCTTTCACCAGGGATATAGAATCAATGTTTCCTTTAGCAAATATTAGGAGATCATCTGCAAAGCAAAGGTGAGTCAGTCTTTCAGTCTTACATCTCCTATGTAGTGAAAACCAGGGGTTATAAATTAGCCGCCTCAGCTGCATGGACAGAACTTCCATGCACTGGACGAACAAGTAAGGGGATATGGGGTCCCCTTGTCTCAACCCCCACCATTTCCCTATTGATGTTGGAGTATTTGGGTGTAGAGATACACTGGTTGATGAGGTTACAAAAATGAGGAGGGAATTTCATGACCTTGAGCACCATTAAGATAAAGTCCCATCTGACTGTATCATAGGCATTTTGAAGGTCTACTTTAAGCGTACAACGGGGAGCACCCTTATAAGTGTGGTAGCCTGCCATTAGCTCCTAGGCAATGAAAATGTTGTTAGTTATCCTCTTACCTAGGATAAAAGCTGCTTGCTCCCTCCCAACCAGAGCTGACAACATCGATTTCATCCGCACAGTAAGGACCTTGGAGATCGCCTTGTAAATCACATTATAGCATGCTATTGGCTTAAAATCACCTAGCTTAGTGGGATTAGCGACTTTGGGAACTAGGGAGATAGCAATACTGTTAATCTCCTTGAGCAAATGGCTTGTAGTAAGGAACTCTCTAGTTGTTGCAATCATATCAACACCTATGACATCCCATGCCGCCTCATAGAAACGAGCTGAAAACCCATCTGGACCAGGGGCTTTCCCATTTGCTTGCGACATGAAACCCCATTTGATCTCATCATCTGTGAACGTAGCATCAAGTGTGAACTGTTGCTGCTCATTCAATACTTGGGCCAGCAAATTCTCCACATCAGCAGGGGTGCTAGGGGTTGTAGGGGGGTCATAGAGTTGCTGGAAATACTCAGGAACTAACTATTGGACCTCCAGTTCTCTCGCCACCTCACTACCATCCTCCCTAGTCAGTCGGTGTATGGAGCTACAGTTGTGGAAACTCTTCATAGCCTTGTGAAAATAGGCAGTGTTCTTATCATCTAACTTTAGCCACTTTGTCCTTGACTTTTGCTTATAGAAGCTCTCCTCAACCCCTCGTAGTGTGTAAGACTCCTTGTAGGCTAGCCACTCCTCATCTAGTCGAGAGGTATCCCCTGTCGCGTGTATGCTGGTTTGCAATTGGATCAAGTGATGCTTCACCCTCTGAACTCGTCGTGAAATGTTGGAGAACTCAGTCTTTAATAAGTTTGAGCTTCTTCATAACCTTGAACATTCTTGACCCCTTCATGTCCCTCTTCCACATGTTACTGACTAGCTCTTTGAATCCCTCATGGTCTGCCCAATAATTGAACAATTTAAATGGGCTCTTTTTGGCTTTTAGTCCATACTCCATACATACCACAACTAGTGAGTGGTCAGATAGGATAGGTGAGAGGAATCTAGCATGTGAATTCGGGTACATATTCAACGAGGGAAGGTTAACCATAACTCGGTCTAGTTTCCTAAGTATAGGCACCTGATTTTGTTTATTGGACCATGTAAAGAAATCTCTCGTGTATCTTAAGTTTTCCATCTCCAACTTAGCAATACATCTCTGGAATTCTACCATTGTGTCTGTGATCGCAACTCCCTCCTTTTTTCTCGAAGACTGATCTGGTTGAATTAAAGTCGCCCATGACCAGCCACAGGTGTTGTCACACGTTTTGTACCAATGCCTCTAGGTTCAGCCACAACTCTTTCTGTTCCCAGTCATTGTTGGAACCATAGACAAAAGTGATAGCCATGTCACTATGTGCTCTCAAATTAGTCACCGTACAGTGTATGAATTGCGCATGTTCGTTCTCCACCTGGACATTCCACTCCCTTAGTTGCCAAGCGATCCAAATACATTTCCTTGCTGCGGCATTGATCCATACTTGCCAATAGTGACCCAACATGTTCTTAGTTATGTCCTCATTGGCAACATTGACTCTTGTTTCCAACAAGCCAATAAGACTAATACTATGTGTATCTAGGGCCGGTAATGCGGGCCGGCCTGCCTCGACCCGCATCGGCCCGTGGGTCATCGCGGGTTGGCCCGCACTGGCCCGCAAGGCTGGCGGGTCAGAAAAGTCGACCCGCCCCGCCCCGCGGGCCAAGCGGGCCAACCCGCAATGACCCGCAAATTTTTTTTTTCCCTTGTGCAAAAAAATTTAAAAAAAAAAACCTACAAACGGTCTCATACACGGCCGTGTATAGGGACCGTGTATGATTCTGTGGAAAACTGGAAATCTTGATCGAATACACGGTCACGATGCACGGCCGTGTATGATTCTGTGGAAGTCTACCAATCACTACACGGCCGTGTGTTCAGGCCGTGTGTCCCGTGTCTCTTGTGCCTTCATCATTTGTAAACAAAGTAAATTAGATTAGTTGACATTTAAGTTACTCTCTCTCTCTTTTTCTTACTATAAAAATGATGCTTGAATAGAGACTTCAATTTATATGTACTTAAAACGATAATCAAGCAATTAAGATAAAATACTTTTTAGTTTTTACTAATTACATAGGAAAACAAATATAATAATGAAGCAAATAAAATTACATATATAAATCAATCATCACTATCATAATCATCAATAACTAAATTGGAGTCTCCTTTCGATGAAGTAGTCGCAGTCCCACCCACACTCCCATTGTCTTCTTTTTGATCTACAATTTATAAGATTACACATATAATTAGGAATATATTATATTAGGGTGAATACATTAAAAGAAATTATTGGAAATAGAACAAAAAAAAAATTACCTTCACATGCAAATCCTTGTAACCAATTTCGTGTACAAATGAGAGCTTCTACATTGGATGGAAGCATAGAATTGCGATACTTATTAAGTACACGAGCGCCGATACTGAAAGCTGACTCCGACGCTACAGTAGTAATTGGAATGCTAAGCACATCGGAGGCCATGATAGATAAATCAGGATATCTCTGGCTTTGACTCTTCCAATGTTGTAACACATCCAATTCTGAGTAGAAGTCCATATCCATTACTGGCTCATCTAGATAAATATCTAAAGAAGATTTACCAGAACTTTGTACTTCTACTTGACGGTATCGGAATTCCTACAATATTAAGAAAAAACTATTTACATACCAATATATATTACAAAAAAATTTATTAAGGAAATAAAAAATTATTAAACTTACTACTAATGTAGCAAAATCAATCTCCAAGCCCTTTCCAGCTCTATGTGTTGCTGCTCCCTTACTGCTGCTACCTCTAGATATGTCTTGTGTTTGAGGAGATGATCCAACCTGATTGCTTCTACTTCTAGATATGTGATCTGTTTTGCTCTTCTCATATTCTCCATAAAGTTTATATAACTTGCTTTTTATATGAGCCATCTTCTCTTCACAAGTGAGGGGATCAAGTTTGTTAAAACAGAAGCTCAAAAAATCAAATTTCATTCGAGGATCAAAGATTGCTCCAAGTGCAAGGATAACACTATAATCACTCCAATACTTATCGAACTTCTGTTTCATTCTAATGGACATCTCCCTTATGACATGATCTTCACTATTTAAATTTTCATTGAGCAAGCATTCAATCCTCCATACTTGCAAAAAATAGTGGTTTGATGTTGGATATGATGATCCTGACATCAAATTGGTGATACTATGAAACGGGCTCAAAAACTTGCATATCTTTTCTGCTCTTTCCCACTCATCAATGGTTGGACAGTATTTATAATGACGATCATTCAATTGAAAGCAAGAAAAAGCACGTCGATACCTGAGTGCGCTATCAAGCATAAGATAAGTGGAATTCCATCTAGTAGTTACATCCAAGCGCAAACCGATATTCGTATCAATGTTGCCAACCTGTTCAACACACTCCAAAAAGTGTTTCATTCTACTCTCAGAACCCTTCACATACTTCACACTTTCCCTTACTTTGTGCAATGCTTCATTACTTACATCCAATCCTTCTTTAACGATCAAGTGAAGAATATGAGCACAACATCTAATATGAAAAAACTCACCACTACATAACAAACTATGTTGTAAATTCAATTGCTCTTTCAGAAAATCTTGCATACAATCATTTGCAGATGCATTATCCAATGTAAGGGAGAATATCTTCCTATCTATGCCCCAATCTTTCAGAAATTCAAATACTTTTTTCGACAACTCAAACCCTGAGTGAGGAGGGGGCATTTTAGAAAAAAGCAAGAATTTTATTATTCAATTTCCAATTGGCATCCACATAATGTGCAGTCAAACAAATATATCCCTCACTAGTAGAAGCAGTCCATAAATCAGAGGTCAAGCATACTTTCCCTGGAATTTTTTGCAAAATTTGTTTCAAATTCTCCTTCTGAGTCAAATATAAATTCCAAACATCTGATGTAGCAGTTTTTCTACTGATTGGCTTGTAAACAGGATTATATAGCCTTATAAACTGTGTAATCCTCCTATATTCAACAAATGAAAATGGCAGATCATGCTCAATAATAGCCATAGCCATGACCTCACGAGCAAATTTAGGATCAGGTTTTCTTGATCTTAACTTCCCCGCATGATCAATTATCATATCACCAACATCATGATATCTAGGAATTTGACTCAAACGACACTTCTCTATATGTCGACGTAAAGATGAAGTTCCATGTGAATGTGTTCCAATCACATATTCCTTCCCACATGCTTTACACTTAGCCCTATTTTTACCATCATTCCCAATACCAATTTTTGTAAATAATTCCCAAACTTCAGAAGAAGAGCTACCTACTCGAGCCTTCTTACCTACACGTTCTTCAGATTGAGAAGATCCTGGTTGTAGATTATCGTTATGCCCACCAACTTCAGATACATGATCCACATTAATAGGTTCCATTGGTTCCATTGCAGCCTCGTTACTTATAGGATCCATTCTGTAAATATAAAAAAAATATTATTAGTAGTAGTTAAAGTATTTAAATTCAAGACGAATTGGAGATAAAAGCAAGTAAAAAGGGGAATGCTTTGAAGAAAGGAAGTTACACGGTTTTACAAACGGCCGTTTGAAGGAATCAGGAGACTACACGGTTAGGATACATGCCCGTGTATACGACCGTGTATCAGCGTGGAAGTCGGAAGAAGAGTTTGTAGGACAGATCAGTACACGGTTGGAATACACACCCGTGCATAGGAAGGAGGACTGGAGGAGTGGAGGACACACGGTTGAGTTACACACCCGTGTAGTCAACCGTGTATGAGAACAAAGAAGGAAGCTAGAGGCATACACGGCTATTACAAACGGCCGTGTGGGCTATACACGCCCAGAGTTCACTGAGTTAGAGAGATACACGGTTTTTTTTTATACACGAACATCACACTACGCCACACGACCACCCCACACAGCTACACCACACTGCCACCACACCACACCACACCACACCACACCACACCACACACAACCACACACAATACAGTAGAGGACAATAGTAGAGAAAAGAGAATTGTTTTACCTTAATTAACGGCGTCTAAAAGGTGGCCGACGGTGGTGGCACAACGTCGGTCTAGCTGCAGAGTATTGGGGGTGCACGGATGGTGGGGTCTGGGGTGGGCTGCTAGCTGCGTTGGACTTGGAACTTATACAACCTGGCCGTGTGGGCTGCTCTCGAGGTCAAGGTGGACGGAGCCACGGACGGACGACGACCTGTGGAGTGTGGAGTGCTGTGGTGTGGTGTCTGGTGTGTGTGTGTGTTGTGTTCGACTTCGACAGTTCGCTGTGGTGAGTGGTGACTGGCGTGGCGTGGGCGTGGCATGGCAATTTCAATCGCACCCGTCGGCTCGGCGGCGGCGGCGGTGCAGGGCATGGTCGTCATGTCGTCCTCGTCAGTCGTCAGTCACGTCCTGCAGCAGGTCGTCCTCGTCGTACGTGATGAACGTGCGTGTCATCTCAAGCCGAGGTTGCCGTGCCGTGCCATGCTGCCAGTGCTGTTGTGCAGTATTCGGCGGGTTGGCCCGCAGCCTGCGGGGATTGCCCGCCCCGCCCCGCCCCGCGGGCCAAGCGGGCGCGGGCCAAAATGGCCCGCACCCCTGCGGGTCAGATTTTTTTGGCCCGCCCCGCATATTTTTGCGCGGCGGGGGGGGGGGGGGGGGGGGTCAACCCGCGGACCCGCCCCGCAATTCCCACGCCTATGTGTATCACATAACTTCCTGACCTCCGAGACTTTGATGGGGTCATTAAAACCCCGTATATTCCATGCTGCCAGCGACATGGAGTAGTGGAGGTAGTTAGTTAGGTGAAATTCTGCCTCGTCTTTCGCTGTTTTTTCTTACGGCGACTAGAGGAGCTAGAACTTTTGCTATGTTTGGGATGACTGCCCGATACTTGGTTCATTTGAACTAATAACTTGTTGAGAGGAGTGTTCTCATAATCATCACATCCATCTTCCATATCCCTCCCCTGGGCATCTTGTTGCACATCCATTGCGTGACCTGGGGACTCCGGGACCATGGTGGCTGCCAATGAGCTTGGACACAGGTCAGGACCCACGCCTTCGCATGTTCCAGGCGCCTTGTTAGTCCTATCAACCTCCATACCCTCGCCAGCAGCCAATCCTTGGTCAACAAGCACAACATCCAAGCTTTGCAAACCCTCCGACATAGCCTTCTCCCTATGTCCCCCGGCCAGCCATGTATGTGTGGCACGCAGGGAATGGCTCTCCTTGTTAACACTCTTCGACCATTGCTGCGGGGTACTACAAGGGGATCCTTCCTTCTTGCTTTCCACGTCTTGCGCCTTCATCTTTCCATTAGCTCCATGATGCGTTGTTGTCCACTCCTTCCGCACTAAGGCAGTATTAGACGAGGCAAGATTACGTCGTTCCTAGTTGGGGCTACATTTGTGCCCAAAGACCTTGCAACTGGCGCAACGTTGAGGGAGCCACTAGTAATCAACATGAACAACAACAGTAGTGCCATTCTCTCCCTCGATTGCCACCCGGGTGACCAGCTCCTCTCGTGCATCAATTTCGACTAAGACCGTAGCATGGTTTGCCCTTTACCTATTTGACGTCAACACATCAGCCTTTAGTGGTATACCTACACCACTCACTATGTGGCTAAGCCCCTCAGCGGCAAGGAACTCACAAGGAATACGGGAGAAGGTTGCCTACATAGGTACATTAGTAGGTTGTGGCTTGTCAAGCGACATACCCTTCCTCCATTTTTGTAAAATGAGGAATCTTTGAGCAAAGTGCCACATTTTTTCAAGGACAAGGGTGAGATCACTTCCCAAGGCAAACCGAAAGTAGAATAACCTGTCCAAACTTCCTAGCACGTCCACAAGGCCGAACTCCTTCCATAGCTTAAAGGCAGTAGCTCGGATTAGAGAATAGGGCCAGCTTTCGATCGAGAAAGTAGCCCACTAGTGTCAATTTCTAGTATCTTGCACCTAAGTTCACCACTGCCTTAGGGATTTTCACCCTCGGCATAGTCCCTTTGGTCGTCGGAGGAATGAAGCAGAGACTAAAATCCGGAGTCGTGTCCTTGTTTTTGGAAGTGCAAGCCTGTGCATAATTCTTGGCGTTAGGAGACCTCGCGGTGGCCGTGTGTACATGGCTAGGTGGCTTCTGGTTGCAGACCTCAACTTCCTCCAGTAGCTCGTTGACTTCTTCCAAAGTTGTATTTCCAAAAGAAGGAAATTCTTGGGATGATGGTGACAGGTGATAGTTTGCTTAGTGTTATTTGTGCTAGGGGGAATAGGTTGGCAGGTGCTAGACCTAGGACAACCCATGTGGGCACAAGGCTCTAAATTTCCCTTTTTAGCTATATCTTGGGAGTTACTTTCCAATGCTTCAAAAGTTGGCATTTGTATTGCCTCTTTTGGGTTGACCTGCAAAACCTCCTCTGGAATCGTTTCCACCACCTTGCAAGCTTGTTTGCCAACATAATTCTGTGGGAAATGATTCCCTAAGGTAGCACGGTTTGTTGCCCCCAACTTCAGCTCTGCCTTTGGCCGGCCAGACACCCCCACACTCATCAGAGATGACATGGTAAGTAGCCGGCAACCTAAGGGTAAAAACAACTAACACTACTGGAAAGGACAGGTTTGACTAAGGGTTTGTCCTAGGGGTAAAGGTGTTTGGGAAAAGTGTGTAGAGAGAGGAGAGAGCATTTTCATACTTGTACCTGTAATAACACCTATTCTAGGCTTGTATGACTATAATAGTCTGTACTTGATCAATAAAGTTTTCTGTAAAGGAAAAAAAAGACTTATATTAAAGCTTACCATGTACAAATGATATGAGTTGGTTTGTATCCGAAAGCTTAATTAGTAGATATGTGTTTGTTTATTGGGAATAATTGCAAATAAATCTAAGAAATTGTCTTAACTTTTACGGTCTGTTTACTTTTTGAAATGGAATAGATAAGGAAAAGAAAAGTTATACCTTGAGAATAACTATTATCGAAAATAGGTTAGGAATTTCTATTTTAGTGTTTATTTTATATAATTTTTTTTTGTAAAGAATACTTATTCTAGTATTTACTTCATCTCATTAATTGCAGTATTGATATGAGAATATAGATAAAATTACCAATTTGCCTTTATTTAGTCATTAATTGCAATATTAATAAGGATATAATAGATATAATGTTTAAACTTTTATTCCCACTATAAAGGGAATAAAAAATTCCACATTTTTTTTAGATAATATCTATTCTTAGTAGAATGGAAATAGAGAAGTCTTGAGAATTAAAAATTCCTTCATTATGTTTCTAAGTAAATAAGTTAATAAATGGTTGAAAGGAAATAACTATTCTATTCTCTCTCAATTACCTCTAAATAAATGAGTTGTTAAAGTGCGACTTTTTTTTTTTGGGATAATTGTTAAAGTGCGAATTTATCTTACATAACTTCTAAAGAGATGTGCATAACCCTGAAAGTGTCAATGCAAACGGGATTGTAAACAACGTGGCAATGATTTAGGGGTAATGTGCACATTATCAAAAGTTATGGAGAGGTGAAAGTATGCTTTGGGGTCTATCACACCCGATTGATAGTTTTGGAATATATTGGCAATTTGCCTTTTTTATTTTTATTACCACCTAGTTTATAAGTTGAGACACTGATCAAGGTCAAAAGAAAACAGAGAAAGGATTGATTAAGGTCTGTCATGTGGAATGATTGTATTCGGTCAAATGAAAATATGGGATTTGAATTCATAGCCTCTTGTGTTAATACCCTTTAGGCTTTGCTTAGAACCAGTAAGCATCTAGGCTTGTAAATGCAGGTGGTTTTTTTTTTTTTTCTGTAGTAACAGTCATGTTTCTCTTATCTGAAAACTCTTCATGTTGTATTTTCTAATTGTAGGTGAAGTCATACAAATTGCCTACAGATAAGGACATGAAGCACATCAATCGCAAGCTAAAGTCTTGTTGGGGCTTGAGTTCACATGACGAGTAATTCTTTATGCACTATAATCATTGATCTTCATGATTCTTGGAAGTAACCATTTTATAGGTGGTCATATTTATATGTAGTGATAATTGCAAATATATACTCAAAATTATTGGCCAGGTGTAAATAAATTCTCTCTACTTTTATAGTATGATTTTACCTTTAATAACTTTTGAAAATAGACATATACTTTCTAAACGGTTGTTAAAATCCCAAAACCATCATTAAAAGAAACATAAATGGGTGGTGAAATTACTCTTTTGAAGTTGGTCTATCTGCAATTAACCAATCATATTTGCAATCTACCCATAAATATTATATATACAGGTACAGTTCACCAGCAAACAAGGTCAGGATGAGGTCCGGCTGTGATGCTTCTTTTACATAGTGCTTCCTTGTCCCTTTCTTTGTTGCTGATTTTAACATTTCTGCAGTGGAAAGAAACGGGAAAAGAAGTCAAAGCACAAATCCAAGCATAGTTCAAGCGAGCCATAAAATGGTTCATCCCTCCCTTAGAAATGTATGCTCTTTTTTTTTTTTTGGGTAAACGGGAATTTTGTTTCCTGAGTAACATTTTTACTGAGCTTTTGTGGATGCTATTTCAGTCTTGCCAGGATTTGAAAATCTAGGACAATGAATTGCAATGATGTTTTCCTGACTCTGATGACTGGGCAAGGGGAAAAAAAAGAAAAAAAGAAGCTGACCGCACAGCTGAAGTATCTCGTTGGCTGCCCCTTGGAGAGTCATCCCATCTTATAACAAACATATGTTCTCCTAAGAAAAACCTTCATATTGGTCATATGAAATAGCTCAAGAAGGGAACATGGACATGGGTTCATAGCTTGAATGTACTTCTTCCAGTTGAAATGGTATGTGAAGTTGGAAGATTAGTTATGCCACTGTTCTTAGCTTGAACTGATTCATGTAGTAACCATGTACAGTTGGGATGGACACGCTTTCAGCTGTGTTAAAATTTTGCTCCGGCTATTTTAGTTCTTTACAAGCTTCGTTGGATTTGATCATAATTTTGTGAGCATTGGTCTTCCCCATGCATGAAATTGGAATTTGGTCAGCTCTGTTGAAGCGGTAACTTTGCCTTGTGCTGTGAATTCCTGCCTTCATCTGTCAATTCAAATGCATCGTCAAGTTAAATGTGTTACTACAGTTAAAAAGTTTTAGCAAATTTTTATACTAGAGGATTGGTAGGAAATTGCCTTTTTGTTGACGCTCGGTCCTTGAAGGGACTTTATATGCCCTAATCCCCATCATGAACGGTGATCTCTCTTATATTTATATTATGATACCTCTTCGGTCTTCTTTGTTACTATGTTCTTATTTTTAGTGTTGGATTACTTGTGTGAAACCTAAAAATTTGATAATAATTAATTTTAGATTAATGGTTTAATTAAAATAAAAGCCTCATCTTGAACCCCAATAAAATTTAAAATACATGAGTTAGGTTTATTACGAGCTTGTTAGGCAAATTATAATGAATTGATAAAGGAAATAAAAACTATAGGTTTATGATAACCAATTACAATCTTCGAATATTTAGCTATATTTGGAATATTTTATTTAGCCTATGTATAAGTTTTTAGAGAAATTTATTAAAATAATATTACTTATGAAAAATAATCGTGAAATAGTGTATTTGGAAAGTTTATTTGAAAAATAGGTTAAGATGTGGATCTGAAATGTGTTTTTAGTTGAGTCAAAATCAGTAAAACTGAAGGTGTAGGCACGGTTCGTGCCTTATACCTTCAAATTTATAAAAATTATTACAAAGTGATATTGTAAGCATATATAGTAGCACATGTGAACTTCAATGGTTAGAAAAAAATTATTACACAGACACTTAGGTAGCGTTTGGTTGGCATTGAAATTCGGCACTGGACTGGACAAAATTTTTTGTCCCTCGTTTGGTTGCCACACATGAAGGAAGTACTGGACTAAAGACCAATTACGTACTGGACAAAATCAGAAATTTTAGTACCACATGTAATTCGGTACTAAAAATTAGGTACTGGACTAAATGTAATTTTTCTGAAATTCCGGATTTGCCCTTCATACTTACCTTGAAAGAAAATAAAAATAGTAAGTATAATAATAAATGATAAAAATGTAAAAATTCATAAAAAAATAATAAAAATATTAGAAAAATAAAAATAAAGATTTAGATTTTGAAATAGGATAGGTAAAAATCTAGGAGAAAATTTTTTAATAAAAATTTAATGAAATTATAAAAATTTAATAAAAATTATGAAAATTAATAAAAGTTAATAAAAATTATAAAAATCATAATAAATTAAGTAAAAAAGCAATAAAAATTTATAATAGTATAAATGAGTTGAAAAATAAAAAAAATGAATTTTTATCACTTAGAAAAATCATTTTCTTAAATAAATCCAAAATTGGTGTTTTTCCTTAAAATTATCATTTAAAAAAAAAATCAAATTATCAAGCCTAGGTTTAGATTTTTTAGAAAAATCCTAAAATGGTAAAAACATAAATTAAAAGAAATTTCATAATTAAAATTCACAAACACACTAAAGTTTTTCAAGAAAAGCGAGCTACAGTTTATTTGATTCTGAATAGCAGGTATGTAGGCACCCATTTGGGACAACCTTAAAAAAGGAATAAAAAATATTTTCCTAGCATAATTCACTTAAAAACACAATAAAAGACGACAAAAATAAAATAAAAGATATTTTGAGATAAAGTAAATTTTAGGAGATTAGGTGGTAACCTTAGGGTTTTAATAGGTTAGCCTCTAAACTTAGAAACTCTGGTTTTCCCCTTTCCTCTTTTCACAAAAAAAACGAGAAGAGGAAATCACGACGACTAATGGTCCAAATTAGGACTAATCCGCTCCATTAGTCTTAATTCAATCTTTCCCAACAACAGTTAGGTGTCGACTCCAAAAATAAAACGAAATTCTTTTTCCTATAATATTTAATATAATATATTAAACCTTCAAGTATTTTTTTTATAATAATATCAAATATATATAAATAACTATGATATAAATAGAAGGGAAAAATTGTCAATTTTACTCTGTCCAGTTCAGTACTTTGTAATTTCAAACACTACATAACACAAAAGCCTTCTCTAGTAATTGAAAAGGGCAAAACTGTCAAATTTACTATGTCCAGTCTAGTACTTTGCAATCCAAACACTAGACAGCACAAAAATCCTTGTCCAGTATTAAACAAATCAAACGTGGTACAAAAATATTTTTTGTCCAGTCCTTCTTTTTTAGTACTGTCAAGTACTCTTGTTCTGTCCAGTACCAATAACCAAACGGTACCTTAGTATTATAAATTTACAAATAGAGTACTCCTTCCTCCATCTCTCTTTATACTTTCTCCAATGCTGTTTCTCCCTTTTTGTTTTAATTTTTATGTAGGTTTCATGGATAAAAGAAGAAAAGCTTATATTCTTAATATCTTTAGCAAAAAAGCTTGATTCAACTATATTTTGGTTAGTTTTTCATAAATTTTTTTTTTCTATTATGTTAATTTTCATCAATCTACAATACGTTAGTTGTAATGTTTTACAATCTTCTATTTTTTTTAGATATCATTAGTTGTTATTTTGTAATGTATTAGATATGATTTATGTAAATCTTATAATACATAACATGTGAATATGATAAACATTGTGTAATAAAAAAATTCGTATTAATTTTAAATGTAATATCTTGGTTTATTATTTAAATTGTTGTAAAATTATTTTGTTAATAATTAATGGTTAAAACATTAATTTTCAAAAATTTCGTATTAATGAAAATGTAATATGTTGGTTTATTATTTAAATTGTTATAAAATTATTTTGTAATAATTAATTGTTAAAAAAATAATTTTTAAAAAATTCGTATTGATGAAAATGTAATATGTTGATTTATTATTTAAATTTTTGTAAAATTATTTTGTTATTAATTGATTGTTAAAAATTAATTTTTCTAAATTTCATATTAATGAAAATGTAATATCTTGGTTTATTATTTAAATTATTGTAAAATTATTTTGTTATTAATTAATCTCTAAAAATTAATTTTTAAAAATTTTGTATTAATGAAAATATAATATCTTAGTTTATTATTTAAATTGTTGTAAAATTATTTTGTTATTAATTAATTGTTAAAAATTAATTTTTAAAAATTTCATATTAATGAAAATGTAATATCTTGGTTTATTATTTAAATTGTTGTAAACTTGTTTTATTATTAATTAATCAATAAAAAATTTCGTATTAGCTAATTGTTTAGCTATGTTGTGGATAGGAAAACAATGAGTGACTATGTTAAATCGTTACCTGTATAATGTTAACATGTTTTATTTTTGTTATGCAAATCAGATAAAGTTTGGATCCTTCGATCGATCCGTTTTGAAGGAAAAGGATAAACATTGTTCATAGGCCGTTTGAGATGGAGAGGTAAACGATATGTAACTTGTTGATCACTTTTTGTTTCATTGCTAATAGTACAACGTTTCACTTCTTAACTTCTAAGATCAATCATCGGTCGTCGTTTAACAGTGCGAGTTATTGCTTTGGTGCACCAAGAACATTATCCCCTTAGATCCTCGAATGGAGTTATACCTGTAGTTAGCGAGATTCCAAGGTATGAGTTACCTACCATTCATACTGCTAGATTGGCATATGATAACTGTCCTGGTTGAACGGTGAAGGCCAAAGATGCACACATTTCACATGCTGATTAGGGAGTTCGCAATTACCTTACAAAATGTTGAGGTCCAGTTAGGCTTTCCAATCGATGGTCAGGCAGTGATAGGGAGTAGTTCTCGAGATCAGATTGCCACATGTAAGAGGTTGTTTGGGGCGAGGCTAGGTCTTGGCAGTAGAGGGGTGGGGTAGTGGTGGGCGCTACATTAGTATGATGTGGTTTTGGGATTTGTATTAGGTTTTGCTAAACCACGTAGATGGAAAGCAAGTTCAGTTTCATACGTGGGCATATATTTTGTAGCTGCTAGGCGGATTTATCTTTGCCGATAAATCTAGCTCCCTTATACATAGCATGTGTTCTACCACTATTAGAGCATTTCGATGTGATAGGGACATATAATTGGGGATCCAAATGTTTAGCTTGATTATATTGTTAGCTTTATGTCTCATCTGCCGCATTGGCTCATGAGATTGAAGGGATAATTACTCCTACAAATTTAAGTATGTGATAGATTCCCACTCATAGTGCCTGTTAGCTAGCATAGACTTATCATAGAGGCTATAGCTCCATTAACCACACACTAGAGGACAAGGTTGGACATGCAGTATCACTTAACCCATGTTGTTGGGGCTTATCGGGATGCTCTTGATAGGTAGAATGATGAGCAGGTATTTCCTCAACTGTTTTTCATTTTTCCATTTCATTATATGCATCATTAATCTTGAATCTTACTTACTACCATTTAGGTCGAGTGGGAGTTGTACACAAGCAATCTAATTCATATCTTACCACCCCTCTATAGAGTAGGTAGGCATATTCGGACTACTCGAGTGTCACTCATATGTTTCCACATAGTTAAGTAGCATTTCTTCGACCATGTCGCTAGGCATTTTGAGGGTTACCAATATATCCCATAGGATGTGAACATACAGTCAGAGCTTTATTAGATCGACTTGCGTGGGAAGGTTGATATGGATTGGCCGGTATAGCATACATCGTACATCACCTTATGGGACGAGTGTTTGGTTCGGTTGGTCCACATAGAGGGCCTTCGTGGCATGCAATAGGGATATAAGAGGTGGTACAGATCTATAAGTTGTCGATACATAAGATGTATAGAAGAAGTTCCTAGACATCTGATAAGTATAATATTAACACTAGTTGGGTGATTCATTGCATATCCAATACTAATTGAATTTACGGTCTGTTATATCATGTAGGCTGATACAATGCAGCAAATTCACTTATCCTTAGACTATGTTATGATTATTGCTCTAGTTGATCATGGTCTTGAGTTTATACATGATCACTAGGGGGTAATGTTGTACCTGTAGGCTCATTAGGATCAAAGCGTGGAGGTTGAGGTAGAGGCACAACCTATTGACATTTGGTAGTTATAGTAGCCGATTCTTGCACGCAGTAGGACTGTGAAACGTAGACAACCCCTAAGCTAAGCTTAGGCGTAGGAGTATCCTATACAGCACCAATAACTCCCACTGGATGTTGATGAAATGGATGATAGCTTGACCCTCATGCTTAACACACACGTCACACCATATCGTCATTCTATCAATAGTCTTTTCTCTACACTAGCTGCTCCGCAGAAGAGATGCTTCGACAAGTAACCAATGTATTAGGGTGAATCTTCATAGCATGCTACTAATTGGAGTCCAATGCCTCCCCACAACTTCAACGATGCCCCCTTTGTGCTACTAAGTAGAAGTTTCAATCGTAGAAGTACTAACTATTATGTAATTATATATACATATACATATACATATACATATACATATACATATACGATTACAAATGATATATTAAGTTTCTCCTCTTTTAGCATCTCTGTACTAGCATGAGATAGACTTCCTAGTATAGAAAATACTGATACCTGCTATATCCTCGTGGTTAGACTACTTATAGAATGGTGACTCCTCTTAGATAGTATGCCATGAATCTACATGCATAATGGCCTCTCCCATAATACATGCAACTGGATCCCAAACCCTTTGTGAAGCAGGTGAAGTGAGTGTAATGGTGGGACGTAAATCAAAATTTGGTGTTGAGTATGATGTGAAAACTACGTGGAACCGAGGATCAATAGTGGGCTCTGTAGTGAAATGTAATGGGGATGATTGGGCAACTAAGAGTACTCAACTGGTGATGCATCTGAAGGAGGAGAAGGTGATCAATCTAGTGGTAGATTTTGGCAGTGACCTCTACTACAAGCTTGCCTTTTCCTTTCATGTTCTCTGTGAGGTATAAATCACACCTCCATAGTCATAAAGAATATGTTGCCCAGCGGTTACAATCATCCATGCATCTTGTAAAGTATTAAATGATAGAGGAAACAACATGCCATGAAGCTTGAGTCCAGTTGTGGATGGTCTTGATTTAACACGGGGTTAATACAAGTGTGCATGCCTTCAACAATAGTGACAACAAAATTTGTATTCATGCGCTTTTAGCATGCATGGACTCACCATTGACAACTAGCATCCCTTTCTATACAATAAACATACCACACTCTCCCATTCAACTTGTCAACACATTATTTGTGGTAATTTTTGATGTGGAATGCTTTGACTATATATATTAAATAAGATTTTTTTAGCAAACTTGATGTGGACATCGTAGCTGACACCGGTTGATTGGACGTGTTTTTTTATAAGGCACGGCCGTGTAATGTGTCTGGAAGCTCCGCAGAAACATACACGACCATATACACGGTTCAAAGGCATGGCCGTGTGTGGAGTCTGGAAGATCCACAGAAACATACACGGCCGTATACACGATTCAAAGGCACGGCCGTGTAATGCGCTTGGAAGATCCCACAAAAACATACACGGTCTTATATACGGCCGTGTATCAGCCAGATGACGGATGTGCATACATATATTTATTCCCACGTGTACATATATATTTCCTTTTTTAATTGTTTTCCAGAAGACTATAAATAGTTTCCTAAGTCATTTTAGGGTTAGCTTTTAATCTTTTGTCAAATTATATACATTGAGAGAAGAGTTTTCTTTGTTTTCTCGATTGTGCGCAATTGAGATTTTCAAGGAATAAACTCAGATTATTCTTTGTTTATTCGTGAGGTCTAATCCTAGAATTGGTCTCGTGTTTTACGCTTTCCACACTGTGTCAGTTGGTATCAGAGCAAGGTGATTTCTTGCGGAGATGTCGGCTAACGACGGTGTTGACGGCAGTCGCGTTCTTGACTTAGATCGGGATGCGGAAGTCCTACTTTACGGGCAACCAATATGAAGGGCGGTAGAGGAGACCATGGGTCAGAAAATCCAGCGAAAGGGACAGCATCGTGAAGCCCTGACCTATCGATCCAATACCAACAGTAGCAGGCAGGTTTATTAGATACGAACAGAAGGTGATCCAAGGATCAGTTCTGTTACTTATGATACGGATGATGAAGATGAGATTCTTAAAGATTTGGCTAGGAGAAGAGGCCATGGTAGAATAAGACGGTACAACAGATGTAATTATAAGTATAAAGATGAAATCTTTTCTCAATTTAAATATGTTGTATCTGAGTTCGATGGTACTGGGAGTCTGAATGAGTTTTGGGTTTTGGTTGAGGACATTGAAAGATTCTTTGACCATACGAGGATTTCTGAGGGAATGAAGATAGAGTTAGTGGAGAGTCGTTTGTGGGGTGATGCATTGTATTGGTGGGAACAGCTTCGAGGAGTAAGACGCCTTGAGGGTAAAGATCCAGTGAGGACTTTGATGCAATGCTTGCTAGAACGAGAGTTCTTTCCCCTAGATTACGAACAAATCCTTCCTCAGAAAATGCCACAGACACCTGAGCCAGTAAACTTAATTCCAGAAGTGCCTAAGGAGGAGATGGTCGAACAAGAGGAAAACTCAACCCTTAACGATCATAGTACTTTGATTGATGATGGTGGGGGCAGTGGAAAAGCAGTTGAAGCCTATAAAAATTGTGTTGGTGAGGAAGCTATTGTGGAGGAGCCTTTGTTGAATGACGAGTAGGTGATGATGGTTACTGAAGAGTCGAAGACTGGGGATACTCCGAGCAGATTCATTGCACCAACGAAGGAGATTAAGGATGTAGAGTTCAATGCTTTGCCCAAAAACTTATATTCTAACCCAAAGGAAGCACTAGAGGTAATAAGTGCAATTGCTCTATTGCTTCCTATCAACATAGAAGGTGATTATACCATTAACACTCAAATCCATCCGGATTGTGCACAAATGAATTTAATAGAAAATTCGATGACAAGTGTTACTTTGGGTGAGGTGGATGATGTAGTGCGACTCACGATCAAGCGACGAGATAAATGGGATAAATCAAGACGATTCAAAGAGAGGGAACGACATGGAAAGCATATTCACAAGAAGAGAACTCGGGTCGAGTTCTTTGCAGGTAGGAGAGAATGATGTGGACATCGTAGCTGATACCGGCTGATTGGGCGTGTCTTTTACAAGGCACGGCCGTGTAATGTGTTTGGAAGCTCCGCAAAAACATACACAACTATATACACGGTTCAAAGGCACGGCCGTGTGTTGAGTCTGGAAGATCCACAGAAACATACACGGCTGTATACACGGTTCAAAGGCACGGCCGTGTAATGCGCCTGGAAGATCCCATAGAAACATATACGGTCTTATACACGGCCGTGTATCAGCCAGATGACGGACGTGCATACATATATTTATTCCCACATGTACATATATATTTCCTTTTTTAATTGTTTTCCAGAAGACTATAAATAGTTTCCTAGGTCATTTTAGGGTTAGCTTTTAATCTTTTGTCAAATTATATACATTGAGAGAAGAGTTTTCTCTATTTCCTCGATTGTGCGCAATTGAGATTTTCAAGGAATAAACTCAGATTATTCTTTGTTTATTCGTGAGGTCCAATCCTAGAATTGGTCTCGTGTTTTACGCTTTCCACGCTGCGTCAAAACTACATACCTTTCTCCAACTCATTACTAAAGCTAAGATCATTACAGGATAAAACATTCTCTTGAAATGTTATGTAATTGTCGCCACCTTCCCTTCTATTAAGGAATGGGATTGGATGCTCAAATAACAAAACTGTAGGGTCAACCATAGTGGATATAGGCAAACCAATGTCTTCTAGAGTAGTTTAGGCTACCACCGGAGATGGAGGATTATTGGATATATCCATCTCAAAGTTGATGTAGTGCCCACCTGTTGTATCATCTTCATTTATTGCCTCTTCTTCTGTATTAGATTCCATAGTTTAGTGCAACTCCTGATCTCTCTCTTGAGATTTTCTTCTATCGATAAATCCATGTCCTTAGAATAAGTTTCAGTAACATCATCTCTTCGTTCAAATGAAGCCGACACATTAATAGATTGTCGGACTTGCAATGGAAGGGGCATAATAATCTTATGTGGTGTATTCTCCTATTGAATTGTTACGAAGCTACCTTGCAACTTCATAAACAACTTCTGTATGGATAACTGATTTACTGCTTTAGCAAATTTAATAAGACCCTTTATATCATTATCATTGGTGATAAGCATCAACGAGTACTATGGACTAGTAGAACTTAAGTTGAAAATTGTGGGTTGCCTGTTGAACATTTCCACATGTTGGGTGTTAGGATTAACTCCAATAACTGGACATATCTTATTCAGCGATTCCAAGTAACTTGCATCTATCCTTACTTTAATTTTCTTAAGTGACCTCCTATTATAGAATACCCCATCTTTACCTTACAAGATATTTTCATGGGCAAAAATAGCAAATCCTATAAAATTCAACAATTCCACTATCAAATGACATAAGCATAAAAAATATTATATGAAACAAGTTATATAATAAAATAATTAAAAGTGTTATGGCTTTGATAATAAAGCTTATTATAGCTATATAAATTAGAGGATATAGAAAATTATGTGGTCATTTTTTGGTTAAACACCAAACCAAAAGTTGATGGATGCAATTGAAGTTCTTTCCATTATAGTAACCAATTTGTTTAAATTGCTTCTTTCTTCTCCGATTTTTGGGTATAAGTGTCCATTGGTTAGTTTGCCCATCGCTCCCGCCCCCGCCCCCGCCCCCACCCCCACCTCTTTTATTTTTCAATAACATCTCTTGTGAAATACCTAAACATTTTTTTATAATATATAAACAAAAAGATAAATTAATAAATACAATTATATATCACGCACATACATAAACATACATTGGTATGGAACACTATTATCCACAAAAATGTTTTATAATCAAAGACATTCTAGAGAAAACTATGAATTTCAATTTATCAACTATTAACTAAAGTAAGCTATACATCTAAAAATTTTAATAAGATCTTAAGAAAAGGATATTTCTAAAAATAAACTTTTCGTAGACTTATATTAATTATGAAAATTACAAGAAGACGAAAACTCATAAATTAAAAGCATATTAAAACTTAAATAAATACAACTTCTAATTGAATAAATAAAAGAATAATTAATCAACATACTTAGAAATTGAGAGCATAAAGTTTAAATATTAAAAGTTTGACATATATAAAGATAACTAAAATGGGATTTAAACAAGAGTAAAACCTTAAAATTTGTAGAAAAAAAATCTTAAAATCATGAAATACCTTACTACTAACCTCTATCAAGTGATTATTTTCTGAAGTACAACAATACGATCAGTGAACTATACTCTAACCTACAAAACAAAACATAAAAAAATTCACTTTTTAAAGAGAGAAACTCAACTTAGATTAGTGTGAAAATGCAATAAATTACCTTAAAAAACAATCACATCTATATGTTTTACTTACTTATGGTAACTCTATTATGTGGTTAAGCAAAGAAATTGAGAGATTTTGGCCATAAAAAAAAAAAGGCTGGAAAATGATGGACCGAGAGAGATACGAGCGATTGAGTTAAGAGAAAGAGGGAACAAGCAATTGTGTAGAGGTGTTTGGACTGACCAAGGAGGAAGAAGGTGGGATAATATATAAGGGAGCAAAATCGCATATAAAGTATTGATTTTTATAACCCAAAACACAAGTCATTTCATTAAAGAGAAATCACGGGTACTGAATGCAATTTACAAATTGCATCCTTAAAATATGATTTATAAATCATACTTACAACTTGCGATTTCTTTGCCCTATACTGTCAATTTGTTCAAAATTTTGGCTAGATCCAGTTGTGATTTTGGAATGGTAATCTAGGAATTATTTTCACGGATACCCCTTTTTGAAAAAAAGTTTGCCCATAAAGGACAAACTAACCTATTTCTTTTTGTCATGTGAAAACTTTTTATCAACTTCAAAACTCAAAAACTATTTTATGAAATTGAAAATCTTCTCAAACTTCAATTGCTCATAACTTTCTCAAATTATATTGAAATAAAAAATCATAAGTAACATTATAATCCTCATGAAGAGTATTTCACAACAGGACTAAGTTTTAAAGATAAAGTTTAAGCTTAAAGCTTTGAAGTTGAATCAAAGTTGACATAAAAATGTTAGTTTCAAAGTTTTATTCGAAAAATGATTCATAAGCTTTGATTCTATTGAAGTTTTGGTAAGTTTAGTTATTAAACTCTTTAGTAAACTTGTTGTTCTTGAAGTCTAGGTGAAGAGTTTTATTATTCATAACTTTTGGACAACTATTTCAAATCGTAGAAGATGAGGTCAAAGTGAATGGGAAAATCGATGAATTACTACATTTTGTGTGTTTGCTTGATAAAATTCATGAAGAGAATGATGTTTTGTAGTGTTTTAAGTGTTGTTGATATCTATATGTGATGAAGGAAGGGATTAACATGATGTTTGAGTAGTGTTTTGTATGAGTTTGGTTGGTTTCTATTTGTGTTTTTGCACTTTTTCAAAGTGCCATTTGGATAGAAAAGTCACCCATCCAACTAGCTCTTCGTTTTTGAACTTCATTGTGTTTGTCCACAACCGTCCATTTGAATAGATAAGGGATCCATTTGAATGGTTTCCTCTCATTTTGTACACTAACCCTTTCAAGCCTAGCTAGTTAGATGGCTATGCCCTCCATTCGATTAGTTAAACCTAATATAGCCTAGCCATGCTTCTTTTTGCCCTATTTAGCCTCTCAAATCACATTTAACCTTAGCAAACACTCCTATTACACATTTCAATGGAAAATTCATGCTTAGAGCAACTGAAACTTTTTAAAATGCAATTACCCACTTCATCCTTTTTAGTTAAACCACAACTCCATTTGTTATAAATCTATGTTCTATTTAACCCATCAAGTTAGGTTATAATAAGTTATTGGACTCGTTACTTTCTAATGGATGAAGATGATGCAACTACCTACATGATTGAGATTGTGGACTTAATTGAATTGTAATGTGAATAAATGCATGATTGATTGAATTGATTTAACTATTGTGGTGACTTCTCTTGTGCTTGTTGGTGGTATATGAAATGTAGAGTATTGCATATTATTGCTTAGTCACCCTTAAATGAATTATTTAATGAGTCAACTTAATTTAAAACTCAATATGTATTGCATAAGACATTGCATTGACTTTGAAGGTCATCACTATTACACGGTAGACGAATAGGTTTGCTTTGTGAGGGAGAAATTTTGTGATGTCATTTGCAAGCTATTGACTTGAGGATTGTATGCACATTTGACAAAGTTTCCTAGGGGGAAGTTCCCTTACCGTTTTGGGTTTGCAAGTCTCTTATGAGAAGCTATGCTGAGAGAAATTCTATGAACAATCTTGAGCACTGATGATGGGAAGTGAATTCCTAATCCAAGATCAAGGAGGCATAAACTTCACATTGGTTATCGAAAGATTACGTGTGATGTTTTATTGCTATAGTTGTTTATGCATAGCATATAATTGATAATTTACTTGAAATTATTTGCGCTTTTGTAGTAATGGAAATATTGCATTCTTATCTTATTGAGTGGTGGTTTGCTTATTTCCCTATAATGTGACTGACTGTGTAGGTCACCACTAGTCGTACTTTACTGCAAAAAGAATTGTTAAAATAATTCCTGCCAATTTCCTTGGATAGGGTGTGGATTCAATAAGGTTGAGTATATAGCTAGAGTCACTTGAAAGACTTGATTGGCATAGTATTTTGAATCTTCCACTTTTGTTATCTCTTTTGGATATGGGCTAGATTGTGTAGGTTTTTTTTTTTTTTTTACTCGCCTTTCATTATGTAGAACTTATGTAATAAAATCTTTATATGATATTCACTTGATATATATATATATACTGTCATTATTTTAGTAATTAGTGCAGACACTTCATAAATGTTTTACTATGGAAGAGCATTCGTGGTGGATTGTTATAACTAGGGTTTTTGTGGGGCGTGACAACTTGCTTCCTTGTTCTGGACTATATAACCACTCACCTGGTTTGATCTGCCGTTATGCCTGCTATAATCATCCTCTTCTAGATAAGGTACATCCGGTATCCCAACATGAGACACTGTTTACAGTCGGTAAACTTTAAGAATTACAGGCAATTTCAACATTATATTGCACATTCCGTTTACTATTCGAACTTATACGCGTTTCAATAACATCAAAGTATGGTGAAAGTGTCTCGGCAAAAAAAAAAGGTGGGGGGGAAGAAGATTACGGTGGAAGTTTCATGCAACTTTCATGTCCTCCTTCGGTGCAATGCAGCTTCAAACAATCAGTGGCACGTTCTTGGAGTAAGAAAAAAACAGTACATATCTCATTACTCATCATTGTCCGAAGTGCGTGAAGGAAAATATAGGGGTGCTTTAGAGACTAGAGTAAAGCAACTTCCTAGACAAAATGCATCTTTAATACTTACTCTGCTAGAAGGGTCACTCTTGTGGATTTGGTTGAAACATAAAAACAAGAAAGGTGATGGTGGGTTGTGGGGGGGGGTGGTGGTGCGGGGTGGTTGGTTGTGGGGAATCTAATAAACATCACAATTAAGTCCCCTAGGATTGGCTCTCTTGCACCTTTATGAGACTACACTACGTAATAGCACGCACAAGCACACATAGACATACACGCATAAATACAAGATCAAATCTACTGACTCAATGCTGGATAGTAAGTTGGACAACTGAAAATGCCAAAATGGGACGCAAGATTATTTCTAGACAACAACTTTCAGTTGATTCACAGCCGAATAAAACAGCGATCCTCCGTACCATCCTCATCTATTGCCATGTTCTCGTATCGAAACACTCCAAAAGCTGAGTCCAGGAAAATTCAAGAAGCACTCTAATAAGTTCAATGCTTCATATTTTGATTGGATGCTGTTTTGTTCCTCTTTCAAAACAAGATGTGGTCTAACAGCACTATTAAAGATTCTTCATTTTATTTCCTTTCTTTCACTCATATGAAGGAGGAGAAAGAACTGTTTAAGATTTCTAAAACAGATAATATAGATTCTTAAAGTCACATCCCAGAAGCTAAAAGACAGGAAAAAAGAAGAATTGTATCAAGAAGAGAGCATTGGAGTCAGTCTGGTTTTCTTTCTTCTGTATACATTTAAAAAAAGTGAAAGGAGTAAAAAAGATCCACTCTTTTATATGGCTCTGTGAGGCTTTTCTAGTACTGCAGAGAGATAGACTTCATCTTTTGACTTAGGAAAGATTGCCCATTTATGTTTCCTGTACCGAAATTGCAAAAACATGAACATATAATCATCCAGATCTGATCTCTTGCAAAAGAACCGATCGATCCATAACAAGCCTCCCGGTCTAAGAACCCGATCCCAATCAAACAGAATGAAATCCATCAATAGCAAATCAAGCCAACCATCCATGAAACCGGCAGTATGAATCATATCCAATGTGTTGTCAAAGAAGGGCAGTCTTTGATTCAATGTCACATATATTGGAACCAAGCCTCTAAGTGCAATCATTTCATTGAAAGGAGCCCCGAGGTTCAGCGCACTCGAGACAACTGTAACATTCTGTTCCCTCATCCTAGCAGCAAAAGTTCCTGTGCCAATGCCGAAGTCTAGACCTATCCTGATCTCTCCAGGTTTGATTGCCAAGACCTCACTGATAAGAATATCTGTCAGCGCTGAGGTATTGTCCACCCATTTAAGTTTTTCCTTCTCCATCTCGAAGCAGCCACTGCACTTGGAGTATCCCCGTTTCGGGTTTGTGCTTGACAGGCACTGGAAATTCCTGCACTGGTAGTTGCTCCATCTGACATTCCTATCATCCGGCATTCTCCAGAGAGACTCATTGATTGGATAAGGCCTCTGATAAACCTTGGAAGCTCGAGTCAAGCACCGTCTACGTGGAACAGGATCACATCCAGCGATCATAAGCTTCTGTGCTTTGTTCCAATCATCGTTACAAAATGAACCAATGTCATAGTCCATGTACTCTTCCAATTCCTTCTTATACAACACACAAGCATGCCCTATGGTGTTATAAATTCTATCGGCTCCGTAAATGTTAATCTTTCCAACCCGGTTTGCTTTTGGGGTTATGTACTTCCTGATTTCCTCAACTATGAAAGTGTTAATCAAAGGATCTTCTCTTATGGTTGTGTTCCCAGTAGCTTCGACTTTAGGAAGCCTTATTTGCCTCAAAGCAATGTGTGCACTATAAAGGGGCCTAATTACTTCCTCTTCTAAATATATCTTATACTCTAACTTTGTAACATTGGATTTTCCCAAAACATCCTTATGTTTCTCCATTTTCTGTACTTTAGTCTCTAGCTTTTCTTGTAAAATTTCCAATTTATTCAACACTTCCTCCACTCGATTCACCAACGCACGTACGTCAAAACCTTCATCGACTGACTTCATACCAGTGTAGAAATGAAGACATAAATCTTCTTGACGTAGGAAGAATCCTGCTTTGTAAAACGCAAAGAGACTTGTCGCACTAACCATTATGACAAGACCGCCTAGTATAACCTGAAGCCATGCCATAATTTTTGACAATCTACATCTTGGAAGACAAGACTTCTTCATCCTTCGAAACAGGTATACAGTCGAAAGCTTCAAGATTTATCTTTAGGATTTCTGATGTGTTCAACTCAACCTGATGGAAGTCACAAAGTATATTAGAGTTGCATGTCAGCTAATACATACACCCAATGCGTTAATAAGAACACGGCTAGATCTATTATTTCTCAACATTTTTATGCTATCTGAGGGTGTGTTTGTTTCATAGAAGATGCTTTCGGGGGTTTCTTTTTATCAATATTTTAGACTTGTTTAATATTATTCCAGTAAATTCATAAGTTGCGGATAATAATAACTTTTCTCGGTAAGTGATAGCAGGAGGAAAAGTTGGCAACCGGTGGATAGAGGTGGTGGTCAACTATTACGGAAAATTTCTAGGAAAAATGAGGGAAGCCAGAGGATTGAGGTTAGATATAAAGCCATGTTTATATCTACCAAAGTTTAAACACTTAGATCGAATAGTTGAGGCATCAAATTCAACACGCTATGTGTATGAACTCTCCAACTATATAATTACACTTTGAATCCAGTCTATGAACCATAATTAGTTCCATGATGATGAAACAGGACTAAATATGCAATCATACAAATCAATTCATTAAAAGAATGACAATGAGTTACAGTATAGAGAAAAAGTTGAATTAAATGCATCACATTTTACAACAAAAAATTAGAAAAAGAAAAAAAGAAAAGAAAAGAAATAATTGAAATGTATGCATACCCGGATAAGAATTTCAATGAAGAAACAGATCCATCAGCTGTCTAGTTGCTCCATGAACCTCATTTAAGCCTGCAAGTTCTTCAACTGGACACAAATCCTCGTGCATTTTATCATACAACATCACTACAAAAGAATGTAAATAACACTAAAGTCTTTCAAGACATCTGTTACTCTCCACAAGGCTTGAGGCACACTACAACTTTCACATTATTAAGAAGGCTGGAAAGTCTTAAACCTGAAGCACTGCTAGTCTTTTTGCAGCTTCAACATGACTTTTTAATTTCATTTCATTATAATAAGTGCACTTAATTAAACAGTTTTGCTTCTAGGACCTGAAACTGCTAGTATATTATTTTTTAAATGTGGAAGATAATATAAAAAAAGCACAAATCTCGTGAAGAAACCATGGAAATAAGCACTGGATTAATGTATTATAATATGTATCATGAGATGTGGATTTTGAATTGATGCGCTCACACGTTGACTATGAAGTGCACACGGTGAGGTGGGGGGGGGGTGGTGGGTTAGGCATATGATGACTACTGCCTCCAGCTTCTCTTGCAGCATTTCTTTGAAGGTTTTGACCGTCACGAAAACCCTGTTTGCCAAAACCTAGTAGTTTAAAGGACGCGTTTAATCATTAAATCTTTTATCAAATAACAAATTATAATCATGTGTAATGGTTAATATACTATCAGGACGAATCAAGTGTCAATTTTTTATTTTATATGACGATTATATTGTAATTCACATAATCTTTTCCCACCATATTTTTTTTTCGGTTCATGAACTGGGGCCTCTTTTAAATTCCAGATTTTGAAAACCGGACCTGGATCATTCCACATGGCTCTAGGACGAACTGTGTTTGTGCCTGACCTTCGCCGGCGTCGTATCCCAGCGCCACGCTTGGGCCAGCAGCCCATCATGAGCTCATGCTGGCCCACTAGTCGACCAAAAATGTATTAATTCAGATTATTGATAAATTTTAATCTTTCTTTCTTTTTTTAAGGAAAAAAATTGGTATATAGTCACAAGTATAATCCAGCTTCTACAGAGAAAGCAATGGAAGAAGTTTCTTCACGACTCCACCATCAAACCGCACGAAAGTTCAGGAAAAAAAAGAGCAAAAGAAGCTAATATTCTCAGCCAAGCGGGGCCAGCCTAGGCCACGTTAGGCCTGTCTCGACCGGCCTAAGAGCCCACCATCCAGGATTGCCAAAAAATATAGACATGCCTGGGCTCTTAGGCTCAAACTAGTGCCCACCTCAGCATTAAACTATCAGAATAATTTATAATTCAGTTTTTTACCTTTCATAAGCATTACTTAAAAAGGTTTTTTTTTCTTCTAATTTTAGAAAAATTTACCTCAGCGTTTCATTATTTTCTATTCATATATATATTATTTAAGGCGTTGGGATCTTTTGGTGTCTTAGGTGTGTTGATAAATATTTTAATTTTAATTTTATTTTTATTAAATTATCCTTAAAGCATTATATAATTATAAAGTTTCTATTTTTAAGACTAGTTATCGCTATATTAAACGATAAAATTATCATTAAATCATATATCTTTTACCTCTCTCCACTCTCTCTCATTTGTTTATATTTGCCCGTTCATATAAGAATTATTTTATCTCTATCCCCTTCTCTCTCTCTTTCTCATGTTTATCCTCCATTTCTCCACAAAATTTTTATTTTTTTTCTTTTCCTTCTTCTAAGATTTGAATTCTAAACATTTCATAGAATTCTTGGACAAACAAAAAAGAAAAAAAATAAATAAATAAAGAAACAATCATTGAAACTATAACCATCCTCTCCTCCTCCTCCATCATCCATGATAAAAGGTGCTTAATTTAGTTTTATTTAATTGAGTTTTATTTGATGCATTTGGTTTATTAATTTAGTCATTAACTATTTATTTTTTGGATTAGGGTTTTGTTAAGAACCAAACTTGTAAGTATCTCTCTCTCTCTTTCTTTCTTGGGAAGTTGAGTGTTGAATATAATGTTTAGTCATTGGATGGAAGTCATCGGGATATTGTTGGAAGATTATGATTTAGTTTTTTTTTTTTCTTTTCGAGCAAGCTACATTAATGGATGGTTTATATATACTTTGTCAAACCTCACTTGAGAAAAGATGAACTTAGTGAAATATTAGTAATTTAAAATATTTTTTTTCTTTTTTTCTTTCAACACAATTCCTCATTGTTGTATTATTGGACATTTTTTGTTATTTTTTTTCACACAATTTCTAGATTCCAAAGCCTTTATTGTTTGAGATTCAATGCTCAATAGATTATCTTGAAGCTATTTTCTTTTCTAGGAAAATTTCTTAGATTTTTTTTTTAAAAAACCTTCTCAAAGGATATGATGTCGATTTTGTGTATAAAAGGTTTTGGATTTATAAGAGTCCTCTCCCAAGTGACTACACTATGGTATAAGAATTCATGTAATAAATAAGTAACATATGTTGATGTTTTTAGAATAATTCTTCCATCATATCTCGATTGATATCCTTTTTTATAAGTTAAGTATAATTATCAAAGAGGAGAAAGTGGTGACAACATATAAGATATGTAACCGGTTAAGTGAGTTTAATAGGTGTCACTTACCAATTGTCCAAGCTTAATAAAGGTTGTTTCACAATACCTTTCACTTTTGAATCTTTATATAAATATTTGTTTGGGATTATTTGTATCTTAAAATTTCCAATTAATTGCTTCTATTTTCAGTGGATAGCTAGTACACATTGGCTACTTTTACATTCATTGTAATTCTTATGAGAAAGGTATAAATGAGTAAATCTTTGTTATGTCCCAAATGGCTAAAGGAGGGAAAAAAAAATCATATTATATAAGCTTGATTAGATTTGGGAGTTCTACATATTTAATTAAATGAAGATTTTCATAATTTTTTTTTATTGATGTCACTCAAATTTTTATCATAGTCTTGTATTATCCAGAGATATGTGTAAGTATATTGGTTGAATTCATATATTAGTAATTCTATAGAGTGGCTAATATATTTAGCTTTAACAATTTGATTGCTATCAAGTTTTAGTTGTTGTAGTGGTTTTGTTATTTGATTAAGGAGATTGATATTTAGATACTGATGGTGAAAGAGAATATATCTTTCTATGATAAACAAATGTACACAATATTTTCATTTTTATGATATTTGATAACTTACCATTTCTAACATTTAGGGATCTAATTCTTAATGATAAGATCTTTGCCAAATGCATATTCATGATAAAGTATTTAGTACATTATAATATAGTAGTTTCCTATAATACAGAGTTGAATATTTGTAGTTTAGATATGCATGATGTTACTCTTTCCACTTTTCGGCATGGTAAGAGGTTGTAAGTGATTTCTTTTTGACAAGAAATACATTATTTTTATTTTTTGCTTTCCTTTTTTCCCTTTTCTTTTCTATTCTTTTTTTTAGGAATCCACTAAAATAATATATATATATATATTTTTAAATTCATGAAATAGGGTACCTGGAGAAGTTATTTCAAAAATAGGTTATGAAGGTACAGATTTGGAATGCGCCTTTAGTAATTTTCTTATTTTTTAAATAAATTTTAAATCAGTATTTATATTTTTTAAATTTATGAATTTTTTTTGTTATTCTCATGTAAATTTTTAATATTTTTTGAAACGAAAAAAATTAATTTGAGAGAATTTATCATTGAAAGAAAATTTCATGATCACAAAAATTTTTAAAAATAATTGCTAAAGAAAATGTAAAAGCTTAGACAAAACAATAGGAAAAAATAATTTATTAAAAAATGTTAATAAAGTACAAAATTTCAAATAGTAATGTACATGAATTACAAATGTCCATGAATGATAACCTTCATGCTGCATTAAAATAGATGGTTAAAATGGTCTAAGTTTCATCTAATCTATATAATGAAAACGGAAAATGTTAGCAATTTGTAGACAACGATTTGATATTATAAATGTGCAAGGTTAAGTTAAGATTTAATGAATCATGTGTTTGATGATCCAACTTTTATTATTACCACATCGATGTGAGCATGTTCTTCTATTATAGCATTCTCCTCAACAAAGTTCACATGTGATTGTATTTGGACGCTCTCTAATATCCATCTCCATATAGTATTTTTTTTGCCTTAGTTTTTCCTTTTTTTTGTGTAAGCTTTGCCCTTGGATGGAGTAACAGGAAGTTTATTGACTCCCAATTGAGCTCATTGCCTATGGATAAGAAGTGGGTCCTATATGTGAGCTTTTGGTGCATCCACTTGTACCAATCCGGTATAGCTGCCGACATATCGAGACTGATTGAAGCAGCTACTGCATAGGCATGAGCATGAGATTTACCATTTTTGGTAAGTGCATTTGTTGTGGGTAAAGTCAACAGTGTGCGTCTGACCCCCTCCCTTTAACTCGCTTGCTATACGACGACTGCCGGTGAGTACTTCAAAAATTTTCTCCTGCTTACTGTAGTTGATGACTCTCTTGTTGCTAACTCATGAACTCCATCTGCCTATCTTTTTAGTGGCATATTTGGTGAAGATTCTATCCTTTGCTATATTCTTAAGTGCCTTTAAATGCTTGTTGATGAAGTAAGCTACACAAGTGTAGAAAATCTTATTTACCAAAGCAACCATTGGTAACCCCCGAGCTCCTTTCAAGATTGAACTGTAGCTTTCCACAATATTGGAGGTCATATATCCAAGTTGATAGCAAACATCATGGGTTAGCATCCACATCTCCACCGACACGTCGTCAAACCACAACGGGGCATCGGGCTTAGTAGTTTTTACTTAGCTCATGAAATAGTTCAGTTTCCAAACTTGTGCCTGCATCTTAGCGTAGATGACCAACTTCTTATATTGCATATTTTTGTGTGCTTGGTTGAAGTTACTTGCAATGTATTGTATATAAAACCGTTACACTGCGAATGGAAGGCGCCATCTATTGGCTCGAGCTTCGACTGCTGATTTGATGCTAAGGTGTCTGGTCAATATGAGGCAAATGGTTTCATGACCTTTATGGTTGCTAATCATATGTTCCTTCTATTTTCTCAAAAACCAGCCTTATGTTTTAGTCGATTTGTCATCTATGAGAGCAAATGCCAATGGAAGTATGTGGTTGTTGCCATCTACGCCATAAGCAATCAGTAACCTGTGCGTGTATTTCCTATATAGAAAAGTTCCATTAATGCTAACAATAGATCTAAGCAATTTCCATGCTACAATACATGGCCTAAACGCCAAAAAAACCCACTTAAGAGTGGACATCCCAAGAGTATTTGATCTTCTTCACCTCCAATCAACTCGTTTTTGGGATTGGTATTTTTTAATCGCATTTAGAAGCTTAGGGAACTCATTATAAGACATTTCCCAATTCTTGTACACATGCTCAATAGCCCTTTTCTTACCACCCCAAACCTATCTCCTAGCTATCCTATAACCAAATTCTTATTCCACAATAAAAGCGAGCTTGACAACCTTCATGTTAGGGTTGTCCTTAACAATATTAATAGGCTGACTTGCAAGAAGATTACAATTCAGCTATAGGTAATCCTGACTTATCATCGGGCTGATGCATGTGTGTAAATCCTCAAATTTGGTAACATGTGTGTAAATCCTCAAATTTGGTAACTATAAACAACCCTTCTAACTTCTTCTAAAGGACTTGAAGCCTCCGCTTACAACCATATTCTCTTTTCAAACAATAAACCGGCTAAAGTGATGTATTAGATTTTACAATAGTGAAGTTACAATGGTTTTTCACATGGTAAGTTTTAACTGCTTGAATAACATCTACCTTTATCCTGAATCTCATGCCCTTATGGAACTCGCCATTATTGCTCGAACCACTACACATTGCATTACTCCTGCTTGAAATAGATGTAACCGTCATCACCACCAAAATTGTAGAAAGAAACAGAATCTCTAACTGTCATATCAGGTGGTTCAATTTGCCCTGGCTAATATATTGCTTGTGAGGAGTGCTTCGGTGTGATTAGACGATCCTCTTCAACCATAGCATGTCATTTGTTTTCACTTTCCTCATCTTCCTCCTTGAAGCTTTCCTCATCAACACCCATTCCTACATTGGTGTCCATTGTAGTTTTCGCTCCCAAATGCACTATGTAGGGATTACGTGTGTCTAGTCGTTATAACATCAGAATCATTACTCTGTCTACTTTATATTCATCATTCAACAGTGCCTCTTTCATGGGGGTTGGAAAATACGCTTTAAACGTGATGATTGGGGAGGTGTTTCTTCCCTATTAAGTGAGGAATGAGTTTGCCTATTTTCTTAGAATGTCAGTTGTTCAGAGGGGCTCCCCAATTCTTCAAAAATTCTAACATACAGCTGTTGTATGCTATGCTCTTCAAACGACTTAACTATTTTAATTAGATTTTCAACACCTACATTGTCTCTAATTGTCATCAAGGTGTAAGATAAATTGCTCTAATAGAAAATAGGATGTTTATGAATTATTTCAACTCCTACTTCAGTTAGATCGACTCCAATATTCTAGTAGATTCTACACAAGAATTCAATGTAGTTTACATTCTTCTTCATTTTTAACTTCTTAACCGAATCTTTACTATATTCTGGCTCCTAGTTATCACTAACAATATTTTCAAATGCGTAAACCAGCAATTTGACATAGTTACCCATTGTTATCATGTCTGCAATATAAATAAATTATCAGGTAATCTACAAAAATAGATAATTTTGATTTTTTTAACTTGACAATGCACAACAATGATTTTTTTCTTGCCATGCAACAAAAAAAAAAATCACATTTAAAATTTAAATTTCATTTTAAAATTTTGTAAGAAAAATTGGCAATTTTACATAAGAACATAAAAGACTAGTTTATAAAAAAACTTTTAAAAGTTTTTTTTTTCGGGATTATTCAATTACAAATGTTTTTTAATAACAACATAAATAATAAAACAAAATTTGATATTTAAAATTAATATGAAATTTTTTGTCAGCATAATGTTGAACTTATTCTCATATTAACGGAAAAATTAACTACCGCATATTACGTATTATAAGATCTATATAAATCATATTTAACCAATTACAAACTAACAATAAGTACTAGTGTTTAAAAAAAAAACATTATAAAGAATTATGGTAAAAGTTTTGTCAAATAGTGAAAACTAATACAATAATAATAAAAATTTAATTTTTTTGTCAAAATACATATTAGAATATAGATTAATCAAGGTTTGCAGGATGCAGAATATAGGTTTGCATGCATGTTTTTATTTTTTAGATTTATAGGTTGTAGGCATGCAGTGCAGATGTCGACAATAATTGGACAATGGATCTTTAACAAAAATATTCGATGGTGCATCAATTGCATAAGGACGTATTAAAGGTGTTGACTTGATTTGTGCCTTTAAGTAAACACAACTCGTGCCTTCAGTTGGATCAATTTTGACTCAACTGAAGACACGTTTCAAATTCGCCACTTCATGATCTATTTTTAGAATACTTTTTTAGAATATTTATTTTGTGAATTTTTTTATTTTTAAATTTACATTATTTTAATAGATTCCTTCTTCTTTTTTTTTTTTTTTTTTGTCCTTGTTGATACTTCTTAACACCCTCCATCCATTCTTATATCTACAAATCCATTGAAAAAGTACAGGGATTTAAAGTAAAGAGAAAAAAAAAAAAGGAAACTGATTTCCCTCTAAAGTTGCACGTTACAACTTTTGTGCTCCAGTTTTGTTTTTATTCCAATTCTACTTCATTTTCGTTTGTTATGTTATAATTGAAATATAATGTCTCATGTTCCTTTTTGGTTTTCCCTAAAAGTGAAAGTTTCTTTTCTAAAAGTTGTACACTCAACTTTAAGTGGATGGAACATTTCGGTGTCCATCCTTTTTTTCTTATAATTTGTATATGATAATTTACATTATTAAGTATCTAGGTTTTAAAAAGTTAAATACAATCAAAATGAATCCGTTATGGAGATGGTGATATTATAGTTTTTCCCTTTTGCCCACTATGTCAACTTCACTTTATAGGGAATTGATACATATATATGGATGCATAAAATTTAATTTTTTCTATTTGAAATTTTAAATAAAAGAAGATAACTAATTTTATCATTCGCTAATATATGTATATGTATATATACGAGTATATATACCTCCTTTTAGTGAAATGGATGCCCCCATAGACTTGAAAGAAAAATAAAAGATATACATGTCACTTTTGAAAGGATAATACCTAATGTTGTATTGGTATAAAATTTTGGTGCACCGACCACTATCCACCATAATCGCTTTTACTATATAATATTGAAAGTGCATCAATTTGCAAGACTTAATTAATGGGCACCTCCTTTTAAGGCTATTTCTTCGTATTAATGGTAGAATCCAAATTTATGACTGGGATGTACAGAATCCTCTGAATTTGAAATATCATTTATTAAATTGTCTCACATGATTCTAAACTTTTTTTTTTTCCGGGTATTGATTAGGTTCGATTATAAATTCTTAAGCTTCATTTTTCTTTCTTAAACCTTAGAAAGAAAAATTGTTAAATCCAAATTAATCTCTTCCATTTATAGTTAAAAGGATTTGACGTTCATGATTAAAGTCCTTACTATTGCTTATGAATGAGCGACTTGCCGTTAGCTTCTGTTAGCTTAGCCGTTCTTTTACTGAGGGCTTGTAGCTAGCATTGATTCTGAGTTATTAGGTTATACACATAGGTTGGAGTTTACTACATATGCTATTTTTATGAATAAAATTAGATATTATGATGTATTTAAAATTTTATGATTCAATAAATATTGGTTTTATTAACTTTTTGTATGTTGTCAATGTACGCTGTTATTGAAGAAATTTAGCACTGATAATATAAAATTTTATGCTATATAAATAGATTTTTGCAAATAATAAATTATAGTATAATCTATTAAACTAACTCAATCAAACTGAATTTTATGGTTGGGAGAATTTCTTAAATCAAAATGAACGATCTTATGCAAAATAAAAAGAATGATTGGATTGTATTTTATGGTTTTCTTTAGAGGAAAACCGAATCAAATCAAATTGCATCCCTCACTCATGTGCCTAGAGAACATGGGATAATGGCTAAGATAAGGTCCACAGTGTTTGGAAAGCTAGGGGAAGAGAGGGAAAGAAATTAGCTATATGGTTGTACAGAAAATCTTATGAACTTCAAAGAAAATATTTCTTCTGCCCTATTCACATGGTCTGAAATTCCTCCCATTGACCAAAATCGAATAAGGAAAAAGGAATGAAATTCCCCTCTTAATTTTGTTAGAGAATTAAATTCCGAAAAAGGTTTTAATTTAATTATCTTTTAAGTCGTTTCTTATTTAGAAGATATGCTTAAGGAAAGCTCGTGCTTGACTCGAGGCGTACAAAGGAATGCCCTATTTAAATTGTAGTTAAAATTTGAAAGCATTTGGGAATATTTTGTCTAGAAGGACAATAATTTAATTGCTGGATTAAGGGGAAAAAAGAACATTAAACAACATGGAATGAAGACTATAACTCATTAGTCATTCCCAAAGGAAAAATTGATTTATTAATACTAACACACTCTTTGGGTTAATAAGTGATAAACAAATATTAATTATGGACACATGATAGTGATATTAAAGATTACCATTTATATTATGTTAATATGGACATGTCAAAACTTTATTAATACCTGCTTTCTACTAATCCACCTACAAATGAAAGTTAGCTTGTTATACAATTAATAATTATCATTTTAGCATGCGGACAAGGACAATCCCACCTGATTAAAAATTTATAATAATTATCATTTTGGAAGTTATTACCCTTAATACGATTTTGTAAAGTATACCTTTCTCTACCAACTTGAGTAGAATCGATCAAGGCATACCTCACAAATAGTTAGATTTTGCTCTTTCTTCTTGAGTTCATCATCGTTATGGTTATATAACCGCAATTATTCTTATAATTTGATTATTAATGTGATTTGGAAATTCATTGGTAAGGGTGGTAAATGGTGTTGACAGGTTGAATTAGGTTGTATCACGATTTGAATTTGTTTTAGTGTAAGAATACATAAAATTGCATAAAAATGATTAAGAATTAGTTTACATTACAAGTATGTTTATTGAAATTGTAAGTGTATGTTTCATGCTCATTTTATGTTTTATTTCTATAATCGTATTCTTGATTGTATCGAATTCGTAAGTGAGATATCGTGATAGATTTATTAACATATTTACCGCAGCCCAACGAGCTCAGGCATTGAGATTCATGGCCAGAACAATCGAGACCGGTGTTGGACACAACACAACGGTCCATCCGACGTTGGTGGCTGATCGAAGGAAGCCAAGTAGGGTGGAATTGAAGACTTGTGAAGCTGTGAGTTCTGATGAGAAGCTAGAGGACATGTTACGCATGTTCCATGATTCTCCGTAAACATGTAGAATGTACACGTGAAGCTTTCGGATTCAACTCAGCCGGGCAGCTTTCTTCGCACTATTTTTGGACTATTGATGGATGAGGGCGTGTTTTTACGGAAAAATGTTAAAACATCACAAGATATCGTAATCACAATGGAGGAATTGTTAAACATTGTAGAGATAGCTTTTAAGAGTTTGCACATGCGATTGATGTTAGAGGCGAGCGAGGGTAGAACTGAAGAACATAGTCAATAGTAATGGAGGTTAAACACCGGTGAAAATTGAAAATTAATAAAATGGATACCGGTGTTCTAGTCAAATGAATTAGGCTCAATTTTTTTTTTTCCTATTGTAATCACTAAAAAAAAGAAGAAGTTAATTCTTCATCGTTCATTGATGTTTTCTGTGATTGTTAATTACTATTTCTTAATGTTAGTAATCAATATTATTATCTCCTAATATTATATACTTATCGTTAAAAAATATTAATATATACAACCGCTTGGTATATGATATATGATAATTTTAAAGCTTTTTTATAACATATGTTAGAAAACGTTCAAAAATGTATTTCAAGAATCAAACACTCTTAATAGCATTTGGTAAGTAACACGGCATGACAGTACAAGGAGAAGAGAATGATATTTATTATATCATACACATTTGCTAACCAATAATATTGCAATGATAGTATAGTTGCTTAAATTCATACCAACCAAAACAACAAACGACCAAAGGGCTCGTCTTGAAATTCTTATATATTTAATTTTTGGGGGGCAACGATGTTAATAAGTATGGTCCATATTTATAGTTTTAAATTCAATCACTCATGAATTGAGATTTTACACATAACTTTCTATTTTGATACAATAGTGAATTGAAATACACGTGTGATACGAACATTTAAACTTATAAATATAATATATATTATATCTATTGATTAATATGGGAGATCACAGATTAGTTAATTCTAACTATAATTCCTTGCTGGTTGAAAATAAAGAGGCTTATCTAGCAATTACTCTATTTTGGATTCACGGTATATGGCTAGGACAAAAGAGGACTCGTGTTGTGGACAGGTCGCCAAAAGACATTATATGTCTTCATCATGTTACAAGTTTTACGCAGTATCCTATAAATCGGGTTATTTAGGAGGGATCGTCTATTCTTCACGTGGCTCGAATTCAGCTCAATTTTGAGTCTAATAGGTACAAGCGAATGGATTTATTCATCTCATGCATGTACTGTTATTCGATCATGCTAGGATAAGCCCACTAAATTTTAAATCCTCAAGTGTTATTGTCTGGGCACACATTGGAAAAAAACTACATGGCGATCATATAAAAACAATGAATTAATTATTAAATGAGAAAGAGGAGAAGGTATGATTATAAGTATCTTATGTGGAAAACCTTACCAGGGGTTAAACATAACATGGGGAAAGGAGGAGCAATAGCTCATCATAAAAGAATGGTGTATAAAGACAATCCCACTCATAGAGATCATATAAATTATCTAAATCATAATTAAGTATAAAAGAGTAGTGGTAACGCAGATTTTCCACTGACGTATGACAATCCTACTCATGGAGTTTGTAATAGCCCATTAGCTCGAGTTTATACGGAGTTGTAAAGTTCACTTGTCTACCTTAGTGAACTCTGAGTCAATACTAAACTTAAACTAATAAAGTTTTCTTAGAAATGTTATCAAGCGAGTCTCTATAGAATACGTTCAACTTGTTAATTATTTTATAGAATTTTACGATAAGTTTGAATATTATTTTAAAATTCTATAAGGTTTTGAATCAGATTTCAAGTTTTACATAAAGCTCAATGGATAAAGCAGACTCATTAAAAAAAATATTAAATAATAATATTTTTAAGAGAAAAAGTTACATAAAATGTCTCGACTTCAAATTTGGATAATTCAATGTCTAAAATTTCTTTCCTTAAAAAAATTAGTGCCTAATAAAGCACTATAGTGACTATACCGTATATTATTTCAAAATATAGGCATTAAATTTGTAAAAAAAATAAAATTTTAGGTATTGAATTGCCTAGATCTAAAAGAAGAGATACTTCGTATGTTTTTATCCCTATTTTCAGACTTGAATTTTAAAAGTTAAGGATTGTAACCTGCTAACCTATCACGTTACATTAAAGAAGACTAACTTTTTATTTTATTTTATTTGTTAAAGTCTTCAAAACCTTAATTATATCTCTATTGTCTAATCTCACTATTCTTATTTCCTAACCATATATGCATCTCTCAATCTCATATATCTTTTAATCTATTTTATGGATTTTTTCCCCTCTTTGTAGGTATGAATGTAATTGAAAAAGAGCTGAATTGAACTTTAGTTAATTTGGATGAATATTTAAGAAGAAGATGTGATGACCTTTCGTTAATTTTCAAAATTTAGCGAATTATGTCATAAACTTGTAGGAATATATGATTAATGAATTGAAATTTATTTAATTTAGAATTTGGATAAATGTTTACATAACGTATTGAAATCTCTACTGCTATAGGTTTCAAATGTGATTAATGAAGCTTATTTTATTGAATTTCAATTTTTTAAGTGTGATTTAATAATATTTCTATAAGATTATTTTATGAAAATTACAATTACAGGTAGTGATATTTAATGCAGTTGTTCTCTTATAAAAAATTTATACTATCATATAATATGTTATCGTATTACTCTTAGTACACATTTTGATGGATGGAAAAACAAATCATAAGAATCTTGATAACATCTTATTGTTTTATTTTATATGAAAATGCTTTGCACAAACTGTCACGACAAGTCAACTAGTCAAGTTGCAGATTTATAGAATTATTGATAGGATGGGTTTTGAGTATGAAATAAAATCCTATAAGATTTTAGGGGAGGTTATGGAAAAGCTACAAGATAGTGAGTTGGATTCAAATTTTATAAAACTCATTCCAAACATGACCCGGTGACATGAGCATGAAAGGGATTAAAGAATTAGTTTTTTTTTTTTTTTTTTAAGGATTAAAATCATTTGTTTTGATTTTTTAACCTTATATTGTAAGATGGGTCTCCAAAGATATGAATTTTTTTCTCTCTAAATTGTATATACGATTTTCATCAAATACGGCTTTACGCTTTACATCTTTTTGAAGAATTCTATATATATCTATGAAAATGAGTATGGAATTCTATTTACTTAATCTTCTATCTAGGCAAAATAGCTGGATTGAGTAAACTGTAAAGTAAATCTTAAAAACACACACACACACATATATATATATATAACCTTCAACAGCAATTGGGAATAGGCCATTAAGACGTGCAACTTCTTTAAAGGAAACATAATATGAAGTGAAGTTGGAGATCGCGACTCGCATGGCCTCTCTTTTGGCCAGGATCGTATGCCACTATCATCAGTAGACTTCCCGGGATACCATGGACGGTAGCCGACGGACCGCCTCGATGCTGGTTGACTTCCCCAATTCAAAACCAACCGATCTTTTTCCTTTTTTTTTTTAATTAATTAAAAATAAAAGAAATCATATCAGGTTGCTCCTATTTTATAATTGATTATATTATACGAACATCCAAGAATTTAGGTCATGCTGAATGGTCATAAAACGTTTGGTCCAAAATTCAACAATTTGACTCGCAAGTCTCACAGGTGTTGTGGATAACTTATCACCTAAAGTTTTCGAAGAAATTCAAGACAAGACGCAAGTTCCATTGAATATATACCTTCCTCTCTTATCGTTTCGTTCGTTTATCACGCACTCATACATAATACGACGTTATTAATGATTTTCTTTAATAAGCTCCGATTGTCATTGTCATGATCATATATGATGTCATATAGAGCCAACTGGTCACTTTCATGTGCTAATGAGTAGTCATATATGTATATGAAAATATGGTCGAAATCGAAGAACAAAGTAAGGTTTCTCCTCACACTCGAAGAATAAAAAGCAGAATAATCACGTATCTTTTGATTCAATCATACCGTTGAAGTGCTCCCGAGTTCTGATCATATCATATCCGGCGCCTAGCTTGATGGCAGCTTCGTGGACCCGGCCCCGCCCCCCTCCAACTAGCAACGAGTTTCCGTAAGTATAATAACTAAGATTATAGGTTAGTGTCCCTATTTTTATTGTAAGTTCGACATCCACATCATTACATTATATCAGTCTCATTGATCTTAAGCTTTTGGATAATTGAAACCTATATTCTTTTTTAGTCATATATAGTAAGCCATATTTGAGAATAAAGTTCAAATATACCACCGAAGTATATATATATATAGAAAGAATAATATAAATGTAGTTAGTAAAAACAAGTGATTAAATATTTATGTATACCGATGATGACAGAGAGAGCAGTATTAAGCAAATGAGTGAATAAATTCTCTCTTTTTTAACTCATATTTCCATTTTTCTCTTTGAAGAGCTCTTTTCTTGTACTGCATACCTTTCTTTTTTTTTTTTTCTTTTTCTTTCTCTATATTTTCTTAGTGCATGTGAAATATTCCACATGTTAATTTAAGGATAGATTATAGCGATATTTCTTAAAATTACCAAAATTATAAATTGATCTTAAATTTCTAGAATTTCAACTCAATCTTTTATATTAGATTATAATTATAATAATATTTTAAAATCTATTCATTACCTACTTTAATCTATATGACTAATGGAATGTTTTTAATGTCAAGAAAATCATAGTTCGAATGATGAATTGACTAAAAAAATAATTATAGGTAAAAAACCAATTTATTATAGCATTGGAGGAAAACTTTCTACTATCAACAACATAGGTGTGTAAGTAAAAGTAATATTATAGAAGTCTGGATTTTTCTATAATCTTGATAGTGTTTAAGGATGCTGTCGTGATTTTAACTAATACAATTTATGATGCTACACATATAGTAGACTGCATAGGATCTTGATCCCCCTTAAGAATAGTTTCAGATAAAACAAATCAAATTTGTTTATTACTGAGAATATTAGTAGGGGTGGGAATTGCGGGACGGGTTCGCGGGCTGACCTGCCCCGCCTGCAAAAAATGCGGGCCATTTTGACCCGTGCCCGCTTGACCCGCGGGGAGGGGCGGGCAAGTTTCCCGGGCGCGGGTTGGCACGTGGACCCGTGATCAGAAAAAACTATCATGGTGGCGTATTAACACTGATGAACCTCGCCGGCACTCGATCACATGTTTACGGTATTAGCACTGAAGATCGGCGGTTCATTAGAGTGCATGGGTGCGCGGGTGCGGGTTGGCCGTATTAGCACTGAAGATCAGCGGGAAGGATAGGAGGTCCAGCAGGGTTCATCAGTGCTAATATGGCCACCAATTTGTTGACGGCGGCCTTTTCGCCGGTGCAGGGTATGTCTGGACATGGAAAGAGGACTGTCATCTCTGGTTTGTGACTGAGTGTGGAGGGACGAGGGAGGAGTCGAGGGCCTCATCGAGGACTGTCGACTCGAGGCGAGGACGACAGTCGACGGACGAGGGAGGACGGAGGAGTCGAGGTGAGGACGACGGTTGATGAACGAGCGAGGAGTTGAGGTGAGGATGGCGGTTGACGGATGCTGCGGATGAGGATGCGGTCGACGGAGTCGAGGACTCGAGGTGAGGATGACACAGGTGTGGGTTGTTGCGGGCCAGCCCGCTTGGCCCACGGGGTGGGGAGGGCTGATTTTGCTGACCCGCGAGACTTGTGGGCCACTGCGGGTCAGCCCTCGCTGACCTGCGGGCCGGTGCAGGTCGGGGCTGGCCGGCCCATTTGGCTCGCATTACCGGCCCTAAATATTTGTATGCATGCTTGTCATGCCTTGACTTGATGACCTAGTGAAATATTCTTAGCTGGATTTTGCTCGCAATACTTTTTAGCGACAATTTAAAATTAACACCTAAGAATATATAATTAAAATTATGATGTGGACATCGTAGCTGACACGGGTTGATTGGGCGTGTCTTTTACAAGGTATGACCGTGTAATATGTTTGGAAACTCCACAGAAACATACACGGCCGTATACACGGTTCAACAGCACGGCCGTGTGTTAAGTCTGGATAATTTACAGAAACATACACGGCCTCATACACGACAAGAAGGCACGACTGTATGTTGTGTTTGGAAGACCCACAGAGACTTACACGGCCTTATACACGGCCGTGTGTTGTGTCTAGAAGACCCACAAAGACATACACGGCCTTATACACGGCCGTGTATCAGCCAGATGACGGACGTGCATACATATATTTATTCCCACGTGTACATATATATTTCTTTTTTTTTAATTATTTTCTAGAAGACTATAAATAGTTTCTTAGGTCATTTTAGGGTTAGCTTTTAATCTTTTATCAAATTACAGACACTTCGAGAAGAGTTTTCTCTGTTTCCTCAATTGTGCGCAATTGGGAATTTCAAGGAATAACTCAGATTATTCTTTGTTTATTCGTGAGGTCCAATCCGAGAATTGGCCTCGTGTTTTATGCTTCCTACGCTACGTCAGTTGGTATCAGAACAAGGCAATTTCTTGCGGAGATGTCGACTAACGACGGTGTTGACGGTGGTCGCGTTCTCGACCTAGATCGGGATGCGAAAGTCCAAGGAGTCAATCAATGGGCTCCAAGGACAGTGGTCGAAGCCATGGAATAGAGGCTCGGGCATGTAGAGCAGCACTTGGAGGATCTGATTATGCGTTTCGACGCCATGGTGATGGGCCACAACGGAAACATGGGCGTTGGTGGAGATCGACCAAAGGTAGCAGTCGCTCGTGGCGGTCCTATCAATCAACCTGCAGCTGCAAATCAATGGAATCAACGGCTAGATGAGAGTTCTTCTGAGGAAGAGGGTGATTTCCTGCAGAGGAGAGGGCAATAACAGAGGAGAGGCGGTGTTGTTGGTGGCAGATACTGTGGGATAGACAATAGGATTGATCAAGAGTATGGTGGCGGATATCGAAGAAACTACCAGGGATACGATCAGGCAGATTGGGGTGATTTTTGTCTCAAGGTAGATATTCCATCATTTAATGGTAATCTTAATATAGAAGATTTCCTAGATTGGCTTGCAGAAGTTGATAGATTTTTCGACTATATGGAGATACCCGAGGATAGGAGAGTAAGGTTGGTTGCGTGTAGGCTGAAAGGAGGGGCATCTGCATGGTGGGATCGTTTGCAGAATAGGAGGCAGAGAGAGGGAAAGCAACCTATAAGAACATGGTACATCATGAAGAACCTGCTGCAGAGGGATTTTCGATCACCTGACTATGAGTAGATGCCGTCAGGGACAGAGGACGGTGCATGAATATACCGTCGAGTTCATGAGATTGGTGGAGAGGAATGATTTGAGGGAGACCAAGGGTCAGCAGGTAGCGCGATTTGTTGACGGGTTGAAGCCTCAGATTAGGGATAAAATTGGGGTGACGGTCTTCAGAATTGTGAACAAGGCAAAGAATTTGGCCCTTAGAGCCGAGATGATGATTCAAGAACAAAATGCGAGGCTTGGTGGGGGCAAGAGGAATTATGGGTATGATAGTGTTGGCAATGGCAGCTGGGTGGTTGATGAAAGGACTATAGGAGTAGTTGATAAGCCTGCTGGAGGTATAGAGAAGAAGGAAGACAAGGTAGAAGGGAAGAAGCCTCTTGAAATCAAAGAGACTCCAAGGCAAAGTAATCCGTATGCTAAGCCAATTTTGGGGAAGTGTTATAGGTGTAATCAACCGGGGCACCGATCCAACGAATGTTCAAATCGACGGACTATAAATATTGTCGAAAGGGAGGAAGAGGAGGAAGTGTGTTGTGAACCGAATGGTGAGAATGAGTATTATGATGAGGTTGATGATGGGGTGGAGCCGAGCTATGTGATTAGAAGGATGATGCTAGCACCGAAGCAGAAGGGTAGTTTGCAACGACACCAGTTGTTCCGCACTAGGTGCACAATTGGTGGGAGAGTGTTCGGCCTGATTGTTGATAGTGGGAGTTGTGAGAATATAATTGGGAGAGAGGTCGTGAAGCAACTCCAGCTGCCAGTAGAGAAACATTCGAACCCTTACACCATAGGGTGGATTAAGGCGGCATAGTGGATTGAGGTGAAGGAGAGGTGCCAAGTTCCCTTCTCTATAGGAAAATATCGGGATGAAATCTATTGTGACATCGTCGATATGGATGCTTGCCATTTGTTATTTGGACGACCATGGCAGTTTGACATGGATGCCCAACATGCCGGAAGAGAGAATAAGTATAAGTTGGAGAAAGGGGGTGTGAAATACACATTACTGCCATTGACGGACCAACGACCTAAGACACAAAGGGCGGAAGGAAAATCCTTTCTAACAATCACCCAGTCAGAGAAGGAGATGGCTGAGGACCTGAAAGAATCCCGGGTGATGCATGCACTTGTCGTGAAGAATGCTGGAGAAGATGTGAATGGTGAGGGGGTTCTCGAAGGAGTAAAGGGGGTGTTAGAAGAGTTCAAAGAGGTAGTGCCAAAAGACTTACCAAAAGGGTTGCCTCCATTGCGTGACATCCAACACCATATTGATTTGGTGCCTGGGGCTAATCTTCCTAATCTCCCTCATTATAAGATGAGCCCCAAAGAGACGGAGGTCCTACAGGAGAAAGTCTAGGAGTTACTAGATAAAGGATTTATCAGGGATAGCATGAGCCTGTGTGCTGTTCCGGCGCTATTGACGCCAAAGAAGGATGGTAGTTGGAGGATGTGCGTAGATAGCCGTGCGATCAACAAAATCACAATTGGGTATAAATTCCCAATTCCTCGCATTGAGGACATGTTGGATAGGCTGAGTGGAGCGGTGATATTTTTTAAGGTGGATCTTAGGAGTGGATACCATCAGATCCGAGTTAGACCTGGGGATGAATGGAAAACCACTTTCAAGACGAAGGAAGGGTTGTATGAATGGTTGGTTATGCCATTCGGCCTCAGCAATGCACCCAGTACCTTCATGCGTGTAATGAATTAGGTACTTAAGCCTTTTATTGGTAGATTTGTGGTAGTATATTTCGATGATATCTTAATATATAGTAAGACTGAGGATGAGCACTTAGTGCATTTGAAAAGTGTATTAACTGTGATGAAAGAGAATAAGCTTTATGCCAATCTCAAGAAGTGCATATTCATGTCAAAGAAGTTGTTGTTCTTGGGTTTTGTAGTGAGTGGTGAGGGAATAACAATGGATGAAGAAAAGGTAAGGGCTATTAGAGATTGGCCTACTCCCAAGTCGATAACTGAGTTAAGGAGTTTCATAGGGTTGGCGGGGTTTTATAGGCGCTTCATACGACATTTCAGTACTATCGCTACCCCATTAACTGAGTGCCTGAAAAAGGGGAAGTTTCAATGGGGTGAAGAAGTAGAGTCTGGGTTTGCTGTGCTAAAGGAAAGATTGTGTAGTGCGCTGGTGTTGGCGTTACCAGACTTTGACAAATTATTTGAGGTAGACTATGATGCCAGTAGGGTAGGTATTGGGGCAGTGTTGTCTCAGGAGAAGAGACCTGTTGCCTTTCATAATGAGAAGCTTTGTGAAGCTAGGAGGAGTTGGTCCACTTATGATAAAGAGTTCTATTTCGTGGTTAGAGCTTTGAGGATGTGGGAGCACTACTTGATAGGGAAAGAATTTATCCTGTATTCAGATTGTGTAGCTCTAAAACATTTGAGCAGTCAGACACGTATCTGTAAAGAATTGCATGCCAGATGGATCCAATTTCTACAAAAGTTTCCGTTCCGCTTGATGCATAAATTCGGAGTCCAAAATAAGGTAGCGGACGCATTGAGTAGGAGAACTGATTTATTGATCACCATGAGGGCTGAGGTGGTAGGTTTTGAGCAAATGAAGGAACTATATGAGGAAGATGTGGATTTCGGGACTATATGGAAAAAAGTGTATCAATCAGGAGCCCAGTGACAGTTACTATATCTTGGAGGGTTATTTAATGAAAGGAAATCAACTCTGTATTCCTGAATCATCATTGAGGGAAAAGTTGATTAGGGACCTACATGGGGGAGGACTAGCCGGGCATCTAGGGCGAGATAAGACTCTGGCGGTAGTGGCTGCAAGATATCATTAGCTTCAGCTGAGAAGAGATATAGGGAGAATTGTGCAAAGGTGTTACGTCTGTCAGACATCTAAAGGACATTATCAGAATACAGAGTTGTACACCCCACTACCAGTACCTGAGAATATCTAGGAGGATCTATCTATGGACTTTGTTTTAGGTTTACCTCATACCCAACGAGGTGCTGACACTGTTTTTGTGGTTGTAGACAGGTTCTCCAACATGGCTCATTTCATCCCTTGCAAGAAGACAACTGATGCATAGGGTGTTGCAAAGTTATTCTTTAAGGAAGTGGTTAGGTTGCACGGGGCTCCCAAGTCAATTATATCAGATAGAGATACCCAATTTCTTAGCCACTTCTTGAGGACACTATGGTACATGTTTAATTCCTCACTCAATTTTAGTAGTACAGCCCACCCTCAGACTGATGGGCAGACGGAGGTGACGAACAGGATCCTTGGTAACTTAATACGAAGCATTTGTGGAGAGAAGCCAAGACAATGGGATTTGACGCTTTCTCAAGCTGAATTTGCTTACAACAGTTCCATCCATAGAACTATTGGGAAATCTCCTTTTTCAGTGGTCTATACACAAACGCCATCTCACGCATTGGATTTAGCTCTCTTGCCCAAAGGTGTAGAGTCCAATGTAGCTGCAAAACACCTGGCGAAATAACATTAAGCTGTGGCATCTAAAGTGAAAGAGAAGATCGAGAAGGCTAATGAGAAGTACAAGAAAGCTGCAGACAAGCATAGGAAGAAAAAACTGTTTGAAGTGGGAGATCAAGTGATGGTGTTCTTAAGGAAAAAACATTTTCCCATGGGCACTTATAGTAAAAGGCAACCAAAGAAGTATAGCCCTTACAAGATTTTTGCAAAGATAAATGATAATGCGTATGTGGTCGGACTTCCTGAAAGCATGAAGATTTCGAAAACCTTTAATGTAGCTGATTTATCTCCATTCTACTCTGATGACGAACCTCTATATCCGGAAGAGAACTCGGGGTCGAGTTCTTCATTGGTGGGAGAGAATGATGTGGACATCGTAGCTGACACAGGTTGATTGGGCGTATCTTTTACAAGGCACGACCGTGTAATGTGTCTGGAAGCTTCACAGAAACATACACGGCCGTATACACGATTCAGCGGCACGGTCGTGTGTTGAGTCTGAATAATTCACAGAAACATACACGGCCTCATACACAGCAAGAAGGCATAGCCGTGTGTTGTGTTTGGAAGACCCACAGAGACATACACTGCCTTATACATGGTAAGAAGGCACGACCGTGTGTTATGTCTGGAAGACCCACAGAGACATACACGGCTTTATACACGGCCGTATATCGACCAGATGACGGACGTGCATACATATATTTATTCTCACGTGCACATATATATTTCTTTTTTTTAATTGTTTTTCAGAATATTATAAATAGTTTCTTAGGTCATTTTAGGGTTAACTTTTAATCTTTTATCAAATTACAGACACTTCGAGAAGAGTTTTCTCTGTTTCCTCAATTGTGCGCAATTGAGAATTTCAAGGAATAACTCATATTATTCTTTATTTATTCGTGAGGTTCAATCTGAGAATTTGTCTCGTGTTTTACGTTTCCTACGCTACGTCAAATTAGGATTTCATACTTAAAAGCACTAAAAAAAAATCATTTTTGTAGAGCCTTTTATTGAACAATGAGCAAGGCGGTGCCCGGGGGGGCTGACAATCGATAATCACTTCCTAAGCAGGGAGTACTTAGGGCTTAAAAAAAACAAAAAAAGTAGCCAAATATTATTACGCATGCTTGTCGTGCCTTGACACGATGGCCTTGTAAAATATTCTTAGTTGGGATTTGCTCACAATACTTCTTACCGACAATAGAAAATCAACACCTAAGAGTACATAATTAAAATTAGGATTTCACACTTAAAATCACTCAAAACAATCATTTTTGTAGAGCTTTTGATTGAGAAATAGGTAAAGGTGGCGTCCGAGGATCTTAACAATCGATAGGGAAGGGCTGCGATCACCATGGGGGAAGGGAGGGGTTGGTTACTTATTTACAACTTCCTTAAAAAAAAAAAAAACCAACATCATTATGCATGCTTGTCATTCTTTGACAAGATGGCCTTGTATGATATTTTTAGGTGGATTTCACTTACAACAAATCTCAATGACAACCGAAAATCATCATCTAAGAATGTAAATCGTTTATAAAATTTTAATGACAACAAAACTCATTGTAATAACTTTATATATATAATTTTTATACAATAAATATAATATGCCTTGTGCTTCAAATGGATAAATAAATATATTCGTTTAGTTACTTTTATGAAATAAATATAATATGTGCTTGCTAAATATGCTATATGTTATTAATATGTCAAGTGAAGAATATAAATATCTTTGTTTTATATGCATGTGAAGAGTTTGAATATGTTTGCTTTATGCTATAAACTTTGATTTGAGCTTTGTCACGTGATGATATTGATTGTGAGTACTTATTTATTTAAATAAATGAATTAATTAACATGTTATTAAAAATATGTATACGTTGATGTTTTATAGATTGATGAGATGAAGTTTTGAATATTTATTTTTTGTGAGTGCATGGTAATAGCTATTCCAAATTCATTTGATACCTACATAAAGAATTGGATTTGTTGAATTTATATTTATAAAAGTGTTTATTGAAATATAATATCCATGTGAAGACTTGAGTTTATTAGATGTATATGTTTTGGATAATATCTATTAATATATATGATTGATGTTTTATATGCATTGAAGACAAAATAAAAAATATTACTAAAATATAGATTAAACATATTTTGGAATATTCATTATGTGTTTCGCATATTGAAAATATATATTTGTTCTTGTCAATATCTAATCAATATGTTATTATGGTTTGATAGAAAAAAAGTTATTGACAAAACATAAATTGAATATATATGTGGTTATGTTGTGATAATGCACATTTACATATTAAATATTTATGCTTTGCATATGAATTTTATGAATATGTTTGTGATGTTATTTATTCATAGAGATCTTTCAATATTAACAGTTAAGTATTCTTTTGAAACAATAATGAGAATATCCTTTCCTTACCAAATGCTATCTTGAATATTCTTGTATGGATTATTTTCTTAAAGGAAGGATATTAAAAGCTTTATAACAACTTCTTAAATAAATATGGTCTATATAAAGTCTTTGTAACAAAAAACTATATGTAATGAGATCTTAATATTTTTATGAATATATATGTCTCACATTTTTATTAAGTGTTGATGGGATAAACAAGGGAATTCGGTATATCAAGATTAGAAGACCCATTAATTACCGATTGAGTATATTTACATTTAGATAAATGTACTTGGGCAAGAAAACCAAAATTGATCTTAACATCAATGGTGAAAATGTTGAAAATTCTTCAAAATAGTTTAATAAAATGGTAAAAAGAATTCTTTTTATGACCTAAGTTTTTCTAACAACAAGTTTTATAAGTATTAAAGAAAAGTTTTCAAAAGCTTAAAAGATAGTTTTTGGAAGTTTTTATAAGTTGGAAAGAATATTTCATATGTTCAATGGATATTTTAAATTAATGTGCTAGTTTAAGAAAGTTATAGGATATGGTTTAATCTAATATAGTTAAAATCCTCTAATAAAAGGAAAGCTTATGTTTGAACATGTTTTTCACAAGGAATGATTTTAAATCCTTCTCACGATTGCAAAGCTTGTTGCTTGCTTAGATTATTCTATCCTTGGAGAAGCTTAGCCACTATATAAGAAAAAGAGAAAGTTTGGAGTAAGGCATAGATCGGTGGTTTAGATTCAGAGATTTCGTGTATAATGTAAGTTTTGTGTGAAAAATGGGAGTGTTAGCCTAGTGAGAGTCAAGAGATCCTAGGAAAACCTTGAAGGACATAGAAACAATAGTTTTTACTAGATGCTGTCGAAATTGTTATCATTGCACAACTCGCGTGTACTTGCTTTTGAAAAGAAATAATGGTTTCTTAATGGTTAAATTGGTAGTGTCGGTAGAGATAACGTAAGTAGAAGGGGGTGAGCCTCTATATATTTAGACTTCTCTCTCTCTACTTTGCTTTACATATTTTTATCTTATTGCTTGTTATTTACTATGCTTTAACCTGCATATCCAAAAATTTCTATCTAAGATAGAATTAATTAAGTGGGGTTAATCAAATTTGATCTTAAATTTGCTAAACAACCAATTTATCCTCCCTCCCCTCCTCTTAGTTGCTACTCTAGGACCTAAAAATATATATATAGTTAAATTAAGATTTCATACTTAAAAGCACACACCAAAAAAAAAAAAAAATCAATTTTTAGAGCCTTTGATTGAACAACAAACAAAGGTGGTGTCTGGGGTCTTAACAATCAATGGCCATAGGCCCAAATAGGAGGGGCTACAATCACCATGGGGAAGAAAGGGTTAGTTATTTACTTACAGCTTAAAAAAAAAAAAAAAAAGAGACTCGACTAGGAAGTAACCTAAAACTCCCAAAACACCATTTTTAATTCCAACAATCATCAAAATCAACCCAATATAATAATCGATCCCATCATGTATCTCTTTGCCTTTTAATTGACAATCTATCTCTTTCCAATTGATTCAAAATTCCATTAAAAGCCCTTTATTGACCGATAACTCAAAGCCTAGGGTTTATAACTAATTCTTTAAATTTCTAAACATCAATTATATAAATTAGATGTCTAAAAGAATTAAAATCTAACTGTTCGCTAAACTCCAAATAAAGGAACGATCACTAACTTTTCGATTTAGAACGGGAAAATAACACACGAAGGACTCAAGCTTCAGAGGCCAACACCAGATACATGCCACGTACATATATTTCAACACACATCCACAAGTCTTCTTGATTTTGATCGACGTGCATGGGGACTCTAAAGGTAAAGGTGGAGCCACTTGTAGACATGAGGCGAGAGAGAGAGCTTCCATGTTTTTGAAAAATAGAAATAAAGCCAAAGAACCACGTCAACTTCTTAAATAAAGAAATGAGTGACTTTTTACCATGTTGCCTCTCAGTTTCAAGCATTTTTGTTGTGGTGTTTCATTACTTATTTTTAAATAAACAGAAAGAAAGCCTTGTGTTTTAAATTAAATATAATTCTATGGGCATATTTTTATTTACCTTAATAAGAATACATGGCTCCCATACCATTTAGATGAATGTAAAAAATATCTGCACATAAAATTATATGGCAAGACATTTTACTTCTTATGTTTTTTCTTTTTAGTCATTACCCTCTGATAATGGATCAAACGCACCTGAAACTCATATATATAAAGCTTGAGCTAAAAACTACAGCTAACTCAATCTCTAATCTAAACATGACTAGTGAACGAAGCATTTCTTGTTGATTTCACTTGCCAAATTCAAATTTATTACCAACGATCGCAGCGCGAACAAGGGATTTTTCACTTCTTTATTCTTGGCTTATGTATGAAATCGGGCCTGTCAGGACAGCTGGCAATGGATTTTGCTTTTCCCGTAAACAAGGGCTAGCTATTATTATATCATCAATTTCACTAAGTCCTAGAAAGATTAACCACCTCTAATCTTAGTACTTTGTGGTGGAAGCGACAAAAAAACATATATTCCGATCTTGTTTGGTATGGTTCCTCCCAAACGTGTAATAGCATCTGCGATGCTACTTGTCCCTTTTTAACAGTGTTAAATTTTCACTTGCTCCAACTCCGACAGCATTAGCTCACAGATTATAATATAATGTTAGATTTTGTGCATTTGCATTGTGGTTCGACCTACATCGGGCTACCTCTGACGAGTCAATTCATGTTAATATATGTAAAGTAATAAAGAAGAGAAAGTAAATGGAGTTTAATGAAAATTTTGGGGTCTACACAGCTTCAATTACTTGAGTTTTTACAGGTGATTAAGTGCTTAACTTAAGTTTAGGTTTTTTAGGTTCGAGTCCATTAATGGTCTTAAGTGAGCCACTGGAGATTTCTTATATATTCAATGTTAAAAACATATAAAACTTTATTTAGTGTTGCTTAATCATATGCAGCAGCGGAAGCAAAATAGATCCTTTACATACCTCTAGCCATTGCAAAGCAAATAGGTGTCCTGCTCGGTGGAGAATGATTTTGCGCCTCGGTTAAGGTTGGTGCTTCTAAACCTTAACTCACTCAATATAGATGGTGTATTTTCTGTAGTGGTGAGCAGGATTAGGGACCCCGTAATTCTCTTATTTATAACTCATTCCATCAATGAGTTGTTCCACAAAATTAGGAATTATTTGGAACATATCTTTCCTGATATAGTGAGATTTATTATTATTCCTGATTTAGTGGGATTTATTGTTCCCGATTTAGTAGGATAATATTGTTCCTAATATTATGGGATTCATGGACCATATCTTGAGGTTATTTGTTTCCAATTAAAAAGGAAAGAGAATAACCAACATTCTCCCACTTGGTACATGTATTCCATAATTTATCTTAATGAGAAACAAAATTCATGAATCATGGTGATAGGTCCTCTAATGACGAGTATTATCTCCCATGTATTACAATGCATTGTGCTTCTCAATCCCATAGAACTTGATGAATAAACCCGATGTTCATTTTGGGTCCAAACTTAATGATATTCCTCAAAATAAATGAATAAACAAATGTGTACACAAAGCTAAATGAGAAAACATCAACTGAATAAGAGTTTCATTAACATTAAACATAATCAAAGATTACATTATGGAACCAAGTCCCATTCTCATCACATGATCCTTAAAACTCTTTAGTTGCATGCCTTTAGTTAAATGATCAGCTATCATAAATACAGCAGCTGAGTTATCACAGTACAATCTTAATGGCCTAGAAATAGAGTCGACAATACTAAGCCCAGATATAAAACTCTTTAACCATACACCATGTGAGGTAGCCTCAAAACAAGATATGAACTCAGCCTCCATCGTGGAAGTAGCAGTTAAGGTCTGCTTTGCACTTCTCCAAGATACAGCCCCATTGGCAAACATGAAAACATAACCAGATGTTGATTTACGTGAATTAACACAACCAGCAAAATTCGCATCGGAGTACCCAACAACCTCCAGACTATCGGTTCGTCTATATATGAGCATAAAACTCTTTGCCCCTTGAAGGTACCTCATTACCTTCTTTGCAGCTCTCCAGTGGTCAATACCTGGGTTACTCTGATATCTTCCTAGTATCCCAACAGCAAATGCAATGTCAGGTCTGGTACAGACCTGAGCATACATCAGGCTTCCAACAGCTGAAGCATATGGGATGTTTCTCATTTGTTCCTGCTCAAGCTCATTTTTGGGACATTGACTTAAGCTGAATTTATCACCCTTTATAATGGGTGCTACACTTGGTGAACAATCTTTCATCCGAAATCTCTCTAAAACTTTATTGATATAGGTTTCTTGAGACAAACCTAAAATGCCTTGAGATCTATCCTTATGGATCTTAATGCCAATGACATAAGATGCCTCACCCATATCCTTCATATCAAAGTTCTTTGAGAGAAATTGTTTCACCTCATATAGCAAACCCTTATTATTGGTTGCAAGTAAAATATCATCCACATATAGCACAAGAAAACAAATTTTACTCCCACTGACCTTTTGGTATATACATTGATCCATCATGTTTTCTTCAAAGCCAAATGAAGTGATGATATTATGGAATTTCAAATACCATTGACGGGAGGCTTGTTTTAATCCATATATGGATTTATTAAGCTTGCAAACCAAGTGCTCACCTTCACTAGAAGAGAATCCTTCAGGTTGTTTCATGTAAACCTCTTCCTCTAGATCTCCATTAAGGAAAGCCGTTTTCACATCCATTTGGTGCAACTCCAAATCAAAGTGTGCAACCAAAGCCATCATTATACGAAGGGAATCTTTCTTGGACACAGGAGAAAATGTCTCTGTATAATCAATTCCTTCTCTTTGAGTGAATCCTTTAGCAACGAGTCTTGCTTTATGTCTCTTAATGTTGCCTTGTGAGTCTTTCTTAGTTTTGAAGACCCATTTGCATCCAATGGCTTTTACACTATCAGGCAACTTGACGAGATTCCAGACTCCGTTAGATGCCATTGAATCCATCTCATCTTTCATGGCATTATGCCACAAGTTCGAATCCTTAGAACTCATGGCTTGTGAAAATGACTCAGGATCATTTTCGGCTCCAATATTGTAGTTACACTCTTGTAGATATACAACATAGTCACTAGGAATTGCTGATTTCCTTACTCTAGTAGATCTTCTCAATGCTGTATCAACATTCTCCTGAGGGGCAGGATCACATTGTTCAGCTGGTTGTTCAACAGCTTCGGGTATCTGTTGAACTTCAACATCTACTGAATCAGGATTGACAGCTTGTGGTACCTCGAGGACTGGATCTTCAACAAGCATTTGTGCTGGAGGCGTGTTGTTAACAACAATCAGTCCACTGCCCAAGGCATCATACTGGGCATCTGAATGATCTTTCTCAAAACCAATGCCTTGAGATCGATCGCTCCCACTGATCAAGTCATTCTCAAGAAATTTTGCATTTCTTGATTCCACAAACCTAGTACTATGAGATGGACAATAAAATCTATATCCCTTAGACCTTTCGGCATATCCTACGAAATACCCACTAATAGTCATTGGGTCCAACTTCTTCTCATGTGGATTGTAGACTCTTACTTCAGACGGACATCCCCAAACGCGTACATGTCGTAAACTCGGTTTCCACCCTTTGAATAATTCAAATGGTGTCCCTTGGATAACCTTGGTTGGAACTCGGTTCAATATGTACACAGCCGTTTTAAGAGCTTCATTCCACAAGAAGTCAGGAAGCTTGGAGTTTGCAAGCATACTCCGCACCATGTCCAATAATGTTCGGTTTCTCCTTTCAGCTACTCAATTCTGGTCTGGAGAGCTAGGTAAACTGTATTGAGCAACAATCCCATTCTCTTGAAGAAACCTCGCAAACGGACCAATCGCTTGTCCATTCTCTGTGTATCTACCATAGTATTCTCCGCCTCTATCAGATCTCACGATTTTAATATGTTTTCCACATTGTTTTTCTACTTCAGCTTTAAATACCTTAAAAGCATCTAATGCTTCATTCTTGTTATTAAGCAAGTAGAGATACATATATCGTGAGTAATCATCTATAAAAGAGACGAAGTACTTGTTACGGTACGCATTCATGTCTGGACTACAAATGTCTGTATGTGTGATTTCCAATAATTTAGAGCTCCTTTTGGTACCTTTCTTCGACTTGTTAGTCTGTTTTCCCTTAATACAACTTATACAAGTCTCAAAATCGGTAAAATCTAAAGTACTAAGTACCCCATCATTTACCAACCTTTTAATTCTATCAATGGAGATATGACCTAATCTCCGATGCCATAACATAGAGGATTCCTCATTCACAACACATCATTTAGTGCCAATCCTTTCATGAACGTGCATAATAGTATAGTTATCATCATTTTGTAAACTAAGAAGAAAAAGACCATCAGACAAAGTACCATATCCAATAACATCAGATTTATAAAACAAATTAAATCTCGAATCCGAAAAGTTAAAGGAATAACCATCTGATACAAGTCTGAAAACTGAAATTAAATTCCTAGAGTACCCATGAATATAAAATGTCCTTTTCAATAGCAAAATGTAACCACTACTTAAAACTAAGCTACACGTCCCAATAGCTTCCACATGTGAGGACATCTGATTGCCTGAATAGATGCTACGCTCACTTCCCACTGGATTCCGCAGGTTTCTTAAATCCTACAATGAATTGGTCACATGGATTGTAGAACCAGAATCAATCCACCATGTGTTATGATTAACATCGATCATATTGGTTTCATAACAAACAAGTGAAAGTTGAGTACCTTTCTTATCAAGCCACTGCATGAACTTGGTGTACTGTTTCTTCATGTGCCCTTTCTTTTTACAGAAAAAGCACACAGCTTCCTTCTTAATGTCCTTTATGGGAGGGATTTTCCCTTTCCCTTTGTCCTTGGCTTGATCCCTCCTTTTGCTCTTCCCATGAGTGGTAAAGTTCACATTCCCCTTTTCCTTTTCCTCCAGAAGCAGTCTGCCCTCTTCCTGAACACATATGGTCAATAATTCATTGATTGACCATTTATCCTTATGTGTGTTATAGGATATCTTAAATGGGCCATACTGTTGAGGTAAAGTGCAAAGAATGTAGTGAACAAGGAAGGATTCTAATAACTCAACCTCCAATGCCTTCAATTGGGCCGCAATATCCCTCATGCGCATGATATGATCACGCACACACTTAACATTGGTGAGTCTTAGAGTTGAAAGCTCTATAATTAGGGTGTTGGCCATTGCCTTGTCTAAAGTAGCAAATTGCTCATCAATGGCCTTCAACAAATCTTGGACCCTTTGATATTGCTCGACAAAGCCCCTGATACCAGCAGGAATTTTAGTCTTTATGAACATAACTGATAGGCGATTGGATCGCTCCCATTTTTCATAAAGACTTATCGCATCTGAAGTGTTGGTTTCTGTTATTGCAGGGGGCTCTTCTTTCCTTATAGCATAATCAATGTCCATCCATCCCAAATGAAGGAGAACCCTCTCCTTCCAAACCTTATAGTTATCCCCTTTGAGCTCGGGAACATCACATCGCATATCAGAAAAATTGACAGGTTGAATTACTGCAATAATTGAATGAACATGCTCAAAATTCGAGGCTAATCAATATATGACATGCTTTTACCAATGTAAAATCATGAAAGAATATGAATCTAGTGACATAAAACTTGCTTGTGGGCTAAAGTTTTGATTCAATTAGATTCATCTTAATGCTTACAATAAAACTATTAAATGTAAAATCATGATAGAATATGAATCTAGTGACATAAAACTTGCCTGTGGGCTAAAGTTCTAATTCAATTAGATTCTTCTTAAGACTTATTATCATGATAGAATATGAATCTAGTGACATAAAACTTGCATGTGGGTTAAAGTTCTAATTCAATTAGATTCATCTTAAGACTTACAAAACTATTAAATTATGTTCCCTTTTCTATTTCCTATGGGTAAATTAGAAAATATAAATTGATATTTTGTCCTAATAAATCACACACAATATTTATTTTCAATATGTGATCCTAAATAATCCTTAATATATAATTTTAATCAATCAAGGATGCTGTGGTTACTCCCTAATCATTAAAATTATATGGATCACTTAATCATTAACTAAATCCTTAGGCTAAATCATTGCATAAAACTAATGCGGACATCGTAGGCTAGAAACCTACACGGCTAAGAGGCACGGCCAGGAGGCACGGCCGTGTCTCAAGTCAGACTCTCTCCCAGAACACACACGGCTCCAGGCACGGCTAGGGGACACGGCCGTGTGTCCAGTTAGATACGTTTCCAGAAGCTTACACGGCTCCAGGCACGGCCGTGTGTTACATCATATACATTTCCAGAAGCTTACACGGCTCCAGGCACGACCGTGTGTTACATCAGATACGTTTCTAGAAGCTTACACGGCTCCAGGCATGGCCGTGTGTTTCATGCTCCAACCAGACGTGTATATTTATTTATTTCCACGTGTATATCATAAACCATAAGCAATATACTATGAATTTAATTCTAATATTCTTATATTGTCTAATCAGCATTTCATGATAAAGCATGTATAATGATAAATCATAAATTACACACTTAAAATAACATAAGCATGCAACATCATAAATTAAGTTCATAGCATACTAAAGGAATTAATTCCCTTTAATAAATTTCACTCATTGACAAATGCAAATAATTTTAATATAAAATTATTCTGCTAAATGTCATACTTACACTTTGCAACAACAAGTACATACAGATTAAAATTTTTAATTGCTCTTGAGACATTATTTTAACCATATTTGAAAACGCTCATCTATGGAAAAGACGTGCCAGTATGTTAAGGAAAGCTAAAAGTTCAACATGTTACAAGGTTATTTTCGCACCCAAACAGCATTAAAGGCCATGAGAAATAAAATTTCATCACTTAACGATTTCTAATCTCCATCAATCACCAGAAAATTAAAACACCACTAAGCAGACAAATTAAAACAAAAGCCAAACTCCACAGAATTCAATAGGGCAAGGCAGAGGCGTTAATATGCTCTGATACCAAATGTTAAAAACATATAAAACTTTATTCAATGCTGCTTAATCATATGCAGCAGCAGAAGCAAAATAGATCCTTTACATACCTCTAGCCATTGCAAAGCAAATAGGTGTCCTGCTCGGTGGAGAATGATTTTGCGTCTCGGTTACGGTTGGTGCTTCTAAACCTTAACTCACTCAATATAGATGGTGTATTTTCTGTAGTGGTGAGCAGGATTAGGGACCCTGTAATTCTCTTATTTATAACTCATTTCATCAATGAGTTGTTCCACAAAATTAGGAATTATTTGGAATATATATTTCCTGATATAGTGAGATTTATTATTATTCCTGATTTAGTGGGATTTATTGTTCTCGATTTAGTAGGATAATATTGGTCCTAATATTATAGAATTTATGGATCATATTTTGAGGTTATTTGTTTCCAATTAAAAAGGAAAGAGAATAACCAACATTCAACAGTTGATAATACTCCAAGGAGGCAAATTAGTATTCTGTCTTGTAATTGCTAAGGAAAATGTAAACATACTAAGAACATGATGTACGCGTAGCATAGAAAGTACCTGATTGCATGCAAAACGGACACATAAGTCCATTAATTTATCAATTTCATTTTCATTTATATTTCAATCATCCACTTCAATATATATATATAACTTTTTGTATAAGAATTATTTATGTATAAGCATAATTCACATGGAAAATCATCATGAACATATATTAGTTTTTTAACACGCTCGAAACTTGAATGGTAATATAATCATCACGTATCCTAATAAGCTGACAAAAATAAATAAGATTTGAATACTCTTTTCTTCTCATTTTAGTGCACGAAATGGGTTAAAGCAAATGCTAGCTATTTGAACAATGTCTTGGTGAAATATAGTTGCTGTCCAACAACCACGCAGTGCACATAAAAAAATACACATAAACCTGTATAACCAGTGCACCAACAAGCAATCAAACAAAGAAAGTCCCTGTTAAGATATAATTTTTAGTGCAACAAATCAACTACAGCACAAATCGGCCCACCCTCTATCACTGAAATTGAATAACAATACAAACTGTTAACGAAATTGATACGACAACTAAAATTAGATTCAAACACGGAAACCAATTTCTACATAAGTTGCTATCTTTATCTACCATTCTCCCATCAACTTTTTGCATCTTGCTTCATAACTGTTTAATCTTTTTTTACTTAGTTTTCAAGATAAATCAAATTCAATAGCATTGGCCCGCCATAGGGGTTATCAATCACTATTATTTAATGTTAAACATAAATATGAATTTTTTTATTCAAAAAAATTATTGATTCTTTATCGACTCATCATAGCTCTTTTCAATATTTATGTATCATATCTAGCTAACAATCATATTATCTGAGTCTTTATGAAGACTATTACCATATTCCATATATGAATTATATGGTGTCTTAAATTATAAAATTATGAATATTTATTTATTCAAAAAAAGTATTAATTACATTAAACATATAGTATACTTATGATGGATTGTATATTTATTTTTTAATAGGTAAAATTAACTTGAATTATAGCAAATTTACATCCACAACAAATCAATTAAAAACTTAAATTAATCAATGTATGTTTAATATCTTATATTACATGAATTATTACAAAACTGAGAAAATTATTAATCGATCATCAGTAGAGCACAGCTGATTACAATCATGATTAGCTTTACTTGGTCATGATTCTTTTTTTTAGCTTTCACCTTTTGACGATACCCACTTTCAGAGACACCCTCTTGAGAGACAAGCAAATCTTGGGATCTGCCCAAAAGCTGTCTTTTCTACTGTTGAGTGCCAACGACACATGAAGCTGGAAAGGAACAAAAATTTTGAAACTTTTGTCTAGCAAAGTTGAAATCCAAATCCATCCATCACTTCTTCATGTACTGCGTAAAACTTAAGGAGGAGGGCTATTCACTCTTATTCCATACATGATATGATACGAATAAATTATTTATAATATTCATTTAATTTTATATATTTTTATGATTTTATATTAACATAATTAACTAATACAAATTATGACCATTATAAATAATTCCACTATAAAATTGACCATAAGTTTGAAGGAACACTTATTTTTAATTGCTTAAAAAAATATTATGTCGCGAGAATACCATGTCTTGTACCCATTTGAATTACATGACGTGATTGGATGATACACTGATCAAGGTCTTAAGGCGGTGATGATATCTATATATTATAATTTAAAATATATATCTTATTAAAACATCGTTTTCAAAGCTCTTCGGGTGGGCCAAATTTGCTCCCCACTTGCCCTTCCAAATATTAATTAAACATTCATCTAACAAGGACCGTATATGAACGCAAAATCGAGTTGTTTTCTTGATAAAATAATTAAATTAGGTACGTTATTATCCTCCCTTCTTTAAAGAATTCTTGTAGTTGAATGACTATGGTCACGTTAGTGGGACCACATTGGCACATGATGTCAAGATATTCATAATGTCAAATATTCTTCTCTCTTTTAATCTATATATTTCCAGATATATGTCAAAAAGCTATAAATATATAAAACGATAACATAAACTTTGAAACAAATTTCTGTTTCGAATAGATTTTATTTTACTTTCTTTAATATTAATTAATTCAAAATTAAACATAAAAATCTTCCTTGCAAAATTATTATACAGTACAAATTTTGTTTGGACATGTGTATCTTGGCCTACATGGTAACTTTAGTACTAGATGTATTATTGGTGAATTTCCAACTTAGTTTTAAAGAGAATCCTCAACCTCCACCAACTATGCATATGCTTGTTTTATTATTAGGAAGGTGGTGCTTTGTAAGATTCAAAACTTTGTATGTTCTTGCTTTTTTTTTTTTCCTAAATAAACCAAAAGGGATTGAGGAATAATTGTGTAGCACTTAGCCTAAAAGAGGAGAGAGAAGTTTAAGAGACAACAAGAAGACAGTCTATATATGTAGCATGATCAACGAACTATATAGTATTCTCTTTTTACCTGGGGCTTGGTTTTGAGTTAATTTTCTTTTACATTTCAGCAGCTTGGAATGAAGTGGCACTAAAATAATATATTCAAATGGCACTTTAGGATAATGATGTGGGTCTCATAGATCTAGCTAACGGGGTTGCACTGTAAGCATCTTTTGAATTCGGAGTGTCTGTCTCTGTTTTTTTTTTTTTTCAATTTAGATCACTTTATTAATTTGTACCTTTACGAGGGATCGAGGAATCATTTGATCCAATTGATAAATATAAGGGATCAAATTAGAACCCAATCCGAGCTTAACAAGAAAAACAAATTCAAGTTTCATGAGAGAGTTCGAGGGACCAGCTAGAGTGGCTTGCCATTATTTAAAAGAGAAAAGAAATATGGATGATTGTGTACAACAACGACGGATTGATGCCTTAAGTTAATTATTAAAATCCCAAAGCTCTTGAATTTATTGGAAGCAAAAACCGATTTAAATACTTTTTGGCCAATTTACGAGGGCCACGTGGCACGTTACCGACAATGAAACAGCTGCACCCAGAAGCAGATCATGCCGCTGTACAAAATGAATAAGAAATTGGATATTTTGAATATATTTATGAAGTTCTCAAATGGGATGCATTTCGTTAGGAATATTATATGGGCAAAAATATTAAAACATTACACGTAGTGTGGAATTATTGCAATCAAACTGATGAATCTATATTTTCTTTTTAACAAACCCACGGACTATGTTGTTCTTCCGTATACAATTGTTAAGTGTCCATTTTATAATCCTAAAGAAAACTCTTAAATCACACACAGATTTTTCTAAAACAATCGGTTGGATAATCCAAATCTATCTCTTCATTTTTATATTCAGGTGAAAAAGCCCCAAAGTTAGATGGATATGGAAGTATACTACTATTATTTACACACATATCAGTCTTTTATTGGTATCGTTATCATTTTACTATTAGAGAATTTTGTATAAGCAACTAGTATAAATAGTCTTGTAATAGAAGTAACAGAACTAATCCATTTCAACTACTTTCATCATTTTGTTTTGTTCTTCTTCTTCACCCTCATGCCCTCACTGCTACTACAATGATGAAAAACAAAGAAGTTGCAACACAATTTCGACAGTTAACACGGTATCAAAGCCAATTAAGTACCAATCTCAACAATTTTTTTTCCGATCATGAATATTACATCAGGAAACTCTTCTTTAGCAGCAAGAGATCCATCTAATATAGATCCCCTTTTCCTTTCAGGATCAGATAACCTTAACATGAATGTTGGAACGTTAATGTTTAGTGGAAATAACTACCTAGGTTAGAGTAGATTAGTTAAGATGGGATTAGGTGCGAAATTGAAACTAGGTTTCATAAATGGCTTGATTATTAAACCTTCAAAGACTTTGCTAAATTTAGTAAAATGGATGAGGTGTGATTACATTGTTCATTGTTGGATCCTCAACTAATGATAAGTGAGATCACATAGAGCTTTCCTTATGCACAATCCACAAAGCAATTGTGGGAAGAAACTATTAAGCAATATGGTGTTTCTAATGGTCCCTTAGTGTTTCAATTACAACACGAAACTAGTGATTTGAAATAGAATAATCAAAATATAGGTGTTTATTGCAATAAACTCAAGAAGTATCGGAACAAGTTGCAGCAATTACATGGTTTTCCCAAGTGTGTTTGCGAAAGGATGGAGTATTATAAATGTGGAATTAAAGAGAAATTTGTAGCGTACAAGTAAGAAAGCAAGCTAATGTAGTTTCTTATGGGTTTGAATGAAATGTATAACGGAGTAAGGAATCAAATTCTCTCTATAGACTCGAAGTCTACCATCAACAAAGCGTTCTATTTGGTGCAGTAGGTTGAAAAACAGAGGCAAGTTATGGGCATGCTTTCATTGGATAGCGACGATGAAAATTTCAACACTAGAAGCAGAGAACATGTGTAAGAGAAGAGGAAAGGAAAGAAAAAAGCACTATGTAGACATTGTAAACTGAAAGGGCATACAATTGAAAATTATTTCTAGATTATTAGTTATCTATATTTGTTTAAAGGGAGAAGGATTCAAAAAGGAAAGACTTTAGTCACTCCATGGTCGACAATGTTCAATTTGCAAGTTATCTTGAAACTCATTCTTGTTTAGATGCTTCTAGAGATTACATATATTCTTGGATTGTTGACACTAGGGCTACAAATCACATGACCCCTTTTCCTAGCCTTTTACATAACATTCATGACCTAGTTTATCCAATTAAAGTCAACCTACTAAATCGAAAAATTGTACTAGTTAATAAGACAGGCTCAGGTAGCTACTATTACCTTGTTACCATACAAATTGTTTTTCCAATTCCTTAATTCACACATAACTTGCTCTCTATTCATAGCCTATTACAAGAGCAATATTTTGCTACTATTTTTAGTTCACTTAAGAGTACATTTTAGGCCTAGAACTTGAATACAACAGTGGCAATAGCTAAAGTTGTGAATAGGTTGTATATACTTCAATCCAAAGAGCTTAAGGAGGTCTCTAGTTTAGCTATTTCAAATGTAAGAATAAACAATGGAATTGAGTTTTTATTCAACTTGTGTTAATCACTTTTTACTAGACTAGGCATTGTGCATTAAATAACTACCACAAATACACCCCAACAAAATGGCCAAGTAGAGAGGAAACATAGACATTTGTTAGACACTTTTCATGACCTTTGACTTCATGCTCACTTAGCTAAAGAGTTTTGGGGGAATTGTATACTTACAACCACATATTTAATAAAAAAAATGCCTATAGCTAGTTTGAATTGGAAAATCCTTCATGAAATGTTGTTTGGTTACCATCCAAATTATGATCACTTGAAAGTTATTGGATGCTTATGCTTTGTAGCTAAACAGCCTCGTCTTAGTGACAAGTTTGATGCCAGAGGAATTAGATGTATTTTTCTAGGATATGCACAAGGACAAAAAGGATATAATATCTATGATTTATCTCAAAAATAGATTTTTGTTTCTCAAGATGTTTTCTTTGAAGAAATTTTTCCTTTCAAAGACAGCACTATTTTAGACACTAGTCAAGTTGCATTTTCTTCTAAAGATCATGTTTTGCTTGAGCCACTATCACATAAGTCTATGTCTCAACTAGATCAACATTCTGCATATTGAAATATTTTGATCCATTTGTTCTTGCTAATCAACATGCTACATCTCATTCTAGTCAGCATTCTGCAGACCAAAATTCCTCTAGAACAATTTCTATTGATCAGTCTATTCTACCAATGTCCTCTTCTTTACCTCCTCGGTTGCAACTCGATGACACAATTAGGGGTTTTCTTCTTGACCCATTGTTTTATCAAAGACTTCTTGGATGACTTCTTTATATTACTCTTACGTGTCCAGATTTATCTTACGCAATTTACCAACTAAGTCAATTCCTTTCTTGCCCTCAACAGCTACATCTTCTTGCTCTGTTCCATCTTCTTCATTACTTGAAAGGGTTAGCTTCATTCGGATTATTTTATCTTGCTACTAATTCCATTGTACTACAGAGATTTTCTTATTTTGATTAGGGATCTTCTCATCTTGATCAAAAGTCGATTTCTAGGTATTGTGTTATGCTCAGACAAGCTTTAGTTTCTTGGAAGTCTAAGAAGCAACCAATTGTTTCCACTTTGATAACTGAGGTAGAATATCGTAGTCTTGCTACAACTACTAAAGAACTTCTTTAAGTGTCATTTATACTACATGATTTACAAATTCCAATTCCTTTTCCAATTCCCCTTACGTGTGACAATAAGTCGGCCTTGATGATCGCAAATGAACCCTATCTACATGGCCATACTAAGCATATAGATATTGATGTGCATTTCATTCGTGATCATATTACTTCTGGGTTCCTTCGTATTGTTCATGTTCCATTTTTTTTTTAGGTTGTAGATATTCTTACCAAACTAGTTGGAGTTTCTCATCTCAAATATTTGTGTGGCAAGTTGAGACTTCAAGAAGTTCCAACTTGAGGGGGGAATGTAGAAGTATACTACTATTATTTATACACATGTTAGTCTCTTATTTGTACAATTATCATTCTACTATTAGAGGATATTGTATAAGCAATTAGTATAAATAATCTTGTAATAGAATATAGCAAAACGAATTTGTTCCAATTACTTTCATCATTTTATTTTCTTCTTCTTCTTCTTTATCCTCATGCCCTTACTACTACCGCAATGATGAAGAACGGAGAAGTTGCAACACAATTCCGAAAATTAACAATGGAAGAGAGAGATTCGAGTTCATTGTTTTGAGCTTTTTCATTTTTATGTGTGACCCTTTTTTGTTAATAGTTATGGGCCATGTATTTATTAAATGGAGAAAATATGTCTTAATTGTAAAAGCAGTAAAATATAGATGATACTTTCATACTTTTCCTAATATTTATTTCATTCATATTAACATAAATTAATACAACATGTTTCTACTGGCAGTCAACTTGATTGCCAACGACCATAATGAAGTTAACTAATACCTACTCTTTAAGTTTAAAATACAGTTCATGCATGGCTCACCAAAGAGAGGTCCAGTTCCTGCAGAGTTCTATACTAAATTTTGTCATCATATCATTGTCGTGCAATGACTTCGTTTTTATTTTCGGGGTTGGTGAGGGTCAAGATTCTTAATTTCTACATAAAAAATTCTATAAACAATCACAAATTTAATATTCTTTCATCAATAGAGACTGATTGAATAACTATCTATCTATCTATCTATTTATCTGTATATAAATTTATACATTTCTTATCTAGTTTATATTTTATATGAACATTATTCCCAATGTATAAGACACGTTAATTTAGCTAGAATTATTATACATTTTCTCATGCATGACTACATCGTATGAATAGAGTGTTTACTAGATACGAGGCGTTCATTTACTCAACGCCAGACTAGCTTACACTATCGACAATCCCTAGTTACACTTGAACTGAAAAGCGCTTGGAGGCCAAGTTTATCTTGGACCTCAAAACAGCCTTTAATGAAATTGTACTTAAATATAAAATTTAATTTACCCTCCAGAAAAGACTTATCGGGTCATAGAGCACATTACATTATTGATTAGATGAAGGAATGCGACATCAGGTGTCTCACAAATGAGCTTTCCAACATGTGATACGGGTTACCACAGTTTAGTCACCACTGCAAATTTAAATACGACCAGTAAAATTCATATGTTGAAACTTGAAATATTTAGTATTCGTTGAAGCATTTATAATTTAAAGGCACGAACATTCATTTTCAGATTAAATTTAAATTTTATTTTTTTCGTTATAATTATTCTTGTTACAACTCGTAAGTCAAACGGCGAAATTTGCCGCTTAGCGCCTAGCAAGACAAAGCAGTATGGGCAAAATGCATGGCCGACAGAGTTGAATGCTCAGCAAAATTTTGCTAGTTTGAAAAGTCAAATCACTGCATAGCATGCATATAACCCTAACCCATTTTCTTCTTCTCCCTGAGCCGTTGATGAAAAATTACATGTAGGTCTTTGCTTTCCCTCCTCTTTGCATTTTTGCTTTGGTTCTTGCCTTTTTTTTTTTTTTTTTTCAATTTTAACTAAATAGTATTTGTTTTATTTGTAGGAATATACATCAATGGAAAAATCGGATATTTATTAAGGTAAATATCAAATTTCGTTGTTTTAACTTTTTTAACGGTAACGGTAAAATGCTCATGTTATTGGTTTGGTTTTTATCAGGAGTGGACAGACTCATGAGATTGAGGAGCTAGAAATTAATTTAATATTATAATTACTCATAATTATATATATATATAAAGATTTTTTGAGATGAGTGCACTACAATATTTTTTAATACTTAATTAAAAAAGAAATTTTATTTTTTTTGACAATATAATTGTTATTTATTATATATAATTAATAAATAAATAAACACAATAAAATTTATTAATTAACTATTATTTTTTATGTATAAAAATAAATATAATATGAAAAAAAAACAACATTTATGAGAATCGAACTCATAAATTTTATGTAAAAAAGTATATGTCTTACTGTTTGACCATATTTAATATTTTACTTTTAAAATTTACATATAATATATATATGTATATATATATATATATATATATATTTACGTTTTTGATAAATTTTTATAATTAATTATCTTCCATGATTGGGGGTCAGGCCCATCGGCACCTCTTTGGACCCGCCCCTAGTTTTTTTGTTGCTTCAACTATGTTTGTAGATGTTGGAATATGATGTTGTACAGGGGTTTTTAATTTTCAAAAATTTAACTTGGGTGGTTTTTTTTTATTTACATGCACTATTTAATTGGTTGAGTAATGTTAGTTTTAGTGAAATTTGATGCATAATAATTTATGGCTTAATTTCTTTATGAAATTTGTAAATTTTTTTGCCATTTTCTGTAATTTTTCATAAATCCGAAAAAAATAGTTTTTTTTTTAATCATTCCATAAAGGAAATTTTTCACAAACATTCAGCTTTCTATGATAAATATTGTATAATAAAGTTTTTTTAATATATTTCTTTTTTTACTTTTTTTAATCTATACTTATTGATAGTTCTTTTAAGAAAGCTGGATTTTTAATAATTTTTGAAAAATATAAGTGATTGGAAAATAATTTTAGGACGGAAAAATCAATAATATTCAGAATATTTTATTTTTACTGAAATAAACAAAAAAATGATAATATTTCATCAAGTGTGATTATTTAATAAATTTTTAGGTAATTGAAGTTTTTAATGAAAAAAGTAATTTTTGGAATTTTAAATATATTTTTATGTAAGGAAACTTTTTTTATGGCAAGTTCGTAATCTTTTGAATTTGTTAGACTTGATGGAATAATCAGAAACCTAAATTTGTAAATTTGCAACTGGTCTTTTTAATCTATTTGTTGATGAATAATATGTTATGATGGATAATTCTTAATATTTGGAATTCGTGTATACTAATGGAATAATTTAAATTTTAATTCTGTGTTTTAATATTTTTAAATATAGTTGTAGATAAATGTGGATCATCCGCTCATTAATTTTAGTACAAATACCCAACTCCAAGGCCAATGATGTAAATCAAAGTGGAGATATTTCATCAGGACCACCTAGATACATTCTTTCATCCGGACCACCTAAAGGAAAAATGAGTTGTGGTAAGTGTTAACCTTGCTAATTGCTAATCAGTTTTTCTTTTTTGAATTCAATCAACCTGATTTTCAGATGTACTGATTTTCAAATATTTGAATTTGAACTTCGTCTGCGTTTCATTTTCAGCTCGTTGCCGCAGCTCCTCAGTCAATCATATCAACTTAAAAATGTAAATGGATTGCAACCAAATTATCTAAAGTTATTTAACACATTTGCATAGTAATTGTTTCTAATATTTGAATGTATCCACTACCGAAACGGGAAAATAAATTCTAATAATTTAAAGTATTCAAGAAGGCTTCAGGAAATCATTTGTAAAATAAGGGTTAGTTATAGAAAATATACATATGCTTTCATCATATTTATCACTTTACATTTCTATGTTTTTTTTTTTTTACATTTTGCACATCTATATTTTGTTGGATGTTGAAATAGGCATGTGCCATACATGTGGGATAAAAAAAATCTAAAAATATTTAGACTAGAGAAATAAAAGAGGGAAACTTTTTTCCCCACTCACACACATACCATATATCTATTATTGACATTTTCCTAATATTTTTAAAGAGGCCAAAATATGAGTATGCATTGTATAATAAACTAAAGTATATGTCGGCAAAATGAAAAATTATAAATATATATATATATATATATATATATTCTGTTATTAAAAAATAATGGTGCCTCGATTACTTGTTTGGCATTTCACCGATCTACTGTTTCAATTTTCTTCAAACTCCATTGTACAAGAAGAAACCAGCTTGTAGGAACTAGAACCATGCCAACAAGAAACCATATGAAATAATTTGCCAAAATGAAGGTCAGTATTGAGAGATATTTCATTAAAAATGATACATTATATAAATTGTGGCATAATATATAAAAACTAATAAGAATTTGATACGATAATAATTTTATTTATAATCATTTATAATAATTTTCTTAACATTTTGATAAATTATTGTATTTTTATTTGATGGTAGTAGAAAAAGCTTATATGTAAAATGTCTTTTTTAATGAAACTTTTCTCGTCAACATTTGTTGTTAAATGATGTTCACAAATATATATTTAAAAAAAAAAAAATCTCGTGAGTCGCGACGCAACGTTTGTACATAAGACAACCTTTGTGGAGAATCTATAGGACGACGATTTGCCAATTCATAGCAAGGTCAAGGTGTCTTTCAAAACCCTATTAGCACGTAGCAAGGCCTTCGCGCATGCACACAAGAGTTCACATGATGGAGGTTGAAGCACGTATACATGCAAAGTCCCATCACTAGCTAGCAATGAACAGTTAGGTTACCTGTAGGCAGCGAGGTTTATGCTCATCCTGTGAAAGGAGACAAAACAGAAAAAAAAGTAAAAAGAAAAAGTCACATGTGCAATGCCAAGTATGGGCACCATTAAATTGAAACTTTAGGCATTTAGATTCTCCTCATCTCCATTTTTTTAATTTTCATTAATTTTAAAATCAATCGTTTAGATTGTCCAAACTTTTGAATTATCTTAAATTATCTTTATATATATATATATATATATATAATTTCAATAATTGATTATACTTTATACATGACAATATTTCTTATAATTTTTTAAAATATTTTCCTTAAAAAAAAAGATAACACAAGTGCACAAAGTATAAAATGTGATAACTTGTATAATGTAATTGAAAAAAAAATTAACAAAGTTATGCGAAGCAAAAAAGGTGAAAACTAAAGTTATGTAAGCAAAGAAAGAAAATGATACAAATATACAAAATGTTTTTAAAAAATTTTAAAAAGGTGAAAACTTATATATGTTTATTTATGAATAACCCTAATTTTACTTATCTATAGGTCAAGATAACAACCTTAACTACTTCATAAGCAATTGCACTAGTTAAAATATGATTGTGAGAGAATCACTAGTCAAATTTTGTTATTTTTCTACTCGTTTATTATTTTATTTTTTTTATTTTTGCGTGATAATATCTTACTAGTTATTAAAAAGAAAAAAGAAAGAAAGAGACACTATGTCACTAGTTTTGAAGATTATACATATATCATGCGAGTCTATTTCTTTTCCAGCAATCAAGGAGCTATAATGTGTTTTATGTTAATTATTGGACACCTCCAAACCGCGTCGGCTGTTTCATTTTTGGCATTATGTTTTTTTCAACCCGATAAAAATACTTTTATCCCTAGATCCTTGTCAATGTCAAATCCCAATTATAAAAGAGCACGGACAATAGAATAATACATAAATGGCAACCGAAAAAAAAAAAAAAAGAAAAGAAAGATAGTAATATGTAAACTCGAATTATTTCAATATCACAGGACCTTAATTTTGTTTGCACATGATAATAACCAAGAGTATGAATGTATGATGAAAATACTTTAATGCACTTTATATAACGATATATAGTAACAACGAATACAACAAAATATATACAAATATACCTCCTCAAGTGTATTGAAAATGAATGTGACGATATTTTTAAGATGATTGACTTATCTCCTTGTATGGAATATTCTTTATCTTGTTTTAGATCAGAATATACATAGTTGGCTGAGTTGGATGCTCTATTTTTAAAATATACTGAAGTTGTAAAGATGAGACTGGTCAGTAATTAGCATGTCAATAGCCCCTCGACATACCCAGATCGGAATTGAAGTCCAAGTGAAAATTGGACTAGATTGCTTAAGTCATTTACCCTAGATCTAAAATCCAAGAACATTGCTAAATTCAATTATTATATATGATATATAATAATTAATAAATATTTTCTCTCATCTATATCAAATTAGAAAATCATGATGAGGATAGAAAATTTTTCTTATTTCACTAAATTCATAAGAATAGCAATATTCAAAAATATCATTAAACTCATTTCTCATAAGCGATGTATAATATTAATAAATCTTTTCTCGTCTATACCAAACTAAGAATTTATAAAGATAGAAAACTTTCATTATTCCGGTTTTCATGGAAACCAAATCTAAATCATTTTACTCAATCGACTAAATACATCACGTGTGAGTCGTTAGACTGCAAGTCATAATAATGTTTGTTACGAAATGGAAAATATATAAAGAAGAAGCTGAAAAGTTTGAAATGTGAGTTTGTTGGGTCAATTTTGCATGGCCTGATCGGAACCGCAAGTCAACAAAGTCGATCGGTTTATGAACAGTGGACTATGAACTTACATTATTTGATTATTAGAGCATCACCAACGAGTGCCTTGGCACCAATTTCACGAAGGAAGGACCCCATTTTGGTGACCGTATGCGTTGGGGGAGTTGTTTTTTTTACGAAGGATCGGGTCCTTTGACAAAAACCGGTTTTTCTGTTTTTCTTTTTTCTTTTTTTTTTTAAATGCGAATTCTAACGATTTGTCGTAAAAAACCAAATTTTATCCTTTTTTTTAATCTTGCCTCGCATCTTTAAGGTAATTTTTTTATAATTTATGTACTAATATTTGTATATAATGGGATCCATATATAATATAAAAAAATCTTAAATACTTTTTTAAAGAAATTTAAAAATAAAATATAATAATTTTTAAAATATTGATATGATATTTAATATTATACTTTACACAAGGTAATGATTCAATTCGTTGAAATTTGACTGATGTTGAGCTCATCTGGAAGCTCATCCTTGAAACCTAACTAGTTCCTGCGGAAAGCAAACCTAGTGATATTCCAATTGCCAAAGTCAACAGTCAGCAAATAGTCCATTGCAGGCCAATAATCAACAATTAAGAACTTATAAAATCTAATATAGAGAAACTCGTTAAAAATGTTTTAAGTACGTTTTTTTTTTTAAATTAAATAGGATTTTTCATACATTTTCTATTATTGATCACACACTATACTAAACAATAAGATTCACATACAATGATAAGAAATATATATATATATATATATTATAAGAATCTTAAAATTGATTGGTGATATGTATTAACTGTTAATATAAAAGTCTAATTTAATAGTAACTAAGAGCACTAGTTAATAAACATGTTTTATATATTTAAAAAAATATTTTACATGTTTGATCCCTTCTTAGACAAATAATGTAAATTACTTTCCATGAAAAAAACTAATATTGTCATACTTACATTATTAACTAGTTTAAGGAAATTGTTAATAGGTATCTCATATGCACTTATTAATGGTTAAAACAGAGAAAAGAAAGAAAGAAATTTTTACAAATTTTTCTATTTTCTATTTTTATGTAAAGTATCTAAAATAAAAAAAAAAAAAAATCAGATTTTCAAACTTAATGGAAGTATTTTGGCAATACTAATGGACGAAACCCTAGTTGTGAATTGATGCCTAAGGTGAGAAGCATGCATAATAAATAGAATTAAGTAGCTTTCACGACAAGTTTAAAAACCGAGCTAATCCTAGGAAATCTTCATTATAATACCCATCAAAAAAAAATTCATGGACATGAATACCCTTGGCACAGTGATAAAATATCAGTGTGTCCTTGCGGAAAAAGGTGGGCTTTTGGGAAGAACCCAAGAGCACGTGAATAGGAGAATTTTGGATTTCTTGTCGGGTCCTTTTCGAGGAGGATACGGACCAGTGACCAGTGACCACCCGTGACATTGGAGGTCAATTTGGTCCTTTAACTGCTCACGGCGGCTCTTTGGTATTTTGGTAATATATGATCCACAAGAAGGGCATTGGTGGGATAATATTTCGCTTTCATAAAATATCATCAGATAGGTACAATTCAAAACCGGAAGCTCTCATCCGCCAGCAATTTTTGAAATGTATAATATGTATGGAATCTATTTGCATTAGAATTACTCATTTGCCCTTAGATTTATCATTTTTTTTTAATTTTACAAGATAATTAATAGACCACACCACAAATGCGTGTATTACATGCAACTATAAAGAAAACAATTCCATGTGAAATGATTGATTGGTATATGCATATTGCATAATCTTTTGAAGAATATATAATAGATATCCTATTTAGAAACCGTTATAAAATCGAATTATTCAAAAATTAATTTTGAAATTGGTGAATACTGTTTTTAGAAATGTCGAATCAATCTCGAATCATGATCCCTAATTGCGGGCTAAGTCTTAGGAATAAGATGTGACCATTTTTCTAATTTTTTTTAAAACAACTTAAAATTAGAAGAATTTGACTTTAAAAATTTTAAAATAAAAAGGCTATAAACCTAAAACTCTAAGGTTTTAGTCTATTATATAAATAAATTGTAAATGATTTGTATTTATTTATATAAAATTACATCAAAGTAAAGTTATCATTTTAGTAATATAAGATAAAAATCTAAAGAAGAAAATAAAAAAATAAAAGTTCATTTTACTCCTATATTGTTAAAGAACGAAACTTTCTCTTAGTGAAATTTAAAAATATCTAACCAAGTATCTTTTCATAGTGTTTTAAGTTTTTGTATTGTTAATAACAACATATAAAATGTTGTGAATAGGCATTAATTACTCATTTCAAATGGAAATAGTTTAAGTTTTTACTATTATTATAATTATTTTAATTTTATTTTACTTATTTTTTTTATTTTTTTCAAACCGTGTGGATACAAGTTTGGTGAATTGAACTACCATGAACCTATGGACCATAGTCCATGCATGGTTCAAAAACTAACCATATAAGGCTAGTTCCAAGCTAAGTCCAACTCAAGATCTGACTTGTGTTTGTGTCTATTCCTATCTAAGTTAGGTTTTGTTTGGTTTATTTCATGGAAAGGGATTATACAAAATCTACTTTTTGTGATTGAGATATTACTAAAAAAGTAAGGGATAATCCTAGAAAAATAAAACAATAAAACAGCTATAAACTCTTTATAATCCGATTTATTTTTTCTATAAAAGATATTGAAATTTCAAGAGGTTTTATTATTATTATTATCATCATCATCATTATCCTCGCTCTTATGATTTCACCTAACTCCCACATAAATGGAATAGTGAACATCAGCTAATCCTATTCCGAGGTATAAGTATACATCATCTTAACATTTTATAGCCAAGTCCTTATAACTTTCCATTTGAGATTTAGTAATCAGACCAATAAGCCCAACTCGTGTAGCCTAGCTTTATGTGAGAGTGGAACACAAGCTTGTGCTCGTTGAAGAAGTTTTTGGCTTTCATAGGTTTACTAGGGGTGAATGGGAGCGATGAGGGTTTGCTAAGGTTTCAAGGATATGAAGAGAATATGATGAAAGAATAATCAAGTGATAGCCATTGTTAGACATATATTAGGAGGAAATTGTCATTTCTTATTAGATAAGAATAAAAAATTATCTAAAATTATTATTCTATGCATCACATATAGTAATAAGATATTAAGTTCTTTTGTAATATAATAATATAAATACTGATTTTTAATGAAATGAACCATATTTAACTCTTCAAATACCTCTAATTTATAGAATAATTAACTGAAAAATACAATAGTAAGTTAATAATTTTATAAAGAATGAATAGTAGTATTATTTTTTTATAAAACAAACCAATCATAAAATTTTAATTTCAGAATATTTGAGATTATCTTGAAGATAATCATCATATTCTTTCAAAATAATTATAACTTCTTTACGAAGTTAAAGAACTTAAAATGACACTATATTTCACAATGGATCTTCGGCCAATTTACCAATGGATTTTATCCTTGCGTCTCTCATTTTTTATTTTTTTTTCAAGTGGCACTGACTTTCAGACTTCTTAGCTACGAGCCTACAAATATTAGACAGTGGGTATTGTCACACTCTTCTAATTATTTATATTAATATACACGAAAATGTATAGAAGCAGTTAATTTAATTTAATTATAAAAGACACAAAAGTGAGGGTAAAGACGTAATTCTAATGGAGGACACAAAGCTTTGGATAATACGGCCAAAGGTTTTTTTTTTTTTTTATTTCTGCTCAGAAGCACAGCCAAGAGTTATTTTGAGAGGATGCATGTATATATTTATGATGGGGCTTTATAATAGGTGTTTTTGGAACATTCATTAATAGTTAGAACATTCATTATTGGTTACACATAATATATATATATATATATATATATATGTGAAAAAATAAAATGTTTTACTATTTAATATTTTAACCAGTACTCCAGAGTCCAGATCACCCGTCATTTATTTTTTCGTTTAAGATATATTCCTACGGCCGAGAAATAAGACCCATGTAATCACTGGTTTTTGTGTTGTTGTTATGCCAGCATAAGCTCTATTCTTCACCAGAAATGAAGGAGAATTTCATGCTTTTTGTCTTCCCCTAGCCTTACCAAATCCCTTCTTCTCTGTCTTTTTTCTTCTTTTCCTTCTTAGCTATTATTATCAATACAAACTTACAAATAAACAACCCCTCTCCCTCTCTCTCTCTCTATTCTAGCTAGAATTCAAAAGCAAGAACATACAAAATTTAATTTTGGAAGCTAGAGAAAAAGAAGACAAAATAAGAAAAAGAATTATTATATCTTTCTCTTTATAGCTAGCTTTATTTGTATGTTTTTGTGCTTGTTCGATGTCGAATTCAAATATCACAGGTGGTGGTGAAGCTGGAAGTTGCTTTTCTAATTCAGCCGGTGGCAGCGGTGTCGGTGGTGGTGGTGCAGGTGGCGGTGGAGATCAAGAAGTGATTCAAATTCAGCAACAAGAAGATCTATTCAATCACTTCCTTGCTCCGGGGCATAATACTACTTCTACTTTTACTACTGCTGCTGCTGCTGATACTACAACTAGTAGTAGTAACAATGGATCTACAAAACATCTTCCAAATCAAGAAATTCCACCGGTTAAGAAGAAAAGAAGTCTACCAGGAACTCCAGGTAAACTTTCACTCTACATTAAGACACTTCTAGCTAGGCCTATTTATTAAAAAATAAATAAATAAATAAAATAAAAAAGTGAAAACTATTATTAGCTCGATTTTGTATGTGACATCTATACCTTCTTTTATTTCATAATATGTGGTATAGATAATAGATCGAATTTTTTTCCTCCTTTTTCTAGTAGTTGTTCTTAAGTGATGTAAACAGTAAATATTTTTAAGCTATCCCAGCGATAGGTTAAATCTAGCCAGCCAGAATATCCTTATATCAATTTCAATATAAGAAGATATCAAGAGTTGAGGAATTATACCTTTTGAATGTTTAGTTTCTCTTCTAGATACGTTTTTTTTTCTTCCTTGATGTTTACTACATAGGAAGATCCTAATGTCATGTTTAGGAAGTCCTTGTACGTAAAATTATAAAATTAGGATGTTTTCTCTCCCTCTAAACTTTAAAAGATTAAAAAGGAAAATTATAGTTGCATTTGGCAGACAAATTTACATAGGCTGTAATAATTGAGTATTAAAAGTTCCTTGGAAATGGATGCTTCCCCAAAAATGATACTCCTTTATTTTGATTCGACGAAGTCTTTCTAACTTTAAAAATTCAAATATTATGAACATATACGTACGTATAGTTTGGTTCATAAGGGTAAACTTTTAGTCTCACAGCTTCATAATAATTCTGTAAAGTTTTCGGACAAGTTCCTTCGAATTAAGCCAACATCCATTCCGATGATATTCATTCATATATACATACATACATACATACATATATATATATATATACACACACAAAAGAAGAGACGTGCCATATGATACACCTACGGATGAGAACAAAAAGCAATATGAGGGATAAGGGTGATATAATTTTTAATATAATTAGATGATTTAATCGGAGAGTTGAGATAATTATTAAATAATTATTTTGGAGGTGGGATCACATGTAGTTAACAATTTAACTTTTGCCTCCACGTCCATAGATGAAAATGGATACCAGATTTTGGGGAAATTATTGGTGGGGAAGAGGGAGAGAAAGGTTCAATTATTGAAAGAGGAGGACGACAATCATTGTAGGGAAGAGTACTGTTTCGCCTTTGCATTTGACTGTAAATGTGGCCATCTCCTTTTTTTTTTTTCTTTTTTTTTATCATATATTTTGCTTTTTCCTTGTTTCTGACTACATGAGAGTGGCTAAAAGGAAACCATTTATGCTTTCACCATGAAAATTTGTAGTTGGCCCACTAACTCAAGAAACTAAATCTCACCGGTTACTCGAATTTAACTAAATATTAATTTTAACTAGATTGAATTATGGTTAAGTATACCTTGAGTTCATACCATTCAAGCAACTTATTAAAGCGAGTTTGAATTTAAATCTACTTAACTCGATTAATTTATAAGTCTCAATTAAAGTATAATTCGGATTTAAGTATATATTGATTTTTATCAAATTAGAATCAAACTTGAGCTTTATCCAAAATTAATTAAAATAAATGAAAAAATTTTCTTAATAATAAAATTTAAATAAACTTAGTCGAATCCTATTTAACTTAACAGATTAAACTTGAATTTTAAATTTTCGAATAGAGTGGGAGCTTATACTCAATAATGTTCCACTCAATCTAAGTTGTTTACAAGCTTCTAGGTCACTTACTCTCCCTCTCATATCCAAAAATTAGAAATGATTAATATACAAGTCATCACCAAAATTATAAAAAAAATAACTATGTTGTTTAAATGTCATGCATAAGTATATTTACATTTAGGTTTTTGATATATTGTAACATCGTGTCAATACAGACAAATAATAATATAGTTTCCACCATCATCTAAATAAAATAGTTTTCCAACAATATACAGTAACGACTATTAAATGCCATATATTATATTCAACCCAAACTATAGAACTCCGTGCTAACTATATTTTATTTTATCTTGTTTGCTGGTGGTGGCTTGTTAGATAACTATTGGGACACTATTGTATGCGTGTAAGTATAACATATCATGCCAATTATTAAGATACTTAATTATTGTTATGCACACAAACCGTGTACATGTTAACTAATTTTGTCTTTCTTTTTTTTTCAATATTTCTTTTTTCAAATCAAAGCTAGATGAGCTTAAAACGAAGTGAATGCAGATGGCCATTTTACTAATTACAATACATCGTTGCATATTTACTCACTTACTTTTAATTAATGCGGGTTTTGCTAAGTTAATTATTGATTATTTCAGAACTACTTTAATGAATGATAAGAATCGGCGTATCTCTCTATTATTGGTACCACCCTTTCTCTCTTACATATGTCCTATCAATGAAAGTAGAGTTTGACAAAGAAAGTGTGTACACTGGAAATTCAAAACGATTCTATCAAAAGTTACTTTCCATTTTTTCCCTTCTGGTCTTCTGACACTACTCTACACAAAACTGTACTCTCTGTATTTCATATCCACATTATTTCCTTTTAAAACAAAGTATTTTCCATAAATTGCCACCTAGACTAGCTTATTATTACCGTCTGAACTTAACCCTAAATCACATTATTTATTTTTACAAGTATTTTCAATAAATTATCTCATAGACTTGATTATTATTGCCTTTCCTAGCCTACTTTTGGATAGAGTAATGTGGATGTAATTTTTTTAAAAAAAATTATTAAATATTTTTAAGAGTTACTTGAAGTGAATGTCTATTATATAGCTTACCTATTTGATTTAGGCAATTATGTAAGGTGGTTAAATGACAAAAAGAAATTATTATTATTATTGATGTATCTTGCACTTATTAGTGTTTGTTAGATTAAAGGCTTCTCATATATGTAAATGCATTATACCAACCCAAGAACCCCTACAAAGTTAGATACAGATGTCATATACTTTCAAGCATAATTAATACAACGATTTAACATGCAAACCTCATACCTACATCTAGATGAGTTCCAATAGTATAGTATAGTATAGTATTTAACTCAAGCTCGAATACTTAACACAAACTTATACTCAAGTTTATTGACTTTGTAATAATTGAATTTAAAATTTTGAGCTTCAACTTCGACTCGATTTAAATATCACGAACTTTATTTGATCATGCCTATCTAGACACAATTTAATTTGGAAATTTCTATTTTTCTTTGAACTAAAATAAAATTAAGGTTCAAGCTGACCTTAAACTTAATTTATACTTAAATGTTTTACTTGAGTTCCATTAAGCTTACAAGCTCATGGAGTCAAGCATTGAAAAACCTAAGCTTACAGATAACTCAAGTTTGAACTTAACCTCAATTTGGCTATAGTCAAATTTAATATAACTAAATATTAAATTAAACTCGAGTTGTTTACAAGTGAATCTCTTACCCACCAATGGACTAATTTTTCAATTATGTTTTTTAATGAGAAAGCATATCCTGGCTAACTTATCTTGGAAAATGGAAATGCAGATCCGAGTGCAGAAGTCATTGCTCTATCACCAAACACTCTCCTAGCAACAAACCGATTCATATGCGAGATATGCAACAAAGGGTTTCAAAGGGACCAAAACCTTCAATTACATCGAAGGGGACACAACCTGCCATGGAAATTGAAACAAAGAACTAGCAGCGAAATAAGGAAGAGGGTTTATGTATGTCCAGAGCTGACATGTGTGCACCACAACCCTGCAAGAGCATTGGGAGATCTCACTGGGATTAAGAAGCATTTCTGTAGAAAACATGGTGAAAAGAAATGGAAATGTGAGAGATGTAACAAGAAGTATGCTGTTCAATCGGATTGGAAGGCACATTCCAAGACTTGCGGTACAAGAGAGTATAAATGTGATTGTGGAACCATCTTCTCCAGGTTTGTGCTAACTTCTAATTACAAGTTCTTGTTTATACTTTTATATATAGGCAAGTATAATTATCGTAGTTGTTAAGGGTTTTTTTTTCCCTAGAGAGTAGCAGATCCCTCGAGCTACACATAAAGATCAAACGCCTAAACTATCTTAATATTTCAATCATTGAGGTAGACTTTTATGGTAACCCTCTAGGGATATAATTAAAGATTAATGAATCAAGATATTAAACTTTTCTCAGACATAGTTTATTGTTGTTTTGAGTCTATAATTAAACATGTTTTATAGTGTTTGACGGGGCATCCAATAACAAAAGCCATAGTGTAGCATTATAAACAGTGAGAGAATAGGAAAAAGATGACCGGTATGAACACGGTGATAGTTGTCATTCTCGAAATGTCTACATATATCCTTATTAGTTCTTATTATTCCACTTAAGTCATTAAATTCTATTCTCACACGAATATGTTATATGTGGAATGTGGCACAAACAAAGGTATAGGTGATAATGATTGTTGTCCTTGGCATTTAGGGTGATCTGAGTTCTTTGCTTGAAGAAAGGTATAGGTGATAATGATACATATACGAGCCGTATTCATAGATATCAATCAAACTCATCAAGGTTATAATTTAGGATAATCCTAAATCAATGAGATTTAAAAAGATTCAATTATAGAGATTTTCTTAGATATAATAAGATATTTTACTATATATAAATTACTCATCACATATTATCAAATTTATATCATTTGTCTCTTATGAGAACTCTGCAAAAACTCTATAGCTAATAAGTTGGGATATCAAGTGAAGTACATATATATCGTCACTCCTCCCATTTGGGGGGACTTTTCTCTTTTGTAATTGGTTAATATAATTGCTTAAAGAAGCCAAAATATCCATCTTTTATACACAACCTTATCTTTCACTTTTAGTGCCACATGTCAACTTCATAGTTTATGTGAAACTGAATTATCATATTTCTACATACGGTATGATATAGAAATTATTATTCAGCAGAATTGTCCAATAATTCGAATATTAGAGAGTTATTATACGAAAAAAAAATAGTATGATAATTCTATTATCTTGTCATATTGGAAAGTATATAATATACATAGCGTGAAGTATATGTACGATCTAAAAGCTAAGCGTTTTTTATCTTTCTTTTTTTTTTTTTTTTGAATTTCTAACTCATATATTTCTCGTTTTTGGTTTTGCAGAAGAGATAGCTTCGTCACACATAGAGCATTTTGCGATGCCCTAGCAGAAGAAAACCACAAGCTAGGTCATGGTGCATTACCCACAAATATGGGAAAAAACATACCTCAACCTAATCAAGCTCAGGCTCCTCGTGACCTCACATCTCCAACTCCTATAAATGCCACCACCACAAACATCACTCCAACCAACCCATCCATCGCATTAGGTCATGAGTTCAATCCCCCACCTGATGTAAAAACCCCACTACCGCTCCCTAATGGTTTCGCTGCACTGATGGCACGATCCTCCAAACCAACCTCAAATATTCCAGGATCGGTCTTCTCAGATCCAAACCCTGGAAGCCTATTCGGTAATCCAAGAAGCATTCTTCCTCCCTCTACCACCGCGTCTTCTTCCTCTCTTATGTCAGCCACCGCGCTATTGCAAAAGGCTGCTCAAATGGGTGCAACAGCTAGTAACAATGGAATCAGCATGAACATGAACTCTCCATACATATCAAGTATGGCCACATTTGATGGACCTCATTCAAAGAATAACAACACGGGAATGTATGTTGAAAAGGGAGGACAGGAAGAGATGAATTCTTCACACTTTGTGAATGCCAACAACATGGGGATTTTCAGTACGTTGTTAGACCAAAGCGCGTTTTTGGACAATATGGAGGAGGGTAACTACGGCGGAAATTCAAATTCTACTTCTAATGGCAATAAAAGTTCTTCATCCAAGTTGAAGATCAGTGGCCCTACGAGTGGGGATATGATGACCGTTGATTTCTTGGGGATTGGAGGGAAAAGACCAGGAAATTTGCAAGAAATTAGCAGCCATCAACAAGAGATTTTAGGGTTAAGTAGAATGCAAGGATTCAGTAGCCATCACTTTCAGCAACAAGCAGCAGCAACCTTGGAAAAACCAATGTGGGAGATCTAGAACAACATGTGCTTAGGATTATCATGGAGTATATATATATATATATACATATAATATTTGTGAAGCTTTTAATGCGATGTATGACCCAAATATGTCTTGCAAAAGAGCGAGGCGTTGAGGATTTTGGCCATCATTATTGTTCGATAAAGATATTGCAACCATATGGTGTGAATATCTGTCTTGCCACGTGTCAATATATATCTAGATGACACAACGATATATATTTAGTTAATTTATTATAATATTAAATAATGATTTTCCTTCATGTGTAGATTGATATATATTGACATAAGTTTATATATAATTTAAAACTAATTTGGTGATTCCAGAAGACAAATGGATCCATATATATGTGATCGGAAAATTTTCATTATGATTATTATGTAAAAATAGATAAGAATCTCAAATAAAATCATTTGAAGTGAATCTATGGATTAGCAGTTTAGCACATTGTTTATTAAAGATAATTTTTTCTTTTTACCTTTCAAAAGAAACGAAATTTCATTAATTGAAAAACAAGAACATAAAGTACATACAAGTATGGTTGCTAAAAATGCGATTCTACTCATACGAATTTATGATTTTAGAAAAAAATTTGAGTTAACTTGGATATAAAATTATTTTCATATAAATTCATGATAGAATCATGACTTTTTAAATAAAATTGATAAAATCTTACATTTTTAGCTAAGTCCACCAATTTGATTTATTAAAATCAAATGGACTAAAAATTGGAAGATATGAAGTGACTTTTGCAAAATATGAATATTATTGGTTCTTTGAAAGATTTGGAATTAAAATATAAAAATATTATTGATAGACATACCAATAATGATGTTAGCTTTCGCAATAAATATGGTAACAATGATGGTTATAATAAAAAAAGAGTTAACGATAGTTTTTATATTTAATGATAGAAAGGGAGTTGACAATTTCTTTTTAGCTTTGTATGTTATTATTATAATTTATATCGTAATACAATTCATATTATAGTTTTATGCATTAGTATAATAAAATATTATTCATATTGTAGTTTTATGCATTAGTATAATAAAATATGCTAACTTATTTATACTACAAGTATATGACTTTTATTGTGAGTTAAAACTAAAATTTATATTAAATTTATTCATTTTTATCTTATATTTTATATTTTTTATAATTATGGTAAATATATCGATCTATAGTTTTTAAAGTTAGTTTATATATGTTATAAAAACTTATATTTTTACATTTTGGATCTACATTCTGATTTTACAAATCATTTAGTGACTCTAAGTAAAATCACAAGTTTAACAACCTTGCATACGATAAAAGAAACAACTATGACATAGATGCTAAATATATTAAAATTATTCTACAATTATAAAGATATATATCAAGGATCCATTAGGAATCGACACACATCTTTAAAATAGAAAACCTCAATTTATATGGTCCAAAAAATAATGAAAGTAACGTAGGGGTTGGAAAATGTGGCTATACTAGATTTTCTACTTAGGGTAATGTCACTTAAAGAGGGTTTAGTCATCAATGTATATTAAGACTTTACTTAACATGCATTGATGTTGAAATACTTTGATCTAAGGCATATTTAGTTTATTAAAGATGATAACGAGATATTACAAAATCTACATATTTTTACATTTAGAATAGAATGAGTACCTGCAACAAGATTCACTCTGTTAGTTGACTCGACTCCATTACATGCACAATCATCTATCTTTTTTATTTATTTTATATTTTTTTCGTGTATATCCTTGAAATCTTAAAAATGAAATAAAGTCAATATAAGATCAATGGAATTAAAAAGGTAGATTTAGAGTCAATCAAGAAAAGATTTAAAAAATTTAAGATCAATTTTTTTTTAATGACCTTTTACTTTTGAGCTCAATTTTATCGAAAATAACTCCGAAATAGCCTAATGATCCTAAATAAAAATTCCAAGACCCTTTTTTTTTTGGGGGGGGGGGGGGGGGGGGGGGGGTGGGTGAACAAGATCCCAATTAAGTTAATAAAATCATTAAGAAATTATTTGGAGTCAATTAGAAAAGAGAAAATTAAGTTTGTAAATCAATTTTACAAAATGACCATTTTGCCCCAAGACTTGATTTGGAGTCTTTGAAGTTGGCCGAAATCATTAAACAACTTAATTAAAGCCGTTTAGAGTCATTTTAAATTATTGAAAGTAATCTCTTGAAAGTTGGAGAGATAATTTACCAAAGATGATCATTTTTGCCATTTAAGATGGTTTTATTGAAATCGAATTCGAAAATTTTTAAAGATCTTAAATATGACCTCAAGAACTTAATTAGATAAATAAAATTAATTACAAAATATTTTGGGACAAATGGAAAATAAAAAATTTAAACTCAAAAGTTAATTAAGTAAAATGACCAAAATATTCTTAAGCTTATTTTATAAAAGAGTAACTAATTAATTTAAATCCCAAGGGCATTTTAGGAAAAAGGAAGCATCATTTTGTGGCTAGAGTAAGTGAAAGAAATTAAGGAAAAAATAATACCAAAATAGGCTAAATTAAGAAAACACATGTTACCATAAGTTACAATCCACTAACCCTTGTGAACCTATTTACCTTTATCCTTAAACCCTTGCTAAACCTTATTATTTAAACCCATTTTTTGATAGAAAATAGCAGCTCCCCATTTAATTTTTTTTTTCTAGAAAACTCACTAAAGTAAATGCTTTCAAAAAGCCATTAAATATATTCTACTCCTTAAACCTCTTAATACACTCATTAAACCTTATACCAATCTAGTTATTTTCTTGTGAGTTTTAGATCAAGGATCAAGTAAAATGTCAAGCTAAGAGGGGGCTACTGTCCATGTGATTTAGATATGAAGGTAACTAAGAAAATGACTTGATTCAAGTGAATTTTGATTTGTAGATTATATATCTAAGTAATGTATGATGTTTATTGTGAAAGAAATCAATTAAAAGTTTGGGGAAAATATCATCTTAGAGATGGGTAAGCACGGTTGAGAGAACATTTGGGTATTTCTTGGATCTCTAACGAGATAAGTTCAAAATCTTATTTAAGTTGATGATTTAAAATAGTTATAAGTAATGTAACATGATGATTTAATGATTCCTTGAACATTAATGGTGTATTGTAAACCCGCTAACGACTGCCACCTATATTGAGTGTTATTTGATGATTTAACACTTGACCTAAGATTTAATGTGCTATATGTGTTGTTGAGTATTAGATTTAGTGGTAGAAAACATGATTATGCATAATAATTGAAGATATGATTGAGTATTGTTGTTGTCGCCACAATTGAAGATGATATTAGGACTTGATTTTCTTGTTATTTTTGTTTTAGCTAATGAATGATAATAAATTGATGATCGGAGTATGGATATGTAATATATGGAGTAGTTTTGGTTATTAATTAGTAGATATGACATGTGGAAAGTTGGAATTTGATACTATAATTGAATTAGTGGATGGATAAGTTTATTTAATTGTTAATTTATGAATTTTCCAACAAGTCTCTATGTTCTTAGAGTGATAAATTTGATGAAAATTGAAATTACTTGATAAATATTAAGTTTAGTGAAGTTTAGAGATGAATTGGATTAAATTAAAGGATTGTAAGAACTTGAAATGTTAATTTCTTACATGATTTTTGGCAAATGTTAAATTCTCGAAAAAATATGATGAAATATGTTTATTTTAAGTAAATTTGATGGAATTATCATTTAATTATAAATAAACGTTAGATTGAATGTAAAATGAGGCCTAAACGTAAAGATGTATAGAAATTGAATTAGTTGAATGGATGGAAGTAAATTAAGACATACTCTGTTTTGATTGCTCTACTTTGGCAATACTTTTGGCTTGAAAATGGAAAATAAATTATGTATTTAGACACTAAGAAGGAGTAGGAGCAAGTAAGCTTTGGTTTTGAGTGATTTAGATATAAATTGAATAAGTTATGTTCTTTTAAAGTTGAAAATTCATAATTAAGTTTAGCCTGATAGTTCAAGCATTCTAAGTAAAATAAAATAATGTTTTTTTCATTAAAATGGGTAGTAAAAGTGATAAGGAAACAAATGACTTTGGTTTTACTTGATTTGAGTTTAAATTGAATAAGTTATGACCCTTTAAAATTAAAGTGTTTACTTGTGACGAATTAAAATTTAATCAATGATTGGTATAATTAAATTGAGCCAAGGTTGGCCAAATCACAAGTCAACCTAACCAAATGGGCTCAAGGACCACCCTCCTACCCTCTCCTTTGGTGACTCATGTAATTAAATATAATTTTATTAAATGGACTTAACTAAATAAACTATTCTAATTGGATCAAAATAAAATGTGAACCAATAACTCACAGGTCTAAGATCCAAAATCTAAAACGCAATTAGGCTTATTTGTTCCTAAGGCTCATATCCTAAATGGATCTTAACACGATAAGTAACTCAATCATGTCTCAAACCAATTCAAAGCTCAAATCTAATTAACTAATTAAAATGAACTAGACATTAACTTAATAAAATAGAATAGACTTATATAACTAAAATAAAACCCAAATGGGCTCAAGACCCAAAATATACTTAGACCCATTTATGTTTAAGGCTTATACCCTATATGAGCTTTAGTAAATGAATTAAACCAAAATAGCAATTAAACCCATGAAGGCCTCAAATCAACTAAGAACTTAAAATGAAATTAAAATTGGACTTAATCATCAATTAGGCTCAAAACATAAAAAAATGGAACTAATTAAACACAATAGTCTTAGGTGATTTAAAATAGATGAAAGTAGTCTAATTGGACTTAAAATGAAATTAATAATTATAACAGGACTTAACTAAACTAATTAGAGCTAGTAGGCCTAATTCCAAACATAATTGAGCCTACTATGTTTAAAGGGGTCCAAATATCCTAATTGGTGCATAAACACAACTAAACTTAAAAATTCAAATAATTTATTAGGTTTAATTAAATAAATCTTAAACAGTTCAGGTCACAATTAGCTAAAAGCTAATTTGGCTTAGAAAACCTTAATTGGGCTAGTAATTAGTATGAGCCTTAAGTGGTTTAAATCAACCTTAGAATAGAATAAATCACTTAAAATAACCAACTAACTTATTATTTTTTCTTTAATACATAAAATCAACTCAATTGGAACTCAAATTGCAATTTGAGAAACGTCGACTTTTTAGGTACGCAGTAATTTGCATGTTGCTTACTAGATTAGAGAAAATTAAATCTAACTAATAATTAACTCAACTAAGTAACTGCTTGCTACTTGTATGTGGTTACTTAAGCCAGCAAGTGATAAACCTTATATTGGGATTATGATTGCAATCCTATAACTCAAAATGATACAATAGTTAGGTACTTAGGCCACTAAGATATGACTCGGTGAGTAACTGATAAGTAAAATTGTATATGATAATAGACATTGTGAGTGAAGAGAAGGTATATCAAAAGCTATTCGAGGATTATAGGTTCCAGCGAGCAAACAATATAGCTCAATTATGATCGGCAAGGTTACATAACAATGAGGTCACTTAAATGCGATTGCTTAGGTATACAGTTTTTGGCAACATTGAGTCTAGTTGCTCCTGTTAAACCATAATATATGGTTTGGTTCAATTCAATGAGCAAACTGTACCAAACCAAACCGAACAGTACACACCCCTATCCATAAGTTACTTATATAATAATAATAATAAAGTAAGAGCTATTCATGTTGTTCCATCAACAAGATGTTTAAGGTCTATAATTTTATAGCTACATTCAAGAGGTGTGACCTACACTTAAAGCAATCAGCCACTATAAAAAAAATAAGACTTTAATGATTGCTAAAAATATTATAAAAACAACACAGTTTTTCTTCCTAAAGTTTAGTGAGCTTGATCTTTGCAAACCATGAATAAGCTATCACATACATGATCATCAATATCACAAAATCACACACCATAAATAATTGAAACTTTAGCATAATGCATATATCATGATCACTATTCTCCACTAAGTGATTCCTCTTCAACATAGTTGCTAATCATCCTCTACCCTTAGTAATTGGCAATGGCTACATCATGTTTTCATTTTTTTTCTTCTAATTTCATCAAATTATCTTATTATTTTAGTTTTCCTATAATTTTTTATATTTTTATTTCCTGAATTTTTTAGTATTTCTTTTAACATTAGTTAATAGTATATTAAATTAATTGTCCATACAATCAGTAAAGAAAGAAACATAGGTAGCCAACTTATAAAAAAATAAGTCCTACAACTATTTCAAAAGGTGTAAGTGTTGCCTATACGATTTCAAAAAAAAATTAGGAAGATCCTTATAATTTACCTTTTCTTTTAAAAATTTTTAGCATAGACCAATTGTTGGTACATATGACGGTTCTCTTTCACTTGCATAAAAATGATTGAAGATACCTTGTCAAGTTAGGGTTTTGCTCCAATATATTCTAGGATTAGGTTTATATGTTGAAAATTTTAGTTTTTGTAGAGTTGGGAAATCAAGCTAGATATCAAGCAACGATAGATAAATTTTACTCCGTGTTTTCATGCTAGTAAGGATTGCTAGTGATTTTTCAAGTGTCCATACTTTTAATTGAAAAAAATAAAAAATCATGCAAGAAATTTTTAATGGAATCATTATCGGATATGATGAATTGAACTTCACAAGTCAATTTAAAATGGTGAATAACTATTAAAACAAATTGAATGATCCAAACTGAAAAACAATAGTGATTAAAGGTTGGGAACTTAAAAGAGAAAGAAAATGTCAAATAGTTAAAAATTCAAATAGAAAATATTGAAATATGAAGGAGAAAATGTGTAATAATCAAAATTAAGTAAAATAAAGTAACTTAAATAATAGTCTTTTGATATGGAAGGTATAAATAGACCCCCACATGCCCTTCTAATTTTCTTTTCTCATATTGTGCACTACAAAACCCTAGGAAAAGAAAACAACCTCAATCTAATGAACTTATACGCAAGAAACTAGTGTGAGAAGATTCAATTGCTGGAACAATACAAGCCATGTTAAGGCAATCCAACAACCACGATAATAGAAATATAGGAAATTGTTAATGGGACAATAATTTGAGTAAGTCTCCTAAATTTCATGTATATGGAATGAAATTAAGAGTAATGTCATTGTAAATTAGGTATAGGAATACAATATTTGTGAAAGTAGAAAGGATTTGAGGATAACTGTGATTAAGAAAATTGAGGGTTTGAAGAAAAGTTCCATTTTCGCAAAAATTAGGAATTCCAAAAGTACACGGCCACAACACAGTCATACTGCACCCCTGTACTCAACACACAACCACTTAGGAGAATTACACAACTATTCCAAAAATCACGATTTAAACAGTAAGGTATACAAGCAAGAGACATAGTCGTGTATCTACCTATGTCCCATCACTGTAATAACACACACAGTACATGAACAAGAGCACACCCATATACTTGGATGTGTTAAACCTATGTTTTCTAAAGTCGGGTTTTCCGTAAAATTTCGATTTCTAAATTCTCCTAACCTATTCAAATACCCAAAAATATATTAAAATAGCTATTGTAAGATCTCTAAGTGTGTATGTTATTGATTTGAATAGGTTTGAGGTTTAAGAGATTTCAAAGTTATGAAGAAATCGTTTATTGCTTATCAAGTATGTGTATACTGTGTTTGTTGATTATGAGTGTAGTTTTGTGTATATGGAGCTTGTGTTATTTAAAGTTGTATGCTGGAGTGACTAATATGAAAGATAATAATTTGGTACTTAAATATCTTGTTTGCATCATGTTTGTGTTTATACTTTGGTATGACATGCATATGTGGTTGTTGATATATACTGTACTAGGCTTTAACTCACCCCTCATGAGACGTTTTTTCAACTATAGGTTCTTCTAGCGAAATTGTTGGGTATGATGAGATGTTAGTAAACACAAATCAAGATTTGAAAGATAATGTGGAATATGTGTATTATGAAAAGTGACAAGCATGACAAGCATGCTAGAAGAAAGACTATTACTAGAATATAGGTTTAGAGCATTATGCCTATGATTTTAGTTGTACTTAACTTTTATTATGCTTTCGTCATTATAAACACCTCATTTTTTTTTCCTAATAATTAATAATAATCAATTTTCTATTTTTTCATTTTTTACAATTTTTCTTCTAATTTAGCAAAAATAGGAAAAATATTCAAAAAAATAAAATAAATAAGGAAAATATATCAATTTTGGAAAATAATTATAGAAATAATAAGAAAAGGAGTTAAATAATTTTTATAAATTTTTAGAATTTCAAAATAATACAAAAATAATAAAAATTACATTACATATATACAAATTGCGTAAATAAAAAAAAAAAAAAAAAGTAAGTGGGCTAGCCTAGCTGATCATAGCCATGACCGTGCGCGCGGGGGAAGGGGTCAGGTTGCGAGTTCGAAACGCGAGGGAAGCAGATTCTGCATTTTGCAATTTTTTGCCTTGCCCAGGACACGTGTCAGCTCGTGATTGGATGACACGATGCGCATGCCTGGCACATGATCTTCTTCTTCATCCGAGATCGTCGCCGGCAAGCGGGAGAAATGGAATCCGGCCGTTTTGATTCATTTTTTTTACACAAATCCACTAAATCTTTCATTTAAACAAGATAAACATCATCCAAATGAAATCAAATCACAACAAAATCTAAGATTTACACAAATCAAAGGCAAATCGGAGGAGGGTTTTAAACGCAAATCCGATTCATCTCAATCGAAGGAAATCTGAACTTATCCAACTCGATTTCTCGTGCTTATAAATAGAGCACGATGTGGAGAAGCTAAAGCACGAATCAGAAGAGAGAAAGGAGAGAAAATAAGAGAGATCGGAGCCGCCGGAGTTCACTCAACCCACGATCGCCGACCAAGCTTCGAACCACCACTAAGAGGCGTTTTTGGATAAATCCACCACCATCATTGAATTCCTCACCCTCGAAAAGCTAGGAAACGACCTCTCAACCTCCTCGAAAGTCGTCAAAACGCCACCATCGAGAAGCTCCAGCCGCTGTGATCGACCCGACTCGACCCACGCACAGAATCTGAACCCGAGTAAGTCAGATTTTTTTTTTTAATTTTTTATTTATCGAATTTTATTTATTTGTTATTTATTTATTTATTCATTTGTTATTTATAATTTAAAAAATAATATTATGAAAAATGATAGAATTTAGATTTTTTTATGTTTAGTTTAGGGTAGATAAAATAATAAAAATAAAAAATTATTATTTAATTAATTAATAAAAAATAAAAATAAAAATAAATAAAAAATAATAATAATAAGAATATTAGAGGTAGGTTAATAATAGGAAAATAAAATTTTTTATCACTTAGAAAAATGCTTTTCTTAAATAAATCCAAAATTGGTTTTTCCTTAAATTATTATTTTCCAAAAAAAAAGATAAAATAAAATAGTCAAGCTTAGGCTTAGATTTTTTTCAAAAAATACTAAAATGATAAAAACGTAAACCAGAAATAATTTCATAATTAAAATTAATAAACCTAGTAAAGTTTTTCATGAAAAGCGAACTACAATTTGTTTGATCCTGAATAGCAGGTACGTAGGCACCCACTTGGGGCAACTCTAAAAAGAATAAAAAATCATTTTTTCATATTAGAGTAAGTTATTCAAAAACACAACAAAAAGATAACCAAAATAAATAAAAGACATTAAGATAAGGGTGGTAACTTTAAGGTTTTAATAGGTTAGCATCCAAGTCTAGAAATTCCGGTTTTCCCTTTCCTCTTTCACAAAAATAGAAAGAGAAGGCTTCGCTGACTAGTTGTCCAAATTAGGATTAATCTGCTCAATTAGTCATAATTCAATAATCTTTCTCAACTTCAGTTGAGTGGCGACTCCAAAATAAAATGAAATTCCTAATTCAAGTCGAGGACTTATATTAGATGAGCATAGGGTCTAGTATAAATCGGATTAAGAATGAAAGCGAAAAATAAAAAATTAGACTCGACAGGATGGCAACTCCACTTGAGACTTCTCTCTAGTAGGCTAGCCACATGAATCTCCTCAAATCACCTTTTCCAGAAATTTCTTTTGATTGTTATACTGTTGCTAACCTTTCAAGGATTTAACTAGATTTAGGATTCAGTTATTTACTTTTACTATTGAGTCTGCATGCATGTAATCGTGTAAATAGATACAGTCAAACCCCGGTCGTCATAGGACCCTAAGACAGGGGGCCATTATGTAGGTTTCGGGCGAAGTGATATGATCACCGTTAGGGATTGATTAGGCTACCCCACCCAATGCTTTGATATAGCCTAAGATCCATTTCTTCAAGAATATGGGAGGCCATAGAGCTTGGGGACCTGTTAGAACCCACCTATCTGCATACATGAGGTCATAGGCTGGCAATTGATTAATGATGTAATACTTTTGTTCTATTCCTAGAGTTCAAATACATTTCCATGTAATAACATCATTTGTACTTTGTAAAAAAGTTTTTGTAATTGGGGATTTCTATTGTAATAGATGGTTAGTTCTATAGTCGACCGCCTTCTCCGCAAAGAGATCTGGGTTTGCAAACCTCTGGATCCAAAGTTAGTGCTGGACCATTGGTTTACTCTGTACAACCCTAAAGAGCAAACCTTCATTCAACAAAAGATAGGGCCCATCCTTTCACTGATGAAGATGGAAATGAACTTACCTCTGATACGGACTATCATCCATCTATGGGAAGTAGAGCTCGCAACTTTCTTCATTGGGCCACATGAGATCACTCCCACTTTGGAAGAGTACACCCAACTCCTACAAGCCTCATCACTAAACGGCGAGGTGTATGTGCCAGATCTTGAGGCTGGGCCAACCAGTATTTTCAGTAGATTTCTGGGTGTTCGCAAGACAACAATCAACCAGGACTTGACAAACTGCAACGGATATTGCATACGGATGGACGAGTTAGAAGCCCGGTTCATAGCCCGGGAAGATGACGAGGATAGGAAAGACGTATTATGCGGAGACCCCAAGAGCTACAAACAAAGGAGGGTGAATGCTTTCATCCTGACAGCCTTCGCCACCATACTCTTCCCCACCATAACCTTTTATGTCCATTATAGAGTCGCAGAGCTAGTGGCCCAATTCTTGGAAGGGAAATCTTATATCTCGGCTCTACTGGCTGAATAGATCCGAAACTTGAACTTTGTCAAGAAGAAGGGCCACGGGATCCTCCGCTCAAACATCAACCTCATACTGATCTGGTTTGTGAGCCACCTCAAATGTTTGGGTTGAACCTAGTCCAGAAATCTTTAGCCCAACAAGTGGACCTTGTGGACTCATGCATAGAAAAGATAAAGCTGCCTGACGACCTTACTAGCCACAGTTGGGTAGAAGTGCTCAAGAGTTTCAGTGCCGACAACATCCTGTGGACAGCTAAATGGAGTTGCTGCAACACAGTCATCCTAACCTTCAAAAACCTTCAGGCCGTCCCCCTAATTGGTATCAGCGGATGTATAGGTTATCATCCAAACTCGGTGGTCCGCCAACTTGGTACCATCTAAGACATAGTTTATCGACCATCACTAGAAGCAATCATATTTGAATATCAAGACCCAAATCTACTGGTAGCCGAGAAGTTTGCCAAATTGGCAAAGGTCAAAGCCCTATGGGAAGCCCGAATCGAGAACCCTAATGTAGACCTCGGAGAACTGGATGGCGAAGTAGGCAAGCACCGAGCCACCAAGGATTTCGTGATCCACCAGCTATATCAAATAGGAGAAAGGCGTACCAAGTCTCGGATATCACCCAACCTGAGCTAAACAAGGTAGACCCAGAGCTAAGAACCTATTTGGAACAAGTCAGGGCTTAGATGGAGGTATACTTCGAAGCTGCAGACTACAAAAAGGATATCTAGAAGGGCAGATTCAAAGAGTCTGATCAAAGGAACAAGGCCTTAAAAGCTTAGCTGGAGAAGACCTAAGCTAGAGTTAAAGAGCTAGAAGCTATCATTAGCGGAAAACCGGAGCCTATGCAACAGAAGAAGAAGAGGACTAGAAAATAGATTACCATTATACTTTTTCATTTTTCTCAAGTATCGAACTCCAAGTTTCCAATATTAATAAAAATAAAGTTTCAGTATTATATCGTTAATCAATTGTTGGCCCCTTTATTTTAGCATCCGTGAGATACATGCATCATATTTACATACATGCATTAAACTAAGAAAAATGTGCGTCAGGTATCAAAGATAGCTCCCAAACAACCGAAACCTAAAAGAAGCCCAATCCGCACCCGCTCAAAGACCAAAATGGCAAACAGTGGCAACAACATCGATAACCGCAACAACACCAGCGTTGACACCGCCTCAGATCCTAGGATCGTATCCTTTGAACAAATAGTCCAGCAATTAGCCGCATAAGTCCACCTCCTGACTAAGAGTATTGGCCTCCGTCACACCACCTAACCAACTCAGGAAAAACACTCAGGGGCCAAAAAGGGTAAAGTAGTAGAGGGTCAACCTCTAGAATATGAAGAGATCAATTCCCACCTCAACCTGGCTTTCAAATATAAACCAAAAGTCAATCTTGGTCCAACCTTGAACGACATAAAGAAGGAAATGGAGAATGGGCAAAAGGAGATGGAAAGGAAACTTTTTCAACAGCTGGCTAATAAGATGAAGACAATAGAGGGGCCTGACGGCTTTGAGCAGGTAGGGATCACTAGCTTACCAGTATATGGGGAGGAGATGTACTTGGAGAAGTTCAAGACCCCAAAATTTGAAAAATATGATGGCATTGGATGCCCCAAGATGCATATAAGGCTGTATGTACGAAAGATGAGCAAGTATGCCCAATATGACCAGCTCATGATCCAAACCTTCCAATACAGCCTCACAGGCCCTGCCCTTGTCTGGTATGCACACCTAGACTTCAACCAGGTCAATACCTGGGAGAGACTTGCTCGGGCATTCTATGACCAATACAAATTCAACATTGAAGTTGCTCCTTCGGTAATCGACCTAGGAAGTCTTCGAAAGAGACATACTGAGTCTTTCAAGGAGTATGCTCAGCGCTGGAGAGCTTAGGCTGCTAGGGTAGTGACCCCAGTTTCTGAAAAGGAGTTGACATTCATCTTTGTGAACACTCTAGATAAGACTTACTTCTCATATCTTGTGGGCCAGACGTCATCCAGCTTTGCAGAAGTAGTGGCAGCGAGGTGTCGAATCGAGAATGTCATCACATCAGAGAGACTCTAGACAATAGACCCTCCTAGAGTCACATCATCAAGGCCCTTAGGAGGTAACAAAGCCAAAGAGTATACAGTCAATACGGTTAATTCCAGCAAAGTAGACAAGGTTGGGACCCACGTGACATTCCAAACCACAAGTACCCCAATCTAGCAGTCCCCGACTAATCACACCCAAGCCACCAGAGTCTTAAGACAATTCACTCTGATCCCAATCTCGCTCAGCCAAGTCTTCACTCGGCTGCAAGCGGATAATTTGATCAGCTTTGAGATCCCAAGTGACCGGTAGAAGCCTAGAAATTTTAACTTAAGCCTCAAGTGTGATTATCATATGGACCAAGAGGGGCATTCTACATATAGATGCTGGAGGCTTCGAAACAAGATTCAAGATCTAATTAACATCGGAATTGTGCAATTGGACTTTATTAACACACCAACACCTAATGTCAACACTAATCCGCTGCCCAACCATAAGCCCACTGTCAATATGATCACATCCGAAGAGCCGGACTCCAAACAGTCCCCAAAATAGCAAAAACCAATAGCGCAACAAGAAAGTCACCCACGCCAAGTCCCAGATGAAACCCCTAAATCACAGATCAAGAAGAGATGGTTAGCTGGGGACCTAACGGTTGGTACCCTAGGCGAATCGCATGGGAAGTTTGAGTATCTGGTAAATTACTCTTTCACTCCAACAAAGTATGGGCCACCTACTGGATGGGGGCCCGAGTTTAAGAAAGAAGACAACCCACCAAAAGAGGGGGAGAAGTCCGTAAACATGATTAAATCGGACCAAAAGCCAATAGTCATAAAGTGCTACAAGGGACAATCTACTGAGGTGAAAATTCCAAAAAAAGAGGTATGTATTCAATGTCTCAATACCCGCATAGAGGTATAAGGCGGCACTATTTGACTATCGGACTCTCGATTAAGAAAGACCCCCTATCGTCGGAGGAATCACCCGTTCTGGGAGAATTTATGACCCGAAATACAAGATCTCAACTGAAGAGCCCAACACTGAGGTAGGAAAAGAGGAAGAAGAGGGGCTCTCTGCATTTACAAAGATGGTCAAGGTAAGCGAATATAAGATCATGGAACAACTGAACAAGGTTCCAGCCCAGATATCACTTATGGGCCTCCTCACAACGTCTGAGCCTCACAGGGAAGCACTTTTCAAAGTGCTCAAACAGATCAAGGTACCGAAGGGCATCGCAATAGACAAATTGAGCCATGTGGTAGATTCGATCTTCACCATGGACCAGATATCTTTTTCGCCCGAAGAGCTAGGGGAAGACGGAGACCAACATACAAAACTACTGTTCATAGTGGTAAAATGCAACGACACAATCGTCTGCAGAGTACTCATTGACAATGGATCTTCTCTCAACGTGTGCCCTTTGGCTACCCTCGACCTACTAGGAGTCGATCCAAGCAACTTCAAGCCAAGCTCAATAGTGGTTAGGGCCTTCGATGGGTCGAAGAGAGAAATAGTAGGGGAAATAAACTTGCCAGTGAAGATTGGTCCACAGATATTCCACGTCTCCTTCCAAGTCCTCGACATTCCAAGGTCTTTTAATCTGCTATTGGGAAGGTCATGGATACATACCGCTGGAGCCATACCCTCAAGCCTCCATCAGAAAGTCAAGTTCATTGCAAATGGACAGATCATCACCGTGTTGGGAGAGCAAGATTATGTCATCTATAAAGAGACCATTATACCCTACATCGGGGAAGACGGTTTCGAAGACTTTAGCCTCTAAATATTCAACGAGGTAAATGTGGTAACTAACGAGGTGAAAGTGGTAACTAGCAAGGAGGGCCATCAGTTTAAGGAGGGACAGCAAGAGACGTTTGGACTAGGGTACGTTCCTACAGCCTAGGAAGAGGCACAGGCAAGAGGTATCTGAGGTAGAAGGAAAGAGCAGCCAAGTGATACTCAGATGCGTTTTCCACCCCTCCAACAATCATTCAAACAAGCAACTACCATTCAAGAGCCAAGGATAAGCAAAGCTAACATCAGCGATGAGAGCCCGACCTCTCGTACGTCCAAGCAGCCTCTAGCTCTTAACAATTGGTTATGTTATCCTATTGATAGCGCTAGGTCAGCTCAAGGATAGGGAACAATTATTAAACAAATTTTTATTATGGTTTCTTTTCAGATTCGATAAAATTCATTCATTTTTTGCTTATATATACGTACTCTCGTTTCACTTTACTCATAGATTCCCTACCGTCGAATGTCAGGGACATTTCGTGCAGGTAAGTCATGAAAACACCGATATCGTTTCCAACACTGCTGGGTCAGCTGTAGGAGGCGATGTCCTTGATCACAAAATAATACGAGAAAATTGGCAAAAATATGAACAAAGTGGGATTTCAATAGACGAACCGGTGGAGACAGTAAATCTAGGAAGCACTAAGAAACCCAAAAACCTCAAGATTAGAGCCAATTTAAGTGTCGAGTAAAAGCGCGAGATAGTCGAGTTGTTAACTGAATATGCAGATGTATTCGCCTGGTCATATGGTGACATGTCAGGACTAAACCAGTCAATAGTAATTCACAAACTTCCCACAAGGGAAGATGTCAAACCTAAAAAACAGAAATTGAGAAGATTTAGGCCTGACATCTTACTAAAGATTAAAGAGGAAGTCAAAAACTACTAAAAGTGGGGTTCATTGAGGTGTCTGACTATCCAGAATGGGGAGCGAATATAGTCCCCGTTCTAAAAAAGAATGGGAAAGTATGTATATGTGTAGACTTTCGAGACTTAAACCAAGCTACTCCAAAAGATAACTTCCCTCTACCTCACATCGATATCCTGGTAGACAATACCGCAAGGAACCATCTCTTCACATTTATGGATGGTTTCTCAGAGTATAATCAAATAAAAATGGCTAAAAAAGATGAAACTAAGACGACCTTAATCACAACATGGGGAACTTTCTATTACAAGGTCATGCCCTTTGGTTTGAAAAACACCGAGGCAACGTATCAGAGAGCCATGGTCGCGATACTTCATGACATGATGCATCGAGAAGTCAAAGTATACGTCGACAATATGATAGCTAAGTCTAAGGAAGAAGAAAGCCATGCAGTTATTCTAAGAAAGTTGTTCAAGCGACTGAGAAAGTTTCAACTCAAGTTAAATCTTGAAAAGTGCACTTTTTGGGTCACAATAGGCAAGTTGTTAGGGTTTGTCATAAGCCGAAAAGGCATTAAAATTGACCCTGACAAAGTAAAGGCCATACTGGAACTGCCCTCTCCACGCACTATCAAAGAGGTGAGAGGTTTGCTAGGAAGGTTGAATTATATACCCCGTTTCATCTCATAGCTCACAGACAAATGCCGTCTATTATTCTGTCTACTAAAAAAGAATGCCATGGTAGAATGGGACGATGAATGTGAAGAATCATTCAGAACAATCAAAAACTATCTCACGAATCTCCAGTCTTGATAGTTCCAAAACAAGGAAAACCCTTTATTCTTATCCCTCACGATACTCCCTGAATCCATGGGGTGCGTGTTGGGACAAAAAGATGAAGAGGGAAGAGAGCATTCCATATATTATCTAAGCAAGAAATTCACAAACGAGGAACAGAGGTATTATGAAGTAGAGAGGACTTGTTGTACTCTGATTTAGGTCATGCACCGATTGAGGCAATACACCCTTTACTATCACATTGAGTTGCTGATAAGACACGATCCTCTGAAGTACTTGGCAGAGAAGCATGTTTTGTTAGGAAAATCTCCAAATGACAAATGCTCTTATCAGAGTTTGATATCACATACATAAATCAAAATTCGATAAAAGGGCAAACTTTATCTCATCAGTTAGTAGAACACCTAGTTGAGAGAGATTCCCAAGAATCACAAGCCCAATTCCCTAATGAAAATATATTAACAGTGGAGGGTGAACCAGCAGAAGACTGTGGGATAGACCAAAACCCTAAATGGAAGATGTTCTTTGACGGAGCTGCCAATGTATTTGGTTGTGGGATAGGGGCAGTGCTGATATCATTAGAAGGAACACAATTCCCTTCAGCAACAAGACTCACATTCCCATATACTAATAATATCACGGAATATGAGGCACACATCCTTGGCCTCAAAATGGCTCGCCACATGAAAATTTGTGAATTAGAAGTTCACGAAGATTCTTCACTCATCATATTACAGACAAGAGGGGAATATAAGACTAAAAACCCCAAATTGGTACCATACCATCAGCATTTGACAAAGCTAATAGATGAATTCGAGGTAATCACTTTCACATATATCCCGAGAACTCAGAATCAGTTTGTAGATACACTCGCCACACTAGCATCTATAATTCAGATAACAGGGGGAGTCGAAGTCCAACCATTGAACATAGAAATCGAAAATTGGCCCGCCTACTGTTTGGTAATCAAAAAAGCATAAGATGGTAAGCCCCGGTATTATGATATCAAAAATTTTCTCTAAGAAAGCAAATACTCTGAAATGGCTAATAAAAATGACCAAAGAACACTCAAAAGGTTAACAAGTCATCTCTTATTAAATGGGCCTATGCTTTATAAAAGATCGCTTGATACCACTTTGTTAAGATGTGTGGATAGAAATGAAGCATGTGAACTGATGAAAGAAGTGCATGAAGGAATATGTGGACCTCACATGAACGGCTACACGTTGGCCCGAAAAATCATGAAGATGGGCCACTATTGGCTAACCATGGAATCAGATTGTATCAAATATGTCAAGCACTGTCACTTATGTCAAGTTTATGTAAACCGAATAAATGCCTCGCCTAAAGAACTTCATTCGTTGTCTACACCATGGCCTTTTCTCCATGTGGGGAATCGACATCATCAGCCCAATCACTCCAACAGTATCCAACAGCCAAAGATTTATATTGGTAGCCATTGATTACTTCACTAAGTGGGTGGAAGCTTCATCATACGCTAGTGTCACAATAGGGGTAATAGTTTGATTCCTGAAGAGGGACATAATAGCTCGATACAGAGTTCCTGAGTCAATAATCACCGACAACGGTACCAATCTCAACAACAAGTTGATGACAAATTTGTGTTAACAGTTCCACATAAACCATAGAAATTCAACTCCCTACCGACCTCAGATGAATGGGGTAGTGGAAGCAGCCAACAAGAATATCAAAAGAATCATCGAATGGATGGCAAACACTTATAAAGATTGGCATGAGATGCTGTCATTCACCCTCATGGCTTACAGAACCTCAATTCAAACATCTACTGGAGTTACCCCATATTCTCTGGTATATGGTACTGAAGCAGTCCTACCCGTTGAAGTCGAAATTCCATCCTTCAGAATTCTATCAAAAGCGCAGTTAAATGAATTGGACTGGGTAAAGAAGAGGCTTAATCAGTTGAATTTGATCAATGAAAAAAGACTCACTGCGTTATGTCACAACCAGTGTTACCAACAAAGAATGGCCCGAGCATTTAACAAGAAAACGAGACCTCGATGTTTCAAAGAAGGAGATTTGGTGCTAAAGAAAGTTCTCCCAAATGCTCAAGATTCTAGAGGGAAGTTTACCCCAAACTATGAGGGCCCATATGTTGTAAAGAAGGTATTGTCAGGAGGTGCTCTGATATTAACTCAAATGGATGGTCCGGAATTGAGAGATCCCATTAATACATATGCTGTTAAGATATACTATCTTTAGGCAAGAAAATTGAGATTTTACCAATGTTTATGAATGCCAATATTCAGTACAAAGTTCGTTGAGTCTAGTTTTCATTTCTTTTACAAGCAAAGTTAATGTCTCTGAATAATCGATAACTCCAACCAATTCTCATTAAAACAAACATTCCTAAACACATTACCCATCACTTCACTAATGAACGATGAACATTGAAATGATAATGAATCTCAATAAATTTTGTGACATAATTCTACCTACTTTTGAGCATTAAACTTGGTACATTAATAGGATAATACCACAATCACAAGAGCCATGTGCATAAGAAAGTAAGCGCATCAAGACCCCCGGCCCTGTTCTGAAGCAAGAGTAAGCAAAGGAGAAGCAAACCAGCACGAAGGTTCGGTTGTTTAGTTGTTGTCTGTGATAAATTGGTAAGCATCTTAGAATAAATAACCATCATTTGCATATCATAAAACATCTCTTATCAAATCGTTTAACCCATTTGTTAGAAGCAACTTCAAAAGTATAGGTTAGTCAGCCCACAATGGGGCACTTTCCTAAACATCCTCTTTCAGGGTTAGCCCATAAGGGCACCTTTCAAGACATTTCTTCCCCAAGGCCGCGAGTCTAAGAAGACACTTCCCACCATAGGTTAGTCAGCCCCCGAAGGGGCACTTTCCTAAACATTCTCTCAAGGTCAGCCCATAGGGGCACCTTTCGAGACATTTCTTTCTGTTATAGGTTAGTCAGCCCACAGAGGAGCACTTTCCTAAACACCCTTTCTCAAGGTTAGCTCATAGGAGCACCTTTCAAGATACTTATTTTTCAGGGTTGCAAGTCTAAGAAGGCGCTTCCTGCTATCGATTAGTTAGCTCATATGAGCACTTTTTGAATTTGTCGATTAGTTAGCTCATAGGAGCGCTTTTCGAATCTATTAATTAATTAGCTCATAGGAGCATTTTTCAAATCTATCGATTAGTTAACTCATAGGAGCGCTTTTCGAATCTATTGATTAGTCAGCTCATAGGAGTACTTTTCAAATATGTCGATTAGTTAGCTCATAGAAGCACTTTTCGAATCCATTGATTAAGAGCACTTTTCACTTTTGCCAATAACCGATTAGTCAGCTCATAAGAGCACTCTTTGAAAGCATTTCTCCCTAAATAGTCGCTAGTCTGGCCGACACTTATGTTGACAGGTGGCCAGCTCATAAGAGCGCTTCCTAAGACAATCTTCTCTTTAAGGTTGCTAATCCAATAAGACGCTTCCTATCATCAACTATTTCACTCACAATAACACACTTCTAAACAATCCTTGAGATGTTTCCTATCACCGATTAGTCAGCCCATATAGCACTTTTCGGGATTATACATTACTTTATGTTGTTAGTTTGTTTAAGACCATTTCCTAAGCAATACCAATCATCACAAAACACTCGTGGGATTATTAGCTCATGGAGCATTTTCTTACTAAAGACCAAATTCCAGATAACCAGCCAAACCATGACGTTGTCCATTCAGTTAAGAGGCCAAAAATGGCGTCTTTCTTGTCTTTATAGTTAAGTTTTCCAAACTTTACCACAAAGATGGGCAACTATAAACACCCCATTTTTACCCCTAATAATTAATAATAATCAATTTTCAATTTTTACATTTTTTTTTCTAATTTAGCAAAAATAGGAAAAATATTCAAAAAATAAAATAAATAGAGAAAATATATCAATTTTGGAAAATAATTGTAGAAATAATAAGAAAAGGAGTTAAATAATTTTGAAAAAAATTTGGAATTTCAAAATAATACAAAAAAAATAAAAATTACATTACATACATACAAATTGCGTAAATAAAAAAAAACGACTAAGTGGGCTAGCCCAGCTGGTCACAGCCATAACAGTGCGCACGGGGGAAGGGGTCAGGTTGTGGGTACGAAACGCGGGGGAAGTAGATTCCGTGTTTTGCAATTTTTTACCTCGCCTAAGACACGTGTCAACTCACAATTGGATGACACGATGCGCATGCCTGGCACGTAATCTTCTTCTTCATCCAAGATTGTTGCCGGTGAGCAGGAGAAATGGATTTCGGCTGTTTTGATTCGTTTTTTTTTACACAAATCCACTAAATCTTCCGTTTAAACAAGATAAACATCATCCAAATGAAATCAAATCACAACAAAATCCAAAATTTACACAAATCAAAGGCAAATCGGAGGAGGGTTTTAACCGCAAATCCGATTCATCTCAATCGAAGGAAATTCGAGCTTATCCAGCTCGATTTCTCATGCCTATAAATAGAGCACGATGTGGGGAAGCCAAAGCACGAATCAGAAAAGAGAAAGGAGAGAAAATAAGAGAGATAGGAGCCGCCGAAGTTCACGCGACCCACGACAGCCGATCAAGCTTTAAACCATCACTAGAAGGCGTTTTTGGATAAATCTACCACCACCATTAGATTCCCCACCCTCGAAAAGCTAGGAAACGACCTCTCAACCTCCTCGAAAGTCGTCGAAATGCCACCATCGAGAAGCTCCAGCCACCATGATTGACCCGACCTGCGCACCGAATCCAGACCTAAGTAAGTCAGCTTTTCCAATTTTTTCCGATTTTTTATTTATCGAATTTTATTTATTTGTTATTTATTTATTTATTCATTTTTTATTTATAATTTAAAAAATAATATTAGGAAAAATGATAGAATTTAGATTTCTTATGTTTAGTTTAGGGTAGATAAAATAATAAAAATAAAAATATATATTGTTTAATTAATTAACAAAAAATATAAATAAATATAAATATAAATATAAATAAATAATTTAAAACAAATAATAAGAATATTTGAGGTAGGTTGATAATAGGAAAATAAAGTTTTTTATCACTTAGAAAAATACTTTTCTTAAATAAATCCAAAATTGGTTTTTCCTTAAATTTCTATTTTCCAAAAAAATAAAAATAAAATAATCAAGCTCAGGCTTAGACTTTTTTCAAAAAATACTAAAATGATAAAAACGTAAACCAAAAGTAATTTCATAATTAAAATTAATAAACCCACTAAAGTTTTTCATGAAAAGCGAACTACGGCTTGTTTGATCCTGAATAGCAGGTACGTATGCACCCACTTAGGGCAACTCTAAAAAGAATAAAAAATTATTTTTTTCATATTAGAATAAGTTATTCAAAAACACAACAAAAAGATAACAAAAAAATAAATAACAATAAAAGACATTATGATAAAGGTTAGATTTCAGAAGAATAAGATGGTAACTTTAAGGTTTTAATAGTTTAGCCTCCAAGTCCAGAAACTCTGGTTTTCCCTTTCCTCTTTCACAAAAATAGAGATGAGACTTCACTGACTAGTTATCCAAATTAAGATTAATCTGCTCAATTAGTCCTAATTTAATAATCTTTCCCAACTTCAATTGAGTAGTGACTCCAAAATAAAATGAAATTCATAATTCAAGTCGGGGACTTATATTAGATGAGCATAGAGTCTAGCATAAATTAGATTAGGAATGAAAGCGAAAAATAAAAAATTAGACTCGACAGTCGTTATTAATTATAGAAGATAGACTATGGTTTAATTGTTGTGGACAATTTGTTCTTTGAAATTTCTTTTTCTATGGAGAGACTGAGCAAAATTTGTTAAGCCACTTATTTATATATATGTGGAGAATTGTATTATTGATTGTCATGATGATTCGACACTAATTATGCAATTTAGCAAATTCTGAGTCTTTATGTGTCTTCACCTAGTAAGAATAAGAAGAGGGTTGTATTCGCTCCAAGTTTGGGGGCATTACAAAATGCAAATAAATTCAAATAGACAATAGTGAAACATGAAGGAGAAAATGCAAATAATCTCCTAAACTTTGATCTAGATTTAAATATGTTTCCTAAATTTTCTAATGTTGCAAATATAATAACTACTTTTAAAATTTGATAAATTGGTAAATGACCTCCAAAAGTTGTAAACAACTTTTCTAAATTTTTAGCTTGATACAGAAACACCTTTAAATCTTATCAAAATATACTTTAACACCCTCAAAATTTTGAACTTAATGTATTTTTTAAATTGAAAAACAATTATTTTTTATGTTATCAATTTATCAAAATTTAGAATAATTATTTGCAATATTTAAAAATTTAGAGAATATTTTCAAATGCTTTTATATTTTTCCAACAATGCTGTTTAAAAATAAGCTTTGCAAACGGGGACATTGAAATTACTCCCAAAAATGTCGACCGTCGGAACAGGATAATGTTATCGACGAAGGCACCCTGTTAATTCCTTTCCATAGCCAAACAAGTCTCATTTTCCATTCAAATACCACTCATATCTCCACTAATATACAACCAATGAGTCCTTAAACTTTTATGGTTCATAGAGGGTACGACTCAGACCATTGTTTATCCATTAAAATAGTTATAACAATTTATATAATAGACATTTTAAAAGTAAAATTATATATCAACAGTTTATAAGTAGAATCTGAATAACCCAAAGTATATATAAAGAAATTTCTAATATTAATTTCATAATATCTTAGGTAATGTTTGGTTAATAAAATTAAATAGTATAAAAAGAATTGAACAACACTATATAAAAAGAATAGTACAGTACAATTTTCTTATACGACGTTTAAAATGTATGGTACAAAACATAAATTTTAATGACGATATAGGGTTATTTTTTACATCAACATAAAAACTTATAAAAAAATGTTTTAATATGAATACAGTAACAAAAAATAATAATAATGTCATAAGCTTATTTTTTAAGTTTTAAAAATATATTTATTTTGTTTTGTGAAATAATTTTTTATACGATATAAATTTTTTAAAATCTTGAAAGTGAAATAAAGCTGAAAATTTCTAAATTGGAGCTCCCTTTTTTTTCTGTTTTGTAGCTCATTATAATTATAACTAAATAAAGCGCATAGTGATTTTAGAGCAATCAAAGTGTGACACGTGTCACATATTTAAAAATAAAACAACGGCATTGATAAAAGGATTTTTCCGATCACTATAAAATGTTTTAAATTTTAAATAGAAAAGGTAGATGATTCAAAAAAAAAAGTAATAGTTCAAAAAAAGTAAAAATAAATAAAGTAATAAAAATTCAAGGACTTGTGCTATATTTTCCAAAAAAAAAAGATTATTTTGGGTATATTTAAATATTTTAAACTAAATGACAATTTTTCTTTTTTTCTTTACATGGTTTACCTAACTAATAAAATAGAGAATAATTAAACGAAAACGAGAAGTCCACTTTTTTATGTGAATTTTTCTTATTTATTTATTTATTTTTCCTGGAATCCTCCATTTTTTTATAGAACGATTAATAATTCCATTTAGTAGTAAATTACTTAGGCTTCCTTGAATATTTTTAAAATTATATGAATTCCCAACTATTTAAAAAGTTAGTATTTAAATCCTTACAATAATTATAGAATCCACTTTTGTTTTATGAGTTAGCTATTTATGTATCTCTTTATACTGACATGGATAGTTAATTTAATATATTTAATTAACTAACGTTAAAAATGTTAAAAAAATACAAAAAGCAAAAATAAAATAACAACAGTGAGATATCATTCATCCAGTTTTATCATAATACACCAAAATCAAGCAGTTCTTCATTTATAATAAAAACACATTCCACATCCAAAATTAGTTGAAAGGCCTATAAGTTACCTACATATAATAATAAAGCAAAGGCTATACATGCTGTTCCATCAGCCATCAGCAAGCTGTTTAAGGTCCCTACTTTTATAGCTACATTTCAAGGGGTGTCAAAGCAATCAGCCAGTGTGAAAAAAGCAAGACTTCCATGATTGCTACAAACGGTATAAAAACAGCACCGATTCCCTTCCCAAAGTTCATTGACCTCGATCTCTGCAAACCTCCAATCAACCGTCACATGCGCGTGGTCACCAATGTCACAAAATCACTATTATCCTCTATCCTTGGATGACTAGCAGTAACCATATAGTGTTGTCTTTTTTCTTTTTAATTTCATCCGACTATATATTTTATTTAATTTTCCTGTTTTTTTCCTTAATTTTTTAGTATTTTTAACATTTTTTAATTAAATATATTAAAGTAAATATCCATGCAGCCAATAGGTCTTACTGCTGATTTAGGAAGTGTCCCTAAATCAAACACCTATTAGTAGGAGATCAACTTCAATACCATTTTTAATATCCCAAATCAAAAGTAGCCAATAATTAAACCAATAAACATGAATGGACCTTTTTGAACCATTTAATCCAAAAGTTACTAGTTAGTTTTAACATACTATTCACTATTTGATCTTATATATCACTATTTAATATCTCCTACAATTTACAATTTATATGAGACTCTACTCACATGAAGTATCACAATTTACATCTCTTAAACACATGAGGTATTGCAGTCCATCCTTTATTAAAAAAAAAAATCACATAAGAAATTTTTAATGAAATCATTATTGGATATGATAAACTGAACTTCACAAATTGGTTTAAAATGGTGAATAACTTAAAAAAAATGAATGATTCAAACCTAAAAACAATAGTGATTAAAGGTTGAAAACTTAAAAGTAGAGATGCAATCGAATGAATTGCTATAGGGTAATCAATCTAACCAACTTGATAAAAACCTTAGGACACAATTTAAAACCTTATAGGGTTTAGTCTCTAGTTTTTGAACTTCAAAAAAAAAAAAAAACTTGATAAAACACTTGACCCAATAAAAATAATATATTAATAATAATATTTGCTCCTAACCTATGGAATATGTACGCTCTACAATAGTTCTATACTATATAACGTTTTAATTTTTAAATTTCATTTATGTGTAACTTTAACTTTACCCTATTGCTTTGTATTTTATTTTCTTTTTATCTTATATGAACAATATTAAAACTCGACCTATTCCTTTAGGGTTCATGATCCTATAGAGTCAAGTTTAGAGTTTAGGAGTAAAAACCTTATAGTATTTTTTTTATTCTCCTTATATTATATGAACAATATTAAAACTTGACCCGCTCCCATAAGGTTCATAACCCTATAGGTCAAGTTTCGAGTTTAAAAGTAAAAACCTATAAGGATTTTATAAGGTTTTGGAAAAGATTAAACCCTATAGAGGTCGGTTAGAGTTTTATAAAATCCGTCCCAAACCCACATCGATTGTATCCGTACTTAAAAGTAAAAGAAAAAGTCAAATAGTCAAAAATTCAAATTGAAAATAGTGAAATATGATGGAGGAAATGTAAATAATCCCCCTAAACTTTGACCTCATTTTAGATATGTATTCCTAAATTTTCAAATATTGTAAATAATTCTTCCTAAACTTTAATAAATTAATAAATAACTTTTCTAAACTTCGATCTTAATGTGGAAACACTTTTAAAACTTATAAAAATATGCTTTATCACCATCTAAATTTTAAACTTAATGTATTTTTTTGAATTGAAAAGTAAGTATTTTTCATATTGCTAATTTATTAAAATTTAAGAAGATTATTTACTATATTTAAAAAATTTAAGAAGTATCTAAAAAAAAAAAAAAAACTGTGCTGTTTAAAAATGAGTTTTGCGAGCGGGGACGTTGAAATTACTCCAAAAAAAATGTCGACCACCAGAACTGGATAACGTTATCGACAAAGGCACCCTTTTAACTCCTTTCCATCGCAAAACATGAATAAATGCTCGCAATTTTTTGTCTCGTTTTCCACTCATATCTTCACTAATATACACCTAATGATTCATTCAACTTCTATGGACCGAAGGGATGGATACTAACCATACCATTCAAATAGTTATGACAATTTATGTAATAGGTATTTTGAAAATAAAATTATATACAACGGTTTATCAGCGAGATTTAGTATATACAAAAAAAAAAATTTTAAATTTATAATATTAATTTCAAGATATTTTAAAGTTTTATAACTTTATTGTTATAATAAAAAAATAAAAATAAATAAAAACTAGAGTTCGCTGCATTTACGAAGTCACCAACAATAATGGCATTATTGCTCCGGTACCATCCTATGCACAATTCCACTTCTCTCCACCAAATTTGCATGACACAATCCGGCGGTGATCGTAAAGCTGAGAGCGGACCTGATATGACACGGCCGCCATCCTTAAACACCGGAAAATCTCCCGCGGAGCAATTTGCACCATTAGCTTCCACATTTAGCAGGAGGATGCTTGTAGGGGTTGGATCAGCTTCATTAGTTGCCGTCGGTGCTAACTTCGCCGAAATCACTAGCCTCCTTCTGGGGTTTTCGCCGGAAACTGGCCGGGATCTGAAGCTGGACGTGCTTTATCCTATCAAAGGGTTCAGTCGATGCATTGAGACGAACGAAGGATTTGGTTAGTAAGTCCCTTGAACTTGTGTATATATTCTTTATATTTATATATTAACATCTTTGTAGATATTTATATAATTTTAAATTATTTGAATCATATATGATCTTTTAAATTCTTGAAATATTTGCAATCTGAGATACTTGACCTTCAAGGTGTAGATTGTAATTAAGTTCTCTAGCAAAATATTATGGTGGGAATAATTTTTCTATAGGCTTGAACTTTGTAAACTATATATCAGCATAACTTACGGATATTATAAATGATATGATATGATATAGGGTTACTATACACACATGGACATCGTCTTTGAGTTATAGTACCATCATGCATGTGTTCCATCAATCTTATTGAGAGTATCGAAATTACAGTGTTTCTTGATTTTTCTACCTAAGTTTTAATTGGAGTATTACAAAATTTTAGAAGATAAATTTGTTAATTGTGTATAGTATTGGCACAACTTTTATATATAATATGATTTTGGTATTTAAATTTGTATGGACCGGAACATACCATTGGATAATTTTGTTAAGAAGATAGGGTGGAGAATTAAGTTTAATTATTCATATTCCGAGGGCGTGGTTATAGGTAAGAACTTATTGAATCCGTTTTTATGTTGAATCCAACTTATGTGATCGATAGATTGGATGAAGAAAATAATCAGCTAAGATGAACTCGTATGATGTTTGATTTATAAGATTACAACGACTAGGTAATGCTTGGTATTTTACTCTGAAGCACTTCAAGATATTTGTTTTATTTTTATGACGATTTGAGCAGAATTCATATATCCATCAAGCTGGGTTAGAGATCAAACTTTGCTATACAGAGCAATCGGAAAGGCAGAATTGGAGAGATCACTTGATCCACCTCCCATAAACAAGGGTAGAAGCAAGAATGTGAATGAGCCAATAGTTGCATTTGGACCACCAGGAACCAATGGCGAGCTCAATGTTAGCGTCATTGTTTCACAAGTTCCTCTTAATTTCTCGTAAGTTTGTTTTATTTTCTACTTTCCATTTCGAATAGAGCAGTCATTGTCCGCGCGAATATTTCACATGAAAGACATCACGAGTTATTCGTTTTTCTTTTTCTTTTTTTTTAAATAAATAAGGTGCATCAGTGGCCAAATCACAACTTTAATTCTACTTGATAAAACAGGATAGAAGCATTTGGAGGGCCAAAGGAGGTGGGAGAAGCTATCCTGGGAGCCATTGTGGGATCTAGTCGTCGTCCGGATGTGAAAGGGACCTTAATAGAATCCACTTTGAGAGAAGACTCCCTCCAAAATACAAAATATTATACATTGGAATTCAAAGTTGAAGGCTCCTCTTTTCAAAGGCATAATATTGCTGTTTGTTGCGCACGTAAGGGTAAATTATTCACCCTAAATGCGCAATCACCAGAATCATCTTGGCCACAGGCGAAAACACAGTTTTACACCATGGCTAATTCTTTTGGACTTGAGACTTAGATGCTCTTCAGCTACATTCCGTTAATTTTATATGAATATTTTGTGAGATCCTTCACATTTGTTTTTGTATCAGTAGCTTATCATATAAACTGGTGTCCAACTTGGAACAGCTTGCTCATGATTCCGCCTCGCAACCTTCAGTTCCAAACAGGGCTGATTCTCTTTACATTTTCTTTAGAAATTTCGAGATTCCATGCATCAGAACCTCAGGATAAGAGGCCTTTCAGTTCCGGTTCCAGAATTGCGAAAGCGACCCTTGAGCATCCCTAGATAGTGGGTATAACAACTGAAGTTTCGAAGAGATTATCGTCACATGGGTCATGCACGTCAAACATATACGAGCTTTGGCCCACCCAGGAGGGTGTGAAAATGCTCCAAGAAACAATTGAAAGAGTACCGTCCATTGCGATGACGGCAAAATCAGATTTCTAAAATTGAGGGGTGCAAAATCTTTGCCATCGTCACATGTACTCGCATATATCTTGTGGTGGCAACATTATGCTGATGGAAGCATACAATGAAAACAGGAAAGATCAGCATTAGCAACGATAAGAGGTTCAGAAGAGATCCGAAGAGATGCCATCTATAAGCTGAAGACTAAGGGACAACATGGAGTAGAAGACGAAGAGATGATTACCAGAGATCGACGGTTGATAATCTTATCAGCAGTTAAGCCATATTTGAGGACAGCAAAAATAAAAACTCTGGGACCTTACAAGCACATCGACTATGCAGTAAATAAGATCCAAAGAAACATCCGATGAATATGTGTGTGTACCTAGCAAATTCCCACAGGAAAAGCTAAGTACTTACATCAATTCAGGCTACAATAATTCCATGTGTGCCATCGATACATATTTGCAAGAATCTCAGTAACTACCTACCATGTAGTATGTATATATTTCCAAGAATAATGGACACACCATTATAAATGTCTAGTTCATTTACATAAATCACAAATTCTGTACACAAGTTCAAGTGCAGACAATCTGTTTTCGCTTTGTTATCTTCTCCAAGTTCTCTGATACTAAAGCTGTAAGACTTGGATCCCCCATACCAAGTTCTGCACCAAACCTGAAACGAAATAGCCAAAATTCAATAGGGTGGGAAGCAGCAAACTGGGTGCAAGAGCACTTGGTCTGTCCACATCAATGAATCAGAAAGAAAGGAATTCGACACCTAATATAAGCACATTGGCTAGGTCAAACACCCAAATTGGAGAAGCAAGAGTTAATCTGACAATCTCCAAATAAATGTAACTAAGAAGCAGCAGCTTAATGCCACAAACAAAGACTTTATATTTACATTCTATTGGCCAATATGACTAATGAATCGGATCAAGGCACTAACCAATTCACGATATAGGGTTAAGAAAAAGTTTAGTGCAATTTTGCTTACTTCTTATCAAGCACCAATTTCTGTATTTCTTTTATAGCTGAACTCGCTGCATAAAGTGAAATCTTTCCCACCTGCATAAAGAACAAACTAGGTAAAGAACCTGAAAACTAAAACCAAGCATACAAAGTAAAATGGATACAAGAAGGAAAAATCTCGAGTAAATTTCAAAAGGGAGACAAGAAGGAAAAATCTTGAGTAAATTTTCAATCTTCTGACCTCCAATATCTGAACTTTTGCCTCATGGTCATTTGGAAGACAGCGGACTTCTTCAGCCAGCCTTGAAGCTTCGCCCAAACTTTCAGGTGATAGAAAATCCAGGCTTAACTGGACAGTCGACTGAAAAATTAAAGGAGTTAGAATTGATTTACATTTGGGGGTGTTAGTTTTTTTTTTGCCTCTTAGTCATAGCCTTCAAGAATATTCAGCAAGTTAATGTTACATAGAATCCAGCTTTAGTAGCAGGCACAATTGATATTGCATCAAACCCATATTACACCTCTCATTTTATTACATTAAAAATGGGCATAATGGTGGCCAGCTGACAAAGTATTTTTAAAGCATTAATGATTAGGATATAAAAATTTCCAAAATCTGTTAAAGAGCAATATTAACTAGAGAGCTAAGTCAACTACAAGTACAAGCATAGAATTGTTCCAAAAAATGTGCAATGCACTCCAGCATTGTAAATTCAAAAAGACAGATTCAAGGATAAGTTCCAACAACAAATTCTACACACCTGCAGAGATCTACAAGAAGTAAACTCACCTGGAGATTTCTTAATTGGAATGGACATCCAGCAGGAATAAACACAGCTTGTCCTAAATGCTGCTCAAATGACCATGGCTCAACCCCTAAGAAAGAGAATGATCTTGTTGATAAGAAAAGTGATCTGAAGACTTTGCTTGTATTAAGTTGAAATGGATTTAACAACCAGACATCAATAAAACTATAGAAAAAGATAATGCATAATGTAAAGCCCTAATTCAAGCCTGGGTCTGCAATTTGAAAGTGGGGGTACAAATGTAAAGTACATATCTAACTCACAGATGATAGGTTTAGACACAATTCAACTTCAATAACGAAGAGATGTGTGATGCTTTCTTTCCACAAAATGCAATTGTTTATGACCCTTTCTATTAATATTTACTTCTTACACATGCAAGCAGTTTCCTTAATGAATTTTATTCTTACCCATATTATTATAAATATAAATTATAATAAATAAATAAACCCAACAACAACAACAACAATGATGATGACAACAACAACAACAATAACAACAACACTAAAGTCTTGCCAGAATACACTAAAAGGAAAACAATCAAAAGGAGATTTCTAGAGAATCTCTCTCACACATATAATCTTTGGTAACAATACGAAAAGCTGCAACATATTTTTTAGACTGATACTTATGAGAAATTTAATGAGGTGAATCAAAATGAGAAAAATCAGCTCTCTTTACCAAATTCATCTTTTAATTTCTTCTTGTGCTGTCCATTCAGGTATATCCCCTCATCAAAAAGTGGACTTGTGAACTGGATCCAGAAAATAAGTCAGCAGTATGCACATATAAGAGCCAAATGGATTTATGGACGAAGAGGAAAACATTTGATCTTACCATATCATTCAAATGGCCAGACTTCTCAAATTCTTTCCAGTGTTTCTGCAGAAACTCAATCAGTTTTGGCACATCCTTCCTCCTAAATACATCCCAATGGACCCCAGGAAGTGTCTTTTCATATTTATGTTCCCTATTGTTGTCAGGAAACTTGCTATTGACATTTGTACATGGAGCAAGTAATGCATGCCCTGACTCTTGGTCTTGCATTCTCACATCATTATTTGAAATCATATGTGGTGCATATTCTTCCCTTGTATCCTGCTCACTCGCAGCCAAATCAGGTTCCCTCACTTGATCTCTTTGCATCAGTCCAAGCTTTTCATCACAATAATAATGTACTTTTTTTGTGTGTGCCAGTATATAAACCTGACCATGTGGTAAAAAAGTAGTCAATAGATCAAATTAGTCCACAACAACAGACTGTAGAGATGAGATGGAAAAAAGTTCTGCCAACAATGTGGTAGAGGGTGAAAGCTTTAAAGCTAGATTCTATCAGAAATCAATTAAAGGGAGGAAAACATCAGTAACCAAGCTTCTTCTTCAATTGAGTCAATGAAACCAAACACAGTAAAATAAAAAAATTAGGCTAAATTCATGGTAGCAAAGGATCTGGTCTCACAAGGTAAGATTACAAGTAGAAGAATAATCTAGCAAAAGATACTTCCTCCTCAACATTAGAAAGTACATATTTTGTAGGCCTCTACTCTATATTTTTTTCTCAATAAATGGCAGCAAATCAATGCTATAAATCTCCCAACCAGTTCAATGATATTTTATCAAAAAAAATGCTGAAGGAGAAGGCATGCATTTCAGACTAAGGACCTACTATAATCACAAGGGGAGCACAAGCAATTTAGCCAAAGAGAAACCTAAACAAGAGACTCCTTACAAGCAAAAGGATTAGATGGCATGACACTCGACAGACCACAGCATGAATCAATAAAGAAAGTCAAGTTGGAATGTAGCAATGTTTGACACCTATTACATTTGTATAGGGAAACAAAGTCCCAAGGGCAGTTGTTCTTTCAATGTCCTTATACCAAGGGCTAGAGGAGGATGGCTATATCCTTTGGCCAGCATTATATTAATCTGAGATATATCATCCATTGTCTCACCATGGCAGTGCACAATAGGCAACATGAAACTAAAGATGGAAATTTAAGGATCAGAATGAAAGAAGAGCTAGTGGTGCTACTTTATCAGTGGAGCCATCACAATGAAAACCATTCTAGGTCCACTTCCAAGTGATTTTGAATGTAAAAGACTAGATTTGAAATTCAAAGTAAGTATTTCAGCTTTTTACCATACTTCCTTTTGTGCATCTTTGATGGTCGTGAACTTGTGATGAATCTCTTAGCTTCCATATGCATAGAATTTTCAACAAGGAAGTTAACTCCCTTGTACAGTTTTACATATCAATCCAATTCATTAAATTGCCAGACCACCCAACCCAAGCAACATGCCCCAAAAAAAAAAAGAAAGAAAAAAACACTCACCATATCGCGCATCTTGAAATGCAGCTTGATCACTGAGTTACCTTGATCAAGTTCATCTTTCACCCCATAAGAGATAAAAATCTTAGGCCCCACATCATTCTGCAAGGAGTAATGAGGCAATTTTGCAGCTGCATTAAGAAGACCCCACTTGGAGTGGATATACTCAAGTAATGGCAGTTTACTAATAAAATCAATTCCCTGATACAATAAAAGCTCTTCAGTAGCGCTGGGTGAGGGCCAATCCTTTAGCTTTAACAATTTCGGAAAACTATTCTTGCTAAGCTGCCCCTCATGGTATCCCTCAATGAACTGATCAAGTTCAATGTCCATCTGGCATTTGCTTAAAGAAAGTGCATCAGACATCATTTCAGCTAGCAAAACTACAAGTGCATTGAATAGGCAATTCAATTTTGCTTAAAATTAATGGCTTGTAGAAGAACCCTTTGCAACTAAAACATACCTCTGACCACAAGAAGCAATCTGTGACTTTAACTCTTGTAATCTCTTCTTTCACTTTCTCATCAGCAATATCTTGTATTGCACTCCGGATAACATCAGGATCCCACCGTGAAGTGCATGAACTGTTCAAAACCTGTTTTACAAGAACAGGTTCACCTTTAGACCAGTGTTTTCTAAACTTGGAAATCCCCTCAATCTTTATGTCTTCAGCTGTGGGGAAATACAGGCTATTATCATCACTGTCTGCCCTATATGAACACTGGCAGAGATTAGAACCACTTGCTTTGAGATTTTGCTGATCAATACCATAGTTGACCACACACCCACCAACCATTTCCTCCGCATTCTTAACGAGTTTCGCCACCCAGTTCATCTTGAAAATGCGGCCCAGGCTTAATGAAGAATAACCACAGCCACCATACTTCCTAGGTGGACATGGAATACTGCCATCAGCACCAGCTTTCCAGTCAGGAAACAAGATGGCAAGATTTAGTATGGGTCGGGATCCCCTTGATTGATCTGAGGTACATTCTTTGTTTTTGATATTCCCACTAGTCTTCTCTTCAACTCTATCCTTTGACGCTTCATGGAGATCTTGACAGCAATGAAGGCAAAGATCATACATGCAATGTGCACAATGCCGGTGGTAATCAATTATTGGAATCCTACATATATTGCTGCAATGGAACAAATCCAGGGAAAGAACAAGTTTTCAAAATTAACAGACATGCTAAACCTTTTATCTCAGTTCAGTGCATAGATCAACAGACTAACTATTTATATTCATTCTGTTAAATAGGATGTAAATGCATAGTACATATTTTCACTCACAGGTGGGAGTAGAACTCAGAAGCCCCATAACCAACAAAATCCCCATTTATCTAAAGGCAATGCATATAGTTATTAACTTCAAAAGGGTAAGTAAAATACCAGCACATCTGTTCATCCACTTTCAATTTTGTCCTAGCAAGATTCAAGTCAGGTCCTGTCCAAGGAAAAGTTGTAGTTGACGATGTCATTGGTGAAAAGCTTTGATGTCCTGACCCAAGTAGATAACAATCCAATCTTACCTTGCAGCCTCTTTTCCACTTCCACCTCTGAAAGTTGCCTATAGTGTATCTGTCGTACTACAGGAAGCACAGATGACAAAAGGCTACACAAATACTGCAACTTATCTAGAACTGGAATCTCTCGTAATCTCACCTGCAGCCCACGATTGCCAATATAACCATAAATGATAAAGGAAGCCATGAGATAAAAACATCAACTGTGTCTTTGCAGAGTTCCACGTATGCTTATAAACTACTTCAGTCCACAAAGTTTGATGAAATACCTTCACAAAATTGTCACGACGCAGGCAAACCTTACAATTACAAGTACCACGACAGGCAGGGCAAACCTTCTGAAGATCTTCCAGAGGGATGTCAGAGTGCCTACAACATGAACCACAAAATTAGATAACAAGATGAAGACATAGCCTGGCCAAGTATGCACCAGAATATATGCTCACCATTGAGAAATACACCTATTGCAGAATCCTCTCCTGTCACACTTGAGGCACCAAGTAACACCATCTTTGTCCTTCCTTTCGCACTGATGACAAGGTTGGCCCCCAATATCTTCAGAGGAATCTGAAGATCCATCAGAGGACTCCTGAAAGCAGACATATCAGATTGGTATTCATATAAATGGAGGGGTTATTGCAAGGGAGCTAAAATGCCTATAGCTGAACAATGCCTGCACAAAATTCAATAGCATTGATGTCCAACTTTTTCCTAGAAGTATGCACAGGAAATCACAAGGGTTATGGCAACAGAGTGCCAAGCCTTTTGAAAGAGGCAATTAAGTCCTAAAACTTTTTAAAAAATCCAAATAAGAATTTCTGTTAGCTCCATCATTCTTGCCATCTACTTCTTCCAATCCATCATGTTTAATCATTTACACTGGGATGCATAAAATCCACTAACCCCAACACCCACCCGGACCTAAACTGATAATCTGAACATACCCTATATTGGAACACCATATCATCACTCTAAATGCTATGTCAAGATCGGTGACCATATGCAGTTGCTGAATATCTGTATCTAGAAATTTAGCTTGTAATGTAACCTAATGCATCAAACATTACTAAACTTTACTTAATTAGATCTTTTCAATCTTTACTTTTTTTGGATAAGTTAAATTTTATTAATATCCAAATGCTGGTCACTAGGTCTTTGAAGCTCTTGTTTTCGATCCAAAAGTTAAAAAACTTGAAGGGTGTTTTCCTACTACCCAAGTTAAAGTCCATGCAAGTGATTGCAAGGGAGTGGTCGGAAAGAGTAGGGGAAACGAACTTTGCTTGTGTTTTGGGGAGCAAGCCTAGCCAATGTTGGTTCACCATGATCCTGTCCAACTTTCATAATATTGGGTTATGCTATTGCCGGTTAGACCAAGTGAAAAAATCCCTAACATAGCTCAAGTCCTCCAATTCCGAATGTGTAATACAACTCTATAGCTCCACCATTGCTTCCGTAAGCTGCATTCTCCCACCCAATTGTTTCAAAGGAGATTTAGTTGAATTGAAGTCTCCAAGAACCAGCCACGGATCTTGGTTTAGTGACCAAGCTAGGTTCTCAAGGTTACTCCATAGGGTTCTTCTTTCTCTATCATTATTGGAAGTGTAGATAAAGGTTACCAAAAGAGTGGAATTGGATCTCATATTTATGGCTTTGCAATGCATAAATTGGGCGTGTTCCATCTCCACGCTGACATGCCAATCTCTAGGCTTCCAAACCAACCGCATACATTTCCGAGCAACCTCATTTATTCTCACTTGCCAAAGTGCACCCAAAGCATTCTTGATTGATGTTTCGTTCGTCGGGTTCACCTTAGTCTCTAGCAACCCTATAAAACTTATTTTTTGATCGTTGCAAATTTGTCTAACATCCGCCACCTTGATGGGGTCATTTAGCCCCCTAATATTCCAACCTGCTATATGCATAGTTATTCTTTAATCTTTACTTACCAAAAGCAAGTTCAAGTTTTATCACATGTCCACAAATTTATAGTCCTTTTCTTCTTTCGAATGCTTTAACCAAATTAGCATGATATATTAATAAACTCTTAAGTGAAATATAGAAGAAAGGACATAAACGATGGAGGTACTTATAATAAACTTGGCCGTTTTGCCTCTGCTTGCAGAAGATTGAAGCTCAAAGCTAAAGAGCCATCAAAGGATCAACTGTTAAGGTTTGAAGCCCTAAAGAAAATATCTTCATTTGCTAAGTTGTCAATGCTCTAATTATCCAAAAAAAACTAAGTTGTCAATGCTCTGGCATGGCTTTCAATGACAAGATAGTTTGCTGCTCTAATATAGGGTATTGGTCACATTATTAATTTGACATAATATATCATGGATGGGTGTGGGTTAGAACATAAAATATACACAAGTAAATGAATTAGAAATGCCATATAGACAACGAGAAGTAACCAGCAACTGTGTCCTTATTCAGACATAGCGAAAAGGTTGCTGAACTTCATCACACATTTTTAAAGGCTTAAGACATGATCAATACTATGATAAAGGTATAGTATTGATCATGTCTTAAGCTTCATCTGCAGGTGTACTTTTCTCTTTTATTACAACTCCACTTCAGCAAGGTAGCCTAATCTTTCCATGTAATAATAAAAGGAAAATGTTGACGAGTGCCCATACCCAAAAGAAGATAATTTTATAACTTTCATATACTTTTTTCATGAAGTGTTTAACCAATGTTAAGAGAGAAAAATTTTCTTTTTCTAAGTCTGTTAACTAGTGGAACCATGATAAAATACTCCTTAATTTTATTTTTTTTTTGGGTAATTCATTATTTATTGATTAGAAATAAAGGTACATCCGTCAAAGACGGTTACATCACAATACAACAAAAGTAACTAATCTATTACAACTTTAGTACCATACCTATAGTAGTAGGTACAAACTAGTCTTAACAAATTATTCTAAGTAAATGTAAGATTTGATTTGATTGGCTAAAGAAGAAGTGCCAGGGATAGAGAATCCAAGTCTTGCTTTGTTGCGCACTCTCCAAATGCAGTATACCGTTGCTGCGAGGCTTGCTCTCCAAGTCTGGTGTTACTTGGCATTGGACTGGTTTGTTGCCAGTAGTACTTGTATGGCTCCCTGCCAATCCTTACAGGAAGGGGGACATTTGGCCATATCACTCACTGTCAGCCATACTCGGGAGGAGTATTGGCATCCGAAGAATAGGTGGGAATGGTCCTCATCTTCTTGTTGGCATAGGTAGCATATGGAGGATGTGGCTAGCCCCCATGTGGTCAGTTTATCAAGTGTAGATAACTTTCTCAACCAGGCTAACCATAATATGAAGGAGTGCCTTGGTATGGTAGTTTTGTTCCATACAACTCGGTACCATGGGACTGTTGATCCAGCTGGATTGAGGAAGAAATAGCCACTTTTGATGGTGTATTCCCCTGCAGTCGTGTGAGTCCATTGGAGTTGGTCAGGAATGTGATGATTGGGCTTGATGTGTGCAGGAATAATGATATCAGACCATGGTGGGTGGTTTGGTAGCCGCCATGTGTTATTTTCCTCCAGAGAGCATAATTTTGCCGTTATTGGTATCCCAGAGTTCTTGATTTCTCTTGGAGAGTATAGAGTATCTAGAGGACCCATGGGTAACCAAAAGTCAGACCAAATAGAGATGGTTAGGCCATCTCCCACTTTCCATTGAAAGCAATTTCGCACTAAAGGTCTAAGTTTTAGGAGTTTCTTCCAAGACCAGGAGCATACGGTTGGGGCTCGCGTTGTCCAGAAACTTCTGCCTTTTAACAATGTCGAGTGTGCCCATTCAGGCCATAGGCTACGCTGTCCGCTCTTGCATAAGTGCCAGATGTGTTTAATTTGTAAGGCCTTGTTCCATTGATGAAGGTTAGGAATCCCCAATCCCCCACATCTGATTGGCTTACAAACCTCTTCCCATATGACCTTGGCTTTGGTTCCTGTATGAGGATTTCCACTCCAGAGGAAATTCCTGATTAACCGCTCTACCTTTGTGATTATCCTCTTTGGGAGGAGAAATACCGAGCACCAAAAGGCCTGCATGGAGACTAAGACTGATCGAACTAGTTGGAGTCTACCAGCATATGATAAGAATTTCGCTATCCACGAGGTGATGCAAGCTGTGATTCGGTCAACTAAGATGTCACAATCCTCTGTTTTGAGTTTAGTAGAGAGGAGTGGGACACCTAAATATCTTATTGGAAGAGAACCTTCCTGGAATTGCATGATTTGTAGGATGCTTTGCTTATCCCTGAGGGGGACATTGGAGAAGATTATGGAACTCTTGGAGTTGTTGGCTGTCAGACCTGAGAGTGCTTGAAATTATTGGAGAGTGTTTCTAATCAGGGTTATAGAGAGTACATCTCCTCTGGCAAATATGAGTAGGTCATCCGCGAAGCAAAGGTGATTGAGGCGTTCCGGTTTGCATCTCCAGTGGGGGGAGAATGTTGAGTTGGATATGAGTTGCTGGAGAGAGGTGGAAAGGACTTCCATACCTATGACGAATAAATACAAGGAAATAAGATCCCCTTATCTGAGGCCACACATGCTAGGAAAGTAGCCTGCCAATTCCCCGTTGATATTGACTGAGAATTTTGCAGTTGATAAGCACTGCTTTATTAGTCTGCAAAAATGCGGAGGGAATTGCATGGTTCTCAATACTTCAAGTATAAAGTCCCAACGTATGGTATCATAGGCTTTCTGGAGGTCGACCTTTAGGGTGCATCGGGGCACTCCTTTTTGTGTCTGATAGCTTGCCATTAATTCCTGGGCAATGAGGATGTTGTCTATGATCTTCCGTCCAGGGATGAATGCTGCTTGCTCTCTCCCGACTAGTGCATGAAGGACTTTCTTGAGGTGGGCAGCTAAGATTTTTGACACTGCTTTATAGAGCACATTGCAACATGCTATAGGTCTAAAGTCCCCCATGCTGGTAGGGTTGGGAGTTTTGGGAACCAATGTGAGAATGGTAGAATTTATCTCTTTGAGGAGATGTCCCGAGAGGAGGAATTCCCTGATTGCAGCGGTAAGATCCTTGCCTAATATTCCCCATGTTTCCTTGAAGAAGAGAGCCGTATATCCATCTGGACCTGGGGCTTTCTCGTTTGCTTGAGAGAAGAATCCCCATCTGATTTCCTCATCCGTGTAAGGAGCAAGTAGTTCTTCACATTACTGCGCATTAAGCTTCCATGTCACTCAGCTGGCTATTTCCTCCGTATTAAGTTGTGGGCATGCTTTGTTGTACATTTGTTGAAAGTATTCGACCGCTTGATGTTTGACCTGTTCGGTGCCGATTGCTTCACTTCCATCCTCACGGGTGATTTGGAAGATGTGACTTCTGTTATAATGGTTTCACATTGATTTATGGAAGAAGGATGTGTTCTTATCTCCGAGTTTCAGCCATTTCACTCTCGATTTCTGCTTGTAGAAGTTCTCTTCAGCTTTCCTCAGTAGATAGAAGTCCTTGAAGGCTGATCTTTCGGCTTCCATCAGAGATACGTTGCTACTACAATGAATGTTGGACTGCAGCTGAAGGAGTGTTTGCTTGGCTTCCTTAACTCGGTTGGATAAGTCTGAGTAGTTGGTGTGGTTGAGCTGTCGCAGCTTCCCCTTGATTAGCTTAAGCTTACTTACAACTTGGTACATTTTGGAGCCTGCTATCTCGGTGCTCCACACGCTTGAGATTATGTTATTGAATTCTGAATAATTAATCCAGTAATTGAAAAACTTGAAGGGTGTTTTTCTTACCTGGTGTGTGGGCTGAATGTGTGTTACGGATAGGGAATGATCCGATAAGATAGGAGATAGGAACTTGGCGTGGGAGCTAGGGAAAGTTTGCATCCAGCTTTGATTGACCAGGACGCAATCAAGTTTCCTCAGGATAGGGTTATTGGCTTGTCGATTGGTCCATGTAAATAAGTCGCCTCCATATCTTAAGTCCTCTAATTCGATTTTTGACAGGCAATCTTGGAATTCCATCATGGCGGAGGTCATTCACCCCTGACCACCCTGCTTTTCAGAAGGGGATTTGGTTATGTTAAAGTCCCCAAGGACCAGCCATGGAGTGGCGGTGTTTGTGAGAGAAAGTTCTTCCAATTGTGTCCAAAGATCCCTTCTATCACTGCTGGTGTTTGCTCCGTAAATGAAGGTGATACTAAAGCTAACATTGAGGCTACAATGAGTTGCAATACAATGTGACAATTGGGTTCTTTCCATAACCATATGGATATTCCACACTCTCGATTGCCAAGCGACCCAGATTCGCTTGGGTGCTTCTCGGTTGATGGCTACTTGCCAATTGTGTCCCATTCGTTGCTTTACTATTGTTTCATTGTTAGGGTTCACTCTAGTTTCCAATATCCCCATTAGGGATATCTTATTATTGCCACACTCTTTTAGTAATTCTGTCACTTTGAGAGGGTCATTTAACCCTTGTATGTTCCAAGCCGCTATGTTCATTGAAAGATAAGAGTGTGACGATGGGATCCTATCGGTGCTAGGTGAAGGAGCGGCGCCTGTTCCTCTGTTTCTTCTTATGTTTTCCAGAGGAGGTGGAACCTTTGTTGCCCTTGAGGGAACTCGCTGTTGGCTTTGAGGCTACATGCATCAGTTTGGACGGGGGGGGGGGGGGGGGGGAGTTATTCTCATAATGACTGTCCTCACCGTCTTCTTGTGGAATTGTAGGGTTTGCTTCATTGTTTAGAGTAGTGTTGCAAGGCGGGCAATCTGGTATGGGGAGTTCCGTGTTGATGGTTTGACAGGTTTTGGTTTCCTGCTCGTGGGCTTCTATTGTCTCTGTGTACTTAAGGTCTACGCTGGGAGACTGGTGGTGATTGTGGATGACATCGTGTTTGGTATGAGCTGGGATGGAAGTCTTGCTATCCTGGGTTATGTCACAGGTTTTGGTTTCCTGCTCGTGGGCTTCTATTGTCTCCGTGTACTTAAGGTCTACGCTAGGAGACTGGTGGTGATTGTGGATGACATCGTGTTTGGTATGAGCTGGGATGGAAGTCTTGCTATCCTGGGTTATGTCTGGATTAGGACAGTTACTGCTAGGAGGAGGAGTGTGGTCTCCGCTAGGCGAGTGCGTTTGGGTGGAGGAGTTACTTGAGTTGTTCTGCGTGGCTTCATCAGTGTTAGGAGGATGAGTTGCATGCGCGATTGGGTCGGACGAGGTGGTCTTTGGGGGAACGGTGGTGGTTGGGCATCTGTGCCCAAAAACTTGGCATATTTTGCAATGGGGGGGGGATCCATTCATAGTCAACTTCAATGAATGCCACTGATCCATCAGCCCTCTCTACCTCAATCCGCTTCACCAGGTCCTTCTTTCCATCTAGTTCGACCAAGACGAGAGCCTGATTGGGGCACTGTCGTGAGGCGGTGAGTGTATTAGCTTTTAGGGGAAGGCCGACTGCGCTTGCAATGTGGCTTATACCTTCCGCTGATAGGAGTTCGCATGGAAGACGGTTTAGTGTGATCCAAACCAGAACGTGTGTTGGTTGAGGTTTATCCAACCTCATGCCTTTCCTCCACCTTTGGATGATGAGAAAACGCTTGGAGAAGAACCAGACCTTCTCTAGGATGGGCGTTAGGTCCTTGTTTCTCTCAAACTGGAAGTAGAAGAATCCTTCGGGGCTTGCCAATATGCCTTGGAGTCCGAAGTCCTTCCAAAGTTTGGTGGCGATCGCATGAACAAGGGTGTAGGGCATCCTCCGGCCAATGAAGTATCCCACTAGCGTGGACTCCCAGTAAGTGGCTCCCTCATCCTCTACAGATTGAGGAATTGTAACCTTGGGAATGTTGGACGAAGTGTTTGGTGGGATAAATCGTAGTTGGAACTCTAGAGGGGAAGGGGATGATCCTTGGCGGCAAGCAGAGGCATAGGAGAGTGGTTGTTTCAGAGGTACGGGTTGGGAGTTTTCCGGTTGTTTTTGGTCGGAAAAGGAGCTTTTTTGATGGTGTACAGGTTCCGAGGTGTTTTTGCCGTTAATGGAAAAGCTTTGGGAGTGAAGTGGGGCAGAGTTTGGCAGAGGAACGTTGCGTGGGGCTTTTTGGGCAGACAATACGGCAGGTGCAGGGGCTGCAGCAAGGGTGTGGGTCTCCACGCTTGCCATTTTGGGAAGGCTAGCCGTGACTTTTTCAAAAGCTTGAAAAGTTGCTGTGGCTTTTTCCTTATTGAGACTCCTTGGGTTTGGGGTCTCTTTTTTGTTGTCCGGTGAACAATTAGGGAGGTAGTTGACATCATCGGTGCTCCGGTGGCCGGACGAACTTCCTGACCATCCGTTGGGGGAGCCTTCCGACTGCATTTGGTCAGTGATGGCAAGGAAGGAGGGTGTTTAGATATTTCCTAGTTCTAATGGAGTGCGTAGTGTATCCTAAAGGAATTGGTCCTCTAGGAGGGCGTGGGGGGCAAAGGCTAGAGAGAAGAGAGAGCATTTTCTCACTCTGAAAACTTGCAAATTAATGCAACTTTTTTTTTTTTTTTTACTCACTCATAGCTCTATTTCTCATGTTGGAGTTACAAGCTTAGCATTCACATAACAATAAACACCGCAGTAGCATAAAAAATAACTAGAAAGTATTATCCAACTACCTAAGCAACCTAACGGCACCAAAAAGGTCTCTAAAGATTCATCAATCACAAAATATTTACAGAGTGAAATTCACATTTAAAATGATAAAAAAGAGAGAGAGAGAGAGAGAGAAAATGGCCACAGGTGATTGGTGCAGGAGAACTCCAACAGTTGCCTCATACGACCACCATGTGGAGTGTTTTGCATATACATGCTTTTAGGCACACAAATTGCAATATTACTATACACAAGTGAAGCCATCTGTTGAGCTTCTATAGAATGGTAACTTTATTATTTTCTATACTATTAATGGGGAAGGGGAAGGTTTCTTTTTTTTTTTTTTGGTTCATTGGAAGGGCAAGCTTTGATGCACAAATAAATTACCAAATTAACCCCTCCACCTAAAAGAAATTAAGTCAACTATAGAGTAGCCATACATATATCAAATTTGAATTTCAAAAATTCTATGTAATTTCATATTAATTTGGGAAAAAAAATTGTAGATACCAAGAAATTAAATATTTAACCTTTTTATATGATTATCATATTCTATTAGGCTCCCGTTTCGCGCATGCATCACCACTAGTATTAACAAAGTCAAAAAGAAATTTTATGACTATGCAATTGCAACTGTAATATGTTTCCAAAGGTCATTGATAGCGTTAAGGACCAAATGGTCAATTGTCAAAGCAAACTCATGTCTTGAGTTAAGATTATCAAATCAAAAGAGTTAATAAGAATCAATATATATATATATCTAAAAAGGGACTCATGAAAGCCTATCAGCAAATGAATTTACAAAGTACATTAACTACAATAAAATCAAGAAATGGGTTGCTGAACACCTCCTTGGAGTATTCTGCAGTAGATGAACTCACCATCATACCACTGGTATCAAAGCTTCTGCCTGATCTGCTCCTGGATGAATCCCCAGTAGCAAGGGTTGGAGTTCTATGCGATCTCCAGCTATCTTCAAATTCAGGTGAATCTCCTTCTGAGTTTTCTTCATGCCTCATAGAATTGAGCATAGACGAGCTCCTTAAAGGAGTTGTCGAGGGAGAGTATGATACTCGATTCTTTGAGACCCTATCCTTGTACTTCACACTGGAGAAAGGAAGAGGAAGCTCCCTAGATGTAATATTTATAAGCGGCTCATCAAACTCATCAACCTCAACCTTACTCTCCAGATATATGTCACTTTCAACCAGAGATTTCCTGCTAGCTTTCTTTATGCTGGCACGTAGAGCAGAATTAGCAGCCCTCTTCTTTGCTTGGATGTAATGTTTTTCACAGACTGTCTTGTCAGGCATACACATGGCTGTGCATCTCCATTGTTTCCCATCTGATCTCTTGCAGCGCATATCATCTGGGATCCCACATCCATCCTCAGCACTCCCAACAGCAGCATGGGAGAATTCCATGATCAAATTTACCAGCAATCAAACACACAAAAAGTTCCACCCATTAGATCAACAAGCTTGCATAGCAACTTGTTGCAGAAACTACTCGACAATCTTCTGCAGGACAACCACAAGCAACAGGGTATCTGAAATTGATCCAGCTAGACAGATCAAGCCAAAGAAGATACAAGCATGTAGTGCACAAATCACTATATAGGAGGGTCACAAGAAGCAAATCCTATAACACAGCACATAATGTTTTGTATATCAGTATAAAAGCAATAATCAGTAGCAAACTATATATATGATAGAAGCTTTGACACTCTGAATGCAATTACAAAGTCGCTTTTCACCATTTCCAAGGACAGCTAGACAGCAATTATTGCCACATTATTCAGTTATGTACTTTCAGTTATAAAACTTCAGCATCTTAAACATTTTGCATATGATTAAGGAAAAAAAAAAAAAAAGCAACAACAACAACATACTCAATACAGGAATTGGTATTTTTTTTTTTAATATCTACCAAGAAAAAAAAAATTGCTGTTTTTTCAGTTTTTCAAGTCATAGAAGTAGCCAACTAAACCACTTACATTAAAACTGATGAGTAAGACAAAGCATCCAATGGGAATCGGTTTCCACGTGCAGTGGTATCGGCAAGTGGTACAAGAATTTACGAAGGAAACACGGGTTGGCTGAGCATTGAATAAATAAAAGAAAAGAAAAGAAAAAACACTACTTAAACGGCATTTTAGTCAATCGCAATAAAACAAAAGAGTCCTCACCCGGTGCAAAAAAGGGCTCCCAGCTAGCGTAGAGGAAGAGGAAGAAAGATATATCTGTAAGTAGCTGTTTCTGTGCCTCTAATCAGTTTCCTACAGCTCACTAAATGAGCAACGTATACATTGCGCTCTGATTCGTGATAAAACTGATCCTCTAGAATATTTATAACTCTCAAAGTCCAATTCACTGCATTAAAAATCCCAAATCACAACAAATTAAGGCACGAATTACTATATGGAAGGCCCAAACAAGCTATGATGGCACCAAGGAAATTCCCTTTGAGGCAAACACCACGTTCGATTTTCATGATTCAAGTTCTCTGAACAATGAGGATCAATAAAAACACAAACTTCAATATAAATTAACAAAAAAGAAAAAGCTTCTTCAGTTCAGTTCCAATGAAGTTCTCTTTAAAATTTCCACGTAATAAAACAAGAACACGAGTCACATTACTTAAACAACAACCCACTGTTCCTAATTCGCGATTTACTCATAACCACTGTAATCAAATTATCATCATTAAAGACTAAAGATCAACACTTGACCTTGATCCAACTAAGAATCAAACCGTAATGCATAATTTCGACAGAGAGAGAGAAATAGACGAATACCTGAAATTAGGGTTTTACAATTGGAACTAAAACGGAGTGGAAGCTCAAAATTTGTCGACCAAATTAGGCTTATGCTATGGCCGAAAGTAATAACAGTCTTTTGATAGATGAGTAATGGGAATTCGGGATTTTGATTTTGCGTTGTTCCGAGATTCGATCGAGCCCTAGAATTTGTGTTTTTATTGTCGTGGTTTTGCTTTTGTTTTATTCTGTGGTGGTGAATGGAACTGCTGGTAATGGTGAGTCTGTGCTGAATACTTAAGTAAAGCCACTGTGTGAGGAGCCTGCCAGGCTTTAAAGTAAGCCAGAAGATGGAAGAAAACGGGTGCCGTATTTCATGCGTATTCCACCAAATTAATATTACACATTTTTATTTTTTCTTTTTGGGAAATTACAATTTACTATGACGTGTATTTCAACATTTTTGCAAACTCATAATCTATACTTTGATTTGATTTTTTTTATATAAACATGTATTTTTTTTAGTTTGTGTTAGCACGTTGAAATACATGTCAGCTTTTTAAATGGTTATAGAATTTATTTTCATAATATATTTAAAAAATGTCAAAATATAGAAAATTAAAAAAACAAAAAAAAGAAAAAAGAAAAAAATCAGAATAAATAAACCCAACCAATTTTTCAATCGCCTTTAGAGGTGGCTGACAAGTACTAGGAAGCTAGGTTGTTAGACTCACGATTTCACCTAGAATTGCTATATGGTTGGTAGAACTATAACATAAAAACGTAAATTTTTATAACTTATATAACTTTACAAAACTATAAATATATTTACTATAATCATAATATAAATATATATATAATATAAGATAGAAATAAACAAATTTAATATAAATTTTAATCTCAACTCATAATAAAAGTTATATATTTACATTATAAATAACTTAACATAATTTATTATACTAATATATTAAACTACAATGAATAATACTATCGATATGAAATACATTACAATATATTCTTTCAAAAAAGCAATAATATTTATATCTAATGAAAGTCAAGTTGTATATTCCAATTTTAACTCATTTTGACTTTAATAAATAGAATCGATAAATTAAATTAAAAATATAAGATTCTATAGATTTTATGTATAGACACTTGATTTTACTATAAGTTTATATGAAAAAGATTTTATATCTAAATTAATTTAAAAAGACATCATGAAATCCTAAATTTATAAAATTCCAATTTTAAAAACTATGTAGAAGTTAACTCGCGATTTCCAAGGTTGCGGTTGCCTACCTACCATAAGCTTTAAAGAGTTCACAAAATAGTCAAATACAAGTAGGTTGTGCAACTCATTTATGAAAATGATTGTATTGCCCCATTAAAGTGGCTTGACCCCCTTAAGGTGGTGGTTGTTGCAAACCATTGCCAAAATTATTTAAGTAAAAAAAGTTAAAAATTCGAAAGGGATTGTATCCAAGTTGTATGAATTGCTTGTGACCTTAAGTTATAACACTTTTTTTTCTCTTTTTGATTTTAAGTTATGGGTAGTTATCCATTATTCAAATAAGTCACAAAAACCACTATAAGATTATATACATTTGTTCGCACAAACTACCATTATACTTAGCCATTTTTCTTATTATCTCGAGGCATGAAGGTGATAGGGCACAAGATTTAGGCTTGATTTTCTTTTTTATTTTCTGTATTTTTTAATAATTTTTATCAATATTATTTAAATAAGTACGTTAAATAATATTATTTGTTAAAATAACTTTTATAGAGCCAATACATGTCTACAATTACCATCAATACAAAATAAAGAAATGCAAATCATGTATATAATAAACATTGATACATAGAATATGAGTTTATAGAAGTGTATATTATTTAAATAAGTTTGTTAAATAATATTATTTATTAAAATAACTTTTATAGAGCCAATACATGTCGACAATTATCATTAATACAAAATAAAGAAATGCAGGTCGTGTATATAATAAACATCAAAACATAGAATATAGGTTTATAGAAGTGTCCAAAAATTGATTTTTTTTCTTTTTTTTTTATTTTTCTTCTTTTCTTTCTCAAAATTCACTGTTCGAAAGGGATGATATTTTTCAACACAACCCAAAATAAAATAGCCTAATGAAACACACTATTGGTATTTTATTTTACATACATCACATATTAGATTTGTAATACCTAGAATTTATAATATTTCCATTATAATATTATAACTTAAAAACCAAGGTTAAAATAGAGACTTCATAAAAAAATTGAGGGACAAATAGGCCTTTCTAGGGTCAGAGTATAAATACTTCGTGTTAACCCTAACTTTTCTCTTTTTTACCCTTATAGTAACAACACAGTGAAAAAGCGGGAAAAATGAGGAGACGCTCTCTTTAGGAACCCTAAGGCGATTAAAGGAAAACGGCGTTGATCAATTCCAAATACACAAAGTAAGAATTTTATACAAGAATTTTCCCTAGGGAATGAATAATCTAATCACGTTTCAATCCTTGTGTAAACCAAAACTCAAATTTAAGGAAAGGACGTAACGAGAACGAGACTCAATGGCTTAAGGATTCAATTCATATAAATTTTGATGTAATTACTGTAATCTTTGTAATTGATTTTTAATTACGTGTTTTGGGGTTGAGTTAAGACTAAGAATAAAAAGAATCGATTTTAGGAGAAGTTGGAATGAAGAAATTAGAGTTCATAGAAATTGCTAAGAGATATACGACTTCCCAACACGGTCGTGTTTCGACCATGTTAAATACAAAACTTATACTGAGAAATACATAGCCTTCCAACACGACCATGTTCCAACTATATTGAAACCAAAACTCACTAAAAGATATACAATCTTTAACATGGTCATATACTAGCCTGTGTTAAGTAAAACATAATTTAATTATATTTCCCTTTAACTTTCAATTAAACTAATTCCCACTCGATCTAGAAAGCTAGTAAGACCTTAGAGAATATAAATGAATAAGATTAAGAAAATTAAGAATTTACATTAATCTTAGATTAGTGCCGAGAAGGAATTATCGATGATGTACAGATTTCAAATTAGCTTTAAGGCGAAGAACAGAAATATTTAAGGCTAAGACCAGAAATATTTAAGGCTAGAACTCAAGGTACGTGTAACTTGTGTGTTGATTTATGCTTATTTAAGTTAGTTTATGTATTGAATTTGATTTAATTGGAAGAATTGACTTAAGGGTTTAAAGTTGTATGTTGTATGTGCTTAGCTCGGCCTAAAGGCCCGTAGTGCCAGATTCCTGGGGAGCATCCCAATAATCCTTGTGTGACATTATCCCTAGTGGAATCGTGCTTAGAAATGATCTAGGTTGAATGTTGGATTAAGTGTTTAAGTGAACATGGGTGTGAGGCTCGTAGTAGCAATTCTCATCACCAGGATTAAGTAGTTTAAGTGAACATGGGTATAGAACCCGTAAAGGCAGCTCCCATCACCAGAAGGGTTAAGAGATCATAGGTGTGAGGCCCGTATTAGCAGTTCCTATCACCAATACATGTTCCAATGTGTTAAGTGTGTTAAGGGGGTCATGAGTACCATGTTGTTGCTTGTAGACTTAAATTGTATCATAAAACGGTTGTTTGTATTTAAGTACTGCATGACGTGTGTGATACTTGTTCATATTTGTTCATGTATGTGTATTTGTGTTATATGTATTGGACATCAGCTTACCCTTCGGAAATTTTTTTTTTTTTTAGATGTAGGTGTTGAGGGAAATGATAACCTAGAAGATAACTCGGGTTTGGGTGAACCATAGAGAGACGAAAAAAGAAGATGATTACCATTACTATTATGATAATTATAAATTGAGAGAATTATGTTAAATGAATGTAATAAATATTATCATTTAGAGAATGTTAATTTAGAGTTTATTTGTGTTAGATATTAAATATGGATTTATGAAATTTGTTTTGAAGTTGTGGGATGTATCGAATGTCTTTATACAAGAATTACAAGACAAAAAAATATCATAGTAGATTCAGAGTCTTATCGTGTTCTTGTGAGATAAAGACATGTAGCGAGTAACAACGTGCCCAGGGTTTCGGGGCATTATAAGATTATCAACATTAACATAGTCAAGTGAAAACATAAAATAATTACTAAATTTTCAAATTATATGTGTGATTATTTATAACATAAAGAAACAAAAAAGAGAAACTATAGTTAACTAGCAAAGAATTTTTTTGTTAAATGAAGATAAATGCATTCATTATATTTTGTATATTATACAATTCTGCATGAATATCAATAAACTCACTTTCAAAAGCATCAGCAATGTTATTAAAGTTACTTAATAACCCAAAATTATGGCAATTGAAAACAAACTCCAAACTATGGTATTCTATTCACGATCAAAAGCACCACTCACTAAACATAAATGAAAATAAATAAATAAATAAAAGTTTAGAAATTTGGAACCAATAAATCAATATCATCATTACCTTTATGAGTTTGTTGGTGCAAAAATTTGTTAAAATTATTATCTTGCTAGTGAATCATGTTGCTTCATTGATGAATATTTATGCTAAATATTTATTATTTATTGATTTAGATTGTATAATAAATGGGAAGGAATGTAGTAAACATTTTTATTGGGGCTAAATCTGTTGGAGGTCATATACATATTGGAACATTATGGTTAAATCAATCATTAACCTGTTAAGGGGATCAAATGAATGACCAATAATTTAGCATATACTTCAAATAGATGATCTTATTATCATGTTGTTGCTCGTGAAAATACATAACAAGTGTGTAGAAGCAATTTCTAAAATGCTTTTCTATAGTACTACTTATTATAAGTGATAACGAATCGCCATTCTTTTATTTACAACAATCGAGATGTTGATGACTTGTATGAATATGATCTTATATGTTCACAACGACTAACTCACATTTTTTTACGAGTTTTTATTCATTATTGTGTTTAGTTTGTTATGAAATTTGGAACTTCATAAATTTTGTCTTGTGCCACGAGCTTATCTAGAGATGAGCTTTTAAATGCACTTTACATTTCCACATCTTAAGTGATCACTCCTACAAACTTTAGTTTATATGCAGTGTATTTGCTACCTTCATTGAAACAAGATCTAATGTGAATATTAAGCTAAAACTCGACCTCGTGGAAGTTTGATCAAATCATTTCAAAAGAATAGTCTCTCCTTTTAAAGATATTTTGATCTTTTAGGAGATGTAAGTTGTGAAAATGTACTCTTTAAAGCAATCAATAAACTATTGGTTATATACTTAACAATGGAATCACGGTACTTTCAATTTGTTGCCTAAAGGCTTTTGGCTAGTTTCATCATGGACACACATGCATATCTACTTAAATTATCCATGAAAAGGACAAAATGTGGACAATCTTATGTAGATGAGTCAATGGAGATCTTTAGTAGCATAATCTCTAAAAAGTTAATAAACCCGGTAACTGCAAGGATTTGATTGATGTTGTTATGTGTATGCACATAAATTTTGTGTTTTACATAACTTTAAAGAAGTAATATAAAGATAGCACGCGAAATGATGACTTGAAAGGAAGGGTGGGGAAAAGGAACTAATAGTCTTAGGGATGAGCATAGAGTATTAACCCCACTCTTTTCAATTAAAAGTGTTTTTTTTTTTTTTTTGTAAGTACTTGTTTGACTTTTAAGAGTAGAAGTAAAAGAAAAAAATGTTTCTTCGATCTTTAAACTGGGCTTGAAATGATGAGGAATTCTTAAGTGTATATGGAGTTTGGTTATCAGCGATGTCTATCGGATTGTTTTGGTAATCAAATGTTAAAATGAGTCTTGTTTTAAATAGATTTTTTTTAATGGATTTATCTTGAGTTTAAATCCATGAAGAGCTTTGGTAATCGACTGCCAACATAAGTCCTTTTTCTTCATAGATTTGTTTTAAAAGGCTTATCTTAAGTTCAAGTCCATAAAAGAGCTTTTTTAAGTGAATGAGTCTAGCTAATAAAACTTTGAGAACAAATAGAATGATCCAATGACTAATATTCCAAGCACACCATACCAAATTTGTCAAATCATCCTAAATTAAAGAATTAACTTCTTTAGTGCTATCATTAGCTCAAAAAAGTAAAAAGTACTTTTAATATTTTACCTTACAAATATCAATGATAATTGTATTGTCTTAAACGTACTTAGACAAGGCTTGATTAAGTTGAGAGTCTGTTTTGCACCCATCTAAGACTACTTCAACACTACCATTACGCATATAGCTTTCTTTCTCAACTTCTATAAACATATCTTCATAGGTGTACCTCATTGGCCCAATTTTTTCTTTAAAGTACATTATAGGTCATTTATAATCTTTTAATCAAAACTAAAAACAATTTATGAGTGATAAGCTAGCACAACAGATTAAGTGCTTATAGGCAAGAAAAATCATAAAGCACTTTATTTTTAAGCCTTTCTGCCCCTATAAAGTGAAAAGGATATTTGATGAATTATCGTAACCTTCAAATTTGAGGCATTTAATATATAATAGTTATTTTCAAATGAATAACCATAATTAGTCTTATTTAACAATAAGGAAACAAACTAATCTACTACTATCATAATTCATAATTACGTTCAACTATCTCCATCTACTTTATCTATCAATCCACTAGAATCCAAATAATTACAAAAATGAGACTTCATGATCAATAGACCATAAATATCTAAGACATTTCTTGGACCCCGAATGGGTAGCAAATTAGGGTTTTGAACAATATGTCCATAACATAACACCACCCTCCACGTAGCAAATGCTCTAACAAAGTTGGTTTGGGTAGTCACTAGTCGAACATAAGCATGTGACTAGGTGGACCACGACAAAGAGTCTTTCTATAGCAATGAGTTTCTTTGTGATTATCTGTATATCCAAGGCAAGGAAAAGTCGTCTTATCAACATTGCATTGATGGAGAATTTCAGCTATTTCATACTATTGAGCATGCTTTCATGAGCATGACTAACCAATGAGGATGATGAAAGTTTAGGTTTCATCATGGATTCAATATGACTAGAGTTGTCAATTCTTTTCTTCTCCCTCCATTTCTTTTTATTTTTTCAAAGATTTTTTTCTCCTTATTTTTTAACTTGCCTATTTGTGACTATTTTATTGTTTTTAAAAGATAGAATAGCAAAGTAGGATTTAAAAAGCATGATTTTAAATTTTCAAAATTTAAAAGTTAAAATTTGAAGCGGAAAAGGTAAAGTATATAAATTAAAAGGTTATTAACGATTTAACCTCAATTATAAAAGAACAATTCCAATACTATAGGATCCCTTCTCTTCAATTCTTTGCTCCTGCCTTCTTCACTACAATGCATATTTGGCTAAAGCCAAAGCTCACAAACAAATTTAGAAGTAGAAGCGAAAACTAAAACCTAAAAAAAATTATGTTTCATTGAACCAATCAATGCTATTACTATGTATGTGTTTTACATGAAATAATTGTTTCACGAAACTTTTATTACTATTAAATAAGAAATTACAATTTCATCTTAAGAGTATATAAATAGCTATTTAATAATCTTTTTGTGTAAATTTCATATCTTAGCTATTAAAAACTACTATGATAATTAAGTCATGCATAAGAGTAATAGTACAAGGGTATTTTTTTTAAATATTTATAATTTATCATTAGTGTCATTTTAGTTGTAAGCAAATAAAATAATAACTATTACTTTATAACTCTATCCTTTAAAAATTATAATTGTATTTTTATCTTGTTTTATTTCACCTATCAAATGTCCCATAAATATTATAGCTATCATGTTAATGATGCCCCTATGGTGCTCTTATCTTATCTTTTTTTTTTTCTTAATATTCTTTTAACACATGTTATCACAAAAAAGGATGTCAAATAAAGCTTATATATAGTACTACCTATATGGTAAATTCAATTTAAAATAAATAAAACTTTTTAAACCATTCATAATTACTTTGAAAAACTTTCTTTGTATTAAAGAAATCTCTTTTTTTTTTTTTCTAAATTTATATTGAAGAAATCTAAAGTAGAAAGTTAGGTAAATGTCATATTCGGTTCCTCAATTTTATCTACATCTACAATGAATTGCTTAAAGTTTTAAAAGTATCGATTTATTACAAAGTTTAAATCATTAATTGCAATAATGAACAAAGTTTAGGTATTTAATTGCAAGATTAAGTAGAATTTAAATAATAAATTAACACTTTAAAATTTTAAGTAATTAATAACTAAATAAACAAAGTTTGGGTACTAAATGTAATATTAATTCTATAAAGTTCGTAAATATGGCTACAAGTTCAAAGATAAAACGAAATAAAAAATAAATTGAATTGAATAAGAATAGCAAACTAATTTTCATGGTTTAAAATTTTTCCTTGAACCATGATACGAAATTCGGTTTGGGCATCAAATTATGCTTTGCTTTGATATGGTTTAATGAGGTGAAATAAATTTAATTGCTACATATTAGCCAATTTGAAATCTTTCTTGAGCTAGTAGGTTGCAATAGCTTAACCTCTTTTAGATCCAATCGATCGCTTTGTCCATCAACCTTATTTTGATGGTTTAAAGCAGGCTAAATGCGAATAAACCCACTCAATTCATTGAACTAGTTAGAAGGGGTTATCTTTAAATATATATATATATCAAGTTCTCTAGACTCGATATAAATTAATTTGAGTTGGTTATTTTCCAAAAATTAAACATTTTATCATCTATCTATTGCATTTGATTATATACAAAAAAAAGGTCCCCATTTTTACTCATTTAATCTACTAATTTATGATGAGCAGGGACCTATTGAAAATTTTGACCTCTTTACTACGGTGGTAAGATGGGTAAAACATTTCACCTTAGGCCATCATGTGATTGGATTGACTAATCTAAACTATTGGGATAGCTCTAAGGTAGCATTTGGTTAGCATTTTTTTTTTTTTTAAGGCATTAGATATAACACAACTTATTATACTATGTTTAATTTCAAAAAAAAAAAGTATGGTGCTAAATAAAACTCCCCTCGTAATATTGGACAAACCTCAAGATTTTTTTCATTTTTATTTGGTGGTACAAAAATCTTGAGAGGGGATAATATAAATTCTTTTGATTAAACCCCAAAATTAATGCATTTTTCAATCATTACCACTACTGCTACCTCTACCACTATTATCATCACCGTCTTATTATCACCATCTCAACCATACCATCACCACCACCTCCATCATTGTTAGCACCACAATAAACATCACTATTGGTGCAAAACTAGTTACAAGTCACCACCACCAATGCTTGTTACTTCCACCATGTTGCAACAGCCACATGTACCATGATTACTACACTACCTTTGCCACTATTAGATTAGGCACATGGTCCTAACCCGAGTGGACTCGACAACTCACAAGTCTCTAAATGAATAAACCAAGATTGGTCTACCCTTAAAATGGTCTTGGGTCTAATGACTCGTGAATTGGCAAACCAATTTTTTTCCCCATAAATGTAAGGTCATTCCTCCTCTTTTTGAATTTTGATTTTGCACATTCATTACTTAAATAAAAAAAAATACTGCATAGCATTTTAAAAACATATAATCAATTAGTTTAGATGATCTTATTAAAATTTTAAAAAGATTTCGTTACATTGTTACTTTAATGCCATGAATGGATGGAGATACTACTCCCTTTATAATACAATACAATTTTATCGAAAACAAATAAGATATTACAACTATTACATGAAAAAATAATAGAGGAATATGGCAAATTCATTAAAGCATACATAATTTCATCATTTAATGTTAATATTTTCTACATATTAATGTGTTTCACTAGTGCTTCTATAATACTTATTGCAATCACCATTAGTTTCCGTTTATGAAAGGATACTTCTACATGTTAGATTAAAGTAATCATTTTCTTGTTTTTATTAAAAATCCTGATATATTACTCTTTATTCTAATGTCTTGCTACTCACTTCACTCAAGTTTTGCCACTTGCTGAAGTTTCAAAAGTAGTGAAGTCTTTCATAAGTGATATAAATATTTAAGTCGTTGCATCAAAGTTTGATGGATAGTAGATAGTTCTTTGCAGGTTGAGGGCATTGAAAATCCACACATAATCAATATAAATAGCTCGTTATAAAGTGATAGTAAAAATTACATAATATATATTTTTCTCATAATTTTTTAAATTTAGAATTACTGTAATTTGCCATAAGTAAAATGATGCGAACCCTAGGTATATTAAACCTAGAACCCGTCAATCGTGATTTGAAATCGGATTCCCAAGTATCGTCTTGAACAAGTGATGAACGTAACTAGACCCCAACCACACCTGCTGATTAAAACCTAAGTTATCAAGATGACTTCCCCGAGCGTTTAGATCGAAGAAATCGAAAGGAGTTCTTTCGCAAAGAACAAAAGAGAGAGAGAGCTCTCAAAATGTGTATTCAACAACTATGCGTCAATTGGTCTGACAAAAGAGTATTTATATGACCCCGTAAAATACCTAAAAGGGGGAAAAATCTAAGCGTACACGTGGAAATAAATAATAATATTCGCGTCTGAACATGTGACGAGTGCAGTACACGGCCGTGTCCCAAGCCGTGTCTTAACCCGTGTAAGCTTCTGTGAAAGTTCTGCAAGCCGTGCCCGGAACCGTGTCAGAGTCTGTGACAGTCCTTCAGGCCGTGTCTCAAGCCGTGCCCGGAACCGTGTCAGAGTCTGTGACAGACCTTCAGGCCGTGTCTCAAGCCGTGCCCGGAACCGTGTCAGCCTCTGTCCTCCAATTAAATGAAGTCATCCTTCAAGGCCGGTTCTCTCGGGATCCTCTTTGGAAGCTTGGATTATGTGAATAAATGTCGATTCTCCCTTGGTAAAGCTCGGTTCCTTCTCTTGCAGCTCCATCACTAATCCTTGCAAAGCTTCTCTCATCCGCTTAGCTCTAGCTCTTGTCATTGGACCTCCAATACCATGTAACGGGTCATTGGATTTTGACTCTTGAACTCTTGATGTTAGCTGATCCCCATCATAAAATTAATGAAACATTACAGGCTTCCTCATCTTCATCTTTATTTAACTCTTGAACTCTATATTCCCATTCATTCAAAATCTTAGCTTCACTCATCAAGATTTTTTTTTAAGGACAATATAAATAGCACTAAATAAAAAAAAAATACTAATGCCAACACTATAGATAATTTATAAATTTTATTAATGCATGAAAAATATTAACACATGAAATGTTGTTTAGGAAAAAGATGAAAAATATTCATCATCCATATTACATAGGCTAAGTGTAGCTTGTGTGTATGCATGTGTTTTTGTGTTTGTGCCAATTTTTATTTTTTGGAAGGGTGTTAGTAGACTTACAAGTGAACATGAGTGGTTCCATAAGTCCCAATTGTCAACTCACCCGAACCTTGTGAACTCATTAAGTATACCGATAAGTCAAGAATTTACCCCCATATTGGTTTAAGGTCTTCAACTTGGTAGGTAGATTTGGTGCTCAATCAAGGGTTTAGTCAGACTTGTGCCTTGTTCTAACCACCATCATTACTATCTTAAAAGCCTTCACTTACTATTATTACTATCACCGTCGTCACACTAGATCGATACTATTATTTTTGCACTTTACCACCACTATTACTAATGTAATCACAATAGTTGTTACATTGCTAACACGTCCATCACACCAAATCGTCATCACCACTATTGTATTTACATAACCATCACCTCATTATCATTATTTCTACTACTCGTTGACAAATGCATGTTACCATTGTCACAATGGAGGCAACAATCAAATAGTGATGTTAAATTGAATTGTAAGTAAAATATAGTATAATATAAATAGTTATACGACCAAAATGGTTATTTTAATGTAATACTCGTACATGAAGCATAACATATAATACATAAAAAAAAAAGTTGTGTTATACTTGGTGTACCAAATATAGTATAAGAAATTTATATTGTATTATTCTTATTATGTTATACTGTACTGTATTTTATACTTTGTTACTCTTGTTATTTTATATTATACGTAAAATTTAACACTAGTGTTGTGTTTGGAATCGTGAAAGTTTGTGGAAATCAAAGGAAAATAGTGTAATTGGGAGGAAAGTATGTATTTGGATACTCTAGTGAGGGAGGTGGAAATTGCATTGAATTGATAGAAAATTGAATAAATCATTTCTAATTAAGAGGCATTTCCCTCTCTCTCTAAATTTGAAGAGAAATCAAGGGAATAGAGTGGAAATTTATAAAAGTTATAAAAATATCCTAAAAAATAGAGAGAAATAAAAGTAAAAAAGAGTGGTAAAAAGGATAATTTAATCAAATTGTTATATTATTATTCTCCTTTTTTACTTTTTTTTTATATTAATCAAACAAGAAAAAATAAAATATTTTTACTTATTTTCTTCCATTTTTACTTTTTATATCCAAATAAACATAAAAATCCATTTTTTAAAATTTCTTTTCCTTTTTTTTTTCTCTTTCTGTATCTTTACATTCATTTTCACTTTACTTAAAAGTTACTAAATACAGAAAAATGCCGCTTAGCAGAAATGAGTAAAAATTTACAATGAGGTAGTGTTTAGTTATAAACAAGCAAATTTTCATTATATATTATGAAACATATAATTAAATTTGAAAAACAAAATTTCTTCTTCCCTATGTACGAAAAATGTTTTTCCGATTTTATGGACATAGATATTTGGACATATTGCTGTCAGCGTTGCTCCGCCTCCCTCTCTCCCTCTCTCTAAAATAAAAACATAACGTTCCGCTTCCGATCCGATCCAAGTCGAACCACCGGGGAGAGATGGCTGCAATGGGCCGCGCGACCTCGGGACTGGCGTACCCGGAGCGCTTCTACGCCGCTTCTTCTTACGCCGGTTTCGACGGATCCCCTAATCCTTCCGTCTCCTCCAAGTTCCCTAACGACGTTGCTTTACTCCTCTATGCCTTATACCAACAGGTCCTTTCTTTTCTCCTTTTTTCTCATGCCCTAGCTCTGAAATTCCTCATTTCCGCAATGTAATTTCGATTTGATCTGATCTTGATTCCGCATGTTTTTTATGGTCATTAGATGTTGATTTGAATTTGAAATTATTGATCTCGCATTATGTTCTGTTGTTGATCACATTTTGGATTTGGAAGAGATTGTTTCAGTGGTTTCGAGCCGTCGGTGCCCTTTTTTTGGATCTATGCCTATGATTATTTATTTTGCTGAATTTGACTTTTTAACTGTTAGTTTGTGGTGTGAAGTTTATTTAATTGGTATTTTTGCACTGTAAGAAAACCATCCTTTATTGAGTTTTTTATTGATTCACAGTCACGTTTTTCTTTTGAGTTGCGTGACCCGTGCTTATTAGGAAGTAGGATGTGTAGTGAAGCGGGATCTTGTATTGGGATCGGGACATGTACGTCCGGGAGCCTACTGGTTATGAAAGAGTGAAAATAATTAAAATAAGATAACTATTTTTGGGGGTTATCGTCTTGAATTCTAACTTGCATTGCTCCCAAAAATGATTCTTCGGGACTGAATTTGATATGATTATACTATTCCACATGGGATCTTGTATCGGGCTTGGATCATATACATCAGGAGGCCGACCTTTTTTTTTTTTTTTTTCTTTTCTTGGGAAACCTGTATATGGCGATGCCAGCTCCAATTTTATTGATAGAAAAGAAGGATTACAAAAAGAGAGGGATAGGGCCTTACCTCCCAAATTTTACATTAGTGCCTGTAACCTGTTCAAAAATTAAATAAGGAATACTAATCCCCTTATGAAATAAACCAGCAGAAATATAAAACTATAAAGAGTTCTAAGCAAATATAAAACCAGTACAAGTTCAGATACAGGTAAAATCAATATAATAAAATATAACATACAACTGGAGAACACTTTCTGGAAAATGAACAGGGAACAAGTCTGAAATCTCCAAAACCAAACTTGTCCTGTTGTAGTTAACTTCTAAGCCCTGTATCTAGTTGGGATTCTTTAATGAAGAAGAACGGTGATTGGATATCTTGAGCCTTTTTTGCAAGCCAGTCAGCTGCATTGGATTGCTCTCTCCACACATGACTGAGCTGCCTTCATGCAGTAGCTTTTTTGCCTGTGAAATATCATTCCACGTCCCCTTGAACGTTTTTGGATTTCAGCCACTTTGAGATCACCAAGGAGTCTGTTTCCATCAACACCTGTCTGAAATTGTAACACCTGCAATGCTCAAGGCCTTTGATAAGTGCAGTTAATTCAATTAGTTCAATGGACCTACGTTGTGAGGGAAATCCAAATGATCATATCATTTTACCATTACAAAATTAAGTGGGGGATATTTTCTTGAATTTTACGTTAGACTGCTCCCAATGGTGATCCTCGTGGAACTGACTCGTGATATGATTATACTTTCCCACATCATTTGTGAGATTTGAATTATGGAGCTTCTCCTTGTGCTGTTATTAATTACATCTCAGGTTTAAAAGAGAAGATTCTGGTGTTGTTGAGCTACAGGAGCCGGTTTTTGACGTGTGTCTATGATGATTTGTTGATCTTGTAGCTGAGTCTGACTTATTAGTGTAAATTTGTGGTATAGGGTTCTGTCAATTGGTTTCACATTGTGAGTGTTTTGTTGTAAAATCAAGTTCATTATCGATTCATAGTCAGGATTTTCTTTTTTAAGTTGCATGATCTGTGTTTACTAAGAGTTAAAATTTTACAAAAAGCAAGCAGTAGATGACAAATCCAGTCTTTTAACTATTTACCCAAAAGAATTCCAGTCTTTAACTATTTCGAAGAGCTGTCATGATTAAGTTATGTTTCGCTTCTTACCCGGAGAAAGATGATCTGAAAATTCCCAATCTTGGTCCTTCACGATCGTGTTGGTATGTCTTTCCAAACAGATGGATGTCTTCTTGAAAGGGAATGGACTTTGATTTGTACCTGAAGTGATCCTGCTGAACTTATATTGATATGATCACACTTACCACATCAATATAAATTAATATTTTTTAAGATATTTTGGTAAGAACTATTCATGCAGCCTCATGGATTTTGTAATTTGTGTGGAAGGAAAACCTAAGGAGATATTACTGTCTGTCTTATTGTGTGATTTCATGGTAGTGGCTCAAATGGATCTGCTTGGCAAAGCTATATTCTCACTCTTTTGAGTTTTGATCATGCTTCTTCTGCCTGCACTGCAGGCCACTGTAGGGCCTTGTAATGTTCCAAAACCAAGAGGTTGGAGTCCTGTTGAGCTAAGTAAATGGACTAGGTTAGTATGCCAACTCTTGTACCCTATCCTGTAATTTTCTAGTTGCTATGCTGTAAAGTTCTGTAGTGACAGAAGACTCTTGCAGTTTGTCCACATATTTTGATTCCAATATCTTCTTCTTCTTCTTCTTCTTCTTCTTCTTCTTTTTTTCATGCAGCTGGCATGGACTAGGGAACATGGCCTCTACGGAAGCAATGAGGTTGTTTGTGAAAATATTGGAGGTATTGTGGTCAATCTTTATTCTGCACGTGTCTTTGTGACGAGCTTTGTTTTATATGGCTCCTCATTCTGGTTTTTGTTATTGTAGGAGGAAGATCCAGGTTGGTATTCAAGAGCATCCAACTCTGTGGCAGAGCCCACTGTAGATGTTCAAGATAGCGTGAGTACACTTTCTGCTTTATGAACAGCATTTCTACATCCTCGCAAAATGTACCCTTTTGTGATTGTCTGTTTGTCTTTGGTTTAGTCATGCAGTAGATCATATCTGAAGATTTTGTTTATTTATTTATTTTGCAGTCAAAGGGCAATTTCAACTAGATAGTGAGCTATATCTTCATCAGGTGGAAAATTAGAAACCCCTAAGGGGTTGACCTAGTACTTAGGGCCTAAACCCACTAAGAACATTTTTCATGCCTGTGCAGTTATGGGTCTGTAGGTAGCTGATGCAATTATAGCTGCTCCTCTTTGTTAAAGAAAAATGAAAAAAAAAAAAAACCATTAGAAACCTTTTTCTTTAGGCAAGAGGAGCCTGGCAATATTAAAGCACTCCTCTTTTTAAGTGCTATATTATCTGCAAAATCTGCTGTCCACTGCAATTTTTCAAATTCAGTCAGTACATGAGATGACTTATCCAAGCTCAACATTGTTCACATCGTCACTTTGCATGATCTAGGGAAGGGGAGAAAAAGAAAAATAGAATAGAATCTTGGGAGTTGTCCTCTTTACAACTGTAATATCAGTATTGTAATTTGACGTTTTGATCATTTGATGCTTCCAAATAAGTCTGACTGCCTTTCAAATAGTTATAATCTTCTATTTTTGCTGTTTACAGCACACTGCAAAAGTTGAGCCGCTGATTGAGAATGGAACCGCCGCTCCTGAGGCAAAGACAATTTTAGTTGAAAATGGGATCCAGAATGATACTCAGGATAAAGATGATGTTTCAGATGGTTTAGGTTCAATTGTTGTCTATGATCAATGGATTTCTCCACCTATATCTGGTCAACTTCCAAGGTCCCGCTATGAGGTATTGGTTCCTGTCTCTTTAGTTACTTTGTATGCCCTTTACTAAATCCATATCTTTGCTAAGTTAAGTGTTTGATTACTACAGCATGGAGCAGCAGTCATTGGAGACAAGATGTATGTCTTTGGTGGGAACCACAATGGCCGTTACCTTAATGATCTCCATGTAAGCAGCGCTTCACATGTATAGATATAGTTTTGTTAGGTATTTCAATATCAGTTAAGCTGAATCAGTACATTCTGCCTGCATCTCAAGCTTGTTAAGCATAAGGATATATTTTTTTCATGTTCATGTGAGTATATTACATGGTTTTTTGATTACCTAATCTGATCTTGCGTTCTCAGAATTTTCCATATTGGTCTTCCCTAATTAAAGGAAAAATGCAGGTTCTGGATTTGAGGAGTTGGACTTGGTCCAGAGTTGAGGCAAAGTTTGCAGGTGATTCGTCAGAATCACAACCTTCTTCACCATTGATTCCTTGTGCTGGTCATTCCTTGGTAAGTAAGGAATCAAATCTGCCCTTTTCCTTTCTCTTAGGCTGAACAAAACATGCCCACACTGTATTCCATCATCCACAAGATATGTTTTTTTTTGGATGAATCCACAAGTTATGTTTGTTTATGCTGCAAAATGTTTTACTATTGATTGTTCTCCTTATTGTTTCAGATACCTTGGAACAACAAGCTTCTTTCAGTTGCTGGACATACAAAAGATCCTTCTGAAGTCCCACAAGGTATGCATCTGATTGTAACTTGTGATAATATTCTGGAAGATTTGTTGCACAAATTTGATGAGTCAATGGACATGCTGGAGAATTGATTTAGTAGGAAATGTGGAATCTACCAAAACTAAGCTGTCTACTTGTTGGAAGTGTAGAGGTTTATACTTTGTTTGAAATTGTACTTGAGGTTCTAGAATTGTCACAGAATGTTAATGATGTGTAGGTTGTTTATTCTGTCCATGGTACTCCGGATATCTGTTTTTGGTAGAGAATCCAATCAAATATCAATTTGTTTTCATGACCTCTATGTTTCTGTGGAGACATTTGTCTTTTGAGCTGAAATTACATATCTTTTAACTCATCTTTACTTTCCTATTAAGTTTCCATAATTTTTTCTGATGACAGTTAAAGTTTTTGATCTGGAAACTAATACATGGTCAAACTTGAAGACATATGGGAAAGCACCTGTAAGTTATTTTCTTATTTGAAAACTTCCCTTTTGTTTAATAGAAAAAATTTATCCTACTCAGTAGAATTTAGCATGTTATGCTACTTAAGAGAATATTGGTTGCTGAGATATGAAACTTGAACCAGTATATGCATTTAGCATGGTATAAAAATGATAAGGCAATTTTTATTGGGTGGCTTTATTTCAGTATCTCAGATTTTACTGATGCTGCCTTTCCATTTAATTCTGCTCTTCAGGTGTCACGTGGAGGTCAATCTGTGACTCTTGTTGGGAACACCATTGTAATATTTGGTGGTCAAGATGCAAAAAGATCTCTCTTAAATGATTTGCATATACTTGACCTAGAATCCATGACTTGGGATGAATTTGATGCTGTGTAAGTTGATTTTTTATATTGCAAGTTATGGACGGTGCATTTCTTTTTTGGTTTAAAGAGATAGGATATTAAGTTGTTGACAACACTTTCCATTTGATTGAATAATTTGAAGTGCTCCCATTTTAATGTTGCATTTCTTCTGGGGGCAGTTACATTCTTGGTCTTGTTATGGAAATATAGTTGGAATTCAGATGACTCAGTAAAATCAAAATCATATGCTGCATTTAGTTTTTGTTCATGTCTTTTTGTTATGTGAAGCAAACTGGAAAAATAATTCTTAATTCTCTTTTTTTATTAATAGGAGTATACATGACCTTTTATAGTATAACAGAAACCAAAAAAGGAAGACTAAATCATCCTAAAAAAGGAAATAATCATACTAATTAAATCCCTCCAATCAAGTGATTTTCACTAATTTCTTCTAAGATAATTACAGCTTCCTAATCTATTCTTACAGCTTGTAAAATTAATATTTACAACTTCATTACATCTCGACACTCCCCTTCAAGTTGAGGAGTAGATGTCTTCGATTCCCAGCTTGAACAAAAGGTCATGAAAGCTTGAACTGTTCAGCCCCTTTGTTAGACCATCAGCTAATTGACGTTTTGATGGAACCTAGGACACACACGCCAACCCTTCTAATTTTTCTTTGATGAAATGTTTGTTAATTTCAATATGCTTTGTTCTATTGTGCTGTATGAGATTATGAGCAATATTGATAGCTGAATTCTTGTTGCAATGGAGCTTCATAGGACCTTCTCATTTAATCTTCAAATCATTCAAGATAATCTTCAGCCAGAGTAGTTCACACAATCCTTGTGCCATTGCTTTGAATTCCGACTTAGCTGATGATCTTGCCATTACGTTTTGCTTCTTGCTCTTCCATGAAACCGGGTTGCCTTCAAGAAAGACACAATACCCCGTAGTTGATCTTCTATCTACTAGAGACCCTGCATAGTTAGCATCGGTATATGCTTCTAGAGTAAGAGTATCATTCTTCTTGAACAAGATCCCTTTTCCTGGGTTCCCTTTTAAATAATGCAATACTTTATAGGTAGCTTGAAGGTGAGGTTTTCTTGGATCATTCACGAATTGACTGATCAAGTTAACCGAGTGTGCAATGTTAGGCCAAGTGTGAGCAAGGTATATAAGTCTTCCCACCAATTATTGGTATATTTGTCAACAATTGCTTCTTCTTTAGCTTCTCCTAGCTTATGATTTGGATCCATTGGGGTAGAAATTGGCTTACAACCAATCTTCCCTGTCTCTATCAACAAATCAGTCACATATTTTGTTGAGATGTAAAAATCCCTTGCTTGGAATAGGCTACCTCAATACTAAGAAAATACTTTAGTTTCCCCAGTTGTTTGTTCTCAAACTCCTTGACTAATTTCTACTTCAATTCAAGTCTCTCTCTTTCATCATTTCTAGTTATTATGATGTCATCCACATAGACTAGTAGAGGAGTTACTCTCCTTGTAGGCGAATGTTTAATGAAGAGTGTGTGATCACCTTGGCTTTTTTTGTATCCAGACTCCTTCATGACTTTTGTGAATTTTCCAAACCATGTCTTAGGAGATTGTTTTAACCCATAAAGAGCCTTTTTCAGTTTGCACACCTTATTACTTGCGTTTTCCTTGAAACCAGGTGGCATGTTCATGTATATTTCATTTTCTAATTCACCAATTGAAGGAAAGCAAAAGTCTCGTGATAATCAACTCTATAAGTTTGAGTATACTCCTTAGCCACCAATCTTGCTTTGTATCTTTCAAGAGATCCATTAGCCTTATATTTCAATGTGAAAATCCACTTACAATCCATGATATTCTTCCTCTTGGTTTATCAACAATCTCCCAAGTCTTGTTCTTTTCTAGTGCATTCATCTTCTCCCTCATAGCATCCCTACATTCCCTTTTTGACAATGCCTCAAAAACAGTATTTGGAATAGCGATGGTGTTCAGACTCATGATGGACTTTTTGTAGGTTGGGGACAAGTGTTTAAGGGAGACATAGTAAGATAGTGGGTAAAGTGGTCATTTTGTGCACTCTCAGGTATGTTTTCTAAGAGCAATGGGAATGTCCAAGTCATTTGTTGGGTCAATAGGTGGCGAGTTAGGTCTTACCATGATGTTAACGCTAGAGTTTGAGTTGGAAGCTTCTTGATCTCCACGGCTTGAGTAGGAGGAATTTTTGGACTTGCACTTGTTTTGGAGTAGATTCTTGAGTTTGCACTTGTTTTAGAGCCTTTTTCCTTGAATATACTTGAGGAAATTTTGGGTAATTATGAGTGTCAATGGTTGGTTCAAGGGATGGAACGGTGGCTCAAGCAGGAGATGACTTTAAGGACATAGTGCGAATAGGTGAAGGAAGGTCAAGAGGGTCAAAGAAATCACAAGGAGGACTATCTTCCATCATTGTAGTCTCCCTCCAAAGAGAGGCCTTGGAGAAAAAAGTTGTATTTTCTGCAAAAGTGATATTTTTAGAGATGTAAAATTTTTTGGATGAAGGATGGTAACACTTTTACCCTTTTTGAGTGGAAGGGTAACCATGGAAAACACATTTGATGGTTCGGGGGTCTAACTTGCCTCTATATTGGTTGTGGATATGAACAAAAGCAATGCACCTAGGTGTGAGACCATTAGAGGTTCTGAAATGTGGGTAAAAGGTTTTGAAAATTTCTATGGGGCTTTTGTTGTCTAGAACACATGAGGGAAGTCTATTTATTATGTGTGTGGCGGTAAGCACAACCTCTCCCCAATAGAACTTAGGAACATTCCCTTGAAAAAGTAGTGCTAGGGTGGACTTAAGTAAATGCCCATTTTTCCTTCTGGTTACCTCATTTTGTCAGGGTGTGTTGACATATGATGAATCATGGATAATGCCTTGTGATTGGAAGTAGGGTTATAAATACGGTTGAAATAATTTCTAGCATTGTTTGTTCTAATGCTTTTGATTTTAACCCCAAATTGGTTTTGAACCATTATGTTAAAACTTGGTATGACTTGACTAACATTGGACTTTTGTTTAAGAAGAAAGAGCCGCCATATAACCCGAGTGCAATCATCAATCAAGGACACAAACCACCGAGCTCCAGATATATTAGGTATAGTTGAAGGACCTCAAATGTCATTATGAATTAAATGAAAAGGATAAGTACCTCTTTTATTGCTAATAGGAAACGATATATGAGTGTGTTTTGCCATCTCACAAACATCACAATGAACTCAAAAACATCCAATCCATAAAATAAATTAGGAAACATGACTTTTAAAACCCTCAACGAAGGGTGACCTAGACGTAGGTGATGCAACCAAATTACATCTTTATTTGAGGAATTGAGAAAAGACATTGAAATATTGCTTGGGGATGGTTCAATGTGATAAAGGCTCGCTTCTTTCCTTAGCAAGTCCAATCCTCTTCCCTGAGCCTTGGTCTCGAAAAACACAAATAAGAAAGAAAAAAAGTGGCATAACATTGAAGATCATGGGTAAGTTTTTGGATGGAGATGAGGCTGGCTAATAATTTTGGTATATGGAGAACATTTTTGAGGATGTGGGTAGGTGTAATATGTATGTTTCCAAAACCGGCAATAGTAGCTAACATACCATTGGCTACTACAATCTTTCTACTGCTCGGGCAAGGATTAGGAATGGAAAAATTGAGATGTGGGGGTCATATGGTTTGTGGCACTAGAGTCAATTATTCAAGAGTTGTGATAAAATTTTTTGAGGCATTCATATAAAAAGAAAATGAAGGATTACCTGAAAGAGCCAATGAGCAAGCTCTAGAAGGCTTCTCAAGTGACTCCAACAAGCTCCTGCAATAGGTTTTTCCTCGGGTTTTGAATCCCCTGCCATGTGTACTTGAGGCTTCTGTTGTCCTCCACGAGTTCCCCACTCTCAACTTGGAGGCTTACCATTCAGCTTCCAACACTTCTCCTTTGTGTGCCTTGGTTTCTTGCAATAGGTGCACTAAAGGTTGTCCTTGTTCTCTTTCCATTGGTTCTCTCTTCTTGTTTGTTTGGAAAAATCACCTTTTCCTTTCTCTTGGTGATCTAGTCTTATTACAAGGGCTGAACCATCCACGCTTTGAGGCTCCAGCATGACATTCCTGCCACTTTCTTTTGCTCGAACCGGCGAGATCTTTTCTTCCAGAGATGGTGTGTCATCTTTGCCAAGAATTTGAACCCTGAACTGATCAAATTTAGGATTCAAATCGATAAAAAAATCATAGACATGATCCTTCTGTATAAAACTCTTTAAGATAGTTGCATCATCAGGGGATTTCATCTGAAAGACTCGATAATGATTGAGTTCCTACCATAGGTTTTACATTATATTTACATATTTTGTGATAAATTTATTACCTTGTTTTGTGGCTACTGTTTTTACCTTAATATCATACACTTGGGCAGCGTCACTAGCCTTTGAATATGTGCGATGAATGAATTCCCATATCTCCTTTGCCGAGGCCAAAAACATGTAAGTTTCACTAATTGTGGGCTCCATAGAATCCCATAACCAGGACATTATCATGGAGTTCTTTTCATCCCAAGCTTCAAATGTTAGATCCTCCTTTGCTAGTGATGCTCCAAGAAGATGATTAAGTTTCCCTTTGTCCTTGAGGTATGTGCGGACAAGTTGCGACCATTTGAGGTAGTTCTTCCATTGAGTCTATTGGAGGTTTGAATATTCTGTAATTCTCCAATTTTCTAGGCATTATTGGAGTCTTCGGATGTTTTAGGGCTATTGATAATTTCAGACATGATGACAAAAAGTGATGTCCAGCAATTAAGGTTGATAGACACCAAAAAAAAAGACTAAAGAAAACCAGCTATGAAGGCTGAAAGAAGGCAAAGAGAAACCCTAGGAACGAAGCCTAGAGCTTCGATACCATGAAGCAAACTGAAAAAATAATTCTTATTCTCTTTTTTTTATTAATAGGAATATACATGACTTTTTATAGTACAACAAAAATAAAAAAGGAAAACTAAATCACCCTAAAAAAGGAAATAATCATACTAATTAAATTCCTCCAATCAAGGGATTTTCACCAATTTCTCCTAAGATAATTACAGCTTCCTAATTTGTTCTTATAGCCTATAAAATTAGCATTTACAACTTCATCACATCTTGACATTATGTGTAATAAATTTGGTGTTTTCGGCTATCATTGTTCTTAGTTTCGTTGCCCTTGGAAATATGAAATCTCTCTTGTATATTGCCTATTTGCTGTCCACAGGGGTGTTCCTCCTTCTCCAAGGTCAGATCATACTGCTGCTGTTCATGCAGAGCGCTATCTTCTTATTTTTGGTGGTGGTTCACATGCAACTTGTTTCAATGATTTGCATGTCCTCGACTTGCAAACTGTAAGGCTGTCTCTAACATGCGCTTTATTGTCATTCATCGAGGGAAAGCCTCTTCATTTCCATATATTGTTTCCTACAGATGGAGTGGTCTAGACCCATACAACAAGGTGAAATTCCTAGTCCACGGGCTGGGCATGCAGGTGTGACGGTTGGAGAGAATTGGTTTATTGTCGGTGGTGGCGATAATAAGAGCGGTATGAATCTATATTGTGATTTATCATGCACTTAGATGCTCTTTTCTGTAGTTTCAAACACACCATTTTATGACATTAAACTGTCAAAAGGGAATGGTCAAGCATAAAATTGTACTTATCAGAAAAAGAATTTTTTTTTTGGCTTTATACAAGGTCCATTGTCAGTTGTCTGTGTTAGAGTTTTTGTTCTTGGACACCTTTGAACTGAGCTTTGAGATAACAGTTTTTACATTGAATATATAATGACCAGGATTAGTGCCTACTGGTTGCTACCAAAGATATACTTATCTTGCCATAGTCACATAATCAATCTTCTTTTTCATATCCTAATCTCATTCCTAATATTGATGTCTTCCTGTCAACTTCTTCCAGGGGTCTCAGAAACTGTTGTTCTTAACATGTCTACATTAGCTTGGTCTGTTGTAACTACCACTCAAGGACGTATTCCTGTTGCTAGCGAGGTAAATCTGTCTTTATTCTCCATCCATTCATGATAAAGGGAACAATAATTTTCTATTTCCCTGACCCTGACAGTTTTTTTAAGTGGTGTCTACAAATGGTGGCATTATTGCCACAGGGACCATTCTGGCCACTATAGCAGTGGGATCACTGTTTTCTTCTCTTTGTATCTAGGGTTTGAGTTTGGTTGTGAGCTCCTATAATGGTGAAGACGTTCTCGTTTCTTTTGGTGGGTACAATGGGCGCTACAACAATGAGGTGAAGTCACATTTTGTTTGTATTTGTTCCTGTTCTCCAATAGCTCTTGTCAGTTGATGTTTAACATCTTTGGTGTTTCGTTAGGTTAATGTTCTTAAGCCAAGCCACAAGTCAACCTTGCAATCAAAGATGATAGAGACTCCTGTGCCTGACAGTCTTTCTGCTGTGCATAATGCTACAAATCCTACAAGAGATGTAGAGTCTGAGCTTGAAGCTATCCAGGATGGAAGAATTAGGGAGACTGTTGTGGACAATGTTGATTCAGATGAAGTGGTATCATATTTTGACTTTATTATCTTTTTTTGTCCTAATAAAGTAATGTGAATTTCTTTTAAAAGCAATTCTATATGCTGAAAATATAGGGAAGAAATTATAAGCTGACACACTTATTTATGAGACGTACTACTTGAACTATAGGGTAGCATTTATGTGTTGAAAGAACTTATCCAAAAAAATTTATGTGTTGAAAGAATCTATGTCTGATGCTTTGCAATAGAAGAGTGTCAGTGTCCATCCTTGGTCTTTTTTGTTGTTTTGTAGTATGCTTTGAAGTTGATTTTTGTTTTCATCTTCACTGATACATGACTTGTCATTGGCATATTTGCATACCTAACTTCTCTGTTTCTTTTGGTAGAAAACAAAATTTGTGGAAACTGGACCACAGCTCTTAGCAACCCTCAAGGCAGAGAAGGAAGAATTAGAATCTTCTCTTAATAAAGAGAGATTGTTGTCTCTTCAGCTAAAGCAAGATTTATCAGACGCTGAAACTCATAATTCAGACCTGCACAAGGTACAGAATTTTCATATATTTCACAAGTATGCTGCTTGACTGGCATTTTGGACTTACTTTTCTATTCTTGTCCTGGAGTTTTCTGATGTTCTATTGCATACCTGTTGCAGAATGTAGGATATGTTAAAGATGCTAGTGCAACAATAGCTTTTCCTAAATCTGACATTTCACCCAATAAAACAATACCTTTTTCCTGTTATTATCCAAGAAGGGTTTTTCTTTTTAACATGAAAGTTAAGAACAGCTATGGGGATCTTGAGGGTAACCGTTGGTGTTTCAGGAGGGGGGAAATTAAATCTTGTGAGTTTAGTTTGAAACTTTTTTCTTGACGTTCCAGGAAAGATTTTGGAACATTTAGACCACTGATAGAAAATATCTCCTCTGGCTCCTAGCATAAAGCATTCTGAAAGTGGTTAGAGGGATCTAAACATAGTTGCTGTTGAGTTTGGTTCTTAAAAACCACTTTAAATTAGGTAGATCAATTTATTCATCATTATACAAGTTTGCAGTTATATTGGATATATATACTTCTTGATACAGTTTTGAAGTTAAATACCAACTCCTTAAGAAACTTGTAGATGTAGGTATGTTTTTATATTTATACTTTAAAACTTCTTCTCAAGTGAGGACTGAGAAATTAATTGAAGCCCATAACGTGAAATTAATTAACTAAAGTTCCAATGGCAATGCAGAGACTTGAAACAAGTCCCATAACCAACTCATCCAAAAGCTAAAACTCGTATATGTAGGGGTAATTTTGAGCCAATAGTTTAGTAGGTGGGGTTATAGATCATGATGACTGAGGATGTTGTTTCTTTTAGTTTCTCTTTTCCAGCCAATCATCATGTCTTCTAAATTGATGCAGTAGTAGCGATGAATCCCTGTTAATCATCACTTCAGCTGAGATATATGCGATCGATCTATTTTAAATCTTTCAATGTATTATTAATGTGATGAACTGCTCCTGCAGGAACTTCAATCTGTGCGCGGTCAACTTGCTGCTGAGCAGTCAAGATGTTTCAAATTGGAGGTACTCAGTGACTTTGGAATGATTTTTTTCCCCTATTTTTATTTTTTCTTTAATTTTGCTTCTGCTTACCAGCATCTTATATGCATGGTGTCGTCATTGTGCTGATTGAATCATTTCGATAGGAAACAGTAAACCTTGAATGCAGATGGAAAATTTTGATAGTAATTTAGAGAGCAAAATCACCTTCTTTCAAGTGACAGATATGTGGATTAATATAGCAGTTTCTTGTATTTTGGGTAAATATAGCAGTTTCTTTTTTACCAAGTACTAAAAGCAGTTGATTGGTTTCATCTTGCAATTGCTATCGATCATCAACTGATGATGTTAAGCAAATGTATCTAGTTTGGTACTCAAGTAAGGATTTGTTTGGTTGCACCAAAAAAATCTTGTCCTCATTCCATCCACTCTACACTTACAGGTTGACGTAGCAGAACTGCGGCAAAAGTTACAAACAATGGAGACATTGCAAAAGGAGCTGGAGCTTCTGCAGCGACAAAAGGCTGCTTCTGAGCAAGCTGCCTTACTTGCAAAGCAGAGGCAGGGTTCCGGTGGCGTGTGGTCTTGGCTTGCAGGAACTCCCCCAAGCCCAAAAGGGGATGATGCCTGAAGATTGTCCAACATAAAATTGAATCAGTTCACCATGTGTGTCAATTTTTTTTTTCTTAACCCTGTTCTTTTTGATGAGGCGAATAAATCTGAAGCATCCATAGGCCTTCCCTCGCCCGTTTGCATCTGTTGGGTGTAAAAATAGTTTTATAGTCACAAGGGCAGCAGGGGTAATATTTTATAAAATAGCGATTCTTTCTTATATTTGTATCCAAATAGTGTAGAATATGAAGTATAGGTTATTTAGGAAAAATATATTGGGTTGAGAAGTTAATAGATTTTCCAGTTGATTATCGATTGTTTGCAGATAGTTTTTTGAAATTCATCATTGACATTCTTCAATACGAATTAATACTGGTGTTTGTCTTAATCTATAAGTGCCTGGTGTAAGTTTACAGTGTATTTCCCACTCTTGAATATGTCCTAACTATGATGGTCGAAAGCATAAATAAGTAACAATAGTAGGACTTATAACACATTATTAGAACCTTAAAAGCACTATCTTTACAAACAACTTAAAATCGATTTTGATAATTCTAGGGCATAAAAGTTGTAGAAAAGACCTTATAAGATCATAAAGGAGACCATAAAGCCTAGCCTGCAAGGAATCTTGAATAAAATGTGAAAAAGCAGAACGTAATGAGGTTTGACTACCTTTCTAGATCGATTATTGTTCTTCTTTTACTAGAAACCCTTTAAACCTTTTCCTAACAATTTTTTTTTTAATCGTAAACCGTATTAAACTCACCTTAAACCTTAATTTGATACAAAAACCAAATTAAAAAATAATTTAAGATGAGTTTTTCAAATATTGATTGAATAATTTTGAAATAACTGACCATAAGTGTTAATATTGTATATCTAGCCTTAAATTGTTTAATGTGTTTTGGTTGTGCGTGCACTTGGTAACCATTTTGAATAAGTGAATCACGAAATCTGATTAGATTCAAATTGTTACCTCACCACATGCGACATTTTCTTCATCACCATTTCTTAGTTCTCTTAGATCATGTCCTATTCCTTCTTTGATGTCTTAAATGAAATACTAAAATGGATCAAGATCCTTCTATTATGAAAAATTTTATTTGTGAATCTAGATTTTTCTTATCTTTCCACAAATAACACAAACTTGAGGGAGATCTCTTATTCACCATACTTTTTTCGACAATTTTAGCTTATAATAATAATTCTTCTTTCTTGGTCTTGTTGAACAGATTTTCATATATAAAAAAGGTTATAATCCTTTTATAATCAAATCATATTTGATTGAGATTTCTTACCTTAGAAATTCATCAAAAACTTGCTCAATAATAAAAGAGGGCAAGGGGTTTTGGCATTATTGAGAGATAAGGGGTAGAGACAGTTGTGTTTCTTTCATTGGGTTTTCAAGAGATGGGTGTTGTTCGATTTGATATGATTTGTCTCTTAAACTGAACTAAACTGTATATTATGGTTTAATTTTTTTCCTAAATCGAACCTAATCTTATGGCTTGATTCATAATTTTTTCAAATATAAAAAAATAGTTTGGTTCACCCTTCAAACCATTTTTACAATTGTTATTAATTTTTTTATATACAAATAAATAATCTATAAAAAATGTAATTGACTTTAAAAAATTTTAATTTATTAACATTTCTTTAATATCATTTATTATTTTCAATGTCTATTTGATATATTTAGGGATGTTTTATTATCTTTCTCAAGATAATTATAATTTCTATATTAATAAATAAGTAAAAATAAAAAATAAAAAATAGTAAGTTACTTGATAAAAATCAAATAAGAGGAATAATTGAATAAGTAATATGAAATCATTTTTTTAATCATATATTTTTTAGATTTTCATTGTCATTTTCTTTTTCTTTACTTCTCACTATTTTGTTTGGTTCGAAACAAAATGGTTCGGTTTAATTTGGTTTGATTTAGTGTAGTTCACGATTTGATTAGTTTTTTTTTTTGCCCCCCTTGAGGTTCAATATTTTCTACCTAAACAACTTGAATTAGCGGTCTTCATACAAAAAGAGCTAGGGCCAAAATTATTAGTTTGCACTTCACTTTAGGATATCTTGAAGTGTATTCCAAAATAAGAAAGTTTAGAGTAGGATTCTCAAGCCTCACACTTTCTTAAAAACAACAAAGACAACGAGATGAACGATTAAACCTTTGAGTTTAAGGTGTGATATCTTCGTATGCAATATGTTAGATAAAGCTATTACTCGCTATGGTCATAGCTCACGCAATATGAGATTTATTTCAATTTTTTTAAGTGTTAAAAGACTTAGATAATGAAAATAAAATAAGTATAGCTTCTTAAAATCCTATGTATCAATTGACAAAAGCACGTGGAAAATTAGCACGAGTTTGGATTTAAGGTGTGACATTGTATTATAATAATGCATTTATTTTATTATTAGACTATGATCTAAAGGGATACAATGAGTCCTTGGACAATAATCAATCCTAAGTCAAGAACCAATTCTCATTAATTTGTTTTGAAAAAATTATAAAAATATTGTTGAGTTTTCTTAATAAGTTTTAATAATAACAAAATGATTACTAGTATATAGAATATGTTTTAGGTGCGAAGAACAAAAATGTACATTCCTACAGACACTTATATAAACAATAATGTAAACACCCCCATTTTTTCCTCTAATAATGGTCAATTTACAACCTTTTCCATTTTTTTAATTTTTTCTTCTATTTAGTAGAAATAAAGGAAAATATTGAAAAAATAAAATAAATAGGAAAAATGTCCCAACTTTGAAAAATAATAGTAGAAATAATAATAAAATGGGTTAAATAATTTTTATAAATTTTTAGAATTTCAAAATAATATAAAATTAATAAAAAATGGCCATGGATATGTATAATATTTGCATAGAATTAAACTGAGAATTGGGCTAGCCCAGCTAGTCCGGACCATGGCCTAATGCACACGCGGGGGGTGCGAGGACGCAGGATCAAATTGCGGGGGAGGCATTTCTGCGTTTTGCAATTTTTCGTATTTTCCCAAGACACATGTCAGCAGGCGATTGGACGGAGGGAGCGCACGCGCTGGGTGCGTGATCGTCTTCAACCTCCGTCCGAAACAGTCATCGGCTGCGGAAAATCCAAATCCAACCGTTTTGATGCAATTTTTTTTGCACAAATTCACTAAATCTTTAACTGAATTAAGATAAACATCATCCAATTAGAATCAAATCGCAACAAAATCGAAGATTTGCACAAATCAAACCAAATCGGAAAAGATTTTAATCGAAGATTTGATTCGTCCCAATTGGAGGAAATTTGAGCTTATCCAGCTCAATTTCTAATGCCTACAAATAGAGCACGACGTGGGGAAGTAAGGGCACCGATCAGAAGAGAGAAAAAAGAGAGAAAACACATAGGTTTCGACGATCGTTGGAGTTCCCACACCGCGACCGCCGATCAAGTGCCAAACCACTACCTAGAGGCGATTTTAAAGAAAACCACTACCACCATTAGGTCCCTCATCATCAGAAGCTTCGGAAATACCCTCCAATCGACAAAAACGGATGTCGGAATGTTGCTCATGAGGACATTCGACAGCCATCGTGATCCAACCCGCACGATCCGACCCGACCTGGTTCGACCTGACCTGACCCGCGAACAACGACCCGTACCCAGATAAGTTGATTTTTTGATTTTTTTAATTATTTATTTTTTGTATTTATTTATTTATTTTACTTATATACTTATTTTATTATAAATTTATAATCCTAAAAAGTATAAATAATAATGTTAGGGTTTTAATTAGTTTTTTTTTTTTTTTAGAATAGATATGTTTAGTTTAATATAAAAATAATAAATAATAATAAAATAAATAAATATTAAATAATTAGTTGGGATAATAACATGAATTAATAATAGATCATTTTATCATTTAGAAAAATCCTTTTTTCAAAATAAATCCAAAATTGGTTTTTCTTAAATAATTTTTTTTTAGAAAATAAAATAATAAAGTTTGGGCTTAGATTTTTTCCAAAAATTTAAAAATGATAAAAAATGTAAACCCGACGTATTTTCATAATTAAAAATTAAACCAATCCATTCAAGCTTTTTTTATAAAAAGCGAACTACGGCTTGTTTGATCCTGAATAGCAGGTATGTAGGCAATCTTATGTGGCAACTCTAAAAAGAAATAAAAAAATCATTTTTCAAATTAGTATGAGTTGTTTTAATATCCTGTTTTAATATGTATCCAAAATAATAATAATAATAATAATAATAATAATAATAAAAATAAATAAATAAATAAATAAATAAAATAAATAAATAAAAAAGAAAAGATATCGGAATACCGTCCACATTTCAGAAGAATAAGGTGATAATTTTAGGGTTTTAATAGGTTAGCCCCCCGAGTCGAGAATCTCTGGTTTTTCTTTTTTCTTTTTCATTTACAAAACATAAAAAGAAGAGATTTTGTCGACCGGTTATTCAAATCAGAATTAATCCACTCAATTAGTTTTAATTCAATAATTTTTCCCAACTTCAGTTGGATGACGACTTCAAGCAAATAATAAAATTCCTAATTAAACTCGAAGATTTATATTAGGTGAGCATAGGATCTAATGTAAATCGGATTAGGAATATAAATGAAAAATAAAAAATTAAACTCGACAAGTAGTATACAGACACTTATCTAAACGATCTCTTAGATGTTTAACTAGACATTTATATAAACAGTCTGGTAGTTTGTTTTGTAAACTTTTGATTATATATGTTCTTATACAAGTCTAAATTTATGAGTATGAATTATTTATAACATTAGTTTACAAAGTTTTTATATACATATAACAGATCAAGTTAAGACTGTTGCAATCGAAGAAGAACAAGATGATGATAAGAATAACCAATATGGTTATCAGTTGAAGACCATTTGAATAAAAAGGAATTTTCTGTTTATAATTGTGACTTATCCATTTGAAGCTGTTGAAGAGCCAAACGAAGATAAACATCAACCAATCCAAGTTGAATCTATTCCACATCGATCAGTTTAAATTTGAATTATAGTTTGAATTTTTCAAATTACAAAAAATGCAAGGATATGAACATTGGAAGGCTTAATGAATGTTGGATGCAATCTATCAATAGAATGAGGAAATATATAAAAAATAATAATTTAAGTTGAAGAATATATAGAGAACAAAAATGAGATACAAAGATACAAGATACAAGTAGAAAGAAAAATACTTAAAATAGAGCAAAACAAATTTTCTTTGTTTATTCGAGCTTAAATAAGAGAAATTATATTTTTCTTAATTTTGTAAAGTTATCTATTATTTTTGTGTAAAGTTAAGTATAATAAATTAAGATTACAAAGTCTTGTAGTCTGTGCTTAGCTAAGGAAAAACGCTAGAAAGATAGAGCAACAACCATTGGTGATTGTAACAAGTTCTTAGCAATTGAAATAGAGGAACAAACAGTGTAGAAGACCGAATCCCTAACAATGAAGCTGGATGAGAAGATGTACTCAATAAGAGGAATCTCTATAAATTGCTGCCTTCTTTATTTTCACTATACAATATATTTGTTTATTTTATTATTGCTCATCTCGTATAATCTTCATCACGATAGAAAGTTAGAAAAGTTCTCAATTGGATCAATTTGATAAAATTTCCTTTTGCAAACAATTCACCCTCCTCTTGTTTACCTTTTCGGGACCTACATTTGGTACATATAAGAGTTGATCAATGGCCAACAACATAATTAAAATTACATCTAATCGTATACCATTCTTTGATAGAACTAATTTAAAATATTGAAAATAAAGGATGGAAACTTATATCAAAGCAACTAATTTTGATTCATGGGAAATTATTTAGTATGGAGATCAAGAAATCATTCTAATTAATAGTCCGATTCTAGCTAATGAAGAAAAGGAAAAGGCTGAAGGTAACAACACAACTAAGAATCTGCTTTCAATGAGCATATCTTAAATTGTGTTCGCAATGATTTCATCATGCGAATCTATAAAAGAAATATGGGACAAGTTGTGTGAAACATATAAAGGTGCTGTAATGATTAAGGACACCGGGAGAGGAGCAATGATGCAAGATTATGAATTATTCAGATTTCAATTTGGTAAAACAATATCTGATGGGTTTAATAGATTTACTTTAATTATTAACAAAATTTTTTTACTTGGTAAAAGGTTTGATAATGGTGAGCTTGTAAGGAAAATCTTGTGAATCTTGCCAAGTTCGTGGAATTCAAAGATAAATGCAATTGAAGAAGCTCATAACTTAGACAAACTGACTCTAAATCAACTTCGAGAAAAGCTTCAAGCATATGAATAAAAATTGAAACATATGAATGATCAAGAGAAAACCAAAAGATCCATAGCATTTAAAGCTACTGAACAAGACATTACGATAAAAGAAGGATCGGACAGTGAGGAGGACAATGGTGATATAACAATGTTGGTTCGAAGATTTAAAAATGCATTTAAGAGAAAAGATAGACGCTTTAAACGTTTTAAATGTTTTTCAACTAATCAATCTAAGTTTGGTACTAGAAAAACTTTTAAAGAGAAAGAAGAAAGGGAAGAGAAAAAGAAGTAAATAGTTTTCTTCAAATGTAAAACGTTATGACACATCAGATATGAATGTCCTGTGTTGATAAAAAGAATGGAGAAATACAAGAAGAAACAAAAAGCTTTAATTGCAATATGGTCATGGAGTGATCTTGATAAGTCAGAAGTTAATTTAGACACTAGATCAGACAATGAAGAAGAAGCAAATTTATGTTTCATGGCATTATCTAAGGTATCTTTTTAATCTAATAATGATATGCCTATTAGCTTTAGAAAATAAGTTAAACAAATGTTAAAAGCTTTATCTAAGGCAAATGAAAAGATTAAAAATTTAAGAAATAAAAAAGAAGCTATATGTCAAACTAATATGTTATTAATAGATGAAAATGATATTCTAAAAAATGATACAAAAGTGTTATATATAGATAATAAAAGCTTATGAGAAGCACAAGATATGTTGACTAATGAAAATAATGCATTAAGAAAATATATTGTAGATCTTAATGTAAGAATTAATGAAGTTTCAAAAAGTTTAAGTTTTAGGTTTACTAAGTTTTATGAAAGTGATGAAAAACTACAAAAATTAATATCATCATAAAGAGTAAGTAACTCAAAAGAAGAGTTGAGATATAATAAGGCCAAGTCCTTAAATCGAAGTGAGAAAACTATTTTTGTTAAAGGCAAAGATCCAATAATTAAAGATAATATTAATATGAGTAAGAAGGAAAATAAAAGTATAAATATGAGAGAAAATAAATTTGTTAAACAAAATGAAAAGAATATTAGAAAGAATTCTAGACAGTTCTTCAAAAAGTATTTCAGACAAAATTTTAGACAGTTCTCCAGACAATATTCCAGACAGATGTATAGAAAATACTCCAAACGATCTTACAAAAGGTATTATGGAAGCTATGCTAGAACATATAACCCAAGAATGGTAAGAACATATCAATATCAATGGAGACCATATCAATATTAAAAAGCTCTAGTAAGATCTAACATTTATGCGTGCTATTTTTGCAACAAATATGGACATATAGAAAAATATTGTTATTACAAAAATAATAAGCTCAACCAACAACAAGTAATAAATCAAAACAATACAAGCTTGAATTTGGGTAGACCCAAGCTAATTTAGGTTCCTAAGAAGGTTTAATCATTTTCTTTGTATGTGCAGGAACACGAAATAAAGTGAAAATGATTATAGTACCTAGATAGTGGGTACTCATAATAGATGTTAGGGGATGTTTCGTTGTTCACAAATCTAGAATGGAAAAATGGAGGCTATGTCAAATTTGGGATGACAGTAGAGGAAAGATAATAACAATTGGTACAATAAGTTTCCCTTTAGTACAATTGAAAATGTTTATTTGGTAAGAGGTTTGAAACATAATCTTTTAAGTATCAGTCAACTTTGTGATAAAGGTTACAAAATAATTTTGTAAAAAAACAAAGTAGAAGCTTATGATTAGAATAGAGAAAAACTTTTTGAAGGATTTCGTTATAAAAATATTTATATGGTTAAACCTTCAAGAGTAGATGTTGAACAATGTTTCTTAACAGTAAATGACAATTGCTTTATTTGGCACAAAAGGCTAAGACATGTTAACTTTTCACAATCAAAAAAACTTTTGAAAAATAAACTTGTTATAGGATTATAAAAAATTTCTTCTAGCAAAGATATTAAATGTAATACTTGCTTGAAAAGTAAAATGGTTTCAATATCTCATAAATCTAAAAATGTTATTTCAATAAGAAGACCTTTAGAACTTCTACAACTTGATCTTTTTGGTCTGACATGAACCTTTAGTTTAGGAGGCAATAAGTATGGCTTAATAATAGTCAACGACTTTTCATGTTTTACATAGGTTTTATTTCTTAAACACAAGAGTGATACATTTGATGCATTTAAAATGTTTTCAAAACAAGTTTAAAATGAAAAATGTTTATCAATTATAAGTTTAAGGACTGATCAAGGTAGAGAATTTGAAAATGAAAACTTCCTTAAGTTTTGTGAAAAAAATGGAATAAAACATAATTTTTTAGCTCCCTATACTTTATAGCAAAATGAAGTAGTAGAAAGGAAAAACGAAGTATTTCAAAAAATGGCACGAAGTATGCTAACTGAAAGCAATGCACCTAAATATTTAAGAGCTGAAGCAATTTCTACATCTTGTTATTATTTTAATTATGTTTATATGAGACCTTTGACACAAAAAACCATGTATGAAATCTACAAAATTAGGAGGCCAAATGTGTTATATTTTTACATATTTAGGACAAAATGCTTCATCAAGAAATCTAGGTAGAATCTCAATAAATTTGATGAAAGAGTTGATGAAGGAGTTTTTCTTGGTTATTTGACAACTAGTAAGGCTTTTCGTATTTTTAATCAAGTAACTAGATTAGTTGAGGAGTCAATTAATATTAAGTTTATAGATAACTCAATCATGGATGATAGTGATAATATATTAAGTAAAAAGAATAGATATAAAAATTTAAATCATAAAAAAAATCTACAAAATACTACAAGAGTACCTATTGAACAAAAAATAGAGGATAGACCAGACAGTTGAGTAAACATTCATCCAGACAATGCACCAAACAGTAAGTTAGATAGTCATCCAGATAGTGCATCAGATGGTAAGGTAGACAATCATCTAGATAGTGCACCAGACGGTAAGTTAAACAGTTATATAGACGGTTTACTAGAAGGTACTACTAAACCTATATAGAATAAAGTTGAATATTCTAAACCTTGAGGATTTAAAGCATATCATCTACTAGAACAAGTACTTGGTAAAGTAGATTTAGGAGTCAAAACTAGATCAAAACTACCAGATTTAGAAAACCAATTTGCTTTATTATCTGAAATTGAATCTAACAATGTAAATGAAGCTTTGACAGACATTTATTGGATCAATACAATGCAAAAGGAAATAGAACAATTTCAAAGGAATTAGGCATGGACACTAGTTCCTAAACCTAAGGATAAATCTATTATTGGAACAAAATGAGTGTTCAAAAATAAGCTTGATAAGTAAGGTAAGATAGTTAGAAATAAAGCAAGACTTTTAGCAAAAGGATATTCACAAGAAGAAGGTATTGGTTTTGATGAAACTTTTGCTTCGGTAGTTAAATTAGAACATATTAGACTATTTTTAGCTTATGCTTGTTATAAAGATTTTTGACTATTTCAAATAGATGTAAAAAGTGTTTTTTTAAATAGATATATCAAAGATGAAGTATTTGTAGAGCAACCTCTAGGATTTGAGGATCTATTAAAAAAATATTATGTTTTCAAATTATAGAAGACTCTTTATGGTTTGAAACAAGCTCTTAGAGCTTGGTATTGAAAGTTAAGTAATTTTATAACAAAAAATAACTTTTCAAGAGGAAAAGTTGACACAACTTTTTTTATAAAACATTTTGATAGAGAAATCTTAGTAGTACAAATTTATGTAGATGATGTTGTTTTTTGTTTTACTAATGAAATATATTGCAAGAAATTTTTAAAGTTGATGCAGGTTGAATTTGAGATGTCTCTGATGGGAGAACTAAACTTCTTCCTTGGATTGTAAATCAAGTAGACTTCTTAAGGAATATTTATACATCAAGAAAAGTATGCTAACCAAATGCTAAAAAAATTTGGATTTGAAAATATTAAAGGAGTCGCTACTCCTATGTTAACTTCAATAAGGTTAGATTCAGACATTTTAGGCAAAAAGATACATGAAATACTTTACAAAAGTTTAATTGGATCCTTGGTATACTTAACTGCTTCTAAACTAGACATTTTATTTGTTGTTTGTGTATGCACTAGATTTCAAACAAGTCTAACTAAAACACATTTAACAGTAATAAAAAGAATATACAAAAATATATATTTTGTACTACAAAATTAGGAATTTGGTATCATAAAAAATCAAAATATTGATTTAATAGGATATTTAGATGCTGATTGTGTAGGATACAAGATTGATAGAAAAAGTAATTTAGGATCATGTTAATTTTTAGGAGATAAACTAATATCTTGGTCATCTAAGATGCAAAATTTTGTTGTCTTATCAATAGCTGAGGCAAAATATGTTCCTATAGGAAATTGTTGTGCTAAAGTATTGTGGATTAAAGAACAATTGTGTGACTATGGATTTGTGTGAAAATATCCTAATAAAATGTGATAACACGAGTGCTATTAATCTCACAAAAAATCTAGTTCATCAATCAAGATCCAAACATATTGAAGTGAGACATCGTTTTATAAGAAATCATGTAAAAAATGGAAATGTTAATCTTGATTTTGTTAGTACAAAATTTCAATTAGCTGATGTATTTATAAAACCATTAGATAAAAATAGATTTGAATTTAATAGAAATGAAATTGGCTTATGTTTTCCTATATGGTATTTATTAAAATACTTTTTTCTGTTCTTTAGTTAATTCGAATAATCTCAAAAAGAAGGAAAAGGAGTATTATCCTCTTAGCCATTAATATCTCGTGTGCTGGGAACTTTTCCCAAAAATTACTTTTTCAAAACTAAAGATTTAAAATCTCCCTCTCACTCACTCTGATCACTTTAAGCATTCTAAAACTTCTAAACACTCTCACTCTCACTCTCTCTCGACCCCGAACACTTTCAATCTCTCTTTTACTCTCTTTCTCTCAAACCCTAATCGCTACTCATCATAATGGCACCAAGAAAATCCACAAGGACGACCGAAATGCAATCAAAGGCCAAGAAAAAGGACACAAACCCTATCGAAATTCAAGACAAGGAGTCTTCTCTGTCAAGACATTTTAGTCAAGAAAAATCACAAGAAACACAACACAACGAACAGGAAAAACTAGTATTTAGCAGCAGTTTGGAAGAACCTGTTACAAAAAGTAGTACAAATGGTGAGCTAGATATTCAACCAAACACCTTGAAAAGGAAGAAAAAGATATTGCCTAGAAAACAATTTTCTTGGAAATTTACTCCATTCAAATGAAAGATTGTGGATTGTATGTTTATGGATGCTGGATATTTGATCAAGAATGGATTTCATGTGGATGAAATTTTGGACGGAATAGGTTGTAGAAAATTGTGCAATCTAAGATACACAGTCTTCGAAGAAATAATTGCTGAGTTTTATGAGAATTTAGATACCTGAAGAAAAGATAGGCTAAAATCGAATGTATGCGAACAAAAAATTGAGATAACTAAGAGCGATATGATTTAGAGTTTAGAACTAAAAGACGAAAATGATGATGAAGATGTTTTGAACATGAATCAATTAGAGATGTTTCAATATCTCAGTGATCGCTATGAAATTGAATCACAACGAGACATGCTCGTTATTCAATTTTCATTGCTAATTAGGATGTTGCATAAGATAGTAAGCTCTTGTGTTCTGCCTAAGATAGGAAGCAAAACATGCATATCGATAAATGAGGCAAAAATAATTTTAGGAATAACTAAAGAAAAAAGTGTAAATATTGTTGACAAGATTTTGAGAAAAGGAAAAAGAAACCTTATGGAAAATTAATCATGTTTCTTTTAAAAGAGAAACGGATAAGATTACTCAAAGAGGATTACATAAGATTTTCGATCAAGAAAATAACAGAAGGAATTCTTCATCACATGAATATTAATGTTTGGAAGAAAGCATGGTTTTCTAGAGATTGTAGATTGTGCTATTTATATGGATCATAGGCATTCAAGAAGAGATATTTATGAATGGATGTCCAATATAGAAAAAGGAGTTATCTTCAAAGAACAAAAGAAAGTTGATGAAGAACAACTTCTAAAGAAAGGAAGAAAGAGAAAAGGCAAAGAAAAGGAGGTAAGGAAAGAAAAGAAGAAGCAAAGACAAGATGGTAGGGGTAATATGAAGATCAAGGATGAACCATGAGTAGAAACAGACTGTTCTACAAATAGTTCTGTAGAAGGTATACTAACATCCCCTACTCCTAGGAAGAATGATGCTAAAGCTAGAACGAGTAATGAAGTGATAGATCTGAAAAGTAGAATTTCTGATCTAGAAAACTTTGTAAAGAAAAGTTTCTTAGAGATGAAGTCCTTCATGGAGTCAGCCACTACTAAATGTAATGAAGAAAAATTTGAAGAAGAAATTCCATCAACTACTACCAAGACTAGGGATGGTTCTCAAAAGACACCTGTTCAAGAAGATTAGGAAGATTTAAATGAAGAGGATGGAGATATTATTCTAGTGCATGAATAGAATTTGGAGAGTCCACATGCACATCAAGAGATTCGTCAAAGTAGAGGAACAAATATTCTAGATCACACGAAGCAAGAAGTAACCAAAATCAATGTTGAAATTGACCCTACTCATGAAACTGCTCAAGAAATTGATCCTTATCCTGAATTTGTACATGACCAAACCAAAATGAACCCTCTGTTGAACCAACATCTCCTATAGTTGAACTAACTAAACCTCAACTAGCTCAAGTTTCAGTTCCAACCTAACCCAATCATGATCAAGCTATAAAGGAATCTAAAGAAATCCTAAGGAAAATAAGGAAAAGAGTAAAAACTATTCCCAGGAAGGCTGTAAAACCACAAAAGAAGAAGAAGAAGTAATTTTTTCTTTTAAAGAATTTTGCTGATCTTTATTAGTTGTCCATTAATTGTTTTACTTTCGAAGACCTATGTTTTCTAATTTCAAACTGCTAAATGATGCTTCCTACTCTCTAGCTACTGAAAGATGCTTTTTGATTCAATTGATGATGCTTTCTGCTTATCTGTTATGTGATCATTGATTCTTATTTAAAATTTATATCATATGTTAAGAGGGAGCATTATATTTTATTTGTTCGATAACAAAAAGGGGGAGAAGGGATAAGTATTTTGTGATAAATTGTTTCATAAGTATTTCATCTAGTATATGAAATTTATCACTTGAGATAGATTTTGTTATCATAAAAAAAAGGGAAGAATGTTAAGTTTTCTTAATTAGTTTTAATGATAACAAAAAGGTTATTAGTGTATAGAATATGTTTTAAGTGTGAATAACAAAAGTGTTTATTCTTAAAGAAACTTATACAAACACTTATCTAGACACTTATTCAGATAGTTTGTTAGACGTGTCACTAGATGTTTAACTAGACCTTTATATAGATAGTCTAATAGTTTGTTTTATAAAATTTTGATTATATATGTTCTTATATAAGTCTAAATTTATGAGTGTGAATTATTCATAACATCAGTTTACAAAGTTTTTATATACATATAATGGATTAAGTTAAGGCTGTTGCAACTAAAGAAGAATAAGATGAGGATAAGAATAACTAGTATGGTTATCAATTGAAGACCATTTGAATAAGAAGGGATTTTTTTGTTTACAACTAGACTTACCCATCTGAAGCTATTGAAGAGCCAAACAAAGATAAACGTCAACCAATTTAAGTTAAATTTGTTCCATGTTGATCAATTTGAATTTGAATTACAGTTTGAATTTTTCAAATTACCAAAAAATGTAGGGATATGAACATTGGAAGGCTCGATGAGCATTGGATGCAATCTATTAACAGAACGAGGAACTATATAAACAAAATAATTCAAGTTGAAGAATATATAGAGAACGGAAACAAGATACAAAGATACAAGTAGAAAGAAAAATACTCAAAACAGAGCAAAGCAAATTTTCTTTGTTTACTAGAACTTAAATTAGAGAAATTATATTTTTCTCATTTTTGTAAACTTATCTATTATTTTCGTATAAAATTAAGTCTAGGAAAGTAAGGTTACAAAGTCTTGTAGTATGTGCTTAGCTAAGAAAAAGGCTAAAAAAAAACAAAGCAAGAGCTATTGATAATTGTAACAAATTCTTAGCAATTGAAACAGTGAAACAATTAATGTGGAAGATTGGATCCCTAGTAATGAAGTCGGATGAGAGGACGTACTCAACAAGAGAAACCTTTATAAATTATTGTCTTCTTTATTTTCATTGCATAATATATTTGTTTATTTTATTATTGTTCATCTCATATAATCTTCATTACGGTAGAAAGTTAAAAAAGTTTGATTAGATTAATTTGGTAAAATTTCTTTTTGCAAATAATTCACTCCCCTCTTGTTCACCATTTTGAGACCTCCAAATATGACTCTCTCTTTTTTCTTTTTTCTTTTTTATTTACAAAACCATGACAATTGCCAAATGTTAATATTAATTAGGAGATAAGTCTGTAAATTTGGGTACAATCGAATCATGACAACCACCATTTGTTAATTAAGACGTGATCCATCCACCACTCTTAAAATCTAATGGGTCAAAATCACATTTTACAAATTATGACTTGTAGGGTTTCAATCAAAACTAGTTCGTGTTTTTTAATTAATAATAACAAATGATGGCAAAATAAATGTTATGGATATTATCAAAATGAAAATATAGATTGCTTGTTTATAAATGCTTTGAAGATATTTTTATAATTTTCCCATTCTTCTTACAAAATTTTGGGAAAATTACAAATTATCTCATAAACTTTGATCTACTTAAGCTTTTAAATGTTATAAATTATTTTTTTATATTTTAATAAATTGGTAATATAAAGGATATTGGTTTTTTTAGTTAAAAAAAAAGATAATAAGTTTAAAATTTAGGAGCATTAAAGTATATTTTAATAATTTTAAAATAATGTTTCTATACCTAGATTAAAGTTTGGGAAAGAGGAGGGATTGTTTATAAATATAAGGAATATTTATTAATTTATTAAAATTTAAAGTTGAAGTATAATATTTAAAAGTTCAAAAGATGCACACTTAGATAAAAAATTAAGGAGTCCAAGAGGGTATTTGGAGACTCGAATGATTAAAGCCACTTTTTCTTGTTCTTCCTCGCAATGCAATTTCAGCCGTTACTTTTTCAGTAGCGTTGCTCACATTGGCATTCTTTTTACTTTAACTTTTTTTTTTGTCTCATAAATATAAATAAAATAAAACTTATTTATTTTAATAGTATATGTACATATTCACTATCAATTTTTTTTATTATACTGTCATTACTAAAATAATCTTGTAAAAACTATAGGTATCGGTATAAAAATAATTGTAACATGAGACCCCCAAATGCTATAAAAAATGCTAAGCAACTTTATTTAAGAATTTTATACATTATTTGTCATGATGGAAGGAATCAGGGGAAAAAATATGAATGGAAGAGTATGAGAGGAAAGTAACACAGGAATATTTTATTCTTTCCTAACATGATTGGATAATAAATGAAAAAAAAATGAAAGGAATTTTAATTATTACTAGAAACAAAATGAATTGTAATATATAAAATTTCTATTATCTTTATAAAAGAATAATAAGAAAATACAAAGATAAGGTAAAAAAGAGATGAAAAGGAAAACCAAATATATATATATATATATATATTTTACTATTCCTTCCTCCTTCTCTTCAGTTTAGAGGAACACAAAATCTAATAAGTCTAGAGAAAGCTTTTTCTTTTGAACTTATTCATTTCTTTTTGAAAATTATTTAAAAAATTTTCTTTTTAAAATTCTTTTCCTTCTAATTTCTTTCATCATTCCAAACACATGATTGACCTATCAAGGATAATATTGGAGAGTCTTGGAAAGTTATGATGGACGTCCTTACTAACTCATCAGCTTCTTTGAGGACAAAAATTGTCTTAATTGTACAGGTAAACCTTTGAAAAATAATCTATAGAATTAATAATAACAGATGATGGTAAAATAAATGTTACGTATATTATCATAAAGAAAATCTGTGGATTGCTTGTTTACAAATGCCTTGATGAAATTTTTATGATTTTTCCTTTTTTCTTATAATTTTTTTTGAAAAAGAAATTATTGGAGACTTGAATGATTAAAGCTACTTTTTCTTTGCTTTTCCTCGCAAAGCAATTTCAGCCGTTACTTTTTCCTTTGCGTTGCTTGCAATCACTTTTTCTTTTCTTTTTTTAAATTTAAATTTTTTGTTCTGTTTGTCATATATACAAAATAAAATAAAACTTATTTATTATGATAGTACATGAACATATTCATAATCCATTTTTTCTATTATAGTGTTATCACTAAAATAATCTTGCAAAAACTATAGGTATTAATATAAAAGTAATTACAATATGGACTCACAAATGTTATAGAACTTTATTTGAGATCATTTAGCATGATGAAAGGAATTAGTAAAAAAGAAATATGGATGGAAGAATATGTGAGAAAAGAAATATGAGAACATTTGATTTTTTTTCTACCACAATTGGATAATGAATGGAAATAAAATGAAAGGAATTTTAATTATTATAGAAATAAAATGAACTATAATATATAATAACATTTGATTCTTTTCTACCACACTTGGATAATGAATGGAAAGAAAATGAAAGGAATTTTAATCATTATAGAAATAAAATGGACTATAATATATAAGAACATTTGATTCTTTTCTACCACACTTGGATAATGAATGGAAAGAAAATGAAAGGAATTTTAATCATTGTAGAAATAAAATGAACTATAATATATAAGAACATTTGATTCTTTTCTACCACAATTGGATAATGAATGGAAATAAAATGAAAGAAATTTTGATCATTATAGAAATAAATGAACTATAATATATAAAATTACTATTATACTCTATAAGAAAATGAAAAAAAAAAAAAGGTAAAGAATGGGTGGAAAGGAAAACTAAATAAATTTTTTCAGTTTCCTTTCCTCTTTTTCAATTTACAGAAAAATAAAGTTTAATAATTTTATTTTAAATTCATTCATCTCTTTTTATTTCTTTATCTAAGGGAAATTATTTCAAAATCTAACCTTTTTTTTTTACTCCTCATTTCTTTCATCATTCCAAACACATGATTAACCTCAAGGATAATATGAAGAGTCCGGAAAGTTATGATGGGAAATCCTGACTAATTCATAAGCTTCTTTAGGGATAAAAATTGTCTTAATTGTAATGTAAACTTTTGAAAAATGATTTATAGAAATGAACCGTAAAGGTCGATTTTCAAAAATTACGCCTGAGTTCTACTTTGACGAGTGAGAGAGAGAGAGAGAAAACATTTCTCTTGGAGTGAATACTTTTCTGTAAATAAACACATGAATATATGACATTTTTTTTCTTCTAAGAAATGAAGAGCAAAAGTCAATTTTCAAAAATGATGCTCGAGTTCTCCTTTGACTGGATAAAACAGTTTTCCCTGAGGAGTTTTTATTTTTATTTTTTACAAATAAACACATCAATATGTGATAAATTACATTCAATTTGATTTTTAATGGTTTTTAAACGGTTCTGTTCACATTTTTATAAAATTAATTCAATTTTTAATTTTATTATTGAATTATATATATATTAAATAACTATTGTTGATTATTATATATAAATTAATAATAAAATTAAAAAAATATCAATTCCGTACAAAAGAAAGGGGGAAGAAAGGCTAAAGAAAGGGCATTCACACTATGAAAGGAAAGAAGCAAAACAGAAAAGATATGCCACCCTCGTCTCGTATTCTCCCGAATGTTCCTTTTATGTTTCTCGAACGCGCCCTGTTTTCCACTTTTCCTTACATAGGAAGATTCCAAAGATTAACGCAGATAAAACAGCATCACAATCAGATTAATCTTCTTTATAATTTATTTCTTACGATAAGATGATGAAAGCCAAAACCTGAAAACACGTCTCTTACGCGTAATCCACTAATGGTAACAAAAGCAGCCTCTTTAATCAAATAAATATAAAAATATCCTCCATTAATTTAATTTGTCTTTATCAGCATATATATCTCTCTCTAAAATAAAACCCAAAAAAAATAATAATAAAAGGAAAGGAGAAGAAATTTTTTAGACCTTTCATGATCGGCCCATTATTTTAGCACAAACTATTCAACGTCAATTTTACTATTTAATTCTTTAAATTAAAATTTATTATTATATAAATCAACAGTAAAAGGATAAGAAAATTCCAAAATTCGTTGCACACTTGGAGAAAGACGAAAGGAATATAGAGCGGTTGGCAATTTGCCATTAAAAGCACACGCCGTTTTCGTAATTTAGTGATTACTATTTAATCTATCGCTTTCCTCTCTCTTTCCTCCCAAAAACTTCCATACCTATAAATACATACCCACAACACAATACCACCCTTGCATTATAATTCATAATTCCCAATATCCTCCCTTCATCCTCAAAAGTTTCAATCTTTACATCATCAAAACCTAACCCACTTCCCAATTTCTTACCTCTCTTCTCAAGATCCAATTCAATTTTCTTTTTCTTTTTAATTTTAATTTCCAAACCCCAGAAAGAAAAGTTCAGATCTTTCTCTTAATCGCTACATCCGATCGACATGGAGTATAGGCCCCTGGAAGTTACTGTAATCGCAGCCAAGGACCTAAAGGTCGTGAATTTACTCACCAAGATGGACGTATACGTCGTCGTGTCGATCTCCACCGACCCAAGATCCAACCAAAGAACCCCCACCGACAAGGACGGCCACTCGAATCCTAGATGGAACTACGCTCTCAAATTCACCCTCCAAGAACCGTCTCTTCAGTCCAACTCTCAGACCCTGGTTTTCTCTCTCTTCTCGGACCGCGCCCTCGGCGACAAGCTCATCGGCAACGTCCACGTCCCGCTGAAGGAACTGCTCGATGGAGACACCCAAGAACGTAATCCTAGGGGCAGAGTCGTCACTTACGGTGTAAGAACTCGATCCGGGAAGATAAAGGGCGGTTTGGAGTTTTCGTATAAATTCGGAGAGAAATGTGTGGTTGAGGCGCCGAAGGCGGTGGAAGAGCCCGTGACGGCGTACCCGGCAGCATATGCCGCGGCGGGGCCTAGCTATGCTGGGTATTACCCTCCGCCGCCTCCGCCACAGCCACAGCATGGGGCTGTGCCGTATCCGGTGCAAGGGTATAATGGGTATCCGAATTATCAGCAGCCGGGATATGGGCACCCGAATTATCAGAATCCGGGATACGGGTACCCGGGAAACGTGAAGCCGCCGAAGAAGAGTGGAGGAAGTAAATTCGGGTTAGGGTTGGCTGGAGGATTGTTGGGTGGGCTTTTGATTGGGGATATGATTTCGGATGCTGGTGATGCTTATGAAGCTGGTTTAGATGATGGATTCGATTTTTGAGTTTTCTCTTTTTTTAGAACACACGCACGCACACACACAACACTCTCGTATAGTCGGATATATTTGGCCGCTGAAGCATGATTTTGTTGATACGTCATGTTTGGATTAGCGTGAGTGATTTTAGTTTTATTTGCTTCTAATGAATGTAGTTTTATGTTATTCTTATGATCTTCTGACTCTGACACTTAACAACATCGTAAAATCACCTCGGTGTAATCATATCAGTATATAGTTTAAAAAACAAGTACGATTTTCTCAATCCAACAGCCCGCCGAGCTCTAGTAGCTTAATATATGAATGCTGGTACATCAGTTGGGTGTATTAGAATCGATCTTTACACAGTTGTAACGTATGAAGTTGGAAAAATTAAAAAAAAAAAAAAATCCATGGATCCAAATTCCAATTAGATACAGGTTCCTAGTCAGGGCCGCTGCGTCTTATCTTATAGTTTTTGATACGTTATGTGCATTTTCAATACGTAAACAAATATATATATATTTTATTGCTAGCCAAAATGAAAAAATGAGTATGGCGTTGCCCTTCACTTGCATTTGATAAAGGACGTAAAAAAGCATTCCCCACCTTTTTGTCAAGTGAAAAAAAAAAAAAAGCAAAGAAAAAGAAAGGATGGCGAAGAATATGATCCTTAAAGCCGAGTTCAAGGAGGATGGTTGGTACTCTTTCATTTCCTACCTATCTTTGCTAACCCATCCGCTTTCCCCTGATATCTCAACTATTATTGTGTGATGAGATAGTGTTTTGTGCTGTACGCGCATCTTGCTAAATTTTATTATTATTGAAAACAATCTCAAGAATAAATTATATAAAATCAGGTTTCTAAAACTCGAATTTAAAATGTACAGAAATTGGGTATTGAAAATTCGATGTCACTATTCACATTAAAATTAGATGTCCAATACTCAATTTTATCAAATGCAACAAAATTGAGTCTTCAACTTCAACTCCTGATTTTATATTGGCTAAAAGAAGTCAGATTATAAAAATTTGATTTTAAGTGATATAGCTTTTGGATTATTTTTAGATGTGATATATTTTATGATTTTTTCTTTTACCTAGATATTAGATTATAATAAATCTAAAGCTAAACATTAAATTACAAAAATAAATATTTAGACATTGAATTATTGAAAGAGGAAAGTACAAGTACTTTTATGTCATGTATGGTTCATATAATGATCTTGAATGGAATGGAATGATATTAGCAATAGAAAATATCAAATCCATTAGAAGCAGAATGAAATGGAATAATATAGAGTGATATTTATTAAAATTGTCATTGATTCATTATTGCAATAAATATACATCAATAAAGTAAATAAATCATTTAATTAATAAAAAGAATGAAATTAGGATTTTACTTTTTAAAAACCTTTCTAAATATAAGAAAGAGGAGAATGGTTCTGAAATCGCAATTTTATTCTATATCAAATTTTGCATATCAAACATGACAAGTTTTATCCTAGAGGAAAAGAACTAGCACTCTGAACTCAAGTAAGATACTTGCGAAATAGTGATTTTTTTTTTGCTCTTTTCTAACTCATAGGTCATGCGACAATGTTATAACATATGCAATTTACAGTATATTTGAATAGTAGCAAGCAGCTTAGAGAGAGGGAAAGGAAGAGAAAAGAATTGAAGGAGATAAAAGATTCAAGTATTTAATTCCTTCAAACACAGAAAATGAAGAAAAAATTATTATTAATAAGGATTAAAAGGTGATATAATATCAAATTATTAAAATGCCATAAGAGTTAATAATTTAATCGAGAAAACTTTTAAACAATATGATTAAGCATAGCCAGAGACAGAAGAAGGGGCTGCTTGCATACGCATTAAGCCTTTTGTTTGAATTTCGTTCCATGAGAATTCTTTTCTTTCTATAATTTTTAACTGAAGATACATCCGATTTCAATAAAATCAAAAGTCTAATAGGAGGGAGGAAGGAAAAAAAAAAATTCATCATTTTGAGCAAATTGTACTTGTATTGCTATAACATTCGCCTCTCGTGGACAAACTCCAAAAGAAATTTGTTAAATTTACCAGTACCTGAAATGCATCACCTTGGCCCCGTGCGCGACAGCCCTACCCGGCGCGTCGCCTTGCATGCAACCGAAGTACTACTACTGGCGGTAATAGATAGCTCACTGAGTGATGATTGATGCAGCCCCTACCTTTGAAAGCTGAAGGAAGACAGTGACCTCAATTATTCCAGAGAGAAGGATCATGGTGCCCCAGAACTGTAACATTGAGCAATAGCATCTCCTCGCGTGCGAGAGACTTCTATTTCAGCCGTCATTCTCGGCTTTTATGAAAGAAAGCAGCTGACAAATTTAACGGGTGTTCTCTAATGAAGCAATCTAATTAAAAATAAATAAATAATAAATCGATTTAGCAAATAGTAGCTTTACTTCTATAGTAAAAAATAATAATAATAAATAATATTAGAGGAATGCATTAAAATAATGCCCATTTCAAAAGTAAAGCATAAAATAATGCTGATGGAAAAATTATCATGTAAGTACGTTGCACAGTATATACCTTAAATATACTAAAAGTGTATTTAATGTATAAGTTATCAATATAATTTCTCAAAAAGTTGAATACGCATATATTATGCACCTAAATATTCTCATCCGAAAAAAGAAAATAAAAATCATCGCGTCCGGACAATATCTATGAGTATACAATTGATAATATTCGAGATTATGTCAAGATCGAATAAATGCCTATATAAATATTATTTCTTGGAGCTTAAACGATTCTCAATTTTTGACTCGTTTGGTAAACGGATTATGAGTTTTAAATCCAACTTGACCCATCAGTATCACGAATTGGTAGGCTACAAGGAAGATGCTAATATGCCGAATATGATTCAAAATGACTCGTGTCCATTCGTAACATATAAAGCAACAAGACTACTGCCACCTTTTAAAAGTATAATATATTACAAATCATTCTCTCTCCATCTCTGCATTAAATAGGTAAAAACAGAATCACATAATCTTGTTGAGATAATCAATTCTCTCTCTCTTTCTTTTTGGTTAGTTCATCGAATCTAACTTATTTATAATTTTTTTTTAAATCTATCCCATCAAAAAATTATATTCATACTACTTGATTGTAAAGATTTTTTAGTATTTACACGGCTCTATTTAAAATAATATTATATTACATTAAAGTTGGAGATTACAATTTCAATAAGCTCTAATTTTACATAGCAAATTCGGAGCTATTAAGTTTTGCAGATATGGAGATTCTCTAGGACACATCATGTGCATATAGTATCGTATCGTCTCGTCCTTCATGTGACAGTAACGAATAATGAGCTTCAAACGGTTCTTGACACCATGAATGGAGGAAGAAGGATTAGAGAGGTAAAATAAGTGGTCTCATTAGGCTTTTGCATTGCATAGAGGAAGTTAGAACTTAAGCCATTGAGCAATTTTTCATGCTAAGTTTTAAATGGAGTCTCCTTGTAGGGAACTAATGTTATTTATAGGGAGATATGGTTGATGACCACCTTGAGATTTCTTTGATAATTTAAAGTCTAAATTGACTAAATTATGCTCATGAGAAATGTGAACTTTAAAAATGATGTATAAATCTAAAGGGCCAAATAAAATCCGGATGGATAGATTTGACCCAATATTCCAAACAAAATTTTGGTGGATGGAAGCTGAGCTTAAGAGTCCATACAATATCTTGATTGATACTTAAGCCCCAGTGAACTAATTTAAATAAGCTATATTTAAGCCTATCAATCCAAAGCTATCTAAATCATTTTAAGTTTGTGTTTAATTATTAAAATCTTATCAAGTAATTCAATAATTAGTTATGTTTACAATTAAAAAAAATTATTTAAACTAGAAAATATTACCAATAAAAGTTGCTAAATAGGGGAAATGAAATTCATTTAACCGGTCTGTCTTTATGAAAATAAATGCCGCATTGATTATAATTAGTTGATGAGATAACTTAAACATAAAACCAATTTTAAATTGAATTAACTTAATAAGGAAAATAATGAAAGTAGAACTCATAGTTACATTGATAAGAGAGTACTTACATTGTTTTTTTTTTTCTTGCTATGAGCAATATGTTGGTTCCAAAAGTTGTTACCAATTAATAATCTATTAAGGGTAAGTAATAACCTTATTGTATAGGGTATTCACAATTACCATACTTGAACAGATAAGTCCTAGGTTAGTATTGAGGGTTGTGAGGTAAGTTTTGGGTAATATTTTTTTGAAACTTGCTTCCAAGATATAAGTTTTAGGATACTTTGTATCCTATATCTTGTAAATTCTATAGGATACAAGTTATAAGATGTGTTTTAGCGTGTACCTTGTATTTTTTACCTTATACCCTATATCTTGTACCAAATATGTTTTAGTGTGTGGTGTTGACCATAATCACACAAATCTAAAAATCATTTTCTACGACTCTCTGTTACGATCAATAAGGCAAGTGCACCTATCGATTGTAATAGTATAGAATTATGTTCAGGTATCGTTTCCTCAAGGATCAGCAAATACTAATAATAACTCTAAATCGACTATCTAACCACACAAATTCGAGAGATTTAGCTTAAATTAAAAATACTTAACAAAATCTAAAGCAATTAAAACTAACACGATAAATTAAAATCACTAAATTTAATACTTAAAAACATACCCTACCCTTATTACTCCTCTAATTATCATGTAACTTTACCCTTTTTATAAATCAATTAACAAACAGTGGTTATCTCTAAACCGCATAGTATCTAACACTAAGCCAATGTTCTTCCTAGATTCATTAGCTCCTAACCCTAATCGCATTGATAAAGATTCCTCTTTTATCAAAAATCGATTAGAATTGCATTAACACGCTTGAACCCTCAATTAGATCGAATTATCTAATTTAATCTAATACGAAAAATTCATGTTCTCTATCCCTAGATTACATACGAATTCCTTTATTCATAGAAGATCTATTCAAACAAGAGATTTTCTAATCATCTTCTAAGAAATCAATGCAAATTCAATGTTGGCCATACATCAAATTAACAAAACACAACGAAAAACATGAATAAACTCAGAGATTTCTACTATTCATTAACTATAAAATCAGTCCAACGTTACGTGACAATTAGAGTTCGTAAGGTTCGGGTATGAAATAAACTAGCCACTCATGGTTTTCAAGTTACAACTCAATAATAATAAAAAAAAACCCTTGTGCATGAACGCTTCGGAAGATGAAGATGAATCCGTTGATGTTGCTTTCCTCTTGGAATTCTTCTCAAGTGTTTTGTCTTCCTCCAAATTTTTTTCTATCTCCTTCCGATGTCCCCCCTTTCCCCTCTGGAAAAAAAGAGAATATATATATGCATGGAAGCCCAAAAATCTCCTAAAACGGTTGACTTTTTTCAAGCATATGGTCTCGACACACGGCTTATACATGGTCGTGCCTTTGAATAGTGTCAGTAAAACCTACGCAAATAACACACGGCCATGTCTCAGACCATGTACTCAACCATGTGTGCTTCTGTGGATTTTCCAAGCTCAACACACGGCCGTGCCTTCAACCGTGTGTGCTTCTATGGGTGTGTTTCCTTGACACATGGCCATGTGATTTAATTACACGATCGTGCTCTTCCCCTGTTCCTTCCAAAAAGCATTTTTCTTTGTGTTTTCTTATCTGACCTCAATCTAAGTTGATATCTTCTCTCAAAATAGTGGTCCTCAGTCCTGAAACTGAATTTTTTTTTTTTTAGTATCGAAACTCTTCAAAATAACATCAATTTATTATATACACCACTAGAATTCATCAGAAATACAAGTGTTAATTTGTACTTATCAGTGTGTTATAGAGTAGATTTTGATTTCAAAATTTACTCAACCTATACCTACTTACCCCTATAACTTACCTTGAAATGTTTGTAACTACCATGGTATGGATGAGAACCATATTATAATTCCATTATCCAAGCTATAGTCCATTTTTTTTTTCCTGATTACTATATGTTACAACTGATGGAGAGTGGAGGATTTTAACTTAGTCCATCAATTAAGAGATTGACATTCATATCATTTGGTTACAAGACTTTTGACTTCCAATCTATAGATTGCTTGAATAAGTTTACCTTTTAAACTTTCAAATATTGTAAATGATTTCCTTAAACTTTTATAAATTAGCAACATAAAGGATATTTGCTTTTTAGTTCAAATAAAGCGTTAAGGTAAAAGTTTAAGGAATGCGAAAATATATTTTGATAAGTTTAAATGGGTGTTTTTATATTAAAATCAAAATTTAAGAGGTTTATTACAATCTCTAAGGTTTATTTACCAATTTATTATTTTTTGGAGAGTTATTTACAACATTTAAAAAATTGAACATATATTTGTGTTGAGATTAATGTTTACTATTATTTACATTAAAGAAAAAAGAAAAAAAGCAAAAAGATACAAAGTAGATGAAGGTTACAAATTACCTTACTTAAGCTTAGACTTTGGAATGCAAAGTGAGCCAAGGAAATTTAACCCACAACTTGTGCGGGCTGTTTTGGCCTACCCCATATAGCCCGCGGGTTGAGGCAAGCCATGTCATGCGAGTGCGGGTTGGCCTGCACAATTTAAAAAATAAAGAAGAAAAACTAAGTTAAAGTAATGTAGATCAGATCGGGCGAGGACATCCATCTTAGATCTGTCTCTCAACTCACAAGCTCATCTCAGTATCTCATGTCCTATCATCTATCATCTCTCCTTCTCCGTTCACGTTCAGTTGCCCTTCTCCTTCTCCATTCACGTCGTCGTCCTTTAACTCACGGTTATAGCATGGATCTCGATCTCGGCTTAGTCACGACTCACGGTGTGTAACTCACAGAATAGTAGCAAGTGCACATTGCGTACTAGTCGTAGCTTACAGTTGTCGGTCGTTGCCTTATCATCGTCATCTCAGACCTCAATCACCAATTTGCCATCTCCTCAATGTTGCTGTCATTGTTATTAAGCAGCGCATGGTGGTGAGTCCTTTTCTTGAACTCGTGTCATCCTAGTGCTATAGCTGTTACGTTCGTTTCCTTTTTTAGTTAGTCAACTGCTATGTTTGATTTATGGCCTATGGGTTTGTTTGGAGTTGTGATTTAGGGGTTTGGGTTTGGAGCTGTGATTTGGGGTTTAGTTGGAGTTGCGGTTTGGGGTTAGGGGGTATGCATAAATAAAGCTTATGGTTATGTATTTGGAGAATTGGAATTGCGATTTGGGGTTGGGGGGTATGCATAAATAAAGCTTATGGTTATGTATTTAGATAATTGGAATTGCAATTTAGGGTTTGGGTTTGGAGTTGTGGTTTGGGGTTGGGGGTTAGGGGTATGCATAAATTAGTGCTTATGGTTAATTGGTTACATATTTGGAGAATTGGAGTTGTGGTTTGGGGTTGGGGGGTATGGGAAAAAAGAAGATAAGGAATGAGGATGTCTATGTGTTGAGCCTAATTTTGGATTTTTTCTTAATTAACCTATATTAAGTCCAACTCATTTAATATAAGTTATTCGATAGTAAAATTAAGGAAAAATTATATTTTTAATTATCTTAAGAAAATTGGAGTCGCCACTAACTTAAGTTGGAAAATAGATAAGTTAAGGTTAATGAGGTGAATTAAACTTAACTAGCTACTGATCTGTGAATTTTTCTAAAAAAAAAACAATTTTGAAAAAATATTTACCAGAGAATTTGGACTTGGGAGCTATCCTATTAAAACTTAAATGGTTACACTTATTATCTTCTTCAAGAAACTAAATTAAAAGTTTTTTTGTAAATTCCCTTTGTCATTATATGCGCAAGACATAATGTTTCCATATAAAGTATGAAATAACACGAAAAATTTATTAATCAATTTTTTTATTATACATTTTCTATTATTATTTTAAAATGAAATAAAAGAGAATAAAAACATTTGCATTTTTACTTGAATTAAAAATAAGATAACATATTTTATGTTTTTATATTGTAAATTAAAATTTTAAAAGGATAAAATGTTTTTTATATGGTAAATTGAAATTGGAAAAGAATACAATGCTTTTTTTTATTATTTTATATGTGGTTGCCCAGTAGGTGCCTACGTACCTACTAGTCAGGATCAAACCGACGTAGTTCTGTTTTTCATAAAACTTTAATGAATTGATTAATTTTAATTATGAAAACAGGTTGAGTTTACATTTATTATCATTTAAATTTTTTAAAGAAAAAGTCTAAACCTAAACTTTATTTCTCAATTTTGAAAAAAAAAAAAAAAACAGAACTAAAACCCTCCAATTTTGAAAACATCAATTAAAATTTTATTTCATAAAAATCAAATTTCTAGGTGATAAAGCATTATATGCATAGAAATATATATTTTTTAAGAAAAATTCACACCTTAAATTAAGAAAATTTTACAAGAAACACAAAGAGAAATTCTAAACCTAATTTTATCAATAACAAAAAAAAAAACAAATTCCTAAAACATATGTCTTTTATCATTTTAGTTATTTTTTATTTTTATTTTTTCTTTATTTACTAATATTATTATCAATTAAAAACTCATAATAATAATGATGAAGCCCACTAACCTGGACACGGGTCAACACGGTTCGAGTTGGATCACAGTAGCTGACAACTCCTTGTTGGTGGCTTTCCGGCAAACGGCAACATGAGGTAAAGATTCGAGATGCCTCCTGAGTACGGGCCGACGTGGAAATCAACCAAGTTTAGATGGTTCTCGGTAGCTAGGGACGATGATTGTGGGTGTTGTAATGGGTGTTTGTTTGTTTGTTTGTTTTTTTTTTTGATCTTCTCCTCTCTCTCACTTTTTTTTTTACTCTCCGATTTCCCCTCCTTTTTTTTTCCTCCCCCCGAAATCGACCTTTATTTATAGATGTCAAGGGTCGGATGTGGATGAACATGGATCTAAACTATGATGAGGATTTTTTTTATCTTCAAAAATTGATGTAAATCCCTTATATTAAAGTTTTTTTGGGGATTTACCTGATTTGTTTTTGTGATAAATCCAAAAAGATTAAAAAAAAATCAGTTTGGGTTTGCTCGGATTTGCTCTATTTTCTTCTCCCTTCCATTTCATGGTGGACGGCTTGCTAGAGAAGACGATCACGTGTTGTGTGTGTGACTTAGATTGGCCTATCGCATGCTACCACATGGTAACTCAGGGAAAAAGAAAGAAAAAAATGGCATGGAGTGCCTTCGCGAATTCAAACCTGTAACCAACACCTTCCCTCACACGTTCCAGGTAAACATGCGGACTAGCTGAGCTGGCCCATTTTTCAGTTTATTACTGCACACAAATTATACATTAACCTAATATTTTTGCTAATTGTTTTGTTATTTTGAGATTTATAAATTTAATTTAGAAACCTAAATGTATTTTATTATTATTGCTATCCTTATTATTATTATTTTCTATTATTTGCTTATTATTATTACTATTTATTTATTATTATATATATTTTTATTTTATGTATATATATATATTAAAAAGATGGGGTGTTTACAGTTACTCTTTTTTATAGTAAACTTTAGAAAAACTTGGCTACAAAGACTACAAAAACACCATTTTTGTTTAGGACATATAAAACTATATTTAGTTGGCCATCAGGATCTAAATTCACTAGGGAACAGATTAAGTAAGGAAAATGCTCTATGAGCTAGTAATCCTAAGTTGTAAAAGGAAGATAGTTGCCTTATACAGAAAGTTGATTTAGAAAAGTGCTCTCATAAGCTGACTAATCTATGGTAGGAAGCGTCTTATTAGACTACCGACCTTAAAATAGGAAATTATGTGGAAAGGTGCTTTTATGAGCTGACTAATTGACCATAGGAAGTGCTTTACAAAACTAACAACCTTAAAAGAAATCATCTAGAAAAGTGCTCTTATAAGCTGACTAACTGATAATAGGAAGCGTCTTATAAGACTAATAACCTTAAAAAGAAATCATCTAGAAAAGTGCTCTTATGAGCTGATTAATCGATGATGGGAAGCGTCTCACTAGACTAGCAACCTTTAAAAAGAAATCATCTAGAAAAGTGCTCTTCTAAGCTAATTAATCGATGATAGAAAGTGTCTCACTAGACTAGCAACCTTTAAAGAAAAGTTTATTTAGGAAAGTGCCCCATTATGGGCTAACTAACCCATTGTGGGAAGCGACTTTTAAATTTTGCAACCTTGAGAGAGAAAGTTTAGGGAGGTACACTATTGTGGGCTATCTGACAGTGGGAAGTATCTCTTTAGACTTGCAACCTTAAGAGATGATATATAGGAAGGTGTCCCATTATAGGCTAACCAACTGATAGTAGGAATAAATTCCTAAGTGAGAATCTTATTTTTCCAATAACAGTAAAGAGTTTTTAAATTTAGAATGACTGAAGACTTTTAAACAAATAATAACTAAAATTTTTCTAAAACTTTTCAATACAAATATTCTTCTAAAACTTAAGGATGAGGTGGCAAAGTGTTTTCTAGCAAACTTTGAAAATTTTTCTCTTTCTTCTCTAAAAGAAATATTTTATTTTTTTTAAGCATTGCTAACAAGTAAAGAGTATGACAAGGGCTCTTAAAAATACAAATAAAGGGCAAACCCACCTTATTACTTAATAATCACTTATTCTTTTGCCTCATTTAGCTTGGAGGATTTGGTTTAATCTTGGAAAAAGTGGTGTCTTGATTTAGTCAATCATCTCTTGAGGGGTTTCTTGTAATTAAGACATATCTACATCTTAGAGGCATTAATATTTAAATTTGGGCCAATCAATGCCAATGAGGAATAACTTTAAATTCCCTCATTCCATTTGGAAACAAATATCTCATTCTTAATTGGTTTAATATAAGAGGACTTCCTTATAATATTTCGGTTTAGATGTCACTCTTGACTTTTATTCCAAAAATTATGGTCTTTCTTATAGGTAATACACTTTGATCAATCTGTTAGGCCTTTTTGGGACTTGTAATGCAATAGGCTTTTGGTTTCAAAAAAGTACCGATGTCAAGGTCTTATTTTGAAAGAATCATCATTTCAACCTGGGTTTACAAGTTAAGAAAACTAGAATAGTATTTGCCTTAGCAATTTTTGTTTAAGATAAATTATTTTCAATGATTTGGAGAAGTCTTTAAAGAAAGGTGGTATATCTTTGAATTGTAATGTTTGGATTCTTGTATTTGGCCTTCGTATTTTCAAGTATTGTTGATTTTTTTATTGTGTATAGGTGTAACTACATTCTTGAGCTTTTCTCATTTCTTTTCTTTTCTTTCTTTTTCTTTCATTCATTTTCTTTTTCCATCTTTTTTTTCCATTCCTTTTAGGCCCAATGGTGATTATCTCTTATGAGACATGTGTGTTTTTTCAAAATATAGACTTTTCTTCATCAAAAGAAATAAATTATCTAAGGCAAAAATTATCCTTAAATTGTTGCAACTAGGGCAAGCACCATTATATATATATATATATATTGATGTCCCTATTTTCCTACTCATTCCATTATGGGGTGGTTCTTAGTAGGGTTAAAATTTGAAACTCTACTTATATAAGCTCAAATGGGGTTAGCAAAGGATTATTGTGTTTAGGATAGTGAAAATGAATGCCTAACATTATTTTGATTAATGTATCAAATTCAAGATAGACCTCCTTTAAGGAATGAGTAAAAAATCTCACATTAATAACACTTAACTCTCAAGTGTTTAAGGGTTAGTGTTTGGGATGTGGTTTGCCTCTTGTCATCTTAAACCACTTGAACAAATGAGATATCCTTCCATTTTACTAGATTTGCCCATATTCACTATGTCTCATGATGTCTTTAGGAGTTATGTGCCCCTGTCAAGTGATTTAGTCTTAACTTGGCTCTCTTGGGAATTTAGTTACCTAAGACTTAACTAGTTAGGATAGTCTTCTTTTTGACCTCATTGATAATTGACCATAGCCACTTTGAAAATGTGCCCCAAAATTAATTGTCTCTATGTCTATTTTATATAACTTTTAATGAAGGGAAAGTTCAAGTGTAACCCTTAGGATTGGAGAGAGTTGGAAGGTTTTGTGTTTCGAGGCTAAATCAACACATGGGGAGACCTTTTGAAGTGAATGGGGCCTTTCAAATTAAGAGCAGGTTATAGAGGTCTTTGGCTTTATGTTCAGAGTAAGTAATTGTGAGCTTTGGGTTAAGCTAACCATTTAAAAGCAACTTTTAGGATCTTGAAAGGATCTCTTATTGCTAACAACTCTTCAATTTTCTTGGCTTTATTCTTTTTATTATTTTTTTAGTTAATATGTAAACAAGATGCACACATAGATGCAATTTGATAATTGAATAATAGTGCAACAATTTTATTAAACAAGATTGTCAAATTTGACTGCAAATTTATTGAAATTCCAAGGTTACAAACTGTTGGTTTAATTGAAATTTGAAATAGTCTTTGGATCTTGTTGGGGCAGGTACTGGCTTGCTCCATTAGCAAGTCTTGGACTCTCTTCTCTAACGTCCTCAGCCGGTTCTCTAAAACCTTCACATAATCCTGTGAAGCTTCAAATTTCTCTTTCCAAATTGCCACCTTCCTTTCCGTGTCTTGACGTTAGATCTCTGCTTGGGCTCTAACTATGTCCATGTAAGCCTTCAATTTTGAGGTTGGTTTTTTTAGCTTAGGTTCTAGTATACTTGGAGCTTGGTATTCAACTTGCTTAATCTTGTGCATGAAGTCCATAATGAATTCCTTAGTGGCTTTGAAACCCCCCACCTGTCCATCCAAATTTCGTACATCTACAATGGGGCTCAAGATTCTTGTGTCCTAAATGGCTTTGATGGCTCGGAGTTTGTTCACTTTGAAGGCTAAGGGAATGTTTAGATCCTGATAATCAAGTATAATTGAATCCAGTGGGGGCTTGTGAGCAATATCTTGGATTGGTCCCAACTGCCTGACCACGCAAACTGGGAAATAGCCAATGCATCCAGTAATTCCCATTAGTGGGACAGTAGCAAAATCGACACATCCTAAAATAGCTTGTGTGCAGTGATTCCACTCGGTAGTCCACAATATGTCCTTAGGGTAAACCTTCTGCATAATCTCCATCAATTGGTGTGTTTGAACTCCTTCTGGCAATTGTATCTTAGTTGCAAAGTAGTATACCAGGTCAACTTATGAAGTTAAAGATCTCCTGATGAGATCCAATCCATAACTTTTAGTATGACTAGTGAACCATACTATTAGTAATGTTGGACAACCTTTAAAGTTTCCCTTCCCTCTTTCTTTCAAAAATTTCAAAGATCGGATTTGTTCGACAATTAAGGCTGGGATGTAAGATTGACTTAATAGAAACTAAGTTACTAATTCTGCAACCCTGAAATGAACATGCAAAATTCCAGTTGGAAATAAGATACTAGCAAAAACTGCTAGGATGTGGGCATTGACTTGATTTTGCTCCCAAGTCCACCAGTCTCCTATAAAAATCTCTTGACTAATTTAGTAGTCTATAGGTGTTTCAAACCACTTTCTAAGGGTTGAGATTCTTATAAACTTTTAATTGCATGGAGTAAGGGCTCGAGTTACTTCTGACTTTCTAATCCCTAGCAGCTTGTAGAAGGTGCTTGCCAAGCTAGCTTGCAGATCTGGAATTGTGGTTCCTTCAGAACAGGGAGGAGCTTGTAGCAATTGGGAATACTCTTTAATGGTTGGAGATAAGGTGAGTGGGCCACAGTTGAATGTCGCTAACTTTAGATCCCAAAAGTATGTTAGGGCCCTCATGAGGTCTCAGTCATGTTGGACCTTGAGGAGTGAGAAGACTAGCCCCACTTTGGCCATGATGGTTTCCTGTTACTTTGGGCTAAACTATTGAAACCAGTTAGAAAGTGCAGGTATAAACAGTAAAGGCTGGTTGACATAAATTTAGTTAATGTGAATGTGGTCGTTGCTTAACCCAGAGTTGGCTATTCCTTCGTAATACATAAGAATTTTACAAATAATACATATACAATGACAAAGTTTTACATCACCTGGAAAATCAATAAATCTGCGTTTTATCAAAGCTGCACTATTTTTCAATCATGCATAGATGACATGAATGCAAATTGGGTAGGTTCTAAAGGTCCTTAAGCTCTGTGACCTTCCTCATTTCTAAGGAAATGAGCTTTGGGCCACATCGAAGCAAGAGTGGGGTAGCTTAATTGGCCCCGAGTGGTGGTTACCCCACTGTACCTGAAACTTACACAATGGCTCCCCATCCTAAGATCCTAAACGGCCTCGGTCTGACCGTATCTGACACATATATATGTATGACAACAACTTACCCAAAAGATCATTATTAAGCTTGATGGGCGCAATCTGGATCATGATGCCCAATTAGTCTACATAAAAGAGAATTATTCCCAAGTTGGTTGTCTCAAAGATAGAACAACTACTAAGGAATTTCCTCTGGAGTGGCAACCTACACATATTTACCAAAGCTAAGGTCAAACGGGCTGAAGTGTGTCAAACGAAGGGAAATGGTGGCCTAGGGTTACTGAATATTCATCTGTGGAACAAGGCCATCCAAATCAAGCACATATGGAGACTATGCAAGGAAGGTGCGAAGAGTTTATGGCCGGAATGGGTTCATTCCACTTTACTCAAGGGTAAGAATTTTTGGTCATCCAAAGCACCTGCCATCTGTTCATGGACCTGGAAGAAATTACTCAAGCTGAGAGGATTGGTAAGATCTTGTTTCTTTTGGGAACCAAATAATGGCCTTGAAATCTCCCTATGCGCAGACTTCTGGCACCCAACAGGACCTTTGGACACTCTGTTTAGTGCACGTGCCATGAGTAGCATGGGCTTTCCACATACTACGGGACTTTGCTCCATCATGAATGGAAATGAATGGTGTATCCCTGAGGGCCCACTGTGGACTAGTATCAACATTCCCCCCTCCTTTAGACTGAATGGTACAAGGTCGGACCGTTTTCATTTGAAACATTCGGGATCTGGGGAGTACACCATCAAGAGTGGCTATGGTTTCCTTAACCCCTTAGGACCTATTGTACCATAGTAGAGAGTAGTATGGAATAAATCCTCCTTACCTAGACACTCCTTTATACTATGGTTGGCCTGGTTAAGGAAGCTCTCCACCCTTGATAGGGTACACCATTGGGGACTAGTGCAATCTACTACTTGCTTTCCATGTAACTGGCATCAGGAGGACCATGCCCACTTATTCTTCCAGTGTGACTACACATCGCAAGTTTAGAGCATAGTCTATGACTTCTTGCACTGCCCAGTCCCATCCAACAGTTGGGATAGTGTTACCAGATTTATGATGGCATTGGGAGACTCACCGACCCATCAGAGATGGCAAGCTACACTAGCAGCAGCAGTCTACTGCATATGGCGCATCCGGAATCAAGTGCAGTTAGGGAACAACCTTCCAAGGATTAGCATGTTAGCACACAAAATACGAGCCTATGTTAGGCCATTGTAATCCTAACGTATTGCTTTAATTTAGTGCCTAAGCTTAACATGCAAGCACGATCATCGATTATGCGCTCTTTGTAACTTTATCTCACTTGTGCATTGTATTTCTAAAATTTAATAAAATTATTAATACCCAAAAAAAAGAGAATTATTCATATAAGAAATATACATAATAATACATGTTGAAGGAATTTATAAGAAGTTCTTAATTTTTGAAGAAGATAAAAATGGCTAGCCCACTAAAGAATTAGGATTCCTAGTGGAGTCACCATTTCTGTCGAGCCTAATTTTGGATTTTTCCTTAATTAACCCATATTAAGTCCAACCCACTTAATACAAGTTACTCGGCAATAAAATTAAGGAAAAACTATATTTTCAATTATCTTAAGAAAATTGGAGTTGCCACTAACTTAAGTTGAAAAATAAGATAAGTTAAGGTTAATGAGGTGGATTAACCTTAACTAGCTACTGGTCTGTGAATTTTTCTAAAAAATACAATTTTGAAAAAATATTAACGAGAGAATCTGGACTCAAGAGCCTTTTTATTAAAACCTAAATGGTTACCACTTATTATCTTTTTCAAGAAATTGAATTAAAAGATTTTTTTGTAAATTCCCTTCACCATTATATGTACAAGACATAATGTTTTCATATAAAGTATGAAATAGCATGAAAAAATTTTTAATCAATTTTTTTTATTATATATTTTCTATTTTTATTTTAAAATGAAATAAAAGAGAATAAAAACCTTTGCATTTTTACTTGAATTAAAATTGAATTAAAAATAAGATAACATATTTTTATGTTTTTATATTATAAATTGAAAATTTTAAATGATAAAATATTTTTAAATTATTTTTTATACGGTAAATTGAAATTGGAAAATAATAAAATATTTTTTTTATTTTATATGTGGTTGCCCAGTAGGTGCCTACGTACTTGCTAGTCAAGATCAAACTGACATAGTTCTATTTTTTTTATAAAACTCTAACGGATTAATTAATTTTAATTATGAAAATAGGCCAAGTTTATGTTTATTATCATTTTAATTTTTTTTTTAAAGTCTAAACCTAAACTTTATTTCTCAATTATGAAAAAACAGAACTAAAACCCTCTAGTTTTGAAAACACCAATTAAAATTTTATTATATATATATATATATATATTTAAGAAAACTCACACCTTAAATTAAGAAAATTTTAAAAGAAATACAAAGATAAATTCTAAACCTAATTTTATCAATAATAAAAGAAAACAAATTCCTAAAACATATGTCTTTTATCATTTTTGTTATTTTGTTATTTTTATTTTTTCTTTATTTACTAATATTATTATTAATTGAAAACTAATAATAATGATAATATAATAATAATGATGAAACCCACTAACTTGGATGGGGGTCGACACGGTTCAGGTCAGATCGGATCAAGTTGAATCACAGTAGCTGACAGCTCCTCGTTAGTGGTTTTCCAACAAATGGCAACACAAGGTGAATATTCGAGATGCCTCTTCAGTACGGGCCGACATGAAAATCAACCACATTTGGATGGTTCTTGGCGTTGATGGCGGCTAGGGATGATAGTCGTAGGGGTTACGGTGGGAGTTTGTTGTTTTTTTTATCTTCTCCTCTCTTTCTCTCTTTTTTTTTTCCTCCCCCTGAAATCAACATTTATTTATATATGTCGAGGGCCAGATGCGGATAAACATGGATCTAAACTATGATGAGGATTTGTTTTCATCTTCAAAAAATGATGTAAATCCCTTATATTAAAGTTGTTTTTGGGATTTATCCGGTTTGTTTTTGTGATAAATAAAAAAAAAATCAGTTTTGGTTTGCTCGAATTTGCTTCGTTTTCTTCTCCCTTTCATTTCACGGTGGACGGCCTGCTGGAGAAGACGATCACGTGTTGTGCGCGTGACTTGGATTGGCCTATCGCATGTTGCCACATGATAGCTCAAGGAAAAAGAAAGAAAAAAAATGGCATAGAGTGCCTTCACAAATTCGAACCTGTGACTAACACCTTCCCTCACACATTCCAAGCAAGCATGCGAACCAACTAAGCTAACCCATTTTTCAGTTTATTATTGCACATAAATTACACATTAACCTAATATTTTTGCTAATTTTTTGTTATTTTGAGATTTATAAATTTAATTTAGAAACCTAAATATATTTTATTATTATTGCTATCCTTATTATTATTATTTTCTATTATTTATTTATTATTATATATTTTTTATTTTTATATATATTAAAAAATGAGGGCAAAAATGGGATGTTTACACTATGTATATTGTATATGAGTGTTTTTCCTTGCAGTCTTCACTTGGGAGTCTGTTGGTATCTAGAACTTCCAACATCATCATGTTTTATGTTTTGTTTCTAAGTCATATGAACATATTTATTAACTATGATTAGTTCAATTGTATGTATTTTAAGCAGAAACTTCTTTCCAAGTTGTTATGGTTTTTTAAATCTTAGTGATGATTGATGATTAAAGGAATATACTAATGGAATGTATTAGATGGTGTATTTCTTTTTTTGATATATTCTAATATAAACAATTGTATATTATAATATTTTCTTTTTTATTTATTTTCATAATAGATCCTACAAGTAATGAGACTACAAATAAGATGGAACCTATTAATGTGGATGATGTATCCAAAGTCAGTGGGTGTAATGATAATATATAACTGGGATCTTCTTAATCTCAAGAACCTATAAGTAAGAAAGCTTGAGTAAGTAGCCCTTTTTTTTATGTTTGGGAAATATTTACAAAAATTGGTGTTGGGAAAGATGGTAAAAGTAGAGCCAAATGTAAAGCTTGTGGGAAAGAATATGTTATTGGGGCACATTCACATGGAGCTTCATCCTTATCTCGACATATAGGAAAGTATCATTTGAGTCAAATTCCTAAATATAATGATGTTGGTGATATAATAATTGATCATGCTAGTAAGTCAAGGTCAAGAAAACTAAATCTTAAAGTTGCTTGTGAGGTACTAGCAATGGCTATTATTGAACATGATCTACCATTTTCATTTGTTGAGTATAGGAGAATCACATGGTTTATAAGGTTATATAATCCTGATTATAAGCCAATTTCTAGGAAAATTGCTAAATCAGATGTTTGGAATTTATGTTTGACTTAGAAGAATAATTTGAAACAAATATTGTAGAAAATTTCAAGGAGAGTATGCTTGACTTTTGATGTACTGATTGCCTTCACTAGTGAAGGATATATTTGTTTAACTGGGCATTATGTGGATGACAAATGGAAATCGAATAATAAAATTCTTGCTTTTTGTAAAATGCCCCATCCTCACTCAGGGTTTGAGTTATCCAAGAAAGTTTTTGAATTATTGAAAGATTAGGGTATAGATAGAAAGATATTCTCCCTTACATTGAATAATGCATTTGAAAATAATTGCATGCAAGATTTCTTGAAAGGGCAATTGAACTTACGACATAGTTTATTATGTGATGGTGAGTTTTTTCATATTAAATATTGCGCTCATATTCTTCATTTAATCGTTAAAGAGGGTTGATGGTAAGTGGTGAAGCCTTGTATAAAACAAGAGAAAGTGTGAAGTATATGAGGGGCTCCAATAGTAGAATGAAATTTTTTTTGAGTGTGTTTAACAGATTGGCGACATTGATACCAATGTTGGTTTGCACTTAGATTTAGCTACTAGATGGAATTTTACTTATCTTATGCTTGATAGTGCAGTCGGGTATCAACGTGCTTTTTTCTTGCTTTTAATTAAATAATTCTTATTATAAATATTGTCCAACCATGAATGAGTGGGGAAGAGTAGGGAAGATATGTAAGTTTTTGAGTCCTTTTTATAGTATCACCAATTTGATGTTGGGATTCTTGTATCCAATTTCAAACCCCTATTTTTTGCAAGTGTAGAGAATTAAATGTTTGTTGAATGAAAATTTAAGTAGTGAAAATTATGTCATAAGGGAGATGTCTATTAAGATGAAACAGAAGTTTGATAAATATTAGGGGGAATATAGTATTGTCCTTACAATTGGAGCAATCTTTGATCCTCGGATGAAATTAATTTTTTAAAGTTTTACTTTAATAAACTTGATCCCCTCACTTGTGAAGAGAAGTTGGTTCATATAAAGAGCAAGTTATATAAGCTATTTGGAGAATATAAGAAAAGCAAAACATATCACAAATTTAGAACTAGAAGCCATCAGATTAGATCATCTTCTCAAGCATAAAACATATTTGGAGGTAGAGGTAAAGGAGTATCACTATGACACTTTGGATTTAGCAATTGATTTTGCTACTTTGGATGTAAGTTTAATAATAATTTTATTTTTTAATGATATTTTTTGTTATATTACATATTAGTATTTAATTAGTTTTTTCCTTAATATTGTAGAAGTACCGTCAAGTAGAAGTATGAAGTTCTAGTAAATATTCTTTGGATATTTATTTAGATGGGACAGTCTTGGATATGAACTTCTACTCATAATTGGATGTATTACAACATTGGAAGAGTCAAAGCCAGATATATCTTTATTTGTCCATTATGGCCTCTGATGTGCTTAGCATTCCAATTACCACTATAGTGTTTGAGTCAGCTTTCAGCATCGGTGCCTGTATACTTAATAAGTATCACAGTTCTATGCTCCCATAAAATGTGGAAGCTTTAATTTGTATACGTAATTAGTTATAAGGATTTGCTTGTGACGGTGATTTCTTTTTATTCTTTTGGTAATAATTTCTTTTAATATATTATTTCAAGTTTTTAACATCTAATTATTTCTTTATATGTGTAGATGAAGAAGAAGACAATGAGAGTGGGAGTGGGACTACTTCATTAAAGGGAGACTCCAATTTAGTTGTTGATGATGATTGATTTATATATGTGATTTTATTTCCTTTATTATTGACTCTGTTTTACTATATATTTAGTGAAGAAGACTTTGTGATAATTGCTACATTTACTTAATTATCATTTGATGTTGTTTTCAAAATTTCAAATTGGACAAAATCTTAAAGTAATTAATTGTGGTTGTACAAATTATCAATTTTGATTGAATAAGCATCCGACCTGTCAAGTTCAAATTGAGTTAATAATAGATCCTTAAACGTATTTTTAATTATTACAGATCCTTCTTTACATAAATAATACAAATGCAGGCCTTAAACGCATACTATAGAAATTCAGGTTCTTCTTTGCATAAATAATATAAATCCAAGTCTTTCTTCTAAAAGCAACCTTTGATTTGCAAATTTTGAAAACAAACATTTACAAAAATAAAAAATAAAAAAAATAAGTTGATTGGTTAATAATTCATTCTACAAAGCATTTAGATGAAACATTCATATCTATAGCGTATCATAGGAGTAGGACCAATTACTAATGATGAAACTCATTGACTAAATAATATCTGTGTCACTTGAAAATTAATTATGAATATATAGGATTTTAGAGTTTACATATATAAAAAAGTGATTGCATATAGATCTAATTCTCTCTCTCCCTCTCTCTCTTTTTTTTTTTAATTTATTGGGGAAAGGAGTATTAAATTGAATTCATTTTGTTGAAAAATTAGTATTTATATTATTGGGTTGCAAGAGCGATGATTAAATCTAATTCTCTTATTTATATGAAGGTAATAAAAAAATGTACTGTTTGAAAGCAATCAAATATAAGTAATTTTGTGTATAATATATCATAAAGCTATTAATACAATGCTTTATAAGGATTTTGTATATTTTACTTTTAGTTTGGAAGTTATATATCCTTAATTATTAGTTTACTTGCATATTTTGTAACAAAAAAAAGTTGAAATAATTTAAGATGAATATCAATATTTTAAGTATATATTCATTCACCTATTAAATTTTTGTGTTTAATTTGGGGTTATAAATTTGCTAAAATGAGAATCTTTCAATTTTCCATTTAAATTGAACTTAAATAGGTTCTTTTAGTTTTTTTTTTTAATAAAATATGCATTATTTTATTTTAAAGTTATGTTGAACTTCAAATTTGATTTAAACTTGTTATTATAAACATTTCAGATTGAATATTAAAAGATATAAGTTGAAGTATTAAACCACCACATTAATTTTTTAATTTTATAATAAAAAAATCTATGTGCAGGACAGGTTGGCTCACGTTGGATCGTGGGACGGGATGAGTTGACTTTTTTGACTCGTATCATGTGTGGACCATCGTGGGTCGGCCCACTTCGATTCACGAGTTGGTGCAGGTTGGGGTGGACTTAAGCTACCCCACACATGGAGAGAGATGATCTCATTTTTTTCCTTTTCCTTTTAATTTACAATTTTTTTTTCAAAATAGTTTAATAAAAAATAAACAAATCTACATTTTCCAATGTTCTTTCGTGCAATCACCACCTTTAAAAGTTTTTTCGTAGTATTTTTAATGCCCGCATTATATTTGATTTGAACAATATAAGATAAAAATAAAGTAAAATGATCTTGACATTCGATTTCAAGTAAAAATATACAGATAGGAAACATACCCAGAAACCCAAAGCAAGTAGATCGATAGTTAGAAAATGGTTCGGTTCTTGCATCGAAACTCACCGGTTTTGAGTTTCACGGAATCAAAACTGAAACCAGCTCTTACGGTCTTATCTCAGGATGTTTCTTAGACAGAACTCTTGGGAAATAACTGGTTTTCGTTTCGTGGAAAACCAAAACTTGGAGCTACATTCCCGAGCGACATGTTCGGAGAACCGGTTTGGTTGGTTACATTCCATGGTCTGGAAATCGTTGGACTGGGCCGCACCTGCAGTGCTGCGGAACCGGCCCAGCAACCGTGATCTAATTAGCAAATCCATCTGGATATCCGTGAGGCGTGACTTGACATCCGACACTGAAACCTCACACGGGCTAACGCCACGTGTCAGTTGCGTAACGAGTGTACCGATCCTCATCATCTTCTCCTTCACACCCAATACCTTCCTTCATCTTCTTCTCCCTTATTCTTCTCTCTCTTCATTACTCTCTCTCACTCTCTCTCTCTCTTCCTCTTCCCTTTCATGACCACTCTCTCTCCTCTGTCTTCCTCTCTCCGTCCTCCCCCAAACCCTAACCCTAATTTTCTCTCTTCAGATATGCCTCCACTTCCCACCTCCTCACCTGCTGAAACCCTAACTCCTCCCGAACCCGAACCCGAACTCGATCCCGAATCCGAATCCGAACCCGAACCCGAACCCGACTCTGATTCTGAACCTCACTACCAAACGAACTCGAACTCCAACTCGACTCCAAATCCGAATTCTCTCTCCCCTTTTCCTCAAACGCGCACTTCACCTCCCAACCCCAGCCCTATCATCATGTCACGAAACCCTAGCCTCCTCCACCTCTCCTTTAACCAAGACTTCGGCTGCTTCGCCGTCGGTACCGACAATGGATTCCGGATCTACAACTGCGATCCATTCCGCGAGATTTTCCGGCGAGACTTCGACATCACCACCGGCGGCGGCATCGGCGTCGTGGAGATGCTTTTCCGGTGCAATATCCTCGCTCTGGTTGGTGGCGGATCGAGCCCTCAGTATCCGATAAACAAAGTTATGATATGGGACGATCACCAGTCGCGGTGCATTGGAGAATTGGCTTTCCGGTCGGAGGTGAAATCGGTGAAGCTTCGGCGAGATCGAATTGTGGTGGTGTTGCTTCAGAAGATATTCGTTTACAATTTCGCTGATTTAAAGCTTTTGCATCAGATTGAGACGATCGCAAACCCTAAGGGTTTGTGCGCGGTGTCGCAGAACTCGGGGCAGATGGTTTTGGTGTGTCCTGGATTGCAGAAAGGGCAAGTTAGGGTTGAGCATTACGCGTCGAAGAGGACGAAGTTCGTTATGGCTCACGATTCGCGAATTGCGTGCTTTGCGCTGACTCAGGATGGGAGGTTCTTGGCTACTGCTAGTAGTAAAGGGACTTTAGTTAGGGTTTTTAATACTTTGGATGGATCTTTGCTTCAAGAGGTATATTACTTTGCACCTCAATTTGCTATCAATAATGGTGTTTTAGCCTTGTTTGCAATGTTTCACATTTGTGGTTTGTTTGTGTTGATGTGGTTATGTTGTTAATTGTGGAAATTGTGGCATTATAATGGTCGTAATTAATTTTTCTGTATCAATAATGAGCATTGGGGCATTCGGTGTGAAGAGCTTTAAAAGGAGTAGTTTTACTGGCCTGTTTTATAGAAAGTTTCTAAAAACATTCAATCTCTCGCGATAATTGTTATTGGTTGATTGTAAAATTGCCCGATAAGATTTCTTAACAATTGACTGAGGGCACTCAAGTGGGGGGAACTGTTAGTGTATACTTTACTTTGCTGGTAGTAATGCAGTTCAAAAAGCTATAGTAACTGCGATATCAATGGCCGATCCACTGGCAGCTCTCTACCTTTTTTATTAACATGTAGGCAATATGTAGGCAGAATTGGCTGCCTTACCTGCTTGTGGTGTATATAAGGGTCTACTATAAGTGGGAATAATTAATTACATTTTGGGGTTTTTTTTTTTTTGGCATTTAGTTTGAGTCTATAACTTTTGAATGATTTGATGATTGCCTGATAGTTGAACATTTTCTGGCATGACACTAATAATGCAATGCTTCATGTATGCAAGTTTTAATATTATTGAACTATGGAAGTTATGATTTTTAATGTTGGAGGACTGCCACGAGAAAATTGTAATTTGGACACTAATGTATAAGTTTGGATACATCTGCTGTAAATAACCAGCTAGAAGAGTATATTTGTTAAACATTGTCTTGGAGATGCAAGTGTGTAGTATATAATCATTAGCGAGCTTGAGGAATTAAAGGGTTTTCTTCTGTTGGTATTCAGTGTCTTGAGTTGATGATGTATGGGGTTCAGTAAAATTTTTCAAAGTTCTTACTATTAGCTATTGATTTGTTTGCTGGAATATTTCAAAAGTAAGCCACTCAAATGCTCAGATATTCCATTTTTGGATCTCGAGATATGTGGGATGGATTTTTCGGATGCTGTATGGCAGGCATTTTCTTGTGTTGCAGTGGTAGCAATGGTTCAAATGCTTGCTAGGCTTTAGTTTTTACTTGAAATGATGTTACTGTATCATTGGATATTGTACAGGTAAGGAGAGGTGCAGATCGTGCAGAAATATACAGCCTTGCATTTTCTTCAAATGCTCAGTGGCTGGCAGTCTCCAGCGACAAGGGGACTGTCCATGTTTTCAGCCTAAAAGTTGATTCAGGACCCCTGAGTAATGATAGACCACACAACCCTTCTGAACCCCCACATTCTCCTACTTCAATGATTTCATCTCTTTCTTTCATGAGAGGTAGGATTCTAGTTTGTAATAACATCCCAAATTTACATTATCGCACTATATTCTCAAGTGATTTTGGACATGCAAGCAGCGGATTGAGAAGTGTTATCTTTGAGTTTTTGTTACAAATGGTACAGATTTGAGTTCTATTTTCTCTGCTACTTGCAGGAGTGTTACCAAGGTATTTTAATTCAGAATGGTCGGTGGCTCAGTTCCGACTTCATGAGGGTTTGCAGTACATTGTTGCATTTGGCCATCAGAAGAATACTGTGGTAATTCTTGGCATGGATGGAAGGTAACTTCATTTTGCTATTAGATCACTGTCCAAAGTTCCATTTTTCTTCTCCTCATGCATGGATTTTGTTCCCCGCATCAGTTTCTCTCATGTGTCTCGGTTAATGATCATGGTTTGTCATACTGCAATTCTTTCTCTAGTCCCTGTAATACCTTTCATCAGCTGCCGGAACTTCTCAATTCATTTAACCTTTAAGCAGGAACCGATGACGATAATGCTCACATAGTGATCAAACTCAGTATGTGCTAATGAAAGAGATAAGATCCCCTAATATAAAAAGAAAAAAAGGTTCTTTATCTTTGTCACTCCTGTCATTATTCTTTCTTCCTTATGAATGGAAATATCTTTTAGCAAGTTGCCTCCTTATCTATTCTTAAGTTGTTTATTGGGTGTGTGAGAAAAATGCTCTCTCCTCTCTCCTCTCTCCCCTCCCTACACACTCCCCCATACACTTTCACCCCTAGGAACCACCTTAGCTAAACTTTCCTTATCCTAGTAGTTCATAGAATACGTCTAGTAACGGATCACCTATCATGGCAACTCTAGCCAAGGAGGGGGCGTCTGACTGGCCAAGGGTGACACTGGAATTGGGGACGACACACCATGCTATTGGGAGTGGCCCATCATCACCGGTGGAGGTTGATCAAAGTGCTCATAAGGGGTTGAACACGCTTCTAGAGGTGGTATTGAAGGTTAACCCAAAAGAGGCAAGACAAATGCTTACTTTTTCAGATGGGAAAAGCAAAGAGCAAGACTTAGCTCGGAAAGGAAACGTGGAGCCTTGTGCCCACATGGCCTGCAGCAGGTCTAGCACCTGCAACCGCTGTCCCCTTAGCACAAAAGCACTGTTGCACCCTTATCCCAAGAATTTCTTTCTTTTGGAAATTCCACTTTAGAAGAAGTCAACGTGTTGCTTGAGGATTTCGAGGACCCCAACCGGAAACTACCTAGCCACGGCCACACAACCACAGCGAGAATGCTAGCTGCCAGAACCTATGCCCAAGCATGCACCTCCAAGACTGAGGCCACACCATTGGCATTCAACCTCCAATATATTCCGCCGGCTACAAAGGGACCATCTCCAATGGTGAAAATCCCTAAGGCAGTGGGGGATTTAGGAGTGGAATTTTGGAACAACACACTTGTGGGTTACTTTCTTGGCCGCAAGCTGCCCTACTCCCTAGTCCGGTCTATTGCCTTTAAGTTATGGAAGGAGCTTGGCCTTGTGGATGTGCTTGGAAGTTTGGAGGGTTTTTTCTATTTTCGATTTAGCTTGGAAAATGATATTACCCTTGTGCTTGAGAAGACGTGGCATTTTGCCCAAAGATTTCTCATCCTTCAAAAATGGAGAAGAGGCATGTCACTTGACAAGCTGCAACCCACAAACTTCCTCGTGTGGGCAACATTCTCCCGCATTCCTTGTGAATTCTTAGGAGCGGAAGGGCTAAGCCACATAGTGAATGGTGTAGGTACTCAAGGCTGGCATTTTGACATCGAAGAGGCAAAGGGGCGAACCATGCTTGGGTCTTGGCGGAACTTGATGTGTGTGATGACTTGGTCACTCGTGTGATGGTTGATGGAGAGAATGGCACCACTACTATTGTCCATGTGGAGTATCAATGGCTCCCTCCATGTTGTGCTAGTTGCAAAGTTTTTGGGCACAAATGCAACCCCAACTGGACACCACAAAGGAATGTTGCTGCGATAGTGGAGGAGGAGGGTAGTAAATGCACTACACAAGGCGCTACTGGAAAGGAGGAGCTGCGGGGAGAGGAAAAGGAGAAGTATGGAACACTTAATGGCCAACCCCAACAGCACAAGAGTGCAGCAAGGAAGAGTTCCTCCAAGGGCACGGCAACAGCATGTGGGGCTGAGCAACATAGGAGGAACGAGGTGCCAACAGAAGGGTGTAGCCTGGCTAAGGGGTCTGATGAGGGGCCTGCTGCTCAGGGAAGAACAACAATTGAGGGCATGGAGGAGTTAAGGTACTTGGTTTGAATGTAGGAGAGGTCTTAGATGTGGGCCTACTCATCGGCAACCACTGTGGTGCTAGAGTCCCCTAGCTGCGCAGTGGAAGTGCAACTGGTTGGTCAGGGCGGCGAGGTGGAAGAAGGAAGTGATGATTATGAGAACACCCCACTCAAGAAACTATTAGTTCAAATGAACCAAACATTGGGGAATCACCCCACACTTAGTAAAAGCTCTAACTCCTCTAGTCGCTGTAAGAGGAAGCAGCGCAAGAGGAGGCGAAACTTCACATAACCAATTATCTCCATATTTCCATGTCGTTGGCAGCATGGAATGTAAGGGGATTCAATGTCCCCATCAAGGTTTCGGAGGTTAGGAAGTTATGTGCTATGCATAGCATTAGCTTTATTGGCTTGTTAGAGACAAAAGTGAATGTTGCCAATGAGGACACAATCAAGAACATGTTGGGTCAATATTGGCAAGTGTGGATTAACACCGTGGCAAGGAAACGTATTTGGATCACTTGGCAACCGAGAGAGTGGGATATCTGTGTGGAAATAGAACATGCGCAATTCCTGCATTGCACCGTGACAAACTTGAGAGCACATAGTGACATGGCGGTCACGTTTGTTTATGGATCCAATAGTGATCGGGAACGTAAGGAGTTGTGGTTGAACCTTGAGTCGTTGGTCCACAATATAGGAGGAAGGCCGTGGCTGGTCATGGGTGACTTCAACACAACCGAACTAGTTATGGAGAAAAATGGGGGAAGAGCTTTGGTGATGGATACAATGTTGGACTTCCAAAGGTGTATAGCTAAATTGGAAATGGAAGACTTAAGATATACTGGGGACTTTTTTACATGGTCAAACAAACAACACCAGGTGCCTATACTTAGGAAACTTGATAAGGCCATGGTTAGCCTCCCTTGGCTGAACTTACACCCGAATGCTCATGCACAATTCCTCTCACCTATCCTATTTGATCACTCATTAATAGTGGTTCACATGGAGTATGAATTGATGGCCAGAAGGAGCCCATTTAAAATTTTCAATTATTAGGCAGACCATGAGGGTTTCAAAGACCTAGTTAGCAACATATGGAAGAGGGACATTAAGGGATCTTACATGTTCCAGGTAGTGAAGAAACTCAAGCTTATTAAGGAGGGACTCAAATGTTTGAACAAATTTGCATTCTCTAACATCTCACAATGGGTCCAAAGTGTGAAGCAACGGTTGGTCCAATTGCAAACCACCATACATGCGGCTGGGGACACGTCTAGATTGGAGGAGGAGCGCATAGTTTATAAGGAGTATTACGCATTAAGGGAGGGCGGAGGAAAGTTTCTTTAAACAGAAATCTAGAACAAAATGTTTGAAGCTGTGGCGACAAGAATACGACTTATTTCCACAAGGCTATGAAAAGCCTCCACAACAGTAACTCCATACACAGATTGATTAGGGAGGATGGTAGTGAGGTGGTCGAGGAGCGGGAGGTTCAACTAGAAGTCCTTCAATATTTCCAACATTTATATGATCCACCTACATTCCCTACCACCCCCGTTGATGAGGAGAGCTTCAGACCTCGGTCTCTAAATGAACAGCAACGACTCACCCTTGATGCTGCCTTCTCAAATGAGGAAATAAAATGGGGTTTTACATCGCAAGTGAATGAGAAGGCTTCTGGCCCAGATGGATTCTCTGCTTTTTTCTTCAAGGAGGCTTGGGACATTATAGGTGTGGACATGATCACTGTGACTAGAGAGTTCCTGACTTCAGGGTGCCTGCTCAAAGAGATCAACAACACTGCTATTACCTTAGTGCCTAAAGTTGCCATCCCTACTAGACTGGGTGAATTCAGGCTAATAGCCTGTTGTAATGTGATCTATAAGGCGATCTCCAAGGTCTTTGCAGCAAGGATGAAATCGGTGTTGCCTACTCTAGTTGGGAGGGAGTAAGCGGCATTCGTTCTAGAAAGGAGGATAACTGACAACATATTCTTGGCCCAAGAGCTCATGGCGAACTACCATTCCCATGTGGGAGCCCCCTGTTGTATGCTAAAGGTGAACCTCCAAAAGGCTTATGATATAGTTAGATGGGGCTTTGTCCTAAGGGTATTTAAGGCTATGTAGTTTCCTCCCCATTTTTGTAGCCTTATTAGCCAGTGTATATCTACACCTAAATACTCCATCAACATCAATGGGGAATTGGTGGGTTTCTTTACAAGCAAACGAGGTTTAAGGCAAGGGGATCCCATATCCCTTACTTGTTCGTCCTCTGTAGGGAAATTCTCTCCACGCAGTTGAGGTAGATGATCCTGAAACCTGGTTTCTCACTATATTGGAGACGTCAGAACGAACGCTTGACCCACCTCTGTTTTGCAGATGACCTCTTCATATTTGCCAGAGGCAACAAGGAATCTATATCCTTGGTAAAAGAAACTTTATAGGACTTCTATATCCCAGCAAGCACCAAGGAGGCCATCCTGCAATTCACTCAATTTAGTGAAGGCCAACTACCGGTACGATACTTGGGGGTTCCTCTCATTTCCTCCAAGCTCAAAAAACAGGATTGTGAGGTGTTAGTAGAACCCATCCTATCTCGGATTAATTCTTGGATAGCTAAATATCCATTCTATGCGGGTAGGCTCCAATTAATCAGATCTGTCCTATTTTCCATGCAAGTCTACTAGTGTTCCATTTTCACTCTTCCTAAGTTGGTTGTCTCAAAGATAGAACAACTACTAAGGAATTTCCTCTGAAGTGGTAACTTGCACATATTCACCAAAGCTAAAGGTCAAATGGGTAGAAATGTGTCAACCCAAGCGAAATGGAGGCCTAGGGATATCGAATATCCATCTTTGGAATAAAGCCATCCAAATCAAGCACATATGGAGACTATGCAAAGAAGGTGTGAAGAGTTTATGGCCGGAACGGGTTCATTCCACTCTACTTAAGTGCAAGAACTTTTGGTCCTCTAGAGCATCGGCCATTTGTTCATGGACCTGGAAGAAATTACTGAAGCTGAGAGGCTTGGTAAGGTCTTGCTTCATCTGGGAGCCTAATAATGGCCTTGAAATCTCTTTGTGGGTAGACTTTTGGCTCCCAATAGGATCCCTAGACACATTGTTTAGTGAACGAGCCATGAGTAGTACGGGCTTCCCACACACTACGAGACTATGCTCCATCATGGATGGGAATGAATGGTGTATCCTAGAGGGCCCATTGTGGACTAGTATTAGCATCCTATCTTCCCTTATACCGAATGGTGTAGTTTCGGATCGCTTTTACTGGAGACATTCAAGGACAGGAGAGTATACCATTAAGAGTGGCTATGGTTTCCTTAACCTTCTAGGACCCACTGTACCATGGCAAAGAGTAGTGTAGAATAAATCTTCCTTACCTAGACATTCCTTTGTACTATGGTTGGTTTGGTTAGGGAAGCTTTCCATCCTTGATAGGGTACACAATTGAGGACTAATGCAATCCACTACTTGTTTTTTGTGTAACCGGCATATGGAGGACCATGCCCATCTATTCTTTCAATGTGACTACACAACCTAAGTTTGGAGTGTAGTATGTGACTTCATGCACTATCCGGCCTCATCCAACAACTGGGATGGTGTTACCCGGTTTATGGTGGCGCTAGGGGACTCACCAACCCATTAGATCTGGTGAGCTGCATTAACGGCAGCAGTTTACTGCATATGGCGCATCCGGAATAAAGTGCAGTTAGGGGAACTCCTCCTAGGGATTAGCATGTTAGCCTACCAAATACGATCCTATGTTAAGCTATTGTAATCTCAACTCATTGTCTTAGCTCAGATGCTAGGCATTTGGTATGCTAGCATGATTGTTGATTATATGCATTTTGTAATCTTATTTCACTAGCTCATTATATTTTTCTACCATTAAATAAAATTATCAATTACCCAAAAAGTTGCCTCCTTATCCATCGTGACTTTGTTAAAGCAAGGCTGGTACTTAATTATGTTAAGACTCATTTTGAAAATCGAGCTTGCAATTGGAGTGTATTCAATTTTGAATTCCCAGGTTAATCCGTTTAAGTTATAGCTATAGCATATATTCTGGAAAATTTTTGAAGGTTTATTATTTGACGGCAGATTGTTAACTGTCTACTGAGGAGATCTGTAAGGTAGCCTGGGTAGATGGGTCCTGTTCTTTTTCTTTAGGTTGCCAATGCTGAGCGGATGAGCTTATCATGACAATTTGTGGTTCGTTAAAGCATTGGTATAATCACTAGTTGCATAATGCATGTGGTTCACTAGTTTGCTTAGATACGAAAGAATGAGCATAGTTTCTTGTAATTGAAAACCATTTCCTTATGGGAGGCAGCATCATAGGCAGCCAGACCTTTGCTATGCTATATTTGGAGATTATTCTTGTTTTATTTCATTTAGATGTTGTCTTGATGCTCACAATCTAGATGTTTTGATGCTTTTAACTTTGGCTCAAAATGCAGTTTCTACCGATGCCAATTTGACCCAGCTACTGGTGGAGAGATGACACAACTCGAATATTACAATTTCCTGAGGCCTGATGAATCTTTTTAAGGTTGAAGCTGTATACTAGTGTTTTTGGATTTTCCTTGATTATATTAGTGGTATATATCCCAGGAGAAAAACAATAATATGTAAATATTGGATGAGCAGAATGGTTAAAAGTGAAGCTTTCGACCCATCTATGGCTCATTTGTAAATATTTTACGCGTGGATATTACTCGTAAATAATAGTAAGAAATGATTCGATAAATATGCTGCGTCATTATATTTGTTTTCCTGATTTTTCTTCCCTAGAAGACTGGATTTTATTCAACTCTGCGTAGGATACAACGGAGAAGCCATGATGGTGACTTTGTCTGTCCACAAATGAGCTTTGCCCATTCTTGACGAACTGAAAGTGGATCATTTCTCCAAATCCAGACCGAAAGGAAGAAAACTTTGGTTAAAGATTTGGTTTGGTTTTTGGGTGTCTGGTTATATTTGGAGTTTCTTTTGAGCTTCGTAGTTATACACTAACATAGGCGAGCTGAAAAATGCCAGATCGGAGATCGTGTTCATACTCTGAATTTCAGAAGGTTCAAGCTCATTAACAGCACCGGGGTGGATCATCTCGGTTAGATCTGCTGCTTGACGAGCTTGAGTTCGGCTTTTCCATTATGTTAATTTCTTTGCCATCTAGGTTTGTGCATCATTGCTTAGCTATTACGTTTCCGGATTGGTTGTAGTATATCTTAGACGGAACCAGAAAGGTTCCATGTAAAGTTATGAGCACAATATGATAATGGTTGTGAAAGAATTGTTTGGCAGTATGGTATGGGTCTTCAATCGTTTTAAACAATGTTTTATTATTTTGCTTAAAAGGGTGTCATTATGCATTATTAAAGTTTTGACTCATGGGCTGGGCTATTATTTAATACGAGAAGGGGACTTGAACGCTATCGCACGTAAGTTGGCCCCATTGTTGGCCGTGCACTCAACACACGATGTTTGGTTGGAAATGGACAGGATTGAGGGAAAATAGAAAGAAACGTGTGGAAATGGAGAAACGATTTTGTTTCTAATTCCGTTGTTTGGCTGGTAATATAAAGACGAAAATGAAGAGAAACCAAAGTTTTATCTTATCCCAACCCTTTTTTTAGCAATGGCTGTAACGAGGGTCCTTGTAACTTTGTTGCGACTTCAATCCCTTTTCTATATAAATTTGGATGGAAAACAAACTGGTTTCAACTGGAAGCATTTTACTGATCTCTTTCCGCTTCTATTCATTTTTACCATTTGTATAAGTTACGAGACATCGAATCTTTTATTTTCTAACCTCAGTTCTACTTGTGTTTATCTATCCATCCGCGTGACGTAAAAGTCAGATGGTAGTGAAGGAGAAAAACGTCAATCACAGGGCCTGAATTTGAATATTATCTTTAGATGATGCGACACTTCATCTGTAAAATATGCATACAGATGGGGTGGGTTGGTGATATAATTGAAGTTTCTGGTCAGTAAATGAGAAGGCCATTAAACGTATAATATTAAGGAATCCGTCCATACTGTGACGTAAATATTTTAAAAAACTTTAATTTATCACTAAGTTTCTTAAATAAAATTTCTTAAAATTTATTTATGTTATTTATAAAATCTGTAATATAAAATTCATAATAAAACAACACTTTAAAAATAAAGAAGAAGAAGAAGAAAAACAAAGAGTTAATAGCTTTTTAAGCTCCTTAACTAAACTCCCAATTTTTCTAAACAGCCCTTTGTAATAAATAAAAAACCCCAAGAGAGAAGTCCTTAGCATTGGGAGGTGTGTCAAGTGTCATGGTCTTAGACTCTCGGTAGTACAACAAGATTGTATGGCATTTATTGTTCTGCTTTTGCAATAGTAAGAAAGCCTACTCGCTACTTGGTTGGCCTAAATTGACTCGTATGCCCGTAAGCAACATGTAAGAACAACAAAAAGGAAATAATAAGAAAAGGGACATAGACAAGAATTGTAATGAATAACCACACACTTTTATTAATATCGAATATATAAGGGACTATAGTGTATGCATGAAAGAATAATGTGTAAGCAGGTTTCTTAACCATAAACAGCTAAGTGGTGAGTAAGAGTTTATATTCACAAGAGTATTTATATCCCTGTAAAGAGCTTTACCGTTTTTTTTAGCTGTTACAGGAGGAGATATTAAAACTGTTAAAATGGCAATACGTCTAAAATAGAAACTGCTATTCTAAGTAAAATACAATAAAATCTAACCTTTACTATACAACATGTACATAGTGTTATAATGAATATGATCCTAACATCCTACCATACTTAAATTTATTGACGTCCTCGTCAATGTGCGCTAGAGCTTCATCCCGTTGATGGAGGTCTTCTGGTTGGTGCTATTGATGTTCTTTTTGATATTGGCATGATGTTGTCTTTCATCTCTTAGCTAATGTCTTCATCTCTCCGATCTCTTCGCTTCACTAAGTTTTTAATGTGCTCTTCTCTAGTGGTGGAGTCTCTGACAGTCCTCTTGGCAAGGACATCTTTGACGGCTTGACCAACATTAAACTTGAGCTTGATGTGCGGCCGCTTTGATATGTTGCTAGAAGGATCTTCCATGTCTGAATGGTAAGGCTTTAGGATGCTCACATGAAAGACTAGATGGACCTTCAACCATGTGGGTGGCTCAATCTTATATGTAGTTCTTTCAATCCTTGAAACAATAGGAACTGGACCGATATATTTTTGAATCAGTCTTTTGTCTTTGTTCCTCAATGATCTGATTTACTTTGGAAGAAGCTTTATAAGAACTTGGTCTCCAACATTGAATTCTCCAAGTCTGCACTTCTGATTTGCCCACTTCTTCATTCTCTTGGAAGCCTTCTCAAGGTGAGCTCTGGCAACTTCTGAACTTTACTTCCAATCTTTGGTGAATTGATAAGCTTTGGGGCATCTTCTTATATAAGGTGCAGCCACTGTGTGAGGTAACAATGGTTGTTGACCCGTGATGATCTCGATAGGGTTCTTGTTAGAGGAAGAGCTCTGTTAGATGTTAAAACAAAACTGGGTGATATCCAACAAGTTAACCCAATTCTTTTGATTGGCGGACATAAAGTGTCATAAGTATTCCTCCAGCAACATGTTGAATCTCTCTATTTAGCCATCGCTTTGTAGGTGATTGCTAGAGGTCGTGCTCAATTTGAAACCCAGGAGGCTAAACAACTCTATCTAAAACTTGCTTGTAAATTTGACGTCCTTGTCACTCATGATGTTTTGGGGCATTCCCCAAAACTTCACGATGTTCTTCAAGAAAAGCTGGGCTATCTCTTCTACATTTGAGCTCTTCGTAGTTGGGATGAAGGTCAAATACTTAGAGAACCTGTCAATAATAACATAAATTGATGAGTACTCCCCCACTTTTGGTAAGGAGTGATAATGTCCATGGAGATGCTCTCCCATGGTCGAGAAGGCACAGGAAGGGGCTCCAGCAGCCCTATAGGTTTCTAACGCTCAATCTTATCTTGTCAGCAAGTTAGGTAAGTGCGGGTGTAGTTCATCTCATCTTCCTTTATGTTCGGCTAGTAGTAGCCCTGCTTCAACAAGCTTATCATCCTTTGCTAATCGAGATATCTAGCCTACAAAGTGTCATGGCACTCTCTTATGAGCACTTTCTCAAGTTCCCTACCTTGGGAACATACAAGCGATGACCCTTGGTGTAGATCAAATCACTTTTTATCCAAAATCTATGAGTCTTGCCCTCTTCAATTAATTACTTCAAATTCTTGATCAACAAGTCTTGGCCTACGTGTTCCTTGATTTGGTCTTAGATATTAGTTTTGACTTGACTTGTAGATTGATGGGCAATTAGGGTCACAAAAGCAAAATCTACTCTTTTGCTCAATGCATTTGCTACTTGATTAGTTCACCTGCTTTGATACTCAATCTCCATATCAGACTTTGTAAGGAACTCCTACCATCTTGCTTGCTTGGCAGAAAGTTCAGGTTGAGCCATAATATAGTTAGTAGTAGAATTGTTTATCTTCACCAGGAACTCAAACCCCAACAGATAGCGCTTCCAAGTCTTAAGATAGTATAAAATTGTAAGTAGCTCCTTCTCTTGAGCTAAATACCTATGCTCTATTTGATTCAACTTCCTACTCTCATATGCTACCGGATGGCCCTCTTGTATCAATACTCCACCCAAAGTGATGTCTGATGCATCTATGTGGACTTTAAATGGTTTGGAGATGTCAAGTAGTGCGAGGACTAGCTTCTTGATCATAATATGCTTTAGGTCTTTAAATGTAACTTGACACTCCTCACCCTAAGACCACGCTCAGTCCCTCTTCAGTAAGTCAGTAAGAGGAGCAACTCATTTAGAATACCCCTCCACAAATTTTCTATAATAGTTGGCAAGTCCTAAAATGATCTCAACTTAGTGACACTCTTAGGAATAGGCCACTCTTTAATGGCTTCTACCTTGGCTACATCCATTTGGATCTGCCTTGCTTTAACCATGTGCTTAAGGAAGTTGATGCACTTCTAGGCAAAGGCACTCTTTTTGCTTCACATATAGATGATTCTCCTGAAGCTTTTGAAAAACCATCTGCGAGTGCTTCACATGGTCCTGTAATGTCTTGCTATACACCACAATGTCGTCTAAATAGACAATTATAAATTTATCAAGATATTCTCTAAATACATTATTTATTAAAGTGTAGAATGTAGCAAGAGTATTGGTAAGACCGAAGGACATTACCAAGAACTCATAGGCGCCATAACTGATAACACAAGTTGTCTTGGGCTCATCATCCTTAGCAATGTAGATCTAATGATAACCTAATGAAGGTTTAGCTTGGTGAAGTACTTTATCTTACTCAGTTGATCAAATAAATCAACAAAGAGATGAATTGGATAATGGTTCTTCATTGTTAGCTTGTTCAAAGCTTGATAGTCAATGAAAAGTCTCAAACTCCCATATTGCTTCTTATGGAATAGAATAGGAGCCCTGTATGGTGCTTTTAAGGGACGAATGAAGCCCACATCTAGTAACTCATCTAACTACTTTCTTAACTTTATAAGTTTAGGGGGCGACATTCTGTATGGAGCTCTAGCTGGTGGTTTAGCCATTGGAACCAACTCAATCTCATTCTAAGAGTTAACTCCTTTGGGAGTTTGTCTGGCATCAAAGAATTAAACTTCTTTAGGACACTTTGTATTACCACTAGTATCTCAAGCTTTCTTGTATCCTCTTTCTTTGTAAAGATTGCAAGGAAAGTTGGCTCTTGGTGCTTGAGCCCTCTCTTAAGTTGGAGTGCAGAGAGCATCATTACTTCAATAATCTTACCATCTTTGCCTTTGCTACTTGCCTTTTTCCTTACTGTTACTCAACATGGCTTGTCACTCATGAGTAACAAGCAATTTGTTTTTAGCATTGATGCAACTTTGGTATACCTCAAGAAATCTATCCCTAAGACAATGCTGAAGTTATCTAGTGGGACGACAATGTTGAAGTTGTCTAGTGGGATTACCTCTCCAATCCCTAACCTTCACTTTCACATCTCATGCCACTCCTTGGATCAGTCTTGCCTTGGAGTTGGCAACTTTAATTTAGCTAGTGTCTTTAGTGAGTACTAACCTTAATCTCTTAGCTTCAACCACATTAATGAAGTTGTGTGTGGCTCCAGAATCAATTATGGCACTAGCAATCTTACCATTGATGCTCGTCTACACATATATCAATTTGTTGTCAGATTTAGGTTTGCTTCGTGCTGAGGAACGCTTTCCCATAACCGATAACTTATGTAAGGCTCCCATCTTAGATTGTTCCTTACACTTCTTGAATTTTCTTCTCAATGTACACTTTTAGCTTTTTGAGCCATGGCATTGAGCTCTATTCTATGGGGACAATTCACAACCTTATATAGCCCATTGCACAAGAAACAGAAGAATATTAGCTTCCTACCTCCACCTGATGCTCTACCTTTCTCAGACTAGTGAGAGCTGTGATTTCTTAAATGGTGAGAGTCATGAGACTTCTTCTGACACCCTCCATTACTACTATTAGAACTTGAGGCTCCCTCACTCTTGGGCTTGCCTTGCTTGAAAAACTTTCTGCCCTTGTGTCCTATTGACACACTCTTGCCTCGATTGTCATGGGCATAGTTAGTTAAGCGTTCAACTGCTGACTATGCTTCAGCTAGGGTTTTTCACTCTCTGTCTTGATAACTCATTGCTAGCATAAGGTTTCAATCCCTCAAGGAAATAGAAAAGTTTATCATCTTCACCCATGTTTTTTATGTCAAGTATTATTGTAGAGAACTCTTGGACATACTTCCTTATGTCATCACCTTGTCAAAGTTCCCTCAACTTCTTGTGGGAGTTGTACTCAACATTCCTAGGGAAGAACTGAGCTCACAACACTATCTTCAAATCATTCCCTATATCTACATGTGCTTGCCCACTCCTAATTTCCTTATATTTGGTGCGCCACTATAGCTTGGCATCACATGACAAGTAAATTGTGGCCATTGAGACATTTGTTCATTCATCGTTGGTCCTAATAGCTATAAAGTATTGCTTTATATTGAAAATGAAATTCTTCAATAGTTTGGCATCCCTTACGCTAGTGAATGCCTTAGGTTCAGGCATTTTTAAGTACCTTACGTGTGCGAGTGCTTAAATAGGAGCTTGAGAAGGAGCATTCGCTATAGCTTGAGTTAACAAAGCAACCTATTTCCTCAGTTCCTTTACAGTCTCGTTTGATCCACAAGAAGTAAGTTCTCGCTTCACATCCTCAATAGCTATGCATAACTCTTTTTTTAGTGTGCGCATTGTAACGCCGAAATCTTCAGCAAGCTCTCTAACCTTGCCACTTAAATCTTGGTTGGAAGCCTTAAGATTTAATACTCTTATTGAAAGAGCTACTAGTGATTCAACCCACTTGTCTAAGCGAGTGAGCCAATTCTCAAAATTCTCGAGAAATCTATTCATGTTGTCTTGTTGCATCGTTGTTCTCATTGGAATAACCTTGCTCTGATATTGACTGTCATGGTTCTAGACTCTTGCTAGTATAACAAGACAGTGCGGTACTTATTATCCTACCATAGCTAGTAATCTTAATCACTACTTGGTTGGCCTAGATTGACCTGTATACCTATAAGCAGCATGCAAGAACAATAGAAAGCCAACAATAAAAAAAGGGATACAAGTAAGAATCATAATGAATAATTATATGCTTTTATTAATATTGAATGTACAAGGGGTTACAATGTGTGCATGGGGGAATAGTGTGTAAGTAGGTTTCTTAGCCATGAGGAGTTAAGTGGAGAGCAAGAGCTTGTATCCATAAGAGTACTCACATGCCGTAAAGAGCTTTATGGGCATTTCTAGCTCTTGTAGGAGAAAACATTAAAATCGTTGAAATGGCAACACACTTAAAATAAAACTATTATTCTAAGTAAGATACAATAGAACCCAACTCCTATTATACAATATGTACATAATATTACAATGGATGTGATCCTAACATTAAGCACCTTCCATTAGGATAGGATTACAACCTTTTGTCGCTGTTTTGATGCACAAAAGAAAAGAAGCTACTTCATTTGTTGTCTTATTTGCTTCCTTTTTGTCTCTAGCGTTGATCAAACTAAGATATCAATTGAGATGAGGATGAACATTTACTTAAACTTTTGATTTTAGCATAGATGCATAGAATACTGGAAAATACAGAAGAAAGAAAGAAAGAAAAAAAAAAACAATTCAAGGGAATTCGGCTTTAATCCTCGCATCTATCTTGTTGTATGAGTTAACGATAGATTTATTCAACTATTAAAAAAGAAAAGTGCAAGATATATGTTAGAGGAGTAAAATGCCATAAAAAGAATACACACACACACACACACACACAAAGAAAAATTTTAAGAATTCTTTAAAGTTAAGAGGATGATTTTAGAATTCCCTTAGAGTATGTGCTTTTTTAAGATCGATTACATGATTCTTGTCAATTGTGGGTCATCTATAGGTCTATTATTGGATTCCATTCATCTTTGGTTACGTTAAATATGGGTAATAAAATTTATTGTTTTTGGCTATCTAAATTTTTCATGGCTTGCATCTAGAAAAAAAAAAGAGGCTATAAGTATTTGACCTTAACTACATCTGATGAGATTATCGCTAGGTGAAACCATCTAAGAACTAATTTCATGAATCTGTGGTCACTCAAAAGGCAAAAAACTTGTGTAAATTGTGTCAACTATGGTTGCTAGTTTTTTCAATTGTACAATTACAACATTAATGTATAAATATAACTCTAGTGGGCTTAATATAAATTAGAGAAATATGTAAATGTATAATTTGAGAAAAAATGTTTTCAGGGTGGTTGGTGCAATTTACTAGAAACCGTAATGTTCTAGTTACCACTTACTAGATAATAAGCCAAATTTATTAAAAATCTCGCTATCATCTTTCTCCTATTCTATCTATTGTGAAAAGATCAACATCTTCAAGAAAAGAGCTGATGATCTTCATCTGCATCTTCCTCAACCTACAAGCAAAATCCAATGCATCATTCATGGTTCTTCGTGCGCCTGCTAGAGCCTCCTCCAAGTCTTGGTTTATCATGTAGAATGAGCATATTTGGCTAAGAATCCGATCATGCCTTTCTTGGGACCTCATCACTCTTTCTTCGGCATGCTCCAAGGCCACTGTTATGATCCTCAGCTTCTCTAGTGCATCTTGTTTTCTTTGCCATCTCTTACAATTTGGGATAAGGAATATTAATGAAGTTGAGAAACTGATAACCACAAAAATCATCCGTCCATAATCCATAGACCATTTGCCATAGCCGAAGGAGGATAAATAAGGAAGTGAAATACGACATAAGACCAAGGAAGTTACTCTTGTTTCAAAGATTCTTTACCTTGATTTAAGGAAACAAGCAAGCAATTAGTTTCTTAGGTTTCACTCTTCTTATCATAAAGAATAGAAAAAATGATTATTATTTGATAGAAGTGTATAATACAAACTTTGTTGCTATAAATATAGATATATTCCTTGATTCTTTTGCTTGCTCAATGGCTTTGGCCTTTTGGGTTGGAACCTCAATCCTCATCGTCCTCCTAGTAGAATAATTGGCGATTTGAAAGCAAATGTTATTAGAAACTTGATATACAATATTATTTCCAGTGCCATAGGAATATGATTGATTTAAATGCTTAACAGTCGAGAATTGCACTAACAATTCATTAGGATAGTTTTTCTTATAAATTGACTAAAAATGGGAAGTTCGTTTGAATTTTCGCTTACAATAGGTAGTTGGATGGTTATGGAGCCATCAAAGATGGGTGTGTTGGCACTTGAAGCTATTGGGCATGTTGGTAGGATATTTTGAGGTTTACAAAACTAAGACTTCATCTATAGAATCCCACTACAGATTATGCTAGTTTGCTTCAATAGAAATGTAAGCAAACAAAGTAACGGTGAACTTGAAGGTTGCTTCAATAGAAACAAAGTAATAGTGAACCTGAAGGAAAGAAAAAAGAAATAGAGCACAAGTAACAACTTTCTATTATTGGAAATCTTGTGAAAAGTCAATTTGTTATTTTTAGTTACATGACTATTTATATTAGCTATATTATACTAACTACTAATAGAATGTTGACATGTGGAAAATAATAAAATAATAATAAACTAAAGTTTCACATCCCCTGTAAGTTAGAGCATCCTAGGGACCCAACTTGAGACGTAACCGTTGAAGATGTGGAGCAGCTGTGGACTTGGTGAGAATATCTACCAGTTGAAGTTGAGAAGAAACATAAGAAGTGCTAAGAAAACCAGAAATGATGTGATCTCGCATAAAATGTATAATTATATCTATATGCTTTGTTTGCCCATGCAAACAAGGATTGTTAGCTATCATCAAAGAAGATTTGTTGTCACATTCAAGTTGAACTAGAAAGGAAATAGGAATATGTAGATCTCTGAGTATAAAAGATATCCAAAGAAGTTCCTTAGTAGCAGTTGCTAGACTTCTATATTCTACCTTAGTAGTCAATGAGGAAACCGTAGGTTGCTTCTTTGTTTTCCAAGAGACTAAGACATTTCCCAACATCATACAATAACTAGAAACGAACTTCCTATCTTCATTGTTAGAACCCCAATCAGAATCGGAGTAGCCATGTAGTTGTAGTGAGTTATTAGCAAGATAAAAAGACCTAATGCAATAAAACCTTTGAGATATTTAAGTAGATGAAACAACACTTGGAGATGTGGCTGTTGAGTATGAGACATAAATTGACTTAACTTGTGAACTGCAACTGTAATGTTTGAACAAGTGATTGTAATGTAAAGTAATTGTCCAACCAATCTTCTGTAGAATGGAGGATCAAAAAGCAAGTCTCTTGTAGTGTTGTCAAGATTCAAACGATGTGGTAATGGAAATGAGATTGGCTTTGCTTTAGATAAAATCACGTCTTGAAAAACATCCAAAATAAATTTGCGTTTGTTAAGAAGAATTCCTTGATTTGTCTAACATAATTCTAAACCAAGGGAAAATCGAGCAACTCCTAGATCTTTAATATTAAATGCCTCATCAAGTCGTTGTTTGATTTGAGAAATGATCCTTTCATTAAACTTAGTGATCAACATATCACCGACATAAAGCAAAATAAACATGCTCCCATTTGAATCATGATATGTAAACAATGAATAATCATGCTTCAACTGACAAAATCTAAGAGAAACTAGAACTTAGAAATTTTGAAGTTCCATTGATGAGAAGCTTGTTTAAGCCCATAAAGTGATTTCTTCAATTAGCAAACTTAACAAGGAAGGGCTTTATTATATCTTTCTGAAGGCAGCATATATATATTCTCATCAAGAAAACCATGTAACAAGGCGTTATTCACATCTATCTACTGTAAACTCTAATTATATGCAATAGCAATAACAATTAAAATGCATATGGTTCCTAACTTTGTAATAGGTGAAAGTGTATTATGATGGTCTTTGCCTTCTACTTTTGTAAAGCCTTTAGCAACAATTCGAGCTTTATATCTTTCTATTGTACCATTTGGTCTATATTTTATTTTATAAATCCACTTAGATCCTATTGGTTTCTTTCCTTTCAGTAAAGAAGTTAATTCCTAAGTGTCATTACTTTTTAGTGCAATAAGTTCATTTTGTGTTGCATTTTGCCACTCTTTATGCTTAGATGCTTTAGAATAATTGCGTAGCTCTTGAGTAAGTAACACATTAGCTAAGGATGCTACAAATTCAATTGGATATGCAAGAAAACTTTTGATATCGAAAAGGGGATATGGAGAATCTGATATAATTTTTATGTCCATGTTAAAAGAACCATCAACAGTAGCATTTTGAGCTAAATGTATAAAACCTTAAGCCATGAAAGAGTTTTCCTTTCTCTAGAAGATCTTTGCAAACTTGGAAAATCATTATTAGAATGAGGACTAGTTTTAGAGGAAGTTGAACGAGGAGATCGGATTGATGAAGTGTAGGAATAGAATTATCAGATTGTGTATTAATTGAACCGGGTCTAATTGATTGATTGTTAGTGGACATGGTTTTGAATAATACTAGATTGTTGATAGATGATTCCATTTTGTTGGAATTTGGTGCTACACTTTCTTTGAAAGGAAATTCTTCTTCAAAGAAAACAACATCACATGATACAAATATTTTCTCATGAGTTAAACTATAAACTCTATAACCTTTTTGCCCTTGTGCATATCCTAGAAATACACATTTAACTCCTCTAGATTCAAACTTGACACTTGGATGAGGTTGCTTTGCTATATAACATAAATAGCCCATGATTTTTAAATGATCATAAGATGGAGCACTTCTAAATAGTATTTCATGAGGTGTTTTCCAATTTAGACTTTCTACTGGCATTTTATTTATTAAGTAGGTAGCCATAAGGATGCATTCTCCCAAAAATTCTTTTAGTAATTGAGCATGAAGTTTAAGAGCTCAAGAAGTATTTAACAAATGTCTATGCTTTCTTTCAACTTGACCATTTTGTTGTGGTGTGTATGTAGTAGTTCTTGGATGAAGAATTCCTAGACTATGGAAAAGAGATTGACATGAATTGGACAAAAATTCTGATCTATTATCAGTCTTAACAAATTTAGGAATTATATGAAAATGATTTGAAACATATGAAAAGAAATTCTTAATAATCAAATGTCTTTGACTTTTATGATGAAGTAAGAAGGTTTAAGTTGATTTAAGGAAATCATCAACTATTGTCAAGAAGTATTTAGCTCTGGAAATTGATACAATACTATAAGGATCCCAAATATCTATATGTAAAAGCTGAAAAGCAAAACTAGAAAGATGTAAACTTCTAGTGAATGGTAGTCGATGAAATTTTGCCTCTTGACAAATGTCACTAAAGAAATTTTGAAGTTTGAGATTTTTACATGAGTTTAGATGTTGAAGCTTAGAAATAGAAGTATGGCCAAAACGAGCATGAATGATTTGAATATGATTCTTTTGGTTATTATAGGAAAAGAAAGCGCTATAAACTGGATTACAATAAACTATTTATTGACTATGTTTATTGAAGGAAACAAAAAGACTAAGCATAGAATCATAAATCTCCTTCCTAGTTTGATTACAACTACTATAAGGAAAAGAAATACTAGGCAAAAGTAATTTTCTTTTATCAGTTGCACAGAAAGAACCTTCTAAGCCTAAGGATTGTAGTATATATAACTTACCCACGACTTTAGCTATTGCTATTGTGGACATATGGTTCTAGTCCTGAAATGCACATCCAGATGAATTAAAGAGTGCAACAAGGTTTTGGTTTTTAACTAAGTTCTAAATAGAGAGAAGGTTGTGTGTAAACTCCAATATATAGAACACATTGCGTAAAGTAAGGAACAACATAATAGAAACTGATCCCAATTTCTTTACCGTAATGGACCTTCCATTAGGTAAATTCACTTTAATAGGATGTTCAAGATTAAAAATGTCATGTAGGATATTTATAAAAAGGGGTCATGTGATTTGTAGCACCTATGTCTACTATCTAAGAGCACATGCTATTACTAGAAACATTAAAGTAGAAAGAGGAAACAAGAGTACCAACAAACCGAATGTTATTCACTATGATTTTGTTATGTTCCCCTTTTGCTTTCATTAATTGGAACATTTCTTGATACATACTCTGAATTATCCATTGATCGTTGCTATCAAACTATTGTTCTTGTTTTACAAGATCTGTATCATGATCAAACAGAGAGCAAATACCACTGTGTTTCATTTCATCTGCTGCAGCAACATTTACAGCAAAATTCGCAAACTTCCCTATTTGCACTCTTTTCCCTTTAAACCATTCAAGGTATCCAACAATTTGAAAACAATTATCTATTGAATGGCCTTTTGTTTTGCAATGTTTGCAAAAGAGTTTAACTTTGTTCTTTCTTTTGTCAATCAGAATTCCTCTATTATGAACATTAAAGGTTGCTCCATCAACATCAGATGAAAAGGCTGATGTTATTTGCCCTTTTTTCTCAATCTGCTACACTAAGTAGAAGGCTTTATTCATTGTTGGAATTGGATCCATTGACAATATTTGATTTCTCACGCCTTCATAAATTTCATTTAAATCCATTAGGAACTGCATTAGTTTACTTTCTTATTCAAACTCCATACCTTCTCTTTGATGCTATAAGAACAATTCGTCATCGCACCACACATGCATTGAAGAGAAGCCTGCAACGGCTGCAACTCATCCTAACATTTCTTGAGTTTATTGTAATAAACTCCTATAGTCTGATTTCCATGTTTCAAATTACAAATCTCATGTTGTAATTAAAACACCAAAGAGCCATTCGAAACACCATATTGCTCCAATACTTCCTTCCACAATTGTTTTGCAGATTGTTTGTAAAGAAAACTCTACGATATCTCATTTATTATTGAATTAAGGAGTCAACAATGCACCATATAATCGCATCTTGACCGCTTGACAAACTCTGATGATAACTCTACTAGTTTTAAGATTGTGCCATCTATGAACCTAAGTTTTAACTTTGTGCTAAGACCCATCCTTGTGGACCTACTCCATCCCAAATAATCGTTTCCATTGAAAACCAAATTCCCAATGGTTATCTCAGGATTATCTAAACTTGAGAGAAATAACGAGTCTATAATTGAGGAGTCCCCAATCCCCAATTGCAGAATTCAAAATCTTAGCAAAATTCATGTTTTACGGATTACAAAAACAACTCTTTATCACCTGCTCTAATACCATGTGAGGTTTACAAAACTAAGACTTCATCTGTAGAAGTCTACTGTAGATTATGCTAGTTTGCTTTAACCAAAATGTAAGCAATCTGAGTAACAGTGAACCTAAAGGAAAGAAGAAAGAAATAGAACACAAGTAACAACTTTCTATTATTGGAAATCTTGTGAAAAGTCAATATGTTATTTTTAGTTATATGACTATTTATTTTAGCTATATTATACCAACTACCAATAGAATGTTGATATGTAGAAAATAATAAAATAATAATAAACTAAACCTTCACAGATATACCATCCCACCAAGGTGATTTTTCAATGCTAATGGAAAATGGCATAGTATAGTACTAAGAGCTAAAACAACACCAAAAGAGCGCAAGTATCTAAACATAACAACAAACAGAAAAACATATAAGATTTCCATTGAAAATCCTTGACAAAGTAGGGAGCTTCACAACTCCACACCAAATACATAAGAGATACACTTCCCCAAAGGTTCGAAAAGAATCGCTTGTTTTCCGTCATGGTCGTAACAGTTTTTGATTTACTATGAACACAATTCTATTTTGAGTTCTTGCAATAAAATCAAGGTACCTAGAAATGATAAGAGTGGGCTAATTTCAATCTCAGTATTCTAAATCCTACGTACAAATCCAAAATGAAGAGAAAAAGTCGTCACAACCTTAGTCAAGATGATACATAATGGACAGAGTCATAGTACAAACATTCCAATTCCTAAATCTATCTAAAAGGAGCCAGGGGATTTGGACTATTAGGCACTTTGAAACACCTTAGTTCTCTACAAACGTGATCCAACATCCCCAAAAAGTCTCTAACAATCACAAATATGCGCAGCGGATTCGCTTCTTCTTTACTCACATCTCCATGGAAATATTCTGTAATTTCTCTAACATGCACCAACACTCTATCTTCATCTTCCTTCAGCTCTTTCAAACTCTTCTCTGCGTGACTCAGGAATGCTCTCATCGAATGCACAAACTTGTTGCCACTTTCTTCATCCAAGCTCATCTCTTTGCATACCAAATGCTGCAAATTATCCAATCCATGTGATAGGTTCGAAACCGAGCTTGCAAGAACATCCAAGTCAACTGTTGCTGTCTTCTTCGCATTGTATAGTTCATGGCTTAGACCTGAAACAAGGTCTAGACCCATCCTTTTGTAGTCTTCTTCCTTTTCCTCAGCCGTTCTGTTCTTGCTCTTCTGCTCAATCTTTCCCATGATGCTATCAGAGAGTCTGATTCCTTCCGACCGGATCATTTCTTGCACGACGAAATGGAGCAAGGTGGTTTTACCATCTGTTCCCTTTATGTCGGAGAGTTTGAGGAGGGCATCAAGTTTGAATGCCTTTGCACCACCCCGGATCGTCCCGACATTCATCCTGTTTCCGGTTTTCAGAACTGCTTCAAGTAACTTCAAAAAAAGCCTACTTGATCTGAGCTCCTTGCAGGCCTCCTAATAAAATAAATGGGACAAAAGAAAATTAACTGTAGCATCCTTAAAATAGAGCGTGATGGAACAATTGGTAATCGAGGCGTCTTTTCATGTAGGATCTAGTGTTCTTATGAACTCCCAAGGAGCATGCTCAATGGTGAGCAATCCAAGATGAGTTCAACTATTGCTTGCAATCAGACACCAAAATATTTACGTATCTAATTGGGTAAATAACACTAGCACCTCCTGAAAATATTTATAATTATAAAGACATCCCAATTTTCAAAATAACGCGTTTGTATTTCTTCAAAAATTTTGATATCATAGAATTTATCCTACAATACGAAACTAAGTCAACATTTTTGTATTGATTTACGCTTACAATTATTTTTGAGGCTGATTCATCATTTGATTTGGATTTTTCGTGATTGCTATTATATTTTGACTGTTAATATGGATCAAAATCTGGTAATGAATTAGAATAAAAATAATCTAAAATGTCCCGTTAATGCAAAAGATTGACTTGAAGGGGATACTTTGTGATGTCAACATTTTCTAACAAGGTGTAAGTGTAATATTTTAAAAATGTGGATATCATTATAATATTGAAAATTCTCTGAGGGTGATAATGTAATTTACGCCATCTGATTAGTTTGCATACATCGGCTTGCTTATATCATGATTATAGTTGCATTACTTATCCAGGGAATTTTTATGCCTATTATATTTATCAAATTAAGAAGAGAAGCAAAATCCCAATCTAGACCGGTCCATGTAGATCTTGCTAGAGTAAAGTATATATATTGTGTTCAATATGGGTACTTTGTGCTAGTAGGAGCCATCTAGACCGGGTCAAAAAAAAAAAAGAAAAAAGAAAAATTAGAAAACACCCCAAGCAAAGGCACATCAAAGAATGCATAACATAATATTTTCATCATTACCTCTAGCATTGAGAAGGAATTTCTGAGATGAACCACTTCATCTTCAAAAGTCTCTCTATAGAGCATAGCTTCAATACGTTGAGATGCGTATGGTATGCTAATCAATGCCTTGACAAACTTCTCAGCAGCCCCGAGCTCATTAATGTCTCCTTCATAGCTGTTAAGTTTAATCTCTTCCTCCTTAGTAGGTACCATCTTCACCAATGCCTCTAGTTGTTGCTGGCCTAAACCAGTTCCTGTTCCCAATAGCATCTGATATCTTTAGCATCTAACAATGGCCTTTCTCATGCTCATGCTTGTAGATCAAATTCTCATTGCAGACAAAGTCAACACATTTGCTTCAATACCATGATAAACTGAATACCGTAGTTGATTTCAATACTTAAGCTCGTAGTTCTAGATATAGGTGTTGTTTAATAATTATATATCAACAATGTGCTTGGTCAACTGGCATATCCTTTTCAAGTCCTAACCATTTTAGAAGCCGATAAACAAAACACATAAGACAAGGGTTTAATCATAAATACACCACCACAACTGTTGGTCAGACTCGAATAGATCTCCTAAATTGCTGAAAGGTACCTTCATCTCTCCGTAATTTTTGGAGACATGCAATTGCCTTTCCCGACCGTGGCTAGAACTTCCAAAACCATTGCCATGAAGCCCATAAATAGCTACTACGGTCTTGAGGGGATAGCTACAGTTGGGGAAGTGGTTATATATTTTTAAAAGTTATTAGGATGAAGACTTTTTTAAGAGTTCAGGGGGTCTAACTTCACTTAACATTCGTGGAATGTATATACAATTTGCCCTTCTTTACCTCTTTGACTACATTTTTTTCTTGGGTAAATTTAGATTTATTTTTATTTTTATTATTAGTAAAAAAAAAGTTAGCAAAACAACTAGAGGGGAGAGTCCCGAGTAAAACAGTCATGACACCAAAGCGTGGAATCACTAAAGCAGCTCAGAGAAACTACTGGAGATCACCACATATTTGTATAGATTTTGGAAGCTGTACCGTGGAGTAGTGCATCACAAATTTGCTCCGCGGTAGCATTTAGTGCCTTGGAGAGTATTGTGATGTTCTGCAGTCTCTTGGGCTCAAGGACGTGCTTGGTTGGAGAAGGTGTTCTGCTCTTAGCCTCGTCATTCTTCATTGGATTTTGTAGATTGTAACCAAAAAGCGACTCTATCATTTCCTCATCCAACCTAAAAAATGTTACCACTCGTCACTACTACATAAGAACGAAGAGAACAAAAGGACTGTAAATTTAACTTATGATTCGGGAAGAATGTATTACTCGAATGAGCTTGATCTCAGCTTGTGCCACACCATCGTACGATCTGGTGTTGCTCTTACTTTGTCCCAATGAAGCGGCTTCAACTTCGGGAGAGTTCCATGTTTGCCTGATGGATCCAACTGAGGAGGTTGAGAAGGTGGAGGAGGTGGTCCTTTCGAAGAATTTCCATTTCCTCTGGAAAATGGAGGTGGGCAGGGAGGGGGACAAGGAGGCGGAGGAACTAGTGAAGAGTTCGGAGAATGTCTAGGATGTGATTTCGGTGAAGCTGCCATGTCACTGGGAGGTGTTGGGTTTGGTTCTGAAGAACAATCTGAGTTCCTGGAGGATATACTTTCCAAGGAAGGCCTGGCTTTAGATTTACGAGCACATATAGTAGATGAAGAACGAGGTGGTAATGCAATAAAGCGCGGAGGTGGAGGTGGAGGAGGAGGCGGTGGTAATGGCGGTGAGGACTTTGTTTCATCCTTCAAAGATGATGCACCTTGATCCTCATTTCCCTGTGAGCATTGCAATTTTGTTGAATCGGCGACAATAGGTGTTAAATTTTCCACATTAGGTTGGAGATTTTCGGCCGTTTCACTTACACTTTTCGAGGAAGCATCAGAAAGCCTAGCATTGGGAGAGTGCAAATCGCCGGCAGAATGAAAAGACTCATCATCAAAAGAATGGATTTCAATTGGTTTTATATTGTCTTGAGACAGAGACCGATCCCCACCCGCGTCATCATACTTCAGAGAATCTCCATCCTCATGAATTGACACGATTTCCCTTGTTGAAGAACTACTAGCGTTATCAGATTCTGAATTTCCTAGCTTTTCCTTTTCAAGCTCATTAGTAGAAGATGAAAATGCCGAATTCGGTTTAAGACAAGTCCTTTGAAGCTCTAAATCCACTCCTCCACTACCGATAAAAAACATATCAGAGTTATGATTGAAGCTTACCTTTTTAGAATTTTTTTTTGAATTCACGTACTTCAATCCTTTTTTCCTGCTGTATACCAGCATTGACTTGGGGGTTTTTCTTTTTCCCTGCTTGATGAGTTTCTTAGAAAACCAAACAAGCCCGAAAACACAAGCTAAGAATGCAACGACTGAGGGCACAATAGTTGCCAGTAGCTTTTTCCAGGACCAGTTTCCATGTCTAGTCTCATTTCGGACTTCTTGGTTTTGTGATCTCGGTTTCGGATGAGGAAACAAGTGACCAGAACGAGGATTTATGGACAACGCCGGCATAGGAGATGGAGAAGGAGAAATTTCTGGGGACGGAGAAGGTGATGGAGAAATCTTATCGTTATCAAGAAAACCATGTAATGCTTTTCTTGTTTTGAAGCTCTCCATTCCAAGCAAACTTCTGATTTTTTCAACAATCTCATCTTCTTGGGCTTTCTCATCATCTCCTGAAACTTTCACAAACTTCTTCTTCTCATACAATCCTTGGAAGCCATGAATGCTGGGTTCTTTTTCTCCTCTAGCGTTCAATGAAGCATTTACAATGAGAACGTAAGTACATTGTAATGATAAAAGCAAGAAGATTGTGATGATGATGAAAATCATAAGAGAAATTTGATTCCCATACACCATTTTTGCCTTCTGGGCAAGATCATTAGGCAATGAGTCCAAATTTCTCAGTTTTTTGCAGACTATATGTTTATGTCCTTTTTGTTGCTTATTTTATCTATAAAAAAAAATGTAATGAATATTTTTTTGGGTGGTGTGTGTTATGTGTAGAGAAGAGAATTTCTAATTTATTTATTTATTTTTTATTTAATTCTATTTCAGTAAAGTCTTTAATGCTACTCCAAGATACCCCTGAAACAGGTAGTTGCACTGGGCCTTATTTACTTCTCCATTCAAGAATTCTTATCTCTTCCCACCTTTCATAAATCCTCCCTGCAGAGACTTCATTAGGATACTGTCTTTGTTTTGTCTCCCGAAAATTTCTCATCGGATTTGGGAAGTATTTCCTTTTTAATGTCTCACGATCTTTTATGTCCTCTTGTTAGATGTTGAGAAACCCAGCATTGATTACTTGTACTCTTTGAGATTACGTGTTGATATGTATCAATAAGAAAAAGTAACTTTTAGGGATCACTGTTTTAAAATTATAGACACCCTCAACTTTATTAAAGTGGACACTCTCTCCTTTACTTGTAATATAGAGATTTGAACTTTTGTCTATGATACAACTATTACTTTAAATAAAACCAAAAAAAAAAGGAAAAAAAAAACTCAAAGAATAATATAGAAGGTACAATTTACGCCCATATGAACGAACCGAATGGAGAAGTCTGTGTTAATAAGTCATCCGACATTGTTTTTAAAATTTTGTAAGTTCCATGTTAAAGTATTGTGCATGTTGTAACAAACGGTTACAACAGTCTTAGGGACCAATACAGATCTAAACAGTCGTCTTTTGTCCATGCAACTATTAAAGTTCACAGGATCAATTCGTATGACATACCCATATAAATAAAAGAGGTATTTGGTAAATAGTAATTAGCTCTGGCAACATATAATCAACAAGTTGATTTGCATATCTAAAGGAATAGATAGGACAAAACAGTGAATATACTTTTTTTACACAATAGATGTGGTACTAGAAATAATAATAATAATAATAAAAGTTTTATATCATCAAATAATATGCTAAAGCACATATACTTTAGTGATACGAATGTTTAGCTTCTAATGAGATGAATTAATTTTAATTATAAAAAAAACAAACAGTATAAATTTTTTATTATTAATTAAATTAAAGGTCTTTTAGAAATCTCTAATAATATCTTTTATCTTTCAAAAAGTCATTTATTAAACGCGATTTAAAAAGATTATTTTATATTATTCATTCTTATTTTATACTATCCCGGCAACCATAGATCACTTAAAAAATGCCCATCACCTCTTGGTTTCTGATACGGATCCATAAATATCTGCCAATTAATAACAAGCAAGCAACTTATTACACTAGTCATGGGCATTGCAATTGAATGAAGAAGCTTTTAGTCGGTGATAAGAATTTAACCCTAGAAAAATAAGTGCCAATTTGAAGGAATCAAAATGGGTCCCTTTTTGCTGGAGAAACCTAAACCTCGAAGCCCTTAGGTTTAGGGCAGGGAGGGAGGATTGATATTGTTAGTTTTCTTCAACCACTTCTTCATAAATGAAAAGACAAATATGAAAGTGACAAATGGTCCACCCTCATACCCCTTTCTCATGTCATCAACAAATTGAAAGAAACTAGACAAGGGCATAAATGCGAAATTATAGGGTACTAAGTGGCTACTTCACTTGCTAGTCTGCGTCTCTCTTTTTCTTTCACGGCTCCACTCATTATGTATGTGTGTGTTGTTTTTATGGTTTTAAAATGATTGTAAGGATCAAAATCTAGAGTTTGGTGAGACCGAGTTAGCTTTTCATGACCCTTTTTAAGGTGTCCTAAGCCTTTTTATTGCGGGTCACCTAACAACACATAGAGGCACACAGAGATTAGGCAGTAGGGCCTGTTCCCCATCATCTGTTTGATTTCTTGCAATGCAATACATGCACCTCCACCATACGTAGGGACCGCATAACCTAGAATGATTTTTAACTTTGTTTTCATTTTTTATTGCGTACTTGCAATTAAGGTAGGTAAGAAACTTGCATGACTTAGAGGTTGGTCCTAAGTACTAGGGGCCTTAAGTAGTGGAGGATTCAGAATTCTATCCAGTGGAGAGCGAGCCATACATAGAAGGGATAAAACTATAGAAAGTTATACATATATTTTCTAAACGTTAAAGAACATTTTTACAAAAATTTCAAAAATATGAAACATCACAATTCAACCTCCATCTTAAATGGGATACATCGCATAAAACCGATTATAATGTAAACTATTATATGTGATCACGATTCCATTTTATATACTTTTTTTCACCGATACAGATTGAATACGAGTTAAAATGTCCCTTCCCTCCACAGGAATTATCATCCCTACTTCGTTGTTTAAGTCATATCAATATAGGCTCGGACCGACGAAGGAATCCTGTGCAGGCACTTACGACAAGATTCTCTGAGGAAGGTGAAGATGGGAGGCCCAATTCATATTCTCAGTTTCGAAAGCTGTTGAATTAGGCATTAGGATAAAAACAAACGACGTCGACAAGTGCCCATGTGCCGGTGATTTGTAATTCAGAACATACAATACACTAGTCACACTATATATGACACTCACTTTGACATTTCTTGCATTTTCATCGTGTCGGTTTGCATGCTTCTTGATTCTGCTTCATCTAGAACTTCCTATTACGTGCGAGCCAATGCTAAGTATATACTTTCTACGAGAAATTCTTTAGTACGTCGTCCGGGTCCTGATACAATTAAGCATATACAGCATTAGATTATCTGTATATATATATATATATATATATATATATATACTTCTATTTGAATTTTAAATGCGTGGGACACATCTAATAACTGCCATAAGGCTGTGCATGTTGCTAGATTGTGCTGAACGCAGAAATAAATAGGTCAGATACCATCCAATAAACAATTGTAAAAATGGATAAGAAAAATAGAAAACAAGGCTATCGATTTTACGTGGAAAATCCTAAATGGTTTGAGCGGGGCAGCTAAACTCACTATGCTAAAATGATTTTCATGTACACAATACATGTTCTCATATTTTATGACAATAAAGCGCTAACACAAAGCTATTAGGTAAAAGAAGACTGAGCATAATCCTGGTCACGACTCAAACCTGAAAGACAATGATCGTCCATTGTCTGTAGTTGTCGCCTAGTAAGAGCGCATGAGGGTCAAATTCCATGCTCTCCAATGTTCGTGTTTAGAGTTACCCCAAAAACAAGTTGGTGATTAGTAAGTAAACTAATTTGCCGCAAAACAAATGTGTCAAATCCCATGCGACCAAAGGGCTATTTAAGGTAGAGGGAATAGTCATTCATATTGGCTGGATATTTAGATCCTATCAACCAAAACCAATCTCATATACGAACCATAAGATCCCAACATCAGATTAGAAATCAAAACCAATACCAAATTTGACATCGGATCCACGGTCTAATTATCTTATATTGATTTCACCATTAATATTAGCTATTGAACAATTATTCCAGTGTACATATCTATAATATGTCCCATACCATTAGTTTGATTTATTTATAACCTATCTTTGCAATATTCGATTAATATTGATATATCGATAACCCATCTCTTGGAATGTGACAGTTTGATACTTAATTTACTAGCCACATTATTTTAGATGCCCATTCTATAATAGACAACAAACACCCAGTCCATGACCAATCTATGCATAATAGATACTCACCTTAGTGCCTAAAGCTACTTGTCACACATCTTAGATTTTCATCCCATAATCGGCAACAATACCTAGTCGATAACCTACATTGTTGCAATCACAAACATCAACCAATGTTATTAATTTATAGTTAAATACTTATTAGATTTATTGATTAACTCTAGCAACCAGACAAACACAAAGACTCACCTTGTTTTCCCATAAGTTTTTGTTCATTGATTTTATAAAGATATCCTAAATTTATCAATAATTGTATTGATTCTAGTTATACATACTTTTTTTTTATTATTCAATTAATTTATTCTCTTGCTAATCAATTATTTATTAATTTAGAAGAATTAGGCTGGCCAAATCGGAGAAGGTGGCCAACCAAATTGTATATAGTCAACTTGGTTGATCGGATCTAATAGGTGGTCACTTAGTTCACAATAAGGTCCATTGCTTATAATATTTAGTTGATCAGTTTTGTCCACTTACACATTTCCTATTTTGTTTTACATTTTTACATGTAGTTTTTCTTAACTATTGTTTTAAGATTTAATGTATAATCTTATGGGGTATTTGTACTAAGTAATTAACGAAGATATTTAACATATTGTCATATTTCTTAAATTCTAATTATTCTTATCATATTCAAAACTAAACTCCTCTACAAAATTCCTATTATACAAATAAATCATATCATCCTTATTAGAAATGCACCAAAAGTTTCTAATCTTAGATCTAATAGGAAAAGGTTTATGTTTTCCTTATTAATTTAGATCAAAATTTCTAGATTTTGGTTTTGTAATTTAATTTCACAATTTTGGATTAGACTTTCATATTTCTATATAGACATTTTAGGGTTTATTACTTATTTATTTTAGGTTGCTAAAGCTTATGCTCAAATCTTTATCACTATGATTCTAATCTTTAAATGTTATGAATCATAATTAAAACTTCAAGGTTTTAAAAACTTACTTGTTATAGCGTAGCCTCAGAGTAATTTCTCTCTTCTATCTCATGAAATGATTTTTTGTCGAAGTAAGTTGTGAAAGAAACTATGGAGCTTTATTTATAATGTATAAGATGTATCGAGTATGAGTCCCATCTTATAGAAACATTTACAATTAGTTTCTTTTTAGTTATTTTCTTAGGTTTCTTCTTTTATATTTTGTTAGCTTGTTTCATTAATATAGTTTCCTAATTTACTATTTTTTACTACTTTTTTTATTTGAATTTACCTATTATGTAATGTATTTCAGGCATCTTAGGTATATATTGATGCAAATGTTTCCACTTTTATTTTACTAGTACATTCATTTATTTTATTAATACATTATTATATTTCCAATTCTGAGATAAATCACTCATAATAGAGACAAAATTCGTTCATTTTATTTCATTGTTGAAACAAAAGGGTATGTTTATGTTGTTTCTCTTGCTTTACAAATTTTTTTCCCCAAATTTCTTTTAGTGTTTCATTATCCTTCTAGTGATGAAAGAGATAGAGACCTATAAGTTTGACAACAAAGGAAGAGAGGTCAAAGTTCATTAGAGCGGATCAATGAAAAAGCGGGGAAAGTACAAGTGAGGATCATCCATAGAAAGTTGCCTCAACATGTCTAAATTAATTTTTTAATTTAGTGTGGTTAGAAGTTGGTGGACCTATGATATGATGCATTGAAAGCATGCAAGTGCCCTCGGATCACCTCTTCTAGGGTAAAAAAAAAAAGGCCTTTTAAGTTTGGAATTATCAAACTCAGGGAAAGGGAAGCCACTGTCAAGTTATGCCTAGTTTGCATTTCTTTGGCTAAAACAAATCTAGAAATAATAATCGAATAAAATCTAAAATAAGACTACACTTGATAATTACATGAGATTCATGACTTTGTTTAGCAGCTAACTCTCTTTAATGTACAATTTTGAAAAATGGTTTCATAGAGAAACTTTATAGATTTCTATGTTCACTATATTCTATTGATGGGTAGCCAAGATAGCTATGAACGTCTAGCAGTGTAATATTTGCATGGTAGTGGCAACTTCTAATTGCTTATAAAAGAGGAACAAGTGATTACACTAGACCTCTGGGTATTTCCATCATTTAGGATTTACTGTTATTCAAACTAGTTATACATGGAAAACTTGCCTTTCAAGTGATGTTAATAATAAGCAAACGCTTTTCAAAACTAGTAAAGTTGGAAAAAAGAGATTTAAAACCAAGTTTTAACAAAAAAAAAAAACCTCATTAAATTCACAAAAGCCTTGTACAACCAATTATCAATTGAGTTGCTTTATAAACGTGTCCCCATGTGTGCTTAATATGAGGTGAGCTAGTGTCAATTTGTTATAAGTAGGGGTGAGCACAGTTTGGTTTGATACAGTTCGTCACTCAAACCAAATCGGATTGCATATTACAATTCAACTTATAATATTTTTGAACCTAAAAAAAATGTTTCGATCCAATTCGATTTACAGTTTGGACCGTTTTTGCACGTATTATTAATTTTTTCTATATATAATTCAATATGTTATAAAGATTATAGTTGACATAAAAAGAAATTAATTTATTTTCATTTCTTTAATATCATTTACCATTTTTAATATATATTTGATATGTTTAAGAAGATTTGATTATTTATTTGAAAATAATTATGATTTCTATACTTGTCAAGTTAATTGATGAAAACCAATTAAAAGGAGGAATTGAATATAATATGAAAATCTATTTTTAAAATTTTCGTTGATAATTTTTTTTTATTTTCATAATTCGGTTCAGTTTATATATTTTTTTAAACCTAAAAAAAATAGTTTGGTTTAATTTATAACTTTTTCAAATTTAAATCCTATTTATAATTTAGTTACGGTTGATTTCCCTGCCGCACGTAGTTGGTGGAGGAAGAGAGAAATACGGTAGCGATTGGCACTGAGGTAGAAAAATTAGAGACGGCATCCTTCCTTTCTACCCCAGTCTAGTACTGCTAGTATTAGTATGTGTATGTCGCAATACAAATGATATGGAATCGCCTCTTATATGAACGGGACAACAAACGTGACTTTGATGGCACCTCAAATCTCTCAGTCTCGGCCCGACCCTGCAGGTTCTTGTTGTTCTGTCTCTTTGAAAGGCCCTACGGCCTTACCTAATCCACGTAAATTTCGGACTGGAGAAAGATAAGATATTTCTTTCTTCTTTTTCTTTTCTTTTTTTGATAAATTTTTTTCGTATTTTATTTTCGATAAGGGATTAAATTGCAACGAATCAAAAGTTTGGAAATTAGAAAATTTCTCTAACTTCTATAATAACTCTTATTTATAATATAGACTATATTTAATCTCTTTTATTTTAAATACACATATCATAGTATACAACAACATGGAGGGCTACAGTACAAAGTATGCGTAGACAGTCTACTGAGACAAGCAGAAGTAAAAAAAAAAAAAAAGAAGTGAATAAAGAGATGTGAAAAGTAATTCTTAATGGTTAAGATATATGCGAACACAAAAATGGGAATCGTTAAATTGATGTCTTAGCTTAGGCTCTATCTACAACAGTGCTTATGAACGGGACTTTAGTGTTTATTTAACCTACCCCATCATCTCTAGTTGTCGATTCTAATTGTCCATTGTTATACAAATGAACTCTTATCATATCTGTCGAGAATATTTGTTTCCTCTCTCTCGTCCCTTTCCATGCCGTTGTTTGTATGTAACACTTGTTCTTATGTTCTCTCATCAAATGAATGTGACAGATACCATATACATGTGGTACCCAAAAAGAAAAAGAAAAAGCCAGTAATCTATAGTTCCCGATGAATGAAACCAAGAAAAAATGTTTTGATGATTGATTTACATAAAATTACTTCGATTGACATGAAACTGAGTAAGGTAGAGATTGAGTCAGATTGGATGGCTTGAACGATTGATTTTGTAGGCACGAACTTACTTCTTAATCCTTTTCTTTTTTTTTTCGGTTTATTATTATTATTATTATGAAAAGATTGAAAACAATAAATATAATAATGATAAATCAGTAATAGCATTACTGAATGTCATTTTTTTTTTTTTTGGGGGACAATATAAGACTTGCAAAAATCGAATATCAACTAAAAAGACATATGCTGTTAAGATTTTTAGACTTGAACCTAATCTTTAATTTTCTGTTTTTCAATTTAGTTTTTTTATTCATCATCATTTTATTGATTTCTTATTACAACAATTTAATAATGGTTGTCATAAATGGGTTAGTTATCTGTCTCACTTTAAAATATTTAGATACCAACATGAATAAAGTTAAAGTCCAAACATTAAAATAAAAAAGAAAGCGAAAGTTGAAATACTTATTATATTATTATCCCATTTTATGATAAAGGTAGTTGTAATGGACAATTGGACATGTATTGATTTGCCTCATTTAAAAAAGTCGATGCAACAAAATAAAAATGTTAGAAGTTTTCACTACTAAATTGAAAAAAAAAAAAATATGGGCTCTTCTACTATCATTTTCCCTATACTTTACTAGACATAAACTCTAAAAGGATTTATATAGGTTGGATCACATTAGATATTTTTTCTGTTGTGAGTCAAGCTATCCACATATCACTCCCTTTCCATTGTAGGATGAGTTTGGAAGCAAAGTACAGGAAAGCAGATAGCAACCCAGCAAGGACTCCCACAGAAAATGATAAAAACGCGTTGACAAACTTGCTTAATTATTCCATGTAAATAGTAAATGCATGCAACGAATGAAGATGATAAATGAGTAATCATATGTAGGCTCCAAGTCCTAGTCCTATGAAGACTTTTGACCCATTCTTTCATGTGTTTTTTTTTTTTCTCTCTTTCTTTTGAAGAATGAATGCATTCATTTTAGAACGGTGCATATAGTAATGGAAACAATTATAAGGGTCTGTTCTTAAGTTGACGGATTCGAAATGAAACCAACAGGCTCCTATGGTGGTTTTGACATTACGATGATGGAATCTAGGGAAAAAAAACTATACCATACCAAACTTTGTCTTGGTAGTTTTACTGTATTTTCACTTATAGTTGTCGTTGAAGTAATCATGTGTAGTATTCCTTAAATTTGACCTTTCAAGAAAAGAAGGTTATGGATGATGTTAATTTAGTTGATGCCGCGTTAAATTTTTCTTACTCCAAAGAAATCGAAATTGAAAAATATGGTCTCAATCATTATGATATGATCTGTAATAAATAGGCACTTACGTGCGAAGATTTTGAGCTCACGCAGTACCTTTGGTGGTGAAGGTAGAATTTTGCCAAGCGGATACGCTGCAAGCTTTACTTGTGGGAAAGAAAGTTGGAGTTGAAGGACACTAATCCCATTCCATCCCTGCTTTGTTTTTTTTTTCTTTTCTTTTCTTTTTTACTGGAAATATTTTATGTCATCCAAGCCATGTTAATATCACGTTAGATCCAATGATAGTGTCATAATCGGATCTTTTCTTTGAATTATATAATATAATGTCATTTACTTGAAAATTTAATTTTTTAATTAAACTTGATTTCAAACATAAATATTTTCATTTATAATTTTTCCCTTAAAGTTTACTCGTACAAACCTATTTCCAATTTATCACGTCTGCATTGGCAAACCGGATGCCAAATTGCCTGCCCTATATACGTCTCCATCATGGATTATATGAATTCTGTAAATTTCAAGATATAATAGTCCTCCGATTCTAATCTTTCATGATGAAACTTTTTGAAGGTTTCCTTTGGTTAATTTCATAGGATAAAATCTTGTGGAGTCTTTTTATTATTTTCCAAGAGAGCTGAATGGACACATAAGATATAAAGATAAAGGAGAATGTGGTTCATGAATTTTTCAGCTCCTGCATCCTATTGATTAATAGAATTTCAAATAATTGGTGGCGATAGAATTGTATTGTCATTTTTATCACCTCCATCTCCTCCATAAGTTTACTGGTTTTTTTATGGGAGCGTACTGCCCGTGGCTTAGTAGTCATCACCATCTCCACTATATAATCATCATCTTTGCTTTAACCTGCAGTTTCGGTGTTTCTATTTTTATTTTTTTTTTCTTTTATTTAAAACTTCTACCTCTTATGTGGATATTTTCTTTAGACAAAAGACCAAATCTCTATTCTCATAATAGAACCTTTTTTTGTTAAAGAGTTGTTAATATTCAATTTTAATTTAAGAAGTATGACTTTTCGGTTTGAATCTATAACCTTGAATGTTATTATCAAAGATGTTATAATCGATTTATTCTAGTAATGAAATGAGTTTTTATTTTCTGAAAAAAAAAAAAGAAGAAGAAGTTAACGGACAGTAACGTTGACACAAGTTTCAATTGGATACCACGTTTGACAAACTTAAAATGAAGGTAGTAAATCCAAAAATGAGCTAAATTTCATATAATATTCCTGACAATGCTTACTCTTTTATTATATTAAATTCTTAACCTTTTTCGATTTCGTAGCTTGAATCATTTTGTGCACATGACATTCCTTTCTTATGTCATATCGTGAAAAAGTCATGCCTACCAAAATGATTGAAACGCAATATTTTAATAAGCCTTAACATTCCAATTAGCATTCAATGTTTTGATTTTTTTTGTTTTTTTAATTATAATCAACATTCAATGTTTGAATTGAATTAATCACATCTGAAGCATCATAACATTTTATCTGTTATTTTTACAAAACAAGTTCTACACCCGAAAAAGAAGAAAAGTCAGAAGACCAAGATAGCTGGGAAGATTGCTAATGAAAGTTTTCATTCTCAAGAGGATAAAAAAAAAATAGTCTAAACATCCATGCATTACAAGTGCAATAAGCACGGTGGTGATCGGAGGTTTCTCCTCCAAAACATGGGTCGACTTCCATGGAATTTGACATGACAGAATTTTATAATGCCACTTGTTGCTTGAATACGCAGCCTTGGAGAATGAGATTATCCATAACATAAGGATGGTGATTCGATTTTGGCTTTTTCTGAAGTTTCAATTCAAGTTTGGGATCGACAACGTTGTTGTGCAACTTGCATGATGGACAGACCTCTGTACAATTACCATGGGTGTTGTAAATATTTCATTTTTGTCCCTAATAATTAATAATAATTAATTTTTTTTAATTTAGCAAAAATAAAAAAAATATTCAAAAAATAAAATAAATAAATAAATACATTAATTTTAGAAAATAATTATAGAGATAGTAATAAAGGGATTAAATAATTTTTATAAATTTTTTGAATTTCAAAAAAATACAAAAATAATAAAAATCGTATTGCATATATGCAAATTGCGAAAATAAAAAAAACAAGTAAGTGGGCTAGCCCAGCTGGTCCGAGCCATGGCCTGTGTGCGTAGGGAGGGGGTCAGGTCGTAAGTTCGAAACGCGAGGGAAGCAGATTTCGCATTTTGTAAATTTTTTTCTCGCCTAGGACATGTGTCAGCAGCTGATTGGTTGATACGAACGCACGCGCTAGGCACGTGATCTTCTTCCTCTTTCGTCCGAGATCGTAACCGACGAGAGAAAAATTGCATTTTGGCCGTTTTGATTCGATTTTTTGCACAAATCCAAAAGATCTTTAACTAAAATAGGATAAACATCATCCAATTGGAATCAAATCACAACAAATTGATGGATTTACACAAATCGGAGATGGTTTTTTTAACTGAAATCCGATTTGCCTCAATCGGAGAAAATCCGAGCTTATCCAGCTCAATTCCTTGCGGCCATAAATAGAGGACAAAGGCAGTAAGTAGAAGCACGGATCAGAAGTGAGAAAAAGAGAGAAATCGAAGCTTCGCCGGAGTTCTTCGAGTCGCGACAGCCGACTAAGCCTTTAACTGCCACCAGGAGGCGTTTTTTGAAGAAATCCAACACCACGGTTGAGTTCTCCACCCCCGAAAATCTAGGAAACAACTCCTTAACATCCTCGAAAGGCCACCGGAACGCTGTCAACGAGTACTCCCAACCGCCGTGACCGTTCAATCCGACTCAACCAGCGCATCGACCCGGATTCAGGTAAGTCGGATTTTTTTATTTTTTTTATTATTTATTTAGTTATTTATCGAATTTATTTATTTATTTGTTATTTATAATTAAAAAATAGAAAAATATTAGAATTTAGATTAGTTTTTTTAGGATTTAGTTTAGAGTAAATAATAGAAAATAAAAAAAATAATAAAATAATAAAGATATATTAGAAAAAATGGTAAAATTTAGATTTTTAGTTTAGGATAGATAAATATAAGAGAAATTTAAAAAAAAATTAATAAAGAAACAAATAATAATATTAGAGGTAGCTTAAAAAAAATAGAGAAGTAAATTTTTATCACTTAGAAAAATATTTTTTAATAATAAATCCAAAATTGGTTTTTTTTTTTCCTTAAAATCATCATTTTTCAAAAAATCAAATGATCAAACTTAGGCTTAAATTTTTTAGAAAAATACTAAAATGATAAAAAGGTAAACCAAAAGTAATTTCGTAATTAAAATTCACAAATACATTAAATTTTTTCATGAAAAACGAACTACGACCCGTTTGATCCTGAATAGCAGGTACATAGACACCCGTTTGGGGTAACTTTAAAAAGAATAAAAAATCATTTTTTTGAATAAGTTCTTCAAAAACATAATAAAAAGATAACAAAAAGAAAAATAAAAGATATTAGGATAAGGTTTAGATTTCAAGAAAATAGGGTGGTAACTTTAAGGTTTTAATAGGTTAGCTTTCGAATCCAGAAACTCTGGTTTTCCATTTCCTTTTTTACAAAAATGAAAAGAGAAAATCTCGCTGACTAGTGGTCCAAATTAGGATTAATCCGTTCAGTTAGTCCTAATTTAATCTTTCTCAACTACAGTTGGGTGGCGACTTCAAAATAAAATGAAATTCCTAATTCAAGTTAAGGATTTATATTGAATGAGCATAGAGTTTAATATAAGTCGGATTAAAAATAAAAAATTAGACTCAACACACGTGAAAATGTATCACCTATACAAGCACTTATTTGACTTTTATTATCAGGTATCGTAGTTTTCTTCTTCCTCGATATGCGCATCTTCTTTTGGAAAGATAGATATTATTTGATTTGCATAGAGCAGATTAGACGCAATCCAATGCGTTATGAGACCTCAATTTGAAATTTATTCATATATTATTGTAATTTGTAGATACCTTATTCGGTAAGAATCCAATTGAATAATGTACACCCTGGAAGATATGTGATCCGGCTATTTATAAGCCGTTGTATCATGTACTTGTGTTCTCGCAATGCCACCTTAAATGTAGATAAATACATAATCGGATCTCTAATGAGGCTCGTGCAACAAAGGGCTCTTAAAGGTACATCCGCGTGTTCACCCTATGCCAAGTGTCTGGCCAGGATGTCTTTCCTGTTTGAAAAATTGTCCCCAAAAGTTCTCATACTTGGTTTGAAAAATGATGCCTCGCTTTGATGGCCTTTGCTATGGGTCTTCCCCGGAGCTATTGGTCTACTCTGATATGTGCACTTCTTTCTGTAGAGCTTTGGCAGTTGTGTCAAGAGCCCTTCCTTTACCTACCTTGCGTTCCTAAACCAAATTGAGCGCACCTTAAACCCTAGGTATAACTCGAAACCAAATTAGAATAAATCAAGAAAAGCTTTAGAAAACAATTTATTGAAGTATTTTAAATGTATAGGATATATTAGAAGAACGAGATGTAAGCTGTCAATTTACGAACAAACAAATGCAAGTGAATGGTTGTTCTACCTTGTCTGCTAGTTGTCTATGTTAAGTCTATTTAATGAATATAAACTATATCTAGGTTTTAAGTGATTAATGTGGATGCTATTTGAGTTTACAATGAGAACGATAGTTAGATAGGTGGATCATGGACTGTATGTTTATTGTCTATTGTAAGTCGAAAATTTGTCATGAACTAACTATTAGTTTGGCAATGAAGCTAACAATATTGGAAGCTTATATGCCATGACCAGGTCCTAAAGATTAAGTTGGTTGCATGTGAAGAAGTTGGAGTTTGTGTTTTGAAGTAGGTGATTCATATTTCTATAAGTGATGCGGACTTGAGGAACAAAAAATGCCGATGTTTCAAAACCAAAAGCTGCTGACTTTTATAGTCGGCCTTGACACTTACACTATCGGCTTTTAGCCGGACTTGATTGCCAGCCTATATCCTAGGCATGTTGGTTGCTTGTGTTGACTTGTTTCTTTATTTTTGAGATGATATATATATTGATTAAGGCCTTTTGTTGGATAGATTTTGACATTATTTGTCTTGGAAATCATGTCTTGAGAATTAATTCTCTAAACATTACATTCTTGCAAGCTTTATGTTATCTTTGAAATCAATCGGTGAATTAGTTTCTTATCCTTTACACTTACACATTGCATTAGATTGGTATTAGAGCAAGGTAAACTCCTGTGAAGATGTCATCTAACAATGGTATAGACGGCGATCGTGTTACCGACGGTCGAAGGGGCTAAGCAGTTGTTTTCTAGGGTGGTAATCGATGCCATGGATCAAAGAATCTGATGAGTAGAACAGCTTCTTGAGGATTTGATCAAGCGTTTCGATGCGATGGCGATTAATATCAACAGAGATAGGAATATTGGTGGGAGACGACTAAGGGCAAGAGATGCTTACGGTGATCCGATCAATCCACTTGTAGCTACTAATCGATGGGCACAAGTATCAGATGAAGACTCCAGTGAGGAGGATGAATTCTTGTATGAAGAGAGGCAACTACAGAGACGAGGTGGTGAAGGTGCAAGTAAGTACTACAGGAGCTATTATGGGTATGACCAAGGCGACAATGGTGATTTTCGCCTAAAGGTAGATATTCCTTGCTTTAATGGTAGTCTTGATATTGAGGAATTTTTGGATTGGTTGGCGGAAGCAGATAGATTCATTGATTATATGGAAATCCCAGAGGAACTTAGGGTGAGGTTAATGGCATGTAGATTTAAGGGAGGAGCCTTTACTTAGTGGGAGAGGTTATAGAATAGAAGGTAGAGAGAGGGTAGACAGCCTGTACGGATGTGGTTCCGTATGAAACAACTGCTGCAAATAGATTTCTTGCCACCTGATTATGAACATATCCTCTTTCAACAATATCAGCGGTGTTGCTAGGGGCAAAGGACTGTTCATGAATACACTACGGAATTTATGTGGTTGGCAGAGAGGAATGACTTGAGGGAAAGTGAAGGCTAATAGGTAGCGAGATATGTGGATAGTCTGAAGTTTCAAATTAGGGATAAGATTGGGGTTACAATGTTGAGGAATTTGAATGAAGTGAAAAATATGGCTCTTAGAGCTGAATTAATGTTACAGGAGCAAAATAACATATTCACAGGCGGTAGAAAAGGGTATGGTGTTGAGGCTACTAATAGTAGTAGAGTGGTAGTTGAGAAAACTAAGGTGTTGTGTAGAAGTCTGGAGAGGAGGGTGAGAAGAAGAGTGATAAAGTAGATGGCAAAAGACCTTTTGAGTCTAAAGGAACCTAGAGGCAGAACAACCTATATGCCAAGCCTATCCTGGGTAAATGCTATCGTTGTAATAAATTAGGGCACAAATCTAATGAACGTCCAAATAAGAAGAGTGTGAATATTGTAGAAAGGGATGAAAAGGATGAGGTTTGTTGTGAACTTGATGGAGAGGATGACTATTATGAAGGGGGTGATGATGAAGTTGAGCAAACTTATGTTATTAGAAGATTGATGTTGACGCCCAAGCAAGAAGAGAACACTTAACGACACCAGTTGTTTCGTACTAGGTGTACTATTAAGGGGAGAGTATTTGATTTAATCGTTAACAGCAAGAGCTGTGAGAACATTATTGGGCATAAGGTTGTTAACCAGTTGCAGTTGCCAATAGAGAAGCATCCAAATCCTTACACTATTGGGTGGATCAAAGTTGCTAAGCGAATAGAAGTGAAGGAGAGGTATATAGTGCCATTTTCCATAGGCAAATATCGAGATGATGTCTACTATGACATTATAGACATGGATGCATGTCACTTATTGTTTGGGAGACCCTAGCAGTATGATGTAAATGCTCAACATGCAGGGAAGGAGAATGTATATGTGTTGGAGAAAGGGGATGTGAATATACTTTATTGCCTTTAAAAGTTGAGAATCACTCTAAAGCCCTCAAAATAGAGGGATGCTCTTTCTTGACAATCACTCAGTCTGAGAAAGAGTTGGCAAAAGATTTGAAGGTGTCTAAAGTTGTACATGCTCTTATAGTGAAGAATGTTGTCGATGAGGAAAGTAATGGTGATGTTCTAGAGGGGGTGAAAGAGGTGCTAGAGGAGTTTAAGGAGGTAATGCTAGATGATTTACTAGAGGGACTACTACCCTTGAGAGACATTCAGCACCAGATTGATTTGGTGCCTAGGGCGAATCTGCCCAACTTGCCACATTACAGGATGAGTCTGAAGGAAACTGAGATTTTGCAAGAGAAGGTTCAAGAGTTGTTGAATAAGGGGTTTGTTAGAGATAGTATGATCCCATGTGTTGTGCCTGCGTTACTGACTCTAAAGAAGGATAATAGTTGGAGGATGTGTGTTGATAGTAAAGCTACCAACAAGATCACTATTGGGTATAGATTCCCATTACCTTGCCTAGAATATATGTTAGATAGGTTGAGTGGGACTATTGTTTTTTCTAAAGTTGATTTGAGGAGTGGTTACCACCAGATCAGAATCAAACCTAGAAATGAGTGGAAAACAACATTCAAGACGAAGGAGGGGTTGTATAAATGGCTAGTGATGCCTTTTGGCCTCAGCAATGCACCCATCACTTTCATGCGTGTCATGAATCAAGTATTAAAACCCTTCATTGGTCACTTTATAGTAGTCTACTCTGACGACATATTAATTTATAGTAAATCTGAAGATGAGCAGGTAGAACATTTGAGGAGTGTTTTGGTTGTGTTGAAAGAAAATAAGTAATATGCTAATTTGAAGAAGTGTATTTTTATGTTAAAGAGATTATTGTTTCTAGGGTTTGTGGTTAGTAGTGAAGGGATCATGGTTGATGATGAGAAGGTGAGGGCTATCAGAGAATGACCTATTACCAAAATTATGCTAAGTTAAGGAGTTTTCTAGGGTTAGCTAGTTTTTATAAGCAATCCATCAAAAACTTTAGCACGATTGCTACTCTATTAATTGAGTGTTTAAAGAAGGGGGAAGTTTCAATAGAGAGAAGAGGCTGAGACTAGTTTTGCAGTATTGAAAGAAAAGTTATGTCATGCTTTTATGTTAACATTACCTGATTTTGATAAATTGTTTAAGGATGATTGTGATGCTAGCAGAGTAGGAATTGGGGTTGTGTTATCCCAAGAGAAGAGACCAGTAACTTTTTACAATGAAAAGTTACGTGAGGCTAGGAGGAGCTGGTCAACCTATGATAAGGAGTTCTACTCTATGGTAAGAGCTCTGAGAGTTTGGGAACATTACTTAGTAAAGAAGGAGTTTATTTTATATTCAGATTGTGGGGCTTTGAAGTATCTAAGTAATTAGACCAGGATTAGTAAGGATATGCATGCCAAATGGATTCAATTTTTGCAAAGATTTCCTTTTAGACTAATGCATAAATTTATGGTATAAAACAAGGTAGTTGATGCCTTGAGTAAGAGAGTTAATTTGTTAGTTACCATGAGCATTGGAGCTGTGGGTTTTGAAAGATTGAAGGAGTTGTATGAGGGTGATGATGACTTTGGTGATATATGGAGGAAGTATATTATAAAAGAACCTTGTGATGATTATTATATCCTTAAGGGGTATTTGATGCAGGGTAATCAGCTTTGTATTCCTAAATCCTCTTTGAAGGAGAAGTTAATTAGAGACCTGCATGAGGGAGGATTAGCAGGACACTTGGGTAGAGATAAAACCATTACAGTAGTGGCTAACAAGTACTATTGGCCACGATTGAGGAGGGATGTCAGTAAGATTGTGTAGAGGTGTTATATTTACTAGACATCCATGGGGCAATCTCAGAATAATGGGTTATACACACCCTTACTAGTACTTGAGAATATCTGGGAAGACCTATCCATAGACTTCGTATTGGGTTTGCCTTGTACCCAACGGGGTGCTGACTCGGTGTTTATTATTGTTGATAGGTTTTTCAAGATGGCTCACTTTATTCCTTGTAAGAAGACTGTAGATGCCTAAGATATTGCTAGATTATTTTTCAAGGAAGTTGTCAGATTACATGGAGTTCCCAGGTCAATCACATCTGACAAGGACAGCAAATCCATTAGTTACTTCTGGAAGACACTCTGGTATATGTTCGACTCATCATTGAAGTTTAGTAGTACAACTCACCCTCAGGCCAATAGGTAAATGGAAGTAACTAACAAGACTCTTGGGAATTTGATAAGGAGTATTTGTGGTGAGAAGCCAAGGTAGTAGGATTAGGCTTTAGCACAAGCTGAGTTTACTTACAATAGTTCTATCCATAGAACTACAGGGAGATCTCAATTCTCAATAGACTATACCAAAATACCACAACATGCATCGGATTTGATGAAGTTACCTAAGGGAGCTGAGTTTAATACGATTGCTAAGAATATGGCAAAGTAGTGTCAGGTTATCACAGATGAAGTTAGAGGGAGGATTAAGAAGGCTAATGCAAAGTACAAGGAAGCTATAGACAAACACGAGAAGAAGCAGGTGTTTAAAGTCGAGGATCAGGTGATGGTCTTTCTGAAGAAAGAACAGTTTCTAGCGAGTCAGTATAACAAGTTGTAGTAAAAGAAGTATGGTCTTTATGAGATTATGAGAAAGATCAACGACAACGCATGACAGCATGAACATCTCTAAGACTTTCAATGTTGTTGATTTATTTCCCTTTCATCTAGATGATTGTCCTTTATATCCAAATGAGAACTCAGGGTCGAGTTCTTTGCAGGTGGGAGAGAATGATGCAAACTTAAGGAACAAAAGCTGCTAGCATTTCAAAACCAAAAGCTATCGGCTTCAGGATTTTACACCACCGGCTTTTATAACCGGCCTTAACACTTACACTATCGGCTTTTAGCCGACTTTAATTGCTAGCCTATATCCCATGCGTGTTGGTTGCTTGTGTTGACTTATTTCTTTATTTTTGAGATGATATATATATTGATTAGGGCCTTTTGTTGGATAGATTTTGATATTGTTTGTCTTAGAAATCATATTTTGAGAATTAATTCTCTTAAAGTTGCATTCTTGCAAGCTTTGCGTTATCCTTGAAATCAATCGGTGAATTGGTTTCTTATCCTTTATGCTTACACATTGTGTCAATAAGGTCCATCAAATTAGTAGTCGAGTGGGTCTTTTTTTTTTTATTGAGATGAGTTATCTTTTTAATGCATCAACAACAATAATTTGAAGTGATAATTATTTAATAAATTTAAATGAACAGTAAGCTTAGTTGGTATGTCCCATATAACTAATTCAAGATATCTCCATCCTTTCTATAGTTTCTAAGAGAGTATCAACATAGTTTATCCATGCTTAAATGATGATTCAACTTAAACAAATTCAAATGATGATATCCTATTGATGAGAAGTTGGATAATTTATTTAAAAGAAGTTTTACTTTCCCTTTTTTTCCCCTCTTTATCAAGTAGACCTTTCGTCTAAATTGTTATGGTCTAGCTCGCATTATGATTAAATGGTTTCTTAAGAGTCTAAATAAAATTGGTAGAAAAGGTTGAGACATGCATGAAGAAATTTTGAACTTTCTTAAGTTCATTACTATCTATCACTGACATTTCACTCAAAGTGCCACTATATAAAGTTTCTAACACTAAATTATAAGTCATGATTCATATGTATTAAATTTGTTAAATAAGAGTTAGAAATCTACTACTTAGGAATATGTAGCCTTCAATTTGTGTTTGTTAATAATGCTTTCAATAATTTTTAAGAAAAGGGAAAAGTACAATTTTAATCCTTAAGTTTACTTATTTTTCAATTTGAGTCATTTACTTTTTGTTTTCTTTTATTTAAGTTTTCAACCTTTTTAAAACTTTATAAAAATAGGACTTTTATTAAATATGTTAAATTTTCTATTCATATTAAGTATATATTAGCTTCCGATTAACCTTAAGCTAATTACTCAGCGTGGTAAGGGTACATCCAAATTTTTTAAGCCCATTTTCTTAATTTTAATTGTTATTTTTGTATTTTTTTATTATATTATATCTTTAATGCCTCATAAATTAAAATGAATATAGTCCACCACATGTCATCATTGAGTAATGATACACAAAATCTCAAAAATTTATCACAGAACCTAAAATGAATATAGCCTACAATGTGTTGTCATTGAGTGATGACACGCAAAGGCACAGGAATTTACTAACTCTACACAATTATAAAATCTCCTTGACCTCATAAACAGATCTTCCATATACATTAGTGAGTGGCTCTTTAAAGTCTCACGCTATATCCGCAAATATATATATAAGACTTAAAGATTAAAACTAAAGTCTATCTCCTATGATTAAGTACAACGAAAGCAGACTATCACATAAATATAATTGGAGTCACATTCTCAACATAACTAAATACATTGACACAAGAAATATTTTTCTTCTAGCCTTCTAGTCATTCATCATAGTATACATATTCCACACCCATGTCTTGATTTGCATATACTAAAATCTTGTCTTACACTACTATCTCATCAGATAATCCTACTATTGAAAAAGAGTATCATGTATATACTCAATATAGTGTATGTAAACACCCCATTTTTGCCCTAGGAATCAATAATAATCAATTTTCAATTTTTCCTAATTTAGCATAAATAATAAAAATATCTAAAAAAATAAAAATAAATAGGAAAACACATCAATTTTGAAAAAATGATTTCAGAAATAGCAATAATAAATAATAAACAATTTTTACAAAATTTGGAATTTTCAAAAAATACAAAAAAATAGAAAAATCGCATTGCATATATGCAATTTGCGAAATTAGAAAAATCAGGAAAGTGGGCTAGCTCAGCTGGTCCGGACCATGGGCTAAGGCGCGCGGTGCGAGTGCGAGGTCGCAGGTTCGAAACGCGGGGGAAGCAGTTTCCGTGTTTTGTGAATTTTTCATTTACCCAGGACACGTGGCAGCATCTGATTGGCTGGAGGAAGCGCACGCGCCGGGCGCGTGATCGTCTCCTACCTCGAGCCCGAGATCGCCGGCGGAAGGAAAAATTCGTATTTCGGCCATTTCGATTCGATTTTTTGCACAAATCCAACAGATCTTCAACATAAATAAGATAAACATTATCTAATTGGAATCAAATCGCAACAAATCGAGGAATTGACAAAAATCGGAGTTGGTTTTTCTAACCCGAAAATCCGATCAGCTTCAATCGGAGGAAATCCGAGCTTATCCAACTCGGTTTCAAGTGCCTACAAATAGAGGAGGAGGGGAGGAAGCAAAAGCACGAATCAGAATTGAGAGAAAGTGAGGAAAGAGTGCAAATCAGAGAGCATCGGAGGAGACCCAAAACCGCGAAGCACCGGCTGGAGTTGAACCACCACCAAGAGGCGATCTGGGAGCAAACCATCGCCACCATTGGATTCAGCAACCTCGAGAAGCTAGGATTTGACACCTCACCCGCTGCAAAAGGCCACCGGAACGCCGTGAACGAGCCTTCCCCGCCGCCGTGTCCGACTAATCCGACCCGACCCGATTCGACCCGCGCACCGACCCGAATCCAGGTAAGTCGGATTTTCTGGATTTTTATTATTTTATTTAATTAATTTTGTTTATTTATTCCGAATTAATTAATTTATTTATTATTTGTTATTTAGTTAGTTATTTATTTATTTATTTGTAATAAATAGGAAAATGTAGAAATTAGATTTTTCTAGAATTTAATAATGTAGAAAAATAATAAATAAGAAAAATAATAATAAATAGATAGATAAAAAATAATAATAATAAATAATAATAAAATGTAGAAAAATAATGAAAAATATTAGGAAAAATAACAATAAAATTTTAGATTTCAAAATAGGATAGATATTAACTTAAGATAAAAATTTTCACAAAAATCACAAAAATCATTAAAAAATCATAAAAAATCATAAAAATCATAAAAGTCATAAAAAAATTCAAAAATTATAAAAGAATCATAAAAAATGAGTTTTAGCACTTAGAAAAATCCTTTTCTTCAAATAAATCCAAAATTGATTTTTTCCCTAAAAATCATTTTCAAAATCAGATTAAAGCTTAGGCTTATAATTTTTTTAGAAAAATCTTAAAAATGGTAAGAACATAAAGCAAAAGAAATTTCAAAATTAAAATTCACAAACAAACTTAAAGTTTTCAAAAAAGCGAACTACGGCTTGTTTGATCCTGAGTAGTAAGTACGTAGGCACCCATCCGGGTCAACCCATAAAATTAATGAAAAATCATTTTCTTGAAATAATTCAAAAACATAATAAAAAGTAACAGAAACACAATAAAAACACATTTCTAAAGAGGAACAATTTCAGGAGATTAGGTGGTAACCGTAAAGGTTTTAATAGGTTAGCCTCCGGACTTAGAAACTCTGGTTTTCCCTTTTCCTCTTTTCACAAAAACGAAAAGAGGAAATAACGTCGACTAGTGGTCCAAATTAAGACTAATCCGCTCCTTTAGTCTTAATTCAATATTTCTCAACAACAGTTGGGTGGCGACTCCAAAAATCAAAGGAAATTCCTAACTCAAGTCGAGGATCTACATTAGATGAGCATAGGGTCTAGTCTAGATCGGATTAGGAATGGGAATTCAGAAATTGGACTCGACAGGATGGCAACTCTACTGGGGACCCATGCCAGTAGGCTAGCCAACTGATTCTCTTCGAATTGTTATCTTTAAGAAATGTGTTTCATTTTACTCTATTGCTAACCTTTCATGGTTTAGCTAGATTTTCAGTTTTTCTTTATTGTGGGGGGGTTTGCATGCATGTATCTGTGTGAGTAGATGCGGTCGAACCCGGACCATCCTAGAAACCTGAGACGGGGAGCCATTGTGTAGGTTTCGGGCGAAGTGAGTTTACTCACCGTTTGGGACCAATTAGGCTACCCTACCCTATGCTTCGATATGGCCTGAGATCCATTTCTCCCAGAATGCGGGAGGCCATAGAGCTCGGGAACCAGTTAGAACCAACCTACTTGCATACATAACATCATAAGGGGTTGACAATTGGATGACAATGTAATGGTTTGTTATTTTGTCCTTGGAGTTCAGGACTATTTCCCTGTAACATTTCATAGTTCTGTTTGTAATTAGGTTGTTTCTTATTATAATAGATGGCTAGCAGTGCAGTCGACCGTCTCCTCCGTAAAGAAATTCGGGTGTACAAACCTTTGGACCCAAAATTGGTACTGGACCATTAGTTCACCTTGTACAACCTAGAGGAGCAGGCCTTCATCCAGCAAAAGATCGGCCCCGTCCTCTCACTGACAAGGATAGAGGTGAATTTGCCTTTAGTCCGGGCAAGACGAAAGCCAGGTTTGAAGAATTAGAAGCCGTCATCAACGGGAAGCTTGAGTCTCCACAACAGAAGATCAAGAGAGCTAGGAAATAGATTATCATTGTAATCTTTTATTTGTTTGAATGTTGATCTCCAAAAATTATTCAATATTAATAAAAGTAAAGTTTCAATATTACATCGTCAATCAATTGTCAACCCTTTTATTTTTAGCATCTGTGTGACACATGCATAGCATTTGCATACATCATACTAAAAAAAAAAAAAGAAAAAAGAAAAATGCGCGCCAGGTATCAAAATAGCTCCCAAGTAACTGAACCCTTCCAAAAGCCCAATACATACCCGCTTAAAGATCAAAATGGTAAATAGCAGCAACTGCAACAACACTAGCGCTGACTACGAAGCACAGGCAAGAAGTGTTAAAGGCAGAATAAGGGGGAAGCTGATCAACACCCAGATGTGCATCCCACCTCTCCAACAATCTTTCCAAAAGGCAAACGTCATTCAAGAGCTTCGGATAAATGAAGAGGACGACAGCAAAGGGAAATCAACCCCCCGCACGTCCAACCAGCATCCAACTCTAAACAATTGGTTTTGTTATCCTATCAGCAGCGCTAGGTTAGCTCAAGAGTAGAGAAAGATTATTAAACAAATTTTATTGAGACTATTTATCGAATTCCATTGCAGTTTGTTTTTTCTTCTTACATATATATGATTTCATTTTTTACTCAGATCTCCTACCATCAAACATCAGGGATATTTCGCGCAGGTAGAAAGTAAAAACGCTGATATCGTTTCCAACGCTGCTGGGTCAGTTGTTGAAGGCGATATTTTAGACCACGAAATAATACAAGAAAATTGGCTAAAACATGAACAAAGCGGAATCTCGATCGACGAGCCTGTGGAGACAGTAAATCTAGGAAGCATGGAAAACCCTAAGAACCTCAAAATCGGGACCAGTTTGAGTGCCGAGCAAAAACGTGAGATAACCGAGCTATTAACGGAATATGCAGATGTGTTTGCTTGGTCGTATGGTGACATGCCAGGGCTAGACCAGTCAATAGTAGTTCACAGGCTTCCCACAAGGGAAGATGTCAAACCTAAAAAACAAAAACTGAGAAGATTTAGGCCTGACATCTTACTGAAAATCAAAGAAGAAGTTAAGAAACTACTAGAAGTGAGGTTCATTGAAGTATCCGACTACCCAGAATGGGTAGCAAATATAGTCCCCGTCATGATAAAGAACGGAAAAGTACGCATATGCGTAGACTTTCAGGACTTGAACCAAGCCACGCCAAAGGATAACTTCCCCCTACCTCATGTTGACGTTCTAGTAGACAACACTGTGGGAAACCATCTCTTCTCATTCTTGGACGGTTTCTCGGGATATAATCAAATAAAAATGGCTGAGGAAGATAAAACCAAAATGACTTTCATCACAACATGGGGGACTTTTTGTTACAAAGTCATGCCTTTCGGTTTAAAAAACGCTGGGGCAACGTATCAGAGAGCCATGGTCGCCATACTTCACGACATGATGCATCGTGAGGTTGAAGTATATGTCGACGACATGATAGCCAAATCCAAAGAAGGAGAAATCCATATAGGTATCCTGAGAAAATTGTTCAAACGACTAAGAAAGTTCCAGCTTAAGTTAAACCCAGAAAAATGTACTTTTGGGGTCACAACGGGGAAATTGTTAGGGTTTGTCATAAGCCAGGAGGGCATTAGAATCGACCCTGACAAGGTGAAATCTATATTAGAGTTACCTTCCCCACACTCTGTTAAAGAAGTAAGAAGCTTACTGGGAAGATTAAATTACATAGCTCGATTTATCTCACAGCTCACCGACAAATGCCGACCACTATTCCGTCTGTTGAAGAAGAACGCCGCAATAGAATGGGACAATGAATGCGAAGAGGCATTCAGGACAATCAAAGACTACCTTATAAAACCTCCAGTCTTGATAGTCCCGAAATAAGGAAAGCCCTTATTCTTATACCTCACTATACTCCCTGAATCCATTGGGTGTGTGCTGGGGCAGAAAGATGATGAAGGAAGAGAGCGTTCCATATACTATCTGAGCAAAAAGTTCATAGATGGGGAACAGAGGTACTCGGAGGTGGAGAAGACGTGTTGTGCGTTAATTTGGGTTATGCACCGCCTAAGGCAGTTTACCCTTTATTACCATATTGAGCTACTGACAAGACATGATCCCTTGAAATACTTGGCAGAGAAACCAGCTTTGATAGGGAGAATCTCTAAGTGGCAAATGCTCCTATCCGAGTTCGACATCACATACATGAATCAGAACTCAATGAAAGGGCAAGCCTTAGCCGACCAATTGGCGGAACACCCTGTTGAAACAGATTCCCAAGAACTACAGGCCCAGTTTCCAGATGAGAATATATTGACAATGGAGGATATGCCGGAAGAAGACTTTGGGGTAGAGTAGAATGCTACATGGAAACTGTTTTTCGATGGAGCCGCTAATGTATTCGGTTGTGGGGTTGGGGCGATATTGATATCCCCGAACGGCACGCAATTCCCTGCAGCGACGAGACTTACATTTCCCTATACCAATAATATCGCAGAATATGAAGCATGTATACTTGGCCTCAAAATGGCCTGCCAAATGGGAATCCGCAAATTAGAAGTATATGGGGATTCGTCGCTCATCATACTACAGACAAGAGGGGAATACAAGACTAAAGACTCCAAACTGGTACCGTATCATCAACACTTGACAGAGCTAATTGAGGAATTCAGGGCAATCACTTTCACATACATCCCGAGAACACAGAATCAATTCGCAGATGCACTAACCACACTAGCATCTATGATCCAGATAACAGGAGGAGCCGAAGTTCAACCGATGAAAATAGACATCGAAAGTCGGCCCGCCTACTGTTTAACAATGGAAAAGATACAAGATAACAAACCCTGGTATCACGATATCAAGACCTTTCTCCAAGAAGGTAAATACCCTGAAATGGCTAACAAGAATGACCAAAGAACACTCAGAAGGTTAGCAAGCCATTTCCTATTAAGTGGTTCCATACTTTACAAGAGATCATCTGATACCACCCTGTTGAGATGTGTGGACAAAGATGAAGCATGCGAACTGATGAAGGAAGTACATGAAGGGATATGTGGACCTCATATGAATGGCTACATATTGGCCCGAAAAATCATGAGGTTAGGATATTATTGGTTAACCATGGAATCAGATTGCATAAAGTATGTCAAGCACTGTCATCTGTGTCAAGTCTACGCAAACCGGATAAATGCTCCACCCAACGAGCTACATTTGTTATCGGCACCATGGCTATTCTCCATGTGGGGAATCGACATAATAGGCCCTATCACTCCAACAGCATCTAACGGCCATAGATTTATACTGGTAGCGATTGATTACTTCACCAAGTGGGTAGAAGCTTCATCATATACCAATGTTACAAAAGGGATAATAGTCCGCTTTTTAAAAAGGGACATAATAGCCCGATATGGAGTTCCTGAGTCCATCATCACCGACAACGGTACCAATCTCAACAACAAATCGATGACAGGTTTATGTCAACAATTCCACATAAACCACCAAAATTCAACTCCCTACCGACCTCAAATGAACGGGGCAGTAGAAGCAGCTAATAAAAATATCAAAAAGATCATCGAAAAAATGACAACAACTTACAAAGATTGGCATGAAATGTTATCGTTTGCACTCATGGCTTACAGGACTTCAATAAGAACGTCCACAGGAGCCAACCCTTACTCATTGGTATATGGTACAGAAGCAGTGCTACCAGTTGAAGTTGAGATACCATCATTCAGAATCCTAGCAGAAACTCAGTTAACTGAATCAAACTGGGTAAAGAAGAGGCTTGACTAGCTAAATCTGATTGATGAAAAAAGACTTACCGCATTATGTCATGGCCAGTGTTACCAACAAAGAATGGCCCGAGCATTTAACAAGAAGATGAGACCTCGGTACTTTAAAGAGGGGGATCTGGTGTTAAGGAAGGTTCTCCCGAACGCGCAAGACTCCAGAGGAAAATTCACCCCAAACTATGAAGGCCCCTATGTGGTGAAAAAGGTTCTGTCATGAGGTGCTTTGATATTAACTCAGATGGATGGTCCAAAATTGAGAGACCCCACTAAACACAGATGCTGTAAAGATGTACTATCCGTAGGCAAGGGAATTGAAATTTTGCCAATGTTTATGAAAGCCAATGTTCGATACAAATTTCGTTGAGTCGAGTTTTTATTTTTTTACAAGCAAAGTTAATATCCTTGAATGGTCAATAATCCAAATCAATTCGCACCATAACAAATATTCTTAAACACATTACCCACCATTTCACCAATGAAAGATAAACACTAAAATGATAATGAATCTTAATATGGTTTGTGATATAATCCTATCTATTTTTGAGCATTAAACTGAGCGCGTTATTAGGATAACATTACCGTCAAAAGAGCGTTATGTATAAAGAAAGGGAGCACATCAAAATTGTCAATCCTGTGTCAAGATAAGAAGAAATGAAGCAGAAGCAAACCAGCCCGAAGGTTCGATTGTTTGGTTGCTATCCACGATAAAACTGGCAAGCACATTAAAAAAATAATAACTGTCATGAAAGGCATCACATCATTTAGGTCGGGCCGTAGAAAGCATATTCAAAAGTACAAGATGAGTCAGCCCGTAGTGGGGCACTTGTCTGAACATGCCCTTTAATAGGGTGGTCAGCCCAAAAATGGGCACTTCCCTAGATCTCTCAAGGTTAGCCCACATGGGGCACCTTTTGAGCCATCATTTTCATCATAGGGTAGTCAGCCCAAAAAGGAGCACTTCCCTAGATCTCTTCCAAGGTCGGTCTATAAAGACGCCTTCCTAGATATCATTTTTATATTAGGTTAGTCAGCCCATAGGGGGCACTTTCCTAAAACTTTGTCCTCATGGTCAGCCCATAGGGGGCACTTTTTGAGGCAAATTCAATTCCAGGTTAGTCAGCCCGTAGGGGGCACTTTCCTAAAAAACTTTGTTCTCATGATCAGCCCATAGGGGGCACTTTTTGAGGCAAAATTCAATTCAAAGGTTAGTCAGCCCATAGGGGGCACTTTCCTAAACTTTGTTCTCATGGTCAGCCCATAGGGGGCACTTTTTGAGACAAATTCAATCCCAGGTTAGTCAGCCCATAAGGGGCACTTTCCTAAACTTTGTTCTCATGGTCAGCCCATAGGGGGCACTTTTTGAGATAAATTCAATCCCAGGTTAGTCAGCCCATAGGGGGCACTTTCCTAAACTTTGTTCTCATGGTCAGCCCATAGGGGGTACTTTTTGAGACAATTCAATCCTAGGTTAGTCAGCCCATAGGGGGCACTTTTTGAGGCAAATTCAATTCCAAGTTAGTCAGCCCATAGGGGGCACTTTCCTAAAAAACTTTGTTCTCATGGTCAGCCCATAGGAGGCACTTTTTGAGGCAAAATTCAATTAAAAGGTTAGTCAGCCCATAGGGGGCACTTTCCTAAACTTTGTTCTCATGGTCAGCCCATAGGGGGCACTTTTTGAGACAATTCAATCCTAGGTTAGTCAGCCCATAGGGGGCACTTTCCTAAAAACTTTGTCCTCATGGTCAGCCCATAGGGGGCACTTTTTGAGGCAAATTCAACTCCACGTTAGTCAGCCCATAGGGGGCACTTTCCTAAACTTTGTTCTCATTGTCAGCCCATAGGGGGGCACTTTTTGAGACAATTCAATCCTAGGTTAGTCAGCCCATAGGGGGCACTTTCCTAAAAACTTTGTCCTCATGGTCAGCCCATAGGGGGCACTTTTTGAGGCAAATTCAACTCCAGGTTAGTCAGCCCATAGGGAGCACTTTCCTAAACTTTGTTCTCATGGTCAGCCCACAGGGGGCACTTTTTGAGACAATTCAATCCTAGGTTAGTCAGCCCATAAGGGGCACTTTCCTAAAAACTTTGTTCTCATGGTTAGCCTATAGGGGGCACTTTCCTAAATCTTTGTTCTCATGGTTAGCCCATAGGGGGCACTTTTTGAGGCAAAATTCAATTCAAATGTTAGTCAGCCCATAGGGGGCACTTTCCTAAAAATCTGTTCTCATGGTTAGCCCATAGGGGGCTCTTTTTAAGACAATCCCATCAAAGGTTAGTCAGCCCATAGGGAGCACTTTCCTAAAAAAATCTTTGTCCTCATGGTCAGCCCATAGAGGGCACTTTTTAAGGCATTCAATTCAAAGGTTAGTCAGCCCATGAGGGGCACTTTCCTAAACTCTCCCGATTAGTCAGCTCTCGGGGCACTTTTCGGAAATGTTCTCCCAAACAGTTGCAAGTCTAACAAGACGCTTCTGTTGACAGGTAGCCAGCTCATAAGGGCGCTTCCTGAGTAAATTTTCTTTCCAAGGTTGCAAGTCTGATAAGATGCTTCCTATCATCATTTCTCATACATTCCTACACAATAATGGAGACATGTCCCATCGCCAATTAGTCAGCCCATAAAGCACTTTTTGGGAAGGAACATTACCTTGAATTGTTAGGAACATCTTCAATCGTAGGATTATTAGCTCTTGGAGCATTTTCCTACCAAAACCTAATTCAAGAGGCCAAAAATGGTGTCTTTTGTTTATCTTTGTAGTTAAGTTTTTCAAACTTTACCACAAAAAGGGGCAGCTGTAAACACCCCATTTTTGCCCTAAGAATCAATAATAATCAATTTCCAATTTTTCCTAATTTAGCATAAATAATAAAAATATCTAAAAAAATAAAAATAAATAGGAAAACACATCAATTTTGAAAAAATGATTTCAGAAATAGCAATAATAAATAATAAACAATTTTTACAAAATTTGGAATTTTCAAAAAATACAAAAAAATAGAAAAATCGCATTGCATATATGCAATTTGCGAAATTAGAAAAATCAGGAAAGTGGGCTAGCTTAGCTGGTCCGGACCATGGGCTAAGGCGCGTGGTGTGGGTACGAGGTCGCAGGTTCGAAACGCGGGGGAAGCAGTTTCCGCGTTTTGCGAATTTTTCATTTACCCAGGACACGTGGCAGCATCTGATTGGCTGGAGGAAGCGCACGCGCCGGGCGCGTGATCGTCTCCTACCTCGAGCCCGAGATTGCCGGCGGAAGGAAAAATTCGTATTTCGGCCGTTTCGATTCGATTTTTTGCACAAATCCAACAGATCTTCAACATAAATAAGATAAACATTATCTAATTGGAATCAAATCACAATAAATCGAGGGATTGACACAAATCGGAGTTGGTTTTTCTAACCGAAATTCCGATCAGCTTCAATCGGAGGAAATCCGAGCTTATCTAACTCGGTTTCAAGTGCCTATAAATAGAGGAGGAGGGGAGGAAGCAAAAGCACGAATCAGAATTGAGAGAAGTGAGGAAAGAGTGCAAATCGGAGAGCATCGAAGGAGACCCAAAACCGCGAAGCACCGGCCGGAGTTGAACTACCACCAGGAGGCGATCTGGGAGCAAACCACCGCCACCATTGGATTCAGCAACCTTGAGAAGCTAGGATTCGACACCTCACCTGCTGCAAAAGGCCACCGGAACGCCGTGAACGAGCCTTCCCCGCAGCCGTGTCCGACCGATCCGACCCGACCCGATTCGACCCGACCCACGCATAGACCCGGATCTAGGTAAGTCGGATTTTCTGGATTTTTATTATTTTATTTAATTAATTTTGTTTATTTATTCCGAATTAATTTATTTATTTATTATTTGTTATTTAGTTAGTTATTTATTTATTTATTTGTAATAAATAGGAAAATGTAGAAATTAGATTTTTCTAGAATTTAATAATGTAGAAAAATAATAAATAAGAAAAATAATAATAAATAGATAGATAAAAAAATAATAAAAAATAATAATAAAATGTAGAAAAATATTAGGAAAAATAACAATAAAATTTTAGATTTCAAAATAGGATAGATATTAACTTAAGATAAAAATTTTCACAAAAATCACAAAAATCATTAAAAAATCATAAAAAATCATAAAAAATCATAAAAATCATAAAAGTCATAAAAAAAATTCAAAAATTATAAAAGAATCATAAAAAATGAGTTTTAGCACTTAGAAAAATCCTTTTCTTCAAATAAATCCAAAATTGATGTTTTTCCCTAAAAATCATTTTCAAAATCAGATTAAAGCTTAGGCTTATAATTTTTTTAGAAAAATCCAAAAAATGGTAAGAACATAAAGCAAAAGAGATTTCAAAATTAAAATTCACAAACAAACTTAAAGTTTTCAAAAAAGCGAACTATGGCTTGTTTGATCCTGAGTAACAGGTACGTAGGCACCCATCCAGGTCAACCCATAAAATTAATGAAAAATCATTTTCTTGAAATAATTCAAAAACATAATAAAAAGTAACAGAAACACAATAAAAACACATTTCTAAAGAGGAACAATTTCAGGAGATTAGATGGTAACCGTAAAGGTTTTAATAGGTTAGCCTCCGGACTTAGAAACTCTGGTTTTCCCTTTTCCTCTTTTCACAAAAACGAAAAGAGGAAATAACGTCTACTAGTGGTCCAAATTAAGACTAATCCGCTCCTTTAGTCTTAATTCAATATTTCCCAACAACAGTTGGGTGGCGACTCCAAAAATCAAACGAAATTCCTAACTCAAGTCGAGGATCTACATTAGATGAGCATAGGGTCTAGTCTAGATCGGATTAGGAATGGGAATTCAGAAATTAGACTCGACAGTGTATACCAACAATCACACGTGTATATCACGCAAAAACATAAACATAAGCAAAAATGCAGTTGGAATATCCAAGCATCCATTTGTTATCTTTCATTTAAACAATTCAAACAATACAATTTTAGGGTATATATATATACATATACGATATTAGATACTCCCCAATGTCCATAAGTCCAAAAGTTCTAAATCTGCCTAAATCATTTCGGTGCATGACTCCACTAGAGATAAAGTCATACACCAATTATCAAGGTATCACCTCGAGATCATTGGTACTCTTGGTTCCTCGAGCCCAACCAAGCACAAGCAATAAATACTTAGTTCCCAAGTATAATGTAGGTACAATAAGCAAATGTAGTGTACATGTACCTAATAGAACAATCTCTTGACAATTCTTCAATCTCTTAAATCCTAAACCTATTCAAATTCATAAACATATAAGCTTAAGAATTCTATAACAACTAATATAATCTTTTTTTTAAGTATTTGAACATGTTAGGAAAAGCTAAAGATAGAAATTTGGTGGAAAACTCAACTTTAGAACACTACAACAAATTCGATATTAGATGACATTTAATAAACGTTACTAAACATGAAATAAATGTCGCAAAAAAGATTTAGCCACGTTTAATAATCGTTGCTAATACACGTCGCCAAAGGTCCGTCACAAAAAATATCCTCAATGTTAATAAAATAAAGTCGCTAAAAGTAGAAACATAGCCAAATGTGTTATATTAGACGATGCTTAAACATAGGTAACAATAGGTAACAAGTAACATTTAAAGGTAGTAAAACTACAATTAAAAAATTAATGGACACAAAAAGCACGGTAAATGAGTAACATTTGCAACATTTAAACATAATAAAAGAGTAACATTAGCTACATTTACACGTAACTAAAAGTAATTAAATGCGATATTTAAACGTAGTAAAACTACAATTACATAAATTAAATGAGATTACAAGAGTGGTAAAAGAGTAACATTTGCGACGTTTAAATGTTGAGTAAGTTAAACTATTTGCGACATTTAAACGTCATGTTAAACTATTTGTAACATTTAAACGTTGTCTAAGTTAAACTATTTGCAAGTTTAAACATTATTTAAGTTAACCTACTTGCAACATTTCAATATTGTAAAAAGTGTATTAGCGAGGTTAAAACATCGTTGTTAAGCCAAATTTGCAACATTTAAATGTGGTAATTTTAATGACATAAATTTTGACCTGCTTTCACAATCCTCATATTTGCCAACATATACCTGTTTAGTTTATGCACAATTACATATACTAAAATACCATAAATATCAACATATATTTTTCACATATCCTATATCAAATGAACCCAATAACAGGATGCTTGCACATCAACACAATTTGGGCGCAATATCCTCAATTATAACTCAAAAAACAAATCTAAATAAGATTAAGAAATTCAAACTTCATTACATTTAAGATTAAACATTAAATGAACTTGTCTAACACCCTATCTCTCACAACAATCTTCCTCATCACTATTTTATCATCATCATGGCTATCATTATTATCTTCACTGCTTTCACTATCATAATTGTTAGATGAATTTGGCGAATGAACAAGGTCTTATGCATTTTTTTTCTTGTCACATAATATATAACCTTTAAGTAACACATCCATACACTTATATCTTTTTTCTCTTCTTTTTTTTTTCTTTGTAAGTAGGAAGAGAGAGAGAGAAGGATAGAATACTATCACATATTTATGATAATTTACCTAAAGTACTTGGAAAATTCCCGGCAAGCCATGCGACTACTTGAGAAAGCTTAGATAGTTGTAAGACATTTACAAAGTAAAGAAGTTTTCATCCTCGACATGTAAGTAGAACATCAATATTCCAGAATATTTCCCCAAAGGAATTACAATCATGCATATTCTACAATATTCCAGAATATTGTCCCTTAACACCTATATAACAATCCATATTGCATAACTACAACAATACTCCCTGCAGAACATAGTACACACACTATTCTTGTACTACACAACATACTCTTGTATTACACATAATGGAAAACTACAACACTACATACTCAAGGTGTCTGCCACATCAACACAACCACTACACCATCAAAACCCAACATTCCCAATCTATACATAAAAGCAATAGGAGCCTTCACAAAATAGCACATACACTTTTATTTACAAAGTCTGGGCTTAAACTTACCTCTTTAGCTTAAGTGATACGTAGGTCTCTTTCTTCTTAAAGCATTGACAACAGTTGTTCATGTTGGTCATTAAACTTTCCCTTTAGTTGCTCGCATTGTTGTCTTTCTTCTTTAAGCTTTTTGTGTGTCTCTCACAACGCTACTTCCATCTCTTCCATATAAATTCGTCTTTATGAAAGTTTTCCAATGGCCGGTGGTCCATATCCTTTCCTCGGATGATAATCCAAAGACTTTGGAGGATTATCATCAACTATCTCCTCCAAAGTCTTTGGATTGTCCAAGAATTGACATTCTTAATACATCTTGACCATATCCTCCTAAACTATCAATGACAATAATATAGAATGTAAACATAATAGAAAACTAGATAGAAACATGAAACATAGTGATAATGTTTATTTGTAAATTAATCAATAAACTTACATAATCCTAAGCAGTTTGTTGGGAAATCCAACCACCACTACCATTAGGCCTTGGATCGCAGTATCACGTTTGCTTAAAGAACTCAATTGCATTGAGTGGTTGGCAATTCCTCTCAATCTAATCAGACATTATACATAAAGTTAAGGACTTAATCAATTTTAGTCTTATATACTTAAATTATATGAAATACTCACATATTCATTCCTTCTACTCTTAAATGATCTAGATTCAAACCTATGTAAATATTTGAATTTCCTACATGCAACCTTCTTAGTCATTGCCCTAGTATTTTATTTATTAAGACATCATCAAGTCAATGACATCATTTACTCAAAACTTCAAAAAAAAAATGACTTCAATTAGAGCTTACCTTTGTAGATGGATCCCCAGATTGTAGAATCTCTCTTCCATCTCTCTTCCATTCCTTTGTTCTCTTTTTCCAATCATCATCACTTGAACCCTTGGGTCGAGTTGCATCACCAATTTTTATCCATGAACTTTTAGTTTTACTTCGATGATTTATATGGATGTTTCCCATCCATTGATCAACAGCATGAAACTTCTCAAGATTTTTTGTGATGTCATCAATATTTAAACAATTCTACACATAAAAGTGAGACAAGAGTATAATACACAAGTTAGAAACATCTTGTAACAAATTATAATAACAAGGAAAATGATAGTGGGACATATTCACTTTTTTATTAAGAAAAAAATTCAAATAGAGACAATCCAAATTTGTTGCTGCTTTTACCTGTACTCTCTCCCAAGCATGTTGTTTTTGTAATAAATCAAAATTTCTCCAATCCTCAATACAAAGTGGTAGCAAGTCCCAACAAGCCTTCCCTATTTCAGATGCTATCTTCAATGACTAGTTTGATGTTAAAGGACAACCACTAAATATTGTAAATTGAATGGTCATTTTACTCATTCGTCTTCTATTTTCTCTCTCTAATGCTTGTCCTTGAAACGCACTTCTCTTGCCTATATATGACACTGTACTTGCACCTAGTACAAATATTTGAAAAACAAAATCGTGATTATGAAGGAGTTAAGAACTTTAATTATTTTTTTATATACATACTTACATAGATTACCTGAGGATCAAGTAGGATTAAAGGGAATGCTATCAACCTGTGTGGACATGTCAACTACATCATTAGTCAAAGCGTCATTTTGTGTGGGTGCATTTGGTGTGGCATGATCCTTAGACGAAATTGAGCGCTCCCTTTATTGATTTATGGAGGCATTTGTCGCAACATTATCATGCACCTCCCCATCATTATGGTGAGAATCTAACTCATCTCTAATCACATCTTGGGTGTCTCGACTAACCTTTCCTCCCCTTCTTTGGGTCTTCCTTCATCGCCCAGCCATTAGAGTTTTATAAAAAAACAATAAAAGCATATATGATTAATGAACATATAAATAAAATCGAAACAACATTAGAAATTTCATGCGCAAGAAAATAAGTAACATTTATACAATCATCGTCACTTGTATCATAGTCAACAAGTGTATCATCGAGTGCCTCATCCATATCCTCATCATCATCAAATTCGATACTAGCATCAAGTTGCGCTCTACTAGATGCTTAAACTATCTTTTCTACTAATTCTCCAAAAACCGTAACTAGACATATATCAATTCTTAATAGCACATCAACATCACAATCGACAACTAGATGTCACTCATTTCCTTTTCCTTCATCCCTTACGACAAGTTCATCCAAGCTCACATCCACCAATTGAGCCTCCACATCGGTAAACAAATTTACATCACCAATTAGAGAGTCCATATTGTAAATATGGTGATGCTTAAAATGTTGCACCACATGCTAATCAACACCTAATTTCATGTCCTCCAAGTAATATATTCATTTAGCTTGTGATGCTAACACATATGAGTCATTTATATACCAAGTACAAGTGACCTTAATACTTCTATTGCCATTCTCAACTCTTACATTATGATGTCGTCTATCCGTGTCCCATCACTTATTTAAATAAGAATACTCTCTTGTTTTGTATGTAACTGAACTCATATATATCTATTAGAACCCCATAAAATTCTATTGATGACTATACATCCCCTTGATTTCCCTTTACAAGAACTCCATTGTTCTGAGTCTTCTTCCTACAATCAAAGTCTAATGTGTGAAACTGAATACCATTATATATCAACTTGTTGTATCTCTTGTATCATGAATCGGGTCCTTTTGAAAATGTATATAATGCACTGATGACTAGGTCACAATTGTCATATGATGGTCTCATCTAGAACATTGTCAAGGAAGAAATTTTTTACATAGATTAAAAAGTGAATGCTTATCTAAAAAAGTGAACTTCTCAATTATGTACAACATTACTTTATTGTATTTACCTTATTCATAAACCATTAACGAAATTCTCTTTTGTGGTGCTCATCTATGTTGTCACTATATTATGCCCTTAAAATAACCTTATGTTCCCTACAACATAGTTTTCAAATTTACTAAATTATTAATTTAAAGTAGTGTTGTGACATTCGAAATGAACCTATTCATACTTACTATAAATAAGGCTAAATTTCGTGATAGTTATTGATGATATATCATGTGATTACTTTAACCTCCACATTCGATAATACGACATATGTAGGAGGGGAAATGGGACCAACTCTATTCGTGAAAACATCAACACCACCTTCTTCTAAGGAATTAAAATTCCTATCTAGACGATTAAATGTTGTTTCAATGTCTTCTAAGTGAAGTGAGCACCAAGTCAAGCACTCATTAACAACATATGCTTGATATACCATGTCATTACTTCAACCTCTTTGTTCTATAATATAACATATGTAGGAGGGGAAATGGGACCAACTCTATTCGTGAAAACATCAACACCACCTTCTTCTAAGAAATCAAAATTCCTATCTAGATGATTAAATGTTGTTTCAATGTCTTCTAAGTGAAGTGAGCACCAAGTCAAGCACTTGTTAACAACATATGCTTTTACAATGGAGCTTTCTAGATAAGCTCTATTTCTAACAAATTTCTTTAAAGAACCTAGGTATCTACACTCATAAATTTACATGGAGTGTTAAAAGCTAGAATAATATCAGCACATAATTGGTAAATGTGAAAACCTATATCATACCTCTCAATAGGATACGTCCATCGATAAGCAATTGGTCCAGCCATCAATGCTTCTTAAGGCAAGTGGACAGCTAGATGTACCATTATATCAAAAAATGCATGGGGAAAGATCAACTCTAACTTTCATAGTATGGTGATAATATCACTCTGCATCTTTTGTACCTCTTAAACATTTAGAATATGTCTACAAAGCTTTTCAAAAAAGGTTCCAAGCTCAGTTATGGCTATGGTAACTTCTTTAAGTAATATGCCACGAATACCCTCAAATAACAACCTTTGACGCAAAACATGACCATTAGCCTTTGAGTCTGAATTTTTAACACACCTACCTATATGCGATGCATAACCATTAAGTAATCTAACTCCCCTTAGAAACTGACAGAATGATCTCCTCTCGCTAGTGCTCAATAAATAACTAGCACATGTCATGGAATACTTGCCATCGAGCCGCTTCAACAAATGTAATTCCTTTCTAATGCCAAGGTTCTCTAGATCAATCCGAGCCTTGTAGGTGTCTTTTGTTTTTCCCTCAATCCTAAGAATTGTATTAACAACATTTTTACAAATATTCTTCTCAATATGCATAACATCCAAATTATGCCTAAGCATTAACTTTGACTAGTATGGCAGTTGAAAGAATATTGACCTTTTTGTCCAATTGAACCCATCAGCGTAATAGATTCTTTTGACTTTGTCTAGATGCTTTCCCATAGGCACATTTATCATAGATTGTAATTGGTGAAGTATATCATTACCATAATATTCTTCAAAGGCTTTACGATTATCATGCATTCCATCATATTTTAAGTTGCGTCTCCATTGATAGTCATTCTCTAACCACATTAAATGAACAACATACCCAATCTTGTTGTTCAATCTTTGCATACCAAACAAGCACTATAGCCTTTTGTACTCCACCCAAATAAGTTCCCATATGCAAGAAAGTCGTTGATGGTCCACAATAGGGCATCATGCATTTTGAAAGAAGACTTAGAATATGCACATATGTCTATAATCCATTAACGCAAAGCTCTTTCAGTTTATCGATTAGAGGCTGCAAGTAGACATCAATCTCCTTCCCTAGTGCTTTAGGTCCCAGGCTTAATAATGACATCATTATAAACTCTTTCTTCATACACATTCAAGAGGGCAAGTTATATGTAAGTAGAACCATAGGCTACATGCTATATGATTGGCTCATAGATCCAAAAGGATTGCAGTCATCACTAGCTAGCCCTAACTTGAAATTGTGAGTGTCCCTTGCAAACTTAGGGAATTCAATGTCAAAATTGACCTAAGATAACCCATTTGCAAGATGACCCATAGAGTTGTCTTGTTTGTTATGTTCCTCTTTATGCCAACACAACTTTTGAGCAATTTTAGCATTCATGAAAAGGCGTTGCAACCTTGGTTTCATGGGAAAGTAACTGATAGAGCCATTTTATACTCAATCTTTATAGTATAAATTGTGTTAAATTATTATTGATTTTATAGAAATCATAAGGAAATGGTACTTTAATTCTATCATCGTGATAAATCAGGTTAAATGGAGTCAAGGATGCTAATTCAAGTATTTTAGAGAAGTCATCTACAACTTGGATCAAGACAAGAAATTACACCACCGGAGGAAGCACGGTTTGAGGCACGGCCAAGGTTCAAACCGTGTTACACACTGGACAAGAAGGCGAAAATGAGGACTTTGAACAGAGAGAGACACGGCTTAAGGCACGGCCGTGGTGGAACCCGTGGGATAAACCATGCTTGAAGCCGTGGTGGAAGATAGATGTGCCAAGGAGAAGAAAGTGTGGAACATCAACCAGATGAAGACACGGCTTGAAATCTAGCCATGGGTGTAACCGTACTACACACTGGACACGGATGAAGACTTGAAGATTATGCACAGACGAAGGCACGGCTTGAAATCTGGCCGTGTGTGTAACTGTGGTTCACACTGGGCGCGGTTGAAGACTTGAAGAATATGCACAGAGGATGGCACGGCTTAACCCACGGCCGTGTGGTGGGGCGTGCCAGGCAGACGTATCTTCACTTCTCGAAATCTACTTGAAAAAGGAAAGATATTTTCGTATCTTGCTAGCAAAAGATCACATGCTATCCATCTAATAGTATAAATAGAGCCAACCCTGGAGGGTTAGGACAACTTTTTGATCTTGGGAATCTTGGATCTTGAAGAAGGAAACGCGGAGGCAGAGCAAGCAACCGGGTTCATTATGTTTCTATCTTTTATTTTCGTTTTATTGATGAACATATGTAGCTAAGCTACTTTTCTAGCCAAAGGGTCATAGATGTTTAATTCTCCACGAATTGTGAGGTCTAATTGACTTGTATTTATTCTATTCTTTGCTTTCGGGTATTCATATATCTTCTGATCGTTTTGTCATTATTATCTTTGTTGATTGGTATGAATAGAGCTCTTCTACTCAATTAGCAAGTTAATATATTGTCAACTAGCACGTCAAATCCGTAATTGTTTGATTGTTCTAGTCTTAGTGACGCAATAACATGTTTGGTTATAAAAGAGATGATCGAATTCATGTTATGGAGGTGTGTGATCATGTTTAAATAGGTTATCTTATAATCTACTGGCATGAATTGGTAGTCTCTCTAGATCTTAATGCTATTGATAAATTAAATCCTAAGCGCTTGTCTAAGGGTTGTTTAATCAATAAGAGAAATAATTCAAAGCGCTTGTCTGAGCTTATCGAGGAAGTAAGGAGAGATAGGTTGTTAGAGCTTGTTAATAACCATAACCAATTTATCTAGAACAAGAATAGAGAACATTTGCATCGATGATCAATTCCTAGAATTAAACCATCTTGATTCCTTTGGCTAGGCTTTTACCAATATCTGATTTTCTTACCTTGTTTTACTTTATTTGATTCACAAACAAACCCCCACCCCCCCCCCCCCCATTTTCCTTTTTCTTATTGTTCTCTTTGAATAGAAATATCTTTACCAATCCCTGTGGATTCGACCCTACTCACCACTATATGCAAATCATATAATTGTCTAGGAGTAGGTTTTATTTTTGTTGGATTCGACACCCATCAAATTTTGGCGCCGTTGCCGGGGATTGGTGACAAATTTATTTCTATTCTTGTATGACTCGTTCTTCTCAGACAGGTGAACTAACTTATAATCCGGAGATTGAGAAGACTCTAAAGAAGCTGCGACAAGAAGCTAGATCATCCACTAGACCGAACTTAGTATCAGACTTGTCTGATTCTGAAAAAGAGGACGACATGGCAAATCTCGAGAGAACCTTAAGGGAGTTGGCTGCACCGGATGTGAATCAACAACCACTTTGTATTCACTACCCCGAACTAGCCGTGGAATTCGAATTGAAATCTGGGTTGATACATCTGCTACCTACATTTCATGGTCTTGAGAATGAAGATCCTCATAAGCATTTGAAAGAGTTCCATATAGTGTGTTCTAGTATGAGGCCGCAAGGAATAACCGACGATCAAATCAAGCTACGTGCTTTTCCATTTTCTTTAAGTACTAAAGCTAAAGATTGGTTGTTTTATTTGCCTCCAGGTTCTATCACCACTTGGACAGATATGGTGAGACTCTTCTTGGACAAATTCTTCCCCGCCTCCAGAGCCGCTGGTATAAGAAGAGAAATTTGTGGTATAAAACAGAGGGACACCGAGACACTTCATGAGTATTGGGAGAGGTTCAAGCAATTGTGTGCAAGTTGCCCACAACATGGGATATCTGAACAACTCCTCATCCAATATCTCTACGAAGGCCTACTTCCGATGGAAAGAAAGATGATGGATGCTGCAAGTGGAGGCACCATAGTAAACAAAACCCCTGGTCAAGCTAGGGAATTGATCTCCATTATGGCTGCCAATTCGCAACAATTTGGGTATAGGCATGATGCATCTTCAAGGAAGGTAAATGAGGTAAATGTGTCTAACCTTGAACATCAAATTTCTAATCTTACCTCCCTTGTGCAGCAGCTAGCTCTTGGAAATACCCAACAGGTGAAAGCTTGTGGAATTTGTGCTGCTCCTAGTCATCCGACCGACATGTGTCCCACATTGCAAGATGACAACCATGAACACGCCAATGCTGTAGGCGGATTCCCAGGACAGCCACAAAGGAAATATGATCCCTATTCAAACACTTACAATCCCGAATGGAGGGATCACCCTAACTTCAGATATGGCAATAAACCACAAAACTTCCAACAATTCCAACCCAAGCCATCAAACCAAGTACCCCAAGCTCCTTCCACTTCAGGTATGTCTCTTGAGGATATTGTTAAGTCTCTAGCTGTGAATACCAAACAATTTCAGGAGGAAACAAGCAAAGCATTCAAAACTTGGAGAATCAGGTAAGCCAACTTGCTTCAGTCATAAACAGGTTAGAAACTCAAGGTAAGTTACCTTCTCAAACTATTACAAACCCGAAGCAAAGCGTTAATGTAATTACCTTGAGGAGTGGAACAACATTGCATGGATCAAATAAGAAAGGACATTCGTCTAATCTTGAGGAAGAGACCAAGAAAGAGATTTCAACTCCGAGCCAGCAGGGCGACCAGATTAGCAAGTCTCTAGTTGAGCCATCAAAGGTCACATTGATACCACCTCCTTTCCCCTCCAGATTAGCGAAATCCAAGAATGAAGCGGAAGAAAAAGAGATTCTGGAAACTTTTCGCAAAGTCGAGGTAAATATTCCTTTGCTTGATGCAATTAAGCAAATACCGCGCTATGCTAGATTTCTCAAAGACTTGTGCGCTAACAAAAGAAAGCTGAAAGGTAATGAAAAGATTAGTGTGAGTGAAAATGTTTCAGCTATTATTCAGAAGAAGCTTCCTCCTAAATGTAAGGATCCAGGTATGTTCACCATTCCTTGCAAAATAGGTAATCTTGGAATCGTTAAAGCCATGTGTGATCTAGGAGCTTCTATCAATGTCATGCCTTTGTCTGTTTATCAACGTTTAAATATTGGTCATTTAAAGGAAACTGGTATTATTGTTTAACTTGCCGATAGGTCCAATGTTTATCCTGAGGGAGTTTTAGAGGATGTTTTAGTTCAAGTCAATGGGTTGGTTTTTCCTGCTGATTTTTACGTGCTTGACATGGACGACAGTGATTCTCATACTTCATCACTGATATTATTAGGGCGACCATTCCTTAAGACTTCTAAAACGAAAATCGATGTAAATGATGGCACCCTCACTATGGAATTTGATGGTGAAGTGATTAAATTTAACATTTATGATGCCATGAAACATCCTAACGATATCTCTCCTGTTTTTGTTACGGATGTTATTAACCCATCACCACAAGCACCAAGGCTGGAATCAAAATCCTTATCCGAATATTTAGCTAGGAACGTCTAGCCAAAGACGTTAAAGAAAGGCGCTTCATGGGAGGCAACCCATGTAAAAAAAAAAAGTTTTGTTTTGCATTAGTTTTGGTTTGTTTTAGTTTAGTTTGTTTTGATTTTAGTGTAGTTTTGAACTCTTTGGATCAGCTGCAGCAAGGATACACATCATCAGATGACACTTTCCAGAGCTTAAGGGGAAAACTCCAATACCAGGGAAGTACCAGTATTTCCTTTCTCTTATTCTCTAATGTTCCTTGAGTTGTTAATTCCTTTTCAATTGTGCTAAATTAGGAACAGTGAGGACACTGTTCAAGCTAAGTGTGGGGGAGAGGATAATAAATTATAGAGAATAGAGAATTGATCCATACTTTGAATGTTTGTCCTTAAGCAATTTTAAGCCAAATTTTTTCAAAATTATCATGAAATCTAGAGATTGTACTAAATGTTGTAATAAGCATCTACAAAATGTGAAATTGACTTGTTCAAATGTTTTACTCACCCACTGCTGTGATTAGAATACATGGTTAAAATTAAGTAGTGAAATCTTTAAGAAACAAATTTACTTTGTATTTAGCTTTAGAATTGGAAGTCTAAAAGTAAGTCGAGTCCCTAAGTGAAAAATAAACAAGTTTACTTCTAGGTTATATTAGCTACTGTATACTCTTTGAAGTTGTTTGTAAAGCAATCATAACACTTAGCGAAAAAAAAAAAAAAAAAGAATCAAGCATAGCCATTACTCCAATGATTCAACTAATTGAGTTAAGAGTATTCAAACTTGAATGTTAGAGTGAGGAAGAGTCCGTAGGGGTATCTCAAAACCCGGTCACTTGAGTGATGAGCTCGGGATGTTGCCGACTCAATGAACTCACTATAACGATAAGGGCGAAAAAGGCAAAAGTTCATAAAAAGAAGCGGGCAAAAACCCGTCAAAATAGATGCTTGAATAAATCAAAAGAACATGAATGTGAACATTCATTGAATAAAACAAAGATGTATAAAAGGAAGAAGATCTAGCAAAGAGCTTATACTATATGCTTTTACTTTATGTTGCAAGGATTATATGTTTGCTAATGTCCAATGAAGTTTAATTGGGTGTTTTTCCTTAGTGGATTAAGTATTTACTTTTGGAATAAAAATTCTTTTGCTAAACATGAGGATTAAAGTTTGTTTTGTTTAGATTAGCTATTGAATTTTGCCCATAGTAATTTGATCACAGGAAACCAGTTTGGTTGAAGTAGTAGACATTAAAACTACAAGTCATGAATTACAAATGAATAGATGCTTGGAATGATGAAAAGAAAGTTTGTATAATCTATGATAGATTTCTCAATTGATTTGATGCAATTGCTTGAGGACAAGCAAGAGTTTAAGTGTGGGGGAATTTGATAGAGCCATTTTATACTCAATCTTTATAGTATAAATTGTGTTAAATTATTATTGATTTTATAGAAATCATAAGGAAATGGTACTTTAATTCTATTATCGTGATAAATCAGGTTAAATGGAGTCAAGGATGCTAATTCAAGTATTTTAGAGAAGTCATCTACAACTTGGATCAAGACAAGAAATTACACCACCGGAGGAAGCACGGTTTGAGGCACGGCCAAGGTTCAAACCATGTTACACACTGGACAAGAAGGCGAAAATGAGGACTTTGAACAGAGAGAGACACGGCTTAAGGCACGGCCGTGGTGGAACCCGTGGGATAAACCATGCTTGAAGCCGTGGTGGAAGATAGATGTGCCAAGGAGAAGAAAGTGTGGAACATCAACCAGATGAAGACACGGCTTGAAATCTAGCCATGGGTGTAACCGTGCTACACACTGGACACGGATGAAGACTTGAAGATTATGCACAGACGAAGGCACGGCTTGAAATCTGGCCGTGTGTGTAACCGTGGTTCACACTGGGCGCGGTTGAAGACTTGAAGAATATGCACAGAGGATGGCACGGCTTAACCCACGGCCGTGTGGTGGGGCGTGCCAGGCAGACGTATCTTCACTTCTCGAAATCTACTTGAAAAAGGAAAGATATTTTCGTATCTTGCTAGCAAAAGATCACATGCTATCCATCTAATAGTATAAATAGAGCCAACCCTGGAGGGTTAGGACAACTTTTTGATCTTGGGAATCTTGGATCTTGAAGAAGGAAACGCGGAGGCAGAGCAAGCAACCGGGTTCATTATGTTTCTATCTTTTATTTTCGTTTTATTGATGAACATATGTAGCTAAGCTACTTTTCTAGCCAAAGGGTCATAGATGTTTAATTCTCCACGAATTGTGAGGTCTAATTGACTTGTATTTATTCTATTCTTTGCTTTCGGGTATTCATATATCTTCTGATCGTTTTGTCATTATTATCTTTGTTGATTGGTATGAATAGAGCTCTTCTACTCAATTAGCAAGTTAATATATTGTCAACTAGCACGTCAAATCCGTAATTGTTTGATTGTTCTAGTCTTAGTGACGCAATAACATGTTTGGTTATAAAAGAGATGATCGAATTCATGTTATGGAGGTGTGTGATCATGTTTAAATAGGTTATCTTATAATCTACTGGCATGAATTGGTAGTCTCTCTAGATCTTAATGCTATTGATAAATTAAATCCTAAGCGCTTGTCTAAGGGTTGTTTAATCAATAAGAGAAATAATTCAAAGCGCTTGTCTGAGCTTATCGAGGAAGTAAGGAGAGATAGGTTGTTAGAGCTTGTTAATAACCATAACCAATTTATCTAGAACAAGAATAGAGAACATTTGCATCGATGATCAATTCCTAGAATTAAACCATCTTGATTCCTTTGGCTAGGCTTTTACCAATATCTGATTTTCTTACCTTGTTTTACTTTATTTGATTCACAAACAAACCCCCCCCCCCATTTTCCTTTTTCTTATTGTTCTCTTTGAATAGAAATATCTTTACCAATCCCTGTGGATTCGACCCTACTCACCACTATATGCAAATCATATAATTGTTAGGAGTAGGTTTTATTTTTGTTGGATTCGACACCCATCAGTAACGCAAAGCTTTGCGAGGAATAACTTTCCTAGATCCACCACACACCTTATACCTTATGGTACCACATATAGGGCATTGTGTGAGGTGTTTGTTACTACCCCAAAACAAGTAACAATCATATTTACACGCATGAATATAATGGCAAACCATGCCCAATCCCCTTAAGTACTTGTTTGCATGATAGTATGACTTAGGAAGAGACTCTCCATTAGGGATCACGTCATGAAGAAGTTAAAGAAACATATGAAAAGACTTATTGCCCCACTTATTGTATACTTTTAAGTGTAGTAGCTTCACTATAAATGATAATTTTGATAACTTACACCCTGAATAAAGCTCTTGTTGCGAGTCAACTCTTAGCCCATCAATAAAATTGGGTGGGATATCAAATCCATCCCTAGGAGTTGGACCTTTAGCTTGATTGTCAATAAATGCCCCTAAATCTTCTAACATCTCACCAAGTCCATCAATGTCGTCATCATTTGCCTCATTAAAACCCTCACTTCTGTTGGTTCTCAAATCATATTCTTCATGACGTATCCTACCTCGAGTTCTCGTAGGCAATTCAATGGTTGGCCTGTCACCATGGTATATACAACAACGGTAAGTTACATCTATCCCATCTACAAGCAAGTGTGCTTTTATTACATTCATAATGTGCAAGTTGACATTTAATCATTTCCTACATGGACAACTTAACCTCTTGTCCATTCCATACTTCATGCGCAAGTATGTAATAAACAACTCTACACCTCACAAGTACTCTTCGCTTCCAATATGACAATTCATCCAACTCTTATCCATGACTCTAAAAGAATCCCAAAGAAAATCAAACTGTAAGATGAAAAAGTGTTTTATAATAAGATTGTTAGGAAAAAAGTGCAATCAATAATGTTTGACACACATAATGATAATATGTATATTTAAATAATATGTATCAAAGATGTTGAATGGGTGCTCCAGATAAACAATATAGCCCTCCAAATAAACAATATAGATCACATCAAACATAGATGAAGTGAATAGGTTAATGTATATTGAACAGTTTTTAATAGATAGGTGATTTGATTTTTCCATTTCATTTAATGTATATTGAACAATTTAAGGATGTTATGAGCATTAGAAATGAGTAGAATTAAGTGGACTTTAGTTTAAAGTAAATTAGATCTAAAATGATAAATATGTAAGCATTTAAAATATAAATTTGTAACTTTACTTAGTCTAGAAATATAAGGGGCCTAAAAGGGTTAAAATAAAGCTTTTTAGATTAAAATAGATTAAAGAACAAAACCTACACCACATGACACTAAAAAGAGTAGAGTGGATGGAGCGCATTAGGGACTAATCGAAAATTTAATTCCATTGCTAGAAGTTAACCACCAAAACACATATAGGCACTACTACTGCTGGAGCTCCACCAAAACATAAGCAGGCATCCATTGCATTGTAAGACACAAAAAAAAAAAGGTTGGTTTATGGCAATTCAAGCACAACTATATCAAGAAAATCGTGGGCTTCCATTGTTTGGTTCTAAGGATTATGTTGACAATTATACTTGTGGTTATAATCAAAATCAATTCTTCAATGGTCTTCAACAAAAACTAATTCAATTTAATCAACAACAATAGAATCTTCAACAAAAGAGCCAAACCGCAATTTTTAACTATAAAAGTTGTGGTGATTACACAAGTGATGTCTTGGCCACAAACTTATAGGGCACCAATCTCCAGCTTAATCAAGAAGGACAAGAGATTGACCCATACCTCAAGCAACAAGTTAGCAGCACTAAATCTTGTTATTAGATTGTGTTCTGATATGTACAAGCATGTTGGTTTAAAATCTGGTTAGATCTTTTATGGAATTAATCAAATAGTTAAATATAAAAATCTCTTATTGTACAATTGACCTCATTTAAATACACATTTTTCAACAAAACTTTATATGCCACTTAGTTATAATTTAGTAGGCACTAATATATAATTAAAATCTTCAATTTATTGTTTTACCTTGAAATTTCATTATCTTTCATTTAGTTATTGTCGAGTCTAATTTTTTATCATTTTCCTCAATTTTAATCTATACTAAATCATACTCATTTAATATAGATTACCCGACTAAACCAAAGAAAATTAAATTTTTAAAAAGAATCACTACCAACTTAAGTTGGAAAATGAGTTAAGATTAATTGGGTAGATTAACCTTAACTAATTACTAGTCTACGAATCTTCCTAAAAAATATTTTAGAAAAATATGAACCAAAGATACTAGATTTGAGGGCTAACCTATTAAAACCTAAAACGGTTGCCGTGTAAAATTTTCAAGAATATTTATCAAAAGGCCTTTATATTCCTATTTTTATTTTTTTTATGTATCTACTATTATATACTATAATATGCTATTTACTATTATTATTTTTATGTTTTTATTTTTTTTATAAGATTTTGAATTTATGTTTAAAAAAAAACCTAAAGTCTAAAGTTTATTATAAGAATCTTTTTAGAGCTTTTATTACGTTTATGTTAATAACCTAAAGTTTTTATTCATCTAATTTTTCTAAATTTTGTATTTTATTTAATTTTTTTTTAGTTTTTATTTTATTTAATTTTTTTAAGTTTTTATTTTATTTAATTTTTATTAAAGTTTTTATTTTATTTATTTTTTATTAAATTTTTTTATTTTATTTAATTTGGTCAAATTTTTATATCTTATTATTTTATTTTTTAATTTTAAAAAAAAAACTAAATTTTTTAATTTATTATAGTTATTTTTCCTAACCTAAAGTTTTTATTTTATTATGGTTATTTTTCCTAACTTAAATTTTTTATTTTATTACGGTTGTTTTTCCCAACCTAAAGTTTTTATTTTATTATTGTTGCCCTAAAAGTACCTACGTACCTTCTAGCTAGGATCAAACCGTCCGTAGCTTGCTTTTTCTTTTATAAAAAAGAATATTTTATTAGTTAATTTTATTTAATAAAAAGAGTCGAGTTTGCGTTATTTAATCGTATTAATTTTTATTTAAAAAATAGTTATATGGCCTAGATTATTAAATGATTATTTTTAAAAAATCTAAAATAACCTAAGTTTGAAGAAAACCTCATATTAAATTTTTATTTTTAAAAAAATCTAGGTGATAAAACCCTAAAATGCTAAATTTTAACATAAGTTTTTTTATTTTTTTATTATTTTATTAAAAAATTATACTAAAAAACTTTATTTTTGTATTTTTATCATTTTCACTGTTTTTTTAATTTTATCTAATACTAAAAATTTCATTTATTTATTTTGATTCTTCTGAATTTTTCATTTTTATATTTTTATTTTCTATGGTTATTTTTACCTTTTTATTTTTTATTTTTAATATTTATATATATATTAAATCTTGGCATATACTAAAAAAATTTTACTTTATTTTTTATTATTATTTTTTAATACCTTGGCTTATACTAAAGATTTTTATTTTTGTATTTTGTTATTATTATTATACATTTTTAATACTTTTATTTAACTATAATTTTTTTAGATTTTTATTTTTATTTTATTTTTAAAAAAATTCTTAGATTTTATTTTATTTTTTCATCAAACGATAGTACACACCACAACAACCCAATAGGTACTTTATTTTTTTTATTTTTAAATCATAGACAAGTCTAAAGAAATTTAATAATAAATAAAATAAACATATAAAAAAGAAATAAAAGAAAATAAAATAATAAAAAAATCACCAACCGAATTGCTGGATAACACGCAGGTCAGGTTATGGGTCGGGTCAAATCGAGTCGCGGCGGCGAGGCTCCTCGTCGACGATGCTCTGGTGGTTGTTGAGGGTGGCTAAAGAGTGGTCTCCTAGGTTTTCAAAGGTGGGGAATCGATTGGCAGCTTTGGTTTTCACTAAAAACTAGCATAGGTAGTGTTTTGAAGGTAGTAGTAGACAATGGTGGTTGTGGTGGCTTTTCAATCTGAGCTTCCAGCAAGTTCTTAACTCGTAAGACCAACTTTTTCTTGCTCCTCGCAACCTAAGGGAACTAATGGCACCTAAATCGAAGCTCAAGGTTAAGTATGGGTGGTGAAATCCTAAAGAGAAGTTCCGGTCGGCGATGGTTTTTTTCTAGAGAGAAAAAATGACTATGCGAGCTTATGTGTGTTTTTGAGTGATTTTTTCCAACCTCTTGATGTTTAGTACCTTGGTTTATTTATACGTATCCATGGATGAGCTCAGGATAACTTGGATAAGCATGAATTGGTTCACGCACAACCTCCCCTTAATCCGGTTAGATTTGAATTCATGTTTATCTAGTTTTTTTTTTTTGGCTAAATTTCACTTGATCTGTGTTGAAAAATGGGCATGGGATGTTTAGATTTGAGCTTGTCTTCTTCCCACTTTCATCAGCTAGAGGTTGAAGATGATCATGTGCTAAGCACGTGACCGCATCTAGCCAATCAAAGGTTACCATGTGTCCACCTAGAGGGAAAAAAAAGAAAAATGGCACAAAGTGCCTCAAGTGGGATTTGAACTTGTGACCTGGAAGCCATTCCACATGCACCGAACCAACATACAAACTAGTTAAGCCAATCCATTTCTTCGTTTATTATTGTAATTAATTTACATATTAGCTAACAATCCTAATTAATTTTTATTGATTTGAGGTTCCCAAACTTAATTTAGAGTCTCGTATTTTCTTATTTTTGTTGAAAATGTTCATAATTTTTTATTAATTTTTTTTTTTTTAGTTTTTCATTTACTTTCATTTTAGTCTTTTTTTTCTTTTCTTTTCTTTTTTTTTACTATTTTATTATATATTTTTTGTAAACCAGGCTTTTTATTATTACCATTATTTTTATTTTTTCATTATTTATTTTTATTTTTTAAAACAAATCTAGATGAGGGCAAAAATAGGGCGTCTACAATTACAACATTTATTTCATTTGTTTTAACAAGGGAAAAAGAGGGCATCTAATGACTTTGTGAGCAACCACAACAACATAAACAAATTGCATTAAACAAAACAATTGTAATCTAACTAGCATACACATAAAAGCCAATTGCACCAGTAGCCACAAACAAGTTGCATCAAACAAAACCAAATTATTAAACTACTCTACACTTAAAACTGACAATAGCCATATCAAGTATATAGTAAGATAATAGCCACAACACCCAAACATAGATATAATGGACCAAGCACTTACCTTGTGATTTGGCAGCTGCACAATTTGTAATCCCGTAATTATTAAGGCAATTCCCTTATTGTAAGAAAAGGAAACAATATTAATTAGTTAGATCTAACTGAAAGTCATAATAAATTAGTTATTGCAAATCCAACTCAATGATTTCCCATATAGGTTCACGCAATTACATCAATTCAATGTTAAAATAACACAGAATAACACGAAAGAAGGAGCTCTTTTACCCTTAGAAGCCACAAAACAAAACAAAAGTGTTAAGCCGTAGAACAGAACATGGAATTGTATAACCTTAGAAGCCACAGCCAATAGCGAATTCTCCAATTGGCAAGGCTTTTTTACCTACATATAATGAAAACATAAGTTTTGACAATTTAATTGAAATAAAATCTTCATAGCTGAAAAGCTATGAGATAAATTCATCAACTAAAATTTCAAGCTTTATTGATTAAGGTGAATAAACTTGATCAGACATAGCAATTCAGTGTTAAAAGCAGTCTATGCAGGTAAAGCCCATTTCAAGTTCAAATGCACTTATGGCTGCAAGCACTGATTCAACTAATCATAATTTTTCGAGTCCTTCAAGTGGTACCGTCCATTCATAAAGCCATAAAAACTTGACAATAGATAGTAATATATAAGTCAGAGACTTCATCAAGACACAATTATAGATTTGGAATAGTATAAAAATGTTCATTCACCTTTTCCTACTTTGCCAATTGAGCCCTTTACTTTTAACTCCTTTCTTTTTTTTTCCTTTTTTTTCTTTTTTCTTTTATAATATTTGAGTCCCCTTTTGTTGCTACTTTTGCATTTAAGCCCTTCCCTCTTAACTTTTCTACGCAAGTCCTCCAAATTTTCAAATCACTTTAAATGATAGAGTAAATTTTCAAACCTTCATGAAAGATGTGTATATTGAATAAGCAATAGTATTATAACTCATTTATACAAGGTAAATGTCTTAGCATGGAAATTGGCAGCCAAACACTTTCTCAAGAATTACTAGTATCACATTGAAAGTGAAATGCCATATAGCATCCATTTATGTTTGAAATGGCATCTTCAAATTGATGCTTCCATTTAAGCTCTAGTAAGTTAGACAAATTTATGGGAAAGAGAAGAAAATATTTAACAACATTTTTATACAGAAAAATTTAAGCCTCATATTTTATTATTTATTAAACTTTTTTCCTTTTCTTTTTCTATAAGGGAACACCAAAAAATCATCAATTTTCAAAAGGATAAAGCCATAAAGAAGCTTCATAAAGTTTGGGAACAAATGCATTTTTGTTCGAAACTTGGCCAACTATATAAGGTCTCTATTGAAGGAGATTCTTCATAAACCTCAAAGAGATCAGAAAAGAGGCTTAGATTTCTAACTATGGAGAGAGATTGCTTCCTGAGTGGTACAAAAAAAATGGTAAAGCTTCGTACATGCCCCCACTATTCCTGATCTTCCTCCCTCCATCAAAAAAAGAATGTGTGTCATCACTTATGATATTCCCTTGTTTCCCCTAATTATAAATTTTCACACACTAGCTGATAATCGAATATCCCTCTCCTATGTTTCAAGAATTGAGTTGATTCTTAGCACAAAAATTGTTAATGATGAAGATGCAAGCAAGACCATTGTTAGTGCTAATAACATTGGGTTAGTGCACCTCACATTTTCTAAGCTTATTCAAACTCTTCTTTGTTCATCATATCTAAAGGATCCCCTTTTTTCATAATCAAATCTTTCTCCATTTTAGTATTTTCATTCTCATCATCTTTACTATCCTGTGCAACATGAAACTCATCCTAACTAGCACTCCAATTGTTTGTTAACACTAACTTCCTATAATAGCTCATTTGAAATTCAGAATAATACATAAAAAAACATAACAATACATAACGGAACAAAAAATAAGAAAAGAAGACATAGGTAGTGTTTTATTTTCATTTATTCCCTATATGCACAACAAGATTTTACCCAAAAAAAAATTGATTTACCCAAAAAAAATTCTTTAAACCCTAATTTTAGTGAATGCTCAGTAACAAATATCTCACCTTAAGGTTCATAGGTGATAACACTAGGTTTCCTCCTTAGGCGAGAGACATTAAAGGCTTAGTCTCCATATGCTGTTCGACTAATAGAGTTGGCTTCGCATCCATGCGGGTTAAGCGAGAGACATAGAGAAGAAGAGAGACAAAACATGAGAGATGGTTAATGGGCGGTAACTAAAATTTTTGGGATATAAAGGGCAAGTTGAGTGTTTTTTTTTAATCGAAGAAAAACAATTGGCTTTTTTTTTTAATAATCAGGTTTTTTGTTTAATTTATCAAGTTTTAAAATCTAAAAAATCTTGATCATTTAAAAAGAAAACCAAAATGTTTTCATTCAATGAAAAAAAAAATTATGGCAAAAAAAAATCAAGTCTTACAATAAAAAAATGATTATTGAATTGGAGTTTATATATTTAACTTTAGTCATAAATGTTGCTAATAATATACTTTAGGTGACGTTTAATAAACATGATTAAAGTACATTGCAATCAGCAACGTTTGTAAAATATGCAAACATCGCCAAATATAAAAATTCTTGTAATTGAAGTACACAAGTTCAACATGGCTAAGTACACAAGCGTATTCATGCCTATATACTCAACATACTAAATGAGTGGAAGAACACAACCATGAGCATGGCCATGTTTCTTGCCCTTGAACCCCAAAGAACACTTTTTAACTTTTTACATAGGCATATAATACCCAAAATTGGCCATGAACATGAAGTACACGAATACAACACGGTTGTGTCATGCTCATGAGCTTGCAAAATCCTATCACAATCATGAAAACAGCAATTTCTTTCAAATTCTCCAATCCCCCAATCACTACTACCCTCAAATCTATACCTAATCTTCAAATTTTCTTAATCATATTCCTAATTCACTACAACACTTTAATTTCATTAAAACTACACCAATTTTAGAATACTTACTCGTAATTGCTGTCCCTTAAATAATCTCTCAAGTTTCTGTGAAAGTCACCCATCTTGATGCAACTATTTTAATAGCGATTCTAATAAGTTCATAGCATTCGCAGTATTCAGTATCACTTATAAACGACTTACTCCTTTGTATTAAATACCGTATTGTTCTTACATAGTTCCCTCTCTAAAATTGTGAGATAGTTCTATTTCTAAAACATGTTCCCCACTTTTAATCTAAGCCTAATGTTGAAAAACAAAGAAAAAGATAAGGAAAAGCGTGTTTTACTTACCTTTGTTCAGCAAATCCATGCATTAAACAAGATGTTGGTCTACCAAGAGTGAAATAGGTTTGAGAGAGGAAAGAAAAGAAAAAAAAAAGATGTAGAAAAGGAGCATATATTTTAAATTACAAAGTTTAAACTTCTTAGTTAGACAAATAAGCCCTTGTTTAACCATTGGAATTCCAATACTGCCCTTAACATTAAGACTATCATTTAATCTATTTTATTTTATTTTATCATTTCTAGATATTACAATATCATTAAATAAATTTAATATTATTTTTATTTTATTATTCAAATAAGTATATTTAATATCATTTTGTTAATTTAATTATTATAGAACAATTTAAAGTCGATATGTCAGATTGATAAAAAACTTAATAAATTTGACAAATGCCCTTTCTTTTCTTTTATTTATTTATTTTTATTTTATTTTGAGGTAGGATTTCAAAAAAATATTGAGAATTCAAATGGAAGGAAAAAAAGAAAAAAAAAAGTTAAGGACTTAAATAAAAAGGTAAGCAAACGTTGAGGATAAAAAATGTACTTTTCTCATAAGGAAAATAGAAGTTTATTGAAATTGATAATTCATGGATAAACGAATAGGAAAAGTTTGATTAAAGGATTTTCTTTTCTTTTCTTTTTTTTGGATTTTTGTAGTTGTTAAATTCATTTTTTTAGGATTGTTTTGGCATTGGAGGCTTCACCTAAGATACCGTAGGCAGGCAAAATTCCAAATGTTAAAGGATGTTTTAGGAGAAGAAGTAGCTAAGGTGGTCAACAAAAACATGTTAACCATCTCATGCATGTGGTTGGCCACCATCCTTTTATGGTTAACTACATCAAGTTAGAGGGGAATTTGTTTAACTATATTGAGCCATGGTTAACCACCTTGGTTTGTTTTTCAACTTTCAAGACCTAAGAAAGTGGCCTTTAAGTATGTTTAAGGTTAGTTCCAAAACAAATCTCTATGTTTGTTCAAAAGGTTTAACTTCTAATTGAATCATGCGGAATTCAAGGAGCAAATTCTAGGTAAGTGGTGCACCATAGAATAAGAAACCAAAGTCACACTAGACAAATAATTAATAGGTGTCGGTTGTGTGTGCATTATGGCTTGTAATGATTCTAAACAAATAAGTCATATATTAGTTGCTTTGCTAGAGCAAATTCTAGGTAAGTGGGATGCTGTAGAATAAGGAACCAAAGTCATGCTGGACAAATAATTGATGTGTGTTGATTGTGTGTGCATTGTGACTTGTAACTATTTTGAATAAGTCATATATCAATTGCTTTGCTGTCATATAGGATAGTGGTTTATAATTAGGCATTGACATCATTAAACATTCTAGATAGGTAGGTAGTCAATAATGGTAGAATTGTCACTGATATGGGGTCAAGGCAATTAGAAGAAGTTGTCAATGGATTGAAGTAGTGGTATAACACACTTAAATTGATAGAGGCAATGGCTTAGATGATCAATTGCTAATGTAGATGGTGATTCCATTATAAGACAACAAGATTTTGGTCATTGGACTCTTGGGATCTTAGATCCATGACTCTTGTTGCGGTTTGGGATGCAAAGTTTTTTTGTGTTGATGCATCCCACCTAAATAAAATAACTAACCAAAACTATCCTTATCAAGCTTATGAGTAGCTTACACATGTTTGGGATGATTTTTCCAAGTATTGATGCCTTTGATGATGAAAAATGTTATGATAGCCTTAGTTATGATATGTGGATTAGTAGCGATGGGTGCGATGACAACTCAATGGATGACTTCAACTGTTAGATGCACTTGGTATAAGAACTCTTGATTATGAATCCATAATTGATACATTATAGAAGACTTGTAATGGTTTACCCTATTCTAGAACACCATTGAAAATCCATGCTTATATGCTGTAAGTTTATGCCATAGATGTAGACTTATGTTTTTTACATTATGTTTGGTTCATTGAAATAAAATTATTATTTTACATTTATTACTATTGCATAACTATTCTCTTATTTGATTTACAGAATATAACTTTTATTCAAAAAATGCATCAATCATAAAATAAAATAATATTATTATTTTATTTCAGTCTTATTCAATTCTAGTAAACCAAACATAACATTAGAGAAATACGTATTCCTACCCTATACAAGAATATGCAATGAAATACTTGTATTTTGGTGGTCTTAGGACATGACATGGTAAATGTTAATGGTTGTGTAGATGGTACTTCTTAATATATTAAATAAAATATAAAAAGAAAAAATTTTCTCCTTTATATACATTTGCTTTTTTAGTGTATAATCAATGTTATTTTGTTTTATTTTATTCTCCAAGGGATACTTCTTAGGGAAACCCATTGATGGAACCGATATTTCTTGGATCTCGCGAGTAGGAAGGATGGGGAGGTGGGTTTCGTGTCTATTGTGGTAGTATATTATAGCACATAATCACTTTTCGTCCTTCACATGCAGTGGATAATCTTAAAATTTAGAGCTCTTGATTGGGAGCTCGTAGCTGATATATTTTAAAAGATTTGTTAAGGTTGTGTTCATTCTAGAAAACCTATTTAAAATCCATGTTCATCTACCATAAGCTTATGTGAGAGATGTAGACTTAAGTTATTTATTTAGAATAATACATAGTTTATATATATGTTTGCAGATTGTAGTAAGCTGGATTCAACAGTCTTATATATACGACGAAGCAATTGTATCCTCGGAATATGACATAGTAAATAAATGTAAGTAAATATTAACTGGGTATTCCTTTTTATATACTTTTTTTTTTTCATAAAGTATACAATAAGTATTATAAAATATGATGGGTTCATTTTTTTTTTAAACCTCTCAGCAAGCATGATAGAGTTGCTGGTGAAAGGAACCAACATTGCTTAAGCCTTACGAATAGAAAGATTAGGTAGGTAAATGAGTTTCGTGCCTTCCATGGTAGTATGTGTTGTAACAGAGTCACCTGGCATTTCTCCCATAATCCAAGTCCAGTGCATATCCTTAAAATTAAGATATTGCCATATTGCATATAACTATATAAGTTGACTTGGTAACAACTGTAAATTGCAATCATAAATGATATATATATATACAAATCTCAAGATTTGAACATGTTAACGTTTTTTTTTTTATTATTTTATTTTATTCGGGGATATATGTATATCGGGTTGGTGCTAATGGTTGAAACATTTGAAGCTTCCGACAACTACTCCGCTCGAAAACCAACAGAATCCGCCCCTTGTTTCCTCGCTTTTTTGACTCGTCCAATGTTCCACATCATTTCGTCAACCACCATGCAATCACTACTTTAGTTCATTCCAATTCATATCTATAAATCTATCCCACTTCTTCATTTTCTCATATAACCTATACTCAAACTCTCAAACCTCCTTGAAATATTCATAACTTTAGCCGTGAAGAGAGGAAAGAAAAGGTACCCTTTTCTGCCCAGCTTCCGTAAACTCCTCCACATTCTCCGACAATATTCAACGTTTAAGCCACATAGCTTCAAATTTCTTGGAGATTTCACTCACATCTTGTGTCAAAATTTTCCTACATTTTGATCAAAATCCCATGTAATAATATACATCTCGTGGTTTGCAGCAATATCTTGGTATATATCCACTATATTTTGTTACTTTATATTTAATTTCACCGTTTTTTTTTTCCTTTTGTTGGCAATAGTATATGGTCAAAGATATGATTGCTCCCCAAATCCAAATATTGACATGATTTCGGGTCCTGGTATGAGTCCAAATACTTGAGCCATACATCCCAGTATACATCATATATCCCGTTAATTAGAACTATATTTTTGCCCAAAAAGGAAAAAACTACATTGCTCTTTATCCACCTAACCTAAAATTGGTAACTCCTATTTTCTAGAAACATGTTACATTAACATGTCAAAAGCTAAACATGATTTTATTTCATATCAGATTATTATTAATATAATTTTCTAAAGATCAAGATGCCGTAACATTCACTAATAATGTTTTGCTCTAAGATTCAATTCTTTCGTGCTTGAACGGATGCTTAATAATCTTCTTGATTTCACTTCACAGGAAGAAAGAACAACAAACATTGAAGCTTGTCATAATTCCTAGAATCCTAGCAACCGGTCTAAAAGCAAGTGAGCAGAGCCGGAATGGAGTTCCGAGATCACCAAATCGACTCAGGGTCCGAAACGGACAGCACACGAGCCGGCTACAGCGGTCCATTGAGTGGACCGCTGGCGATGACAAGCAACCATAGCCGGAAAAACAGCAACCGAAATCGGAGTGCAAGGTTCAAGGATGAGGACGCCTATGTGGAGATCACATTGGATATCCACGATGACTCGGTTTCGGTCCATAACATCAAGGGAACCGATCCCGAGGCCGTCCTACTGGCCAGCAAATTGGAGAACCGGCCCTCATCGCTCGGCTCGCAATTGTCGCATCGATGGAGGCAGGTTTCTCAGGAATTGAGACGCATCACTTCAACAAAAGGATTTGATAGGGTTGACAGGAGCAAGTCTGGTGCAGCTAGAGCTTTGAAGGGACTCCAATTTATTACCAAAAACAATGTTGGAAGTGATGGTTGGTCTCACGTTGAAATGAGGTTCGATGAGTTGGCTTTGGATGGAAAATTGCCCAAGTCTCTCTTTGGGCAATGCATTGGTAATACATCAAATCAACTAACTAACATCCTCTATTTTTGTATCGCGATATTTGTAGTTTTTTTTTCAAATAAATAATTACACCCACCATTTCTAAAAACTTTTAGAATTATACCCACTATTTCAATACTTGACTTTTTGTGCACTTCCCCTTTAATATGCTGGCCCACATAATAGCGTGGGATCTATTTCTTGTCAACGAGGGATAATTTATAGTTTAAAAATCAAATTACCTGTATAATTTAATTATAATGTAATATCCACATGTTCATTATTTAGCCAATGTTTAAAGCTTAGTGGACAAAAGTAAAAAATTATTGCTATTATTATTTTGAATTTTTTTTTTTAAACCATTATTGTAGAAATGAAAGAATCGAACGAATTTGCAAGTGAGCTGTTTGAAGCATTGGCTCGACGAAGAGGCATACCATCTTCTTCAATAACTAAAGCTGAACTTCGTGATTTCTGGGAACAAATTACTGATCAAAGCTTTGATGCAAGACTTCAGACATTTTTTGACATGTAAGAGAATATATATAGTTATATTATTCAGTCAAAAACATACTATTTGGCTTCACACCATATAAAATACAATTTTGTAATGTTAAAATATAAGGTTTGTGGATAGATTATTAGTGGAGATAACAACAGTTTCTTCCATAAAGCAAACGCTAGACCATCTTAGAGATATAACTTGCATAAAAGAAACAATAATAAAATAAAAGTTATATATATATATATATATATATCATCTATAATCAAAATGTGCTAGCTAAATAATAAAACCACCTCACATTTTAATATTCAGTAGTTTAAATGTTTTGTTTATTTTGAAGCATCCATGCAGTAGGTATGCATTTATCGTAGTAGTTAGGGATGTGGAAATGTTTGCACTTGAAGTTGAAGACAATATAATTTTTAATTTATATATTTTTAATTCTTAGACCTAGAATTAATGGAAACTTGGGCAACTATGACATAGAGAAATAAAATTGTACTAATTATTATCGTTTGGTTTATGGAGTCAAAGTCGCAATAAGCTTTGCTTGAACACAATAAAAGCCACGTTACCATGACTTTGCACGTCCCTAGTATTCTTTTGATCTCTTTTGTCCTATACATTTTTCACCCCGGTAAAAACAAAGATAAATCCAAATCTTGTCTTGGTAACATGGAAAAACTACCCCCAAATAAATAAAGGATTTGAAAACCATGTTCTTGAAAGTTTGTTTTTCTTTAGAAAATTGGTAATATATTATTAAATAAATTTTCAGGGTGGACAAGGATGCAGATGGTAGAATTATGGAGGAAGAGGTAAAAGAGGTGAGAAAATATCTTACTTCATAACAATGAACAAGTACTGATGTAGTAATAACAGTAGACAATTTGTCAAAAAAAAAAAAAATCACATATTTGTTTTGCGAAAACTGTTGCGTGTTAAGATTTCACCGATTTCCATCTATCACGATACATGAGCTATTTTATGAATTCTGTTTCCCATTTCGGGTATTAATTTCTGTGTGGACTTTCTATAGTCATCAAGTGTGAGTACAACATATATAAAGAAGCATGCATTAATTATTTAACTAATATAATATTCCCAATGATTAGCAGGAAACCAAAACTTTTGCAATAATTGATTTCTTATTCATTTTGTGCGTGTTTTTTGATGAATATGAATTTGGCACGTGTAGATTATTGATTTAAGCGCATCGGCAAATAAGCTGTCCAGGATTCAAGATAGTGCTGCGGAATACGCTGCTCTTATTATGGAGGAGCTAGATCCTGACAACCTCGGGTACATCGAGGTATTATTTCATGTTCCAATCAATCTCGATTCTATTTTTATTTTTATATTATCGCTGAGGAATTTACGAAAATAAGTATTAGGTATGACTTTACTTGCTCGATATCACCTTCAGCTCACAAAATAGCCCATAGGGCCCAAGCCCCAGTATTTTCTCTATAAGCCCACAAGCTTCCGCCTGAAGATGCATTATTACTTATGGTTCCATAATTTTATTTTTTTTCTGTAGTATTATTCCATTCCATGTGTATTACATTTCCAACATCGATGAAAACGACAATTTTCAAGTACAAATCCATTGTACGAGAAACGATCAAATGGCCCATTATGAGATTTAACACCCCCACTCTTAATGTAGTAAAAATGGGGCTAATATTAAACTATGAATATTGTGATCATAACGGATATTAATACAGGTTTTGAATTAAAACTTAATTCTAACTCATAAATCAAATTTGTAAGTAATCTTTTTCTATTTTCTTGAACATGCAACTTATGATATTGTTTATAACAGTTACACAACTTAGAGACGCTTCTATTGCAAGCCCCAAGCCAACCAAGCCACCTAACCACACAAAGCCGTGTCCTAAGCCAAATCATCAGCCAAAAGCTAAGACCAACAAAAGAACACAACCCCATCAAGAGATGCTACAGGCCGGTTGAGTATTTTGTAGAAGACAATTGGAAGAGGATTTGGATTATGGCACTTTGGATCTCAATTTGTGCTGGGTTATTTACATGGAAGTTCATTCAATACAAGCAGAGAGCAGTGTTCCATGTAATGGGATATTGTGTTTGCACAGCTAAGGGTGGAGCAGAAACGGCCAAGTTTAATATGGCATTGATACTTCTTCCTGTTTGTAGAAATACTATTACTTGGCTTAGAAGTAAGACCAAGTTGGGTGCTGCGGTTCCTTTCAATGACAACATCAACTTCCACAAGGTATGAGACACCAACAAAAAAATATGACCTCTCCCTTTTTTTTTATGCCATTTAACAAGCAGTCCTCATCATATATTTCTATTTGCACCAATTTTAAGTTTTTTTAACCTCGTGTTTGATGTCCCCTAGCCTTAATATGCTTTGAATATTAATCATATTGAATATCATATCGTAGTTGGAACACTCGTGTGAGCCATAAAATTAAGTTTCGAGAGTTAGACAAGAAAATATAGACAAATGTCCAACAATTCTCCTGATAATAAGAACAAGTGAGATGATTACTTTCACAAATGGAAACTTCTACTTTTGGTGCATCACTTAAATTTACTAAATTAATTCTTCTACAACTAAAATACCACTTCTATTGTAATAATACCATTTTCGCATACTTTAAATTATGACAAAAATGTTAGTACTATAATAATTATCCAGAACTACCTAACTTTGATTGTATGATTCCTCTTCTTTTTCTTTTTCATTACCTATTTATATGGCCAATTATTTTATATGATAAAAGATGAATTTATTTCCCATTTCTTCCTCAACACCCCGCCCACCCTTCTTCTTCCTTTTTTTTTTTTTTCCACTTTCTTTAGGCACAATGTGGGTGCTTTGTTGTCCAATAATCTCAAAATAGGGAGAGCAAATAAAATTTTCATTATAGCATATAGAATGGAGAAATAGATTCGTCTTTTTTATAATTTAAAAGCTACCCTACATTTCATTTAACTAGAAAAAGACAGCATAACTCTTGTAGTTTTTTTTTTTTTTAGGTGATTGCTCTTGGAGTTGCAATTGGAGTTGGCCTCCATGTAATTGCACATGTTACATGTGACTTCCCTAGACTACTCCATGCAACTGATGCAGAGTATGAGCCCATGAAGCAATTTTTTGGTGATAAAAGACCAAACAACTATTGGTGGTTCGTCAAAGGGACTGAGGGCTGGACCGGGGTGGTCATGGTGGTGCTGATGGCTATAGCCTACATATTAGCCCAGCCATGGTTCCGGAGGAACAGACTCAGCCTGCCTAAGTTCCTAAAGAAACTCACTGGTTTCAATGCCTTTTGGTACTCTCACCATTTGTTTGTCATTGTTTATGTGCTCTTCATCATTCATGGACAATTCCTCTACCTTACCAAGCAATGGTACAAGAAATCGGTAAGCAGTTATTTTTATTATTTATATTTACACGTGACAATATATAATTGACAAGCATGCAGAATGCACATCTAAAAAAATGCTAACGAGCCATTAATCATGTAATATTAGAATGAACCTCATATTTAACATTAACAATTTCGAGTGGTTAATCAAAGTAGTCATTAAAATTTTCAATATACTTTGATTTTCTTGTAACTAATGGGTGGCCCTCCTGTTGATTAAGTCTGCATTTAAAACAACTAATAGCAGTTGCTAAATTCAGTCAGAGATAGAAATATTGCCACTTACCAATGCTAATTTCTAGTGACTTACAAGTGATGGATGAATTTCTGCAGACCTGGATGTACCTTGCTTTTCCAGTTTTGCTCTATGCGGGTGAGCGGTTGCTTCGCGCACTTAGATCTGGTTACAAGCCAGTGAGGATTCTAAAGGTATGCATAATCAGAAAGTTTCCTGAGAATTTCCATTGGAGTGCAATCCATATAAATCTATCAGTGTGTCCATAGATAAGAAAACAACAATTCCATTGCTGTAATGTAAAAACTTATCCTTTTGTTAATTTTTCAGGTTGCGGTTTACCCTGGAAATGTCATGTCCCTGCACATGTCTAAACCTCAAGGATTCAGATACACTAGTGGTCAATACATATTTGTCAACTGTGCAGATGTTTCTCCATTTCAATGGTATACATTTCAAGAAAATGAAAAGTTTTGAGATTCCTTCTCATCACACCAACGTGTAAAGAGTGATACTAAGTAATGAGAAATTTCCTATTCAGGCATCCTTTTTCCATTACATCAGCTCCAGGCGACGATTACTTGAGCATCCATATCCGAACAGTCGGTGACTGGACATCGCAACTCAAGGCTGTTTTCACCATGGTATTAGAAAAATGAAATTGCAAATTCTTATCTATAGAGAGAATCGGAATCTTTAGGAGCCTAATTTGGATTTTTCCTGATAAGTATATATATATATATATATATATGTATGTAGGTATGCCAACCTGCATCAACTGATCAAAGTGGCTTATTAAGAGCAGACATTGGCCGGGGAGAAAAACCAAGGTAACTTTCTTCTCTCTCTCAAATTTTTGTTACGACTTCTTAACAATTGCCTCCAAGCACTAGATATAAGGAAATCGACCTCTGAATTTTCATTCTCTCAATTTCAATCGCATTTCAAATCAACGTTTCATGAAATACCATGTGACTAAGTCATTCTCATCTTTTTTTCTTATACTTAAAAGTTGTTTTTAATATTTCGGATGCATCCTGGCTTCTGCCTGCCATGACTTAGGAATATATAACAAATTGCAAAACTAGAAATAAAATTGCCCCTAATAATCATATATATATGTATACCTTTTACAGGCTTCCAAGACTCTTGATCGACGGTCCATACGGTGCACCAGCGCAGGACTACAAAAACTATGATGTGCTCCTTCTAGTTGGTCTAGGCATTGGTGCAACACCATTGATAAGTATTCTCAAAGATGTGCTCAACAACATCAAGCAACAAAACATCGAAGATGGGATAGTCGAGTCCGGAGTCAAGGGAAGCAAGACAAAGCCTTTTGCTACTAGACGAGCCTACTTCTATTGGGTTACTAGGGAGGAAGGCTCGTTCGAGTGGTTTAGAGGCGTGATGAATGAAATTGCTGAGTATGATCGAGACGGGGTGATCGAGCTTCATAACCATTGCACTAGTGTGTACGAGGAAGGAGATGCAAGATCAGCATTGATCACCATGCTTCAGTCCATACACCATGCCAAGAATGGCGTCGACATTGTGTCTGGCACGAGGGTCAAAACACATTTTGCGAGACCAAACTGGCGCAATGTGTATAAACATGTTGCGGTTAACCATGCTGACCAAAGAGTTGGTAAGATCACCATTGCATTCACCCTCAATCCTAAAAAAAGATTCATAGGTGCTACTATACCATGTATTAGCTAGGACCAATAGAATTTTAACTATTAACAGCAATATCACATCAGAGATTACAAATAACTCGGTATATATTTTGAAATGATACTGCTAACATCTGCAATTATATCACTCTTTCTGATAAAATCCTGGGTCCGCTGTTGATTGATATTGTCTTGGTCACAGGAGTGTTCTATTGTGGTCCACAAGGTTTAGTTGGGGAGCTGAAACGTTTGGCTCAAGATTTCTCACACAAGACAACCACCAAGTTTGATTTCCACAAAGAGAACTTCTGATTCACAAAGTCTTCTACACGTATAGAAGACATTAGCTATCAGCATACAATTGTATCCTAATATATATATATATATATATATATATATGTACTGTATATATTAGTGAATACACGGACGTACCGAAAGTTGAAGTGTGGGAGTTGAGAGGCAAGGAACGATGTAGCTGTACGAAGAAACTGACGTTTCTCATCACCTTGTATTTTTCAGTAGATATGTATCGATAGAAAATGTACGATTCAGTTTGTAATAAATTTGATTTCTTTGTTTGTAAGCATAGTGGAAGTTTTGTTATGGATTTAAAAAATAATAATAAAATAATTTCCTATATATCAATTTTTTTAATACTAATATTACAAATATAAATAAATCAACCTAATTAATAAACTATTCAAATTCAACTTGATATTTATTTTATTTCAATTCACTAATAATCTAAGTCAAATTCTAGCTATAGAAGTGGTTGATCTCGAATTTTATATTATTTAGCTCTAATTAGTTGAGTTCAAAGTTTGGAAATTAATATTATTTTAATTAAGAAAAAAATATTTTACATAAATTAAGCCCAAACAAGCTTAAGTGAATCAAATTTCAATAATTGAATATTACTTTAAGTCAAGTTCAAACTCAAAATTCTAAACCTAATTAAAAGTATGAGTTGAACTTCAACTCAAATTTACCATTATAAATAATATTCCAAACTAACGAATTAAACTTAAAACTTAAATTTACAGTCATATCATTTCATTCTACTCATTAACCATCCTACGAAATATTCCAAATTATTTGTAGGAAAGTCACCTTGGAGTAATGTCATTTTCGGATCAAAATCGTCACACGCTTCAGTTACATTTGACTTTTTAAATCAACCTCCAAATGAAATTTAAGCAAAATTGTAAATCTATTTGTTGGACAGCATCATAATGTATCGGCCATGGGATATCCTGTCCATGAAAATACAAGTAAAAAAACCCGTTAGGCTCTTGTCAACAGTCGTTCGTTGATATCCAAAAAGACATGGAAATAAGGTATCTTCGCCATCAGAAATGTCCAGGAAAGTCTACAATCCGACAAGATTGCTACAATCTGACGAGATTGTTTGGAAGAAGCATTGGGGACGAAACTTCCTTAGGGTCCAGTCAAGAGACATAAACAAACAAAAAGGGTAAAAGTCCAAGCTTTTCACAAATAGCCATTTCGAGCAATTCTTGAGTTTTTAAAAGAGATTAATTTTTATTATTAATTTATATATTAATAATGAAAATTTTGTAATTCAATAATAAAAATTTAATACACCATAAAGCCAAAAATTGCTCCGAGCATGGCACCGAAGACAATATTAAAAGACATTCTAAAACACTGTGCCATACAACCATAACTTACTAGATAACTTCAACCACACGTTTTAGGTTATAAGATTTAGCAGCATTTTCTTTCATTTATAGTTGAAGTCCATTTTGCAAACTTAAATGGATCTCGATGATGTATACTTTGAATTACTTGTTAAATGTCTAATAAATAAATATTTTAGGCTTTTCAATATAAATTGTACACTAAAAAAAGTATGTGAAGAGGTAAAATATTTTTTATTTTAATATATGCTAACAAATGGCCATGAGACACATATCCAAACAGTTTCCAACTTAAATTTGTAACCTTCATCGTTTTGTAACTAGTTGAAAGTGACTTGGTGCATGAACTTCATTTCTTGGCAACATCCCAAACTTACTTAAATTTTCAAATAATTCTAACATATATATATATATAGATAGGACACTGGTAAATGCTATATTTGAATGTATTTTTATATATAGCCTATACCAATCGTACAATAACTCTTACTTGGCTTTAGCATTAAGTCCATTTATGTTTTTTTATTACTGAAAAACTGTACAATATATTTTATTGTTTGGAAAGGTTGAAAATAATAGAAAATTAAAATAAAATAAAATAAGCACATGCACATATGCATGTGAGTTAGAAGTTAGAAGTAATGATTCATAAATCCATTCACCAACTTTACTAAATCATGCATATTACTTAATGAAATATAATATAGTAGCCCATCTAAACATAAAAGATCCAACCACCCTCTGAGCAGGAAGCTCCATTAGTGAGTATCGAAAGTCCCCGTAAGTACAACCCAACCCTCTTAAATGATAGAAAGTATCATCTGAACTCACATAAATTGTGTCCCATAAAGATATGCCTCTTCAAAATAATACGCCATTATTTTCCGCTTTTAATTTCTGGTCTAAGCTGGCTTGATTGCTTCTTCTTTTTTTCTATTTGGGATATGATATTTACACACACCTATTCGTGATGTTTGTGTGTTCAACAATGAATTAAAAAAATAATGATACGTAGGATATATAAATACCGAATTCCTAACGGTAAGCTATTATGAAATGATTAAAAGCAATTTATATTATATGCCCCTATACTTGTGATTATTTACGAATAAAAGAACTTTATATATCCTTTTTATAAAGATGTCTCTTCAAGTATGGGAAAAATATATAACTTGTTATTTTTGGATACTTAACGTACGTCCTAAAGCGTTGTTAACTGACCCAAAAGAATAAGTGAAAGTGTTTTTTGCTAATTAATTAAAAGATCGAATGAATTGATAGACACATGTCCTATAAAGTTACTCCTCTCGGGAAATTGCAGCCCCTTACTTTCCAAGGTGTATTATTAAAAGTGAGTGACCACCCTGGCTTAAGCTGGCTTAATTAGAAACATTTTATATAGAAATTCAGCTTACCTAATTAATTAAAGTTGCCTTCTTTTGTACTAAAATAACTTGGTATGAGGTGCAATCTAACGCAGCAAAGCACAAAAAGCATATACCAAACTCCCAAACTTGCCCTCTTGCAAAAAGTACTTTATTTATTGAAATAATGACTCATATTTCCATCTTCGTTTCTTACTATACGAAAATAAATTTCACCTAGCACTGTGCTCATTTTGCGACCACCCACATTAAGCTTTCAAAACACATAATGCAATCTTTTTCTTTTTCACAAAAGAAGCCCCATGACTAGTGGTCCTACTTGATTTTCCTCCATTCCTTCCTCCTATAGGTTTGTCAACCAAAGTTCTGTGGTTTCTCCGACCATTCAATTTCGTAGACTTCCAAAGTAAACTTGAATTGAATTGTATATGGATTATATTTTGAAATATATCAAAATAATTACTTGAATTTTGGTTTTTTTTTAATTTTATATTATAGTTTGAACTTCAAAGTTATAAAATACTATGTTCAATCGAACATTTATTTATTTAAATTTTATATTTAAAGATTGAAAATATTAATTTTATGATGAATTGATTTTAGCTTATGGAATTTTATATCATCTTAATATATATATATATGTGTGTGTTGTGTGTATGAATAAACAACTATTAATCGACTAGTATAACTATAAATGGAAAAATATAAGGGAAATTTTACTAAAGTAACATTTAATAATTTCAAACGGTGTTTTTTTTTAATTTTCTTTACTTTCTTTTTTTTATTCTTTATTTCTTTTTTAGCGACCACCACTCTAAGGTTTTCTACTATATAATCTCCCTCCATTTCCTCTTGTCCTGCCCTCCCACTCCTCCTCTCTCCCTCCCTCCCTCTTCCTTATCCTGTCCAAATCCTTTCCAATTGGTTGTTTCCCTTAGCCTCTCCAAACCCTTTCTTATTGGTTGTTTCTTAATGGCAAATACAGAACCTAAAACTGAGGCAGACAATCCAGAACAACAACCTACGGCTCCCCCGAAGTCGAAGGTAAAATAAAATCCTTGTCTAGATTATTTCATAGATTATTATTCATTTTTGACATCTATACAATTCCATCTTTAAGTATTTCTTAAACTCTTCTTATTCTGTTATACAGACATGTTTCCTAAGAGTCTATAGCAGCTGCCAGTGCCAAGGATGCCAAAAGAAAGTTAAGAAAATAATAGATGGCACACCAGGTAAACTTTCTCTCAGTTTTTATCAACCACCCATTTATTATAACAATAGAAAATTTGATTATTGTTTTTTATGTTTTCTCAATATTCTTTTGATAAATGTACTTTTCTCAATATTTAGTAGTCCAACACAAATTTGCATTGTTTGAGAATTTTTTTTATGTTAATTAAAAATTAAAAAAGAAAATGAAGTTCTGCATCACCACTTGTCGAAAGTTCAATTTTTTTCCTCACCTTTTGCATCTGGGTGTTATTAATTTTCATTTTGTTTTTTACACTTTGACATTGCTTTGCATCATTTCAGTTTTCACACCATTGTTCAACACTGTTTCATCTCTTATTTAATATTTCACCAGTTCTTGCTCTGTTTTCTCAACTTTTGGAAATTCTTGCCTTCACTAGTTCTACTTATTAATCTTCCAAACTACAACCCACCCTTTGTTTTTAGGCTTTAAAGTAACGGATGTTGACAAGCGGCAGCAAAAAGTAACCGTCAACGTAACGGAAAACATCCATCCGGATGCTGTTATTCAAAAGCTCTTAAAAGAAGGGAAAAAGGCAGAGCTATTATGGCTTGAACCCGACAAGCCTGTATCGGTCAAAGAGAAAAAGCAGGGCAAAGCAAAGGACAAAGAAAAGGCAAATGGCCCAACTAGCCTCGAAGACGGAAAAGAGGAGAAAAGCGTGAAGACCGAAAATTGGGAAAATCAAGAAGAAAGTAAAGGTTGGGCACATAAGGATGATACTGTGATTGAAATGAGGAAGACGAAGAAAAATGTTCCGGCTGGTGACCGAACTCCCGCGGTAGAGGAATCGCCGGTGACCGAGAGTGCTGCTGGCCCGGGAGAAAGCAGTGCCAGTAACAAAAGTGATCAAGCAAGTGGCAATTCTGGTAAAAAGAAAAAAAGTAAAGGGCAAAATGGGAATAATAAAGATTCTCACTTGGAACAGCATACTAGTGACAGCGATGCAACTATAAGATACGGGTCGGATGCAAAGCCGATTCCGGACAATGGGCCGGCTAACCGTGGCCTTCCACATCAGCACATGAATGAGCATCCAGCTCATCCTAACTATGCAACCTCAAGCATGGTACAACAATATCCTACGGATTATTATTACGGACCTCCAGCCAGTGCTGTAAATTACCATACGACGTACCCCACCAGTAGCTATGCTGCATCCTACTATGCACCTCAGCCACCCCAACCACATTCTTCCTGTGCCTCTATGCATCCAGGTCTAGGTCCGTGTCCGGTTCCGGGTCATGAGAACCAAGTGACGATGCCGGGTTCAAGACAGTGTCCAGTTCCGGGTCATGAGAACCAAGTGATGATGCGGGGTTCAGTGCCGTGTCCAGTTCCGGGTCATGAGAACCAAGTGATGATGCGGGGTTCAATGCCGTGTCCAGTTCCGGGTCATGAGAACCAAGTGATGATACCGGGTTCAAGACCGTATCCAGTTCCGGGTCATGAGAACCAAGTGATGATGCCGAGGTTCAACCCGTATTTGGCTCGTCAACCGAGTTCATTTGAGCTATTTAGTGATGAAAATCCAAATGCTTGCTCAATCATGTAACAAATTATCATAAATAAAAATAGTTGGGGCTACTTATGGTTATGGGGCATCTGGATCAAAGTCTAGTGTGGTCATATTGTTTGATCTATTTAGTGTTGAACGTGCTAGTTCAATCATGCCACAAGTTTAAAAAATTAATTGAGAGTAGATGTGCACGGATCTTATGCTTCCGGTATAGGATTTGGTACATGTTTTGTAAAATTTATTTATTTAAAAGATTGGAAGTTGCTGAGAAGCAATAGACTCCCTACTTTTTTCTTTTTTCTTTTTTTTATATTAAACTAGAGGGACCATGCTCTATGGTCTACTCACGATCGTTGTTTTATATTGATTTTATTTACAATGAATTTATTTTTTAAAGTTAATACGGCAAGATTCTGCCTTGTCTATTATAGCTTGACAATCAATACTGTCATGCTTATGAATGACAATTGAACGTATATATGGGTTCGATTGCCCTTGTCACAACGATGAAGTTTGTTAAAAACAGTTATGCTTTTATAATTTCTTAGAATTAGTAATATTATTCGCTTGTCATTTTCATATATTCTCATTATCTAATGTGATATTTGATTTGCCTTTATTTTATAGCTAACAAGTTAGCAAAATTATTAGTAATTTAATTAACTCTTTATTTTTATTAATTGCATATTCACGAAAATGACTACTTCATCCATCCAATATTTTATATAAACTTATGTTCATTTCATGAGATAACAATCTCTAATAAATTACTATTACCTAAAATATTAAATAGTATTTTATATTTTAAATTTGTTGAGATGATCTGTCGCCAAAGTTCATTGTTGGTGCTTGGCGCTGCCTGTCCATAGAATTAAGCTATAACTATGGTTGCAATATTATTATTATTTTTTAAATGTAAAAGAATTGTATTGGTCCTCGACTTGCTTCCTTGAATGAAATTCATATCAAAAAGAAGGAAAAAGAATATCAAGATAAGCCTCTTGCAATATACTAGTAGCTTCAATCACTGTATGTCCGGATCTATAATTAATTAGTGCTCTTCTTCTTCTTCGATATTTATTGTTTTGGTCATATGCCTACCTGGATTGGATGAGTCATCTTTCCAATAATTAGGATCACATGCTGCTTATTGGCATAAGGAGACAGACACAGCAAATTAAATCGCCTATCTACATGGCAAAGAAAATGAGAAATCATAAGCCCCGAATCAAAATTAACATTAATCATTCGGTATTGTCCTAAACGAAGATTATATTTATAGCATTCTAAAAGACGGTAATATAATTAAATTTTTTTTTAAATGCTTTTCAAGCAATTCATTTCTTACTATATATTGTTGTGCAATGAACACACCTAAACTATCGCATTGTCACTATGATACTTAACTTGTTAAGATGTGGGAGCATTGAGAGATCACAACTCAAAGAAGGAGAGAGTTTCGTGTTCTACTTTCACTTATTTGTCTTCAGATGGGACCTTTAGCTTATATGGGCTCTCAAGGAATAAATAAACAAGTAACCTTCACTCATGCCTTTTAAGCTTGTAGGCATCAAGTATCCGGAACTACATTTAACGTTTCACGAGCTCCTCAAATGTGAGACTAGTCATTGTTTGTCATTGCCCTCCATTAGGATGTGACCTCTCTATCTACCAACTGTTCATCCAAGCAAAGTAGAATTGGGACCTAATGCTTTAAACCATTAGATATATAGTATTCACCATTCTATATCTATATCTTATAGATGTAACCGCCTGAAATAATATGGTCTATCAACCATTATGATTAAACTTTTGATGGTACAAGAATTTCACAATCGCAAGCAAGTACTTTACATATCCCACAAGTTACAAATAGTTAATATAATTATTTGGTTCCCTTAGTATTATGTGAATTTGACTTAAGCACCTACGATATAAAATGGTATCAAAATAAAACTCATTAGTTCTCTATATTTAAATAGATAATAGAAATATTTAAAATTATAAATTTCATGTGGATTTCATATTTATTATCAAACACTTTTCTCATTTGTGGTTGAAATCTCAACCAAAACCCATCAAGTAGACAACTAAATTAATTAGATGAAATCACAATATAAAATTTAAAATCATAACTTTCTAACTCCGATGCCATAATAAATGCACTAGCACAATCAACTAATCTAATAGTTTAACTTACAAATTTAATGTGACTTTTTATATTTATTATCTAGCATTTAAACCTAAAAATCTCACGTATGCATGCTTCCTATGGAGCAAGTGGAAATTACAATTACCTTATGTTGGGTTAGGGTAGGCATTCTTTCTTTCTCATAATTATCCAACTATAATGGCCAAAAAGAAAAAAAAATGTCCTATTATAGTTTCTTCATTTTTTTTGTTTTCTTAAGAAACTTATGAATGAATCTTATCACATGGAAGTTATCATTTTGGTGAGATTGAAAGAAAGAAAGAAAAATCAAATGGTGTGACCCCTAAGAACAAACCACGATTATAAAAGAATTAGTGTGCAGTGGCCCCTTGCAGATCATGATGATAATAATGATTCAATAAAATAATCATGAAAGTTGCATATGGTACCAATAGAGGAACATATTATTTAATTGGCTTGGCACCTACCTAATTTTTCGGCAATTAGGAAAGCATTATTATCCTAAATAAATTATGCTCAAAAAAGCCAAGGATTAGAGTCTCTACTACTTAAAAATTGAAACATTCTAAGGGGTTGTTGGAAAATATTTTTTTTTTAAAATGCTTATAAGTATTTCTAGTGCATTTGTAATGAGCTGGATAAAGAATTTTTTTTTTTTAATACTCTTGTTTTTTTCCCCCATAATGTATAATTAATCTTGAGAATCATAATAAATTTCTATCTGACAACATTAACAAGTGTACAATGATACCTATTAAGGGGACCATCATTGTAATACCAACATAAAAGGAAGTTAAATAAGGGTTTAAAAAAAGAAAAAAAAAGAAAAGAGCTCTGGCAAGTGGTTCAGGTTTGGCTTATGGCAAAAAAGAAGTTGGAACTGATCGGTTCTGCCTTTTCTTTTCCTCTTTACTTTAAGCCCTTGGGATATAGAGGATGATATACTTAAAATTAAACATCTAATGATTAGTTACTGGACGAATCCTCTTTAAGCATTTGCTCGTGCACGTCCCTTTTGGTAAGGAAAGAACCACTTATCTCTCGTATACAATCAATGATTTGGTTGATATTTCTTATCAATAATGTTAGAACCCCACTCTCAAATTTAATATTAATCAAATGTACTACTCTTTTTCACATTTAAGAACCCGAAAATTTTCCCCTCAAGGTCCTCTCAAGTCTCAAATCTCAATCATGACAAGTCGCGATGCGACCAATGCTATGGATAGGGACATGGTTTACAGGTCTATATGATTGAGACTTCATTTTACCCATTATATGGTTTAATAAATAAAACAGAATATTGCAGAATCCTATTGTACTTTGATAATAACGTACCAAAAAAAAGGTAGGAAAATAAACTAAAATTGAAAATTGGAAAAAAAGGAACCAAAAAAAATTAAAAGGCCACAAAAAGAGAGAATATATCATAATTCTCTATCTTAAGATCCAGTTTCCCACCAAAATTCCATTAAAATATAAAAATGGAATTCCAGAAAATTCTCTTTAACGGAATGAGCACATGTAGATCATATTACACACATACGCACACGTATAGACCATATAACACATACACATCTAAAAAACATATCCATACATATATTCAAAATTGAATGTGCTCCATGAAACCCAAGTACCCAACCTCAGAGAGGACCCAACCAATCTTTAGGTTAGACAAAAGCACGCAAGCATAACTGCATAAATTAGAGATGACGGTTGCAGTTCTGGGACTCGCAAGGGAAAAGAAGTGACTACCTAAAACAGATCGCCCATGTAAAAAGGCTAACAATGAGTCTGTTCCACTGTTACAACACACAAAATAACCAAAAGAATACCAAAAATTCACAGAAAAAGAACTACTAGTTCCATGATCGGTCTTACGCAAGAGTATAGATGAGAGCAGTAAGTTGCACACAGGTTTTGCTTTCCTACAATAAACACATCCGAAAGAGGCTAAATCGTATCACCAGAAACTAAATTTGAAGCACAAATCTCTTCGGCTTTATATCTAAAGAGCGGAAGAGAAGTGCGTTCCACTCATATAACACTTGTCCACTTAATAACACAGACTATAACAAAGTGTACCGGAAAATCAGGAAAAAAACTTGAAAATTCTAGGATAGATAGGCGATAGCCAACAGATGAAAGCTAAAAATCGCATATGGTTTTGCTATATCATGCAATTAAAACATCCAAATGAGGCTAAAACATATCACCATAAACTAAATTTAAAGCAGACATCTCTTCGGCTCTTAAACAAGAGCCAATCCATGAAAATGATGAATAAACTCATTGTCTAATTTCCGCTTTCTTCTTTTGCCAGAGCCTGTCAAGTGCACTGTCAGCATCACCCTGCAAAATTACAATTAGATCCAATTAATCCAAAATCTCAATCAAAAGGAACTACTGGCCATTAAACTTAACACATGATTGAGAAATTTTTTACACTACAAAGACATGGATCTCAACCAAACATTTTGACCAACGCATCGAGAGAAGACATATCATTGTTCGCTCAACAAAGAAGCATTTGCAACCCAATACATACAAAATCAAGCACTTGAAACAAATTTAGGCAATGTAATCAGGTTGGCATGGAACCCAAAAATAACTTTTTGGGGACTGGGTAAGTGGTATGCTGTGTTGGGGGAGACAGGTGCATCGTTAATTTTATCTTTAGATTATTTACCACATCCTATTGTATAAAGTGATGAAATCAAACTAGCAATCATTTGCTTTTCTCCATAAATAAGCAGAAATTCAAACTTGCACTTCTTAATTTTCCTAGAAACATCCAGCGTTCAAACAATTTGTTACTCTCCATTTCAAGGACAAATTTCTGAGAACCGCACCTAAATCTGATTTGACATAGATTCCACCTTCCCTTCCAAACCCACCACCCCAGCCCCCAACCACTCTCTTCCCCCTCTGGTGCTGCTAGGAAATACGTAATGAGAGACAAGAGAAGGGAACAGTGGCCACCAATGAGGCTGGCAAAGCTTCAGCAATATTACAGCCTTGCATTAAGTTTTGTTGCAGATCTTCAAGGAAATCAACTAGATCTCTGCTGACAGAAACAAACTACTGTCTCCACAACATTTTAACTATGCCATCATCCTAGATTCTAATAATTTTGCCTAGACCACTTCCTTTGATTTAACCAGAGAATATATTTCTCATTTAATTATTATACATATTTTGTTAGAGATACTTAATGTACTAATAACAGTTCAATTGGTTCTTTTTTTTTTGGATAAATAAAAGAATTTATTGATTAGGAAGAATATACAACTGCCATAGGGCAGCATGGGTACACAGCAAACTCTATACTATGTGTCAGAGTTACAAAACCACTGCAGGAAACAAGGGAGTAGAATCAAATTCCCAAAGCGCAATTGATTGCATATTCTCCAGATGCAATAAACTGATGCAGCAAAGGCAGCCCTCCAAATGCATATCACAGTAAGCTTGGAATTTGTAGTAGCAATCAGACCAGCAGTCACTCCTTCCCAGGAGAGGAAGGGGGACAATTCAAAATATCACACACTTGTGTCCAAGTTAAATTGGTTTTTGTTAACCATTATTTGTTAATCTGTCAATAATGATTTGGCTGATGTTCAGGCATATCATTTCTATGCACATTGCTACAAAAATATGGTTGATCGGAGTTGTAATCCCAACGGTATTCATAACTCATATAATAAGGAAACCGAGCACCACAGAAGAACTCCAGAGATTCTTAAATTTGACAGAAGTCACTTAAAAATTAATTCAAATAGTTCTAATTATCAGCCAGGAGAATATGTCCGTTTATTACTTTAAAATTGAAGTGAAATTACTACATTTGACCCAACATTTCTATATTGTAAGTAAGGCCAGGTCAACATTCACATACATGCAGCTGCCTGGACGGCATTTCTAAGAGGCAAGACTAACCAACCATCACATAGGCCACATCAACCATTCAACTACTTATCTTTTAAATCCCACAACTTAAATGAATGGCACAAAACACTTGAAATTCACAAAATAATTAACAGAATTCACTAAAAGCAAAAGATTAAAGACCTGAGCCCGGATGAAGCCGCAGAGAGCAAAAGTGGTGAACTGATTAGTGTAAACACCATCGGGGCCAAGGTGACCAATGTTGATCTGGACGGATGCATGATCCTTGGATGTAATAAGCCTATTCGTGGCGGAACTGGAAAAGCGATAACAAATTTCCTCCTCAAAAACCTTTCAACAGCACCTTAACTAATATATCAAACTTGTAAAATAAAAGGCATATCATTTACCATTTCCGCGGAATGTAAAGATCCATATTCTGTCCCTCATCGTTCTGCATCTTCGTTAATTCTTTTGATAGCCTTCAAACACAATTCACAATACAGCCAACAAATCAGCACTTAAAATAATACCCAAATTAAAACCATAAAATTGTCCGGCACGCAAGAAGCCCAGAAGAACAAAAATTTACGCATACAAGGGGTTCAAATTTGATTGCGCATATCCGCTGTATCAAATTTACTATCTCAACGGTTCTTCACAGTCAAAATCAGACAATAAAGCCAATTTAAACAAAGTGATATAATCATACAATATTCTCATTATCCATGCATTCGGTTGTGGTCGATTGAGACAATATTAAGACGGCATACTGACTACATTCGAATGCAAACTCTAACATCAATACGCATAAATTACTACAAATCAAAACGTTGGACGCATACAAATAGGAGCTTATTAAGATGTACGATGCTAAAAGTGATATCCTAATGCAAATTCGTACCTCGATAAATCAAGACGGCTCGTTGCTGCAGAAAGAAAGCCCTAGGTGGTGGAACCAGGAGTTTGCTTATGTGTATATGTATTATGCAGGGAACTAAAAAACCCTAACCTCCGGAGAGGACTCGAGTGACGAGAATACCCTCGGTTTTATTTTTCTTTTTTTTTTATGAAATGCCTTATGATAAATAGAGCTAAATTATATGGGGTTATATATTTAAATATTATAATTTTTGAAAAAAAAAATTATATAAATATTATATCCATAAAAATTATTATTAAAATAAGTTTCGAATACGTTGAAGATGTAGACTCGATCCACACTTTCATTATAATTTTTTTTTTAATCTGCAACCCTATGGAATCTTATTCTGCAAACATATAAAACTTATAACACTGCAAACCTATAAAAGTGATACAAATTATTTATACAGTATCATAACATGTAATTTATAATACATAGGAAAAATTTTGCACTAACAATTTCTAATATAAATACGAATCTTTGGTTCATATCTTCACATTTCCATTTTTCAATTTCCTCTACAAAATTCACTATATATTGTTATTTGCAATGTGTCGAAAACAGAACCGCCACACCACAAATGAAGACTACCATCAATTCGCTTCTTCTTGGACTACTGATTTAATACATATGTGTTATCTAATATGAGACAAATGGTTTCACGACCCTTACGGTCGCCAACAACATATTTCTTCAATTTCCTAAAAAACTAGCCTTATGTCTCAATCGTTTCCTAATCAACCAAAGTGAATGTCAACAAAAGTATATGATTGTTGTCATCAACACCACAAGTAACTAACAACTTGTTGGTGTACTTCCCATACAAAAAAGTAGCATTAACGGTAACAACAAGTTTAAGGAATCTTCACGCTGCGATGCATGGCCCAAATGCCTAAAATATCCACTTCAAAATAGACACACTGAGGGTACTTGATCTACTTTATCCCCAATATGTTCGTGTTCCAGAATTTGTATTTTCTATTATATTGAGAAGTTTTAGCAGTTCATCGTAAGACTTGTCCTAGTTCCCGTATATGAGCTCGATAGCTTATTTCTTTGCCTCCTAAACCCATATCCTGCTGATTTCGTAGTCAAATTCCTATTTGACAATAGAAGTTAGCTTAGTTATCTCCATATCAGGATTATTCCTAAGAAGATTTACAAATCAACTGGCAAAGAGATTGCAATTCGACTGTGAGTGATCTTGATTAATTAGCGGATTATTGCATGTGTGTAGATCCTCGAATCTCGTCACCACGAACATGCCCTCCAAATTTTTCTTTCAAGTCTAAAGCTTCCATTTATAACTATCGTCCCTTCTCAAACAATAAATAAACCTTAGCAGTAGATTAGACTCTACAACAGTAAAGTTGCAATGATTGTTCACATGATAAGACTTTACTACTTGAATGACATTTACTTTCTTCTTGAATCTTATGCCTTTATAGAAATTGTCTTTTCTGCTCAAACCACTGCAAATATTGGTTTACTCCTGCTATAAATAAATGTATCCACTATCGCTCCTAAAATTATAATACGGAACAAGATCTCTAACTATCATGGTTGGTAGTTAATTTTACATCAATTAATATAAAATTTTTTGCTAATTAATTTTATATCAATGAATTAAAGACTAATCACTGCTAATTAATAGTAATTAATAATAACTTAATTTAATGACTACGTTTACAAAAATACATTATAATAACATATGTACATAATTCATTTACTATTGTTAAATAATTATCTATTAACAATTATTTAATTACTAATTAATACTTAATTAATAATAACTATTATTTTAAAAAAATTATGTAGTTTATATATTTACATTTTACTTTTTTGCATTTATCCAAAGTAGTATAACAGCAACAAAAATAATTTTTTGTTAAGAAAACATACCGAAATCTTGATGAAGATATTTCTACATACGTTGAAACAGAGTAAAACCTGTACAAAATATAAGTTATGAAAACAAAAATTTTCAAACAATAATAGAGAGTGAGGTTTACAGAGGAAATAAAAACATGGAAATGTGAAAATATGAACTAAATATCCGTATTTATATTAGAAACTGTCGATGAAATTTTTTTCCTATGTATTACAATGTGAATTTATTATATCACTTTTAGAAGTTTACAAACATACTTTTATAATAATTTTATAGATTTACAGTATTATATACTTTATAGGTTTGCAAAATAAAATTCAATAGGATTGCAGGAAAAAAAAATTAATTAATGTTGTATTGAAGGCACAGACTGGCCCTACGCCTTCAATGTAAAATTTTCCAGTATCACTAAAGGTGTATACGCGATTTAGGATTTTGCAACCTATTTTAGTAGTAATTTTAATGGATACAATATTTATGTAATTTCTTTTTTAAATGATAATATTTAAGTATGTAACCCAAAGTTATTCCTAATCTTATTTCAAAATAGAGAGTTATTATTATTACTCCTTTTTTCTTTTTAAAAACAAAATTGATATTAATAAAAAAATTGTGTTTTGATAGTTACACTCTAATTTTCTTTCCTTTCTCTACATTTACAAAAAGCAAAGAAATTAGTTTTGTAAAATGGAAATATTTAAAACATAGTTCCATCCATTTCCACTATTCATTTAAGTTACCAATTTTTTTTTTCCATTTTCTTTCATTTCTTTCTATTTTCTTACGATCTTATCAATTTAAGAATGTAAGTTTTATTATACAAGAAATCAATTGAAGGTGTAAAAAGTATGGAGAGAAAAGTGGGATTAAAAAAGGGCTATAAAATTGTTTCACTTTTTGGGATCAAATTAAAAGGAAATTTGTGATAGAGTTTCGATAATAATTAAAAAAATTAGTCATTTATAATATATTGAATTTGGCTTTACTACTAGTTATGCTAATGAAAATAATAAAACTACTTAAAATTTTTAAATAATACTTTAACATCGGGTGTTTATAGATTGCTATAAGTATGATACAAACATTTTTATTACTTACATAAATAAATATTACATTGTCATATTATATGTGTTACTTAATAAATGTTTTAATTAAATTATATGATAATTGGATACTCTTATACAAAATCGTACCAACTCTTGACATCCATAATATTACTATTCTATATTTTAATTCAATGCAGCTATTTATGAATGACATAACGTGTCATATAAATATAAGAATATCCGAACATCGTATGATTTAATAAAACTATATATTACATAATACAGTGTATAAGATTATAATACATAATATATATTTATATAGGCAATATAATGCTCGCATCATATTTATAGCAATTTGTAAACGCCCGACATTAATATGTAATTTCTAATCGATGTTTCAAGTAGCCTTATTATTTTTTATTAATATATAGGTATATTTTAAACAAACATCCATAGATAATATGGAGTTTCGCTTAGTGTGGTATTTTTTATAAAATATATTTTTTAAATTTGTATTGTAAATTTATCGCAATTTAATTCTCTTTTCATTTGACAAAAAAATAAATAAATAAATAAAACAATTGTGTAATCCTTTTTTTAACCCCCACCTTTTTTTTTTATCCATATTAGCGAGGTATAATGAAACTTAGATCATCTTTAATAGACAAAATCGAATGGTATTAGAACGAAATAGAAGAAAATTGAAAGAGGTTTAACATTTAGTAACCTAAATGAGGAGTGGAATTCGATGGAAGCAGAAGGATATTGATCGAAATATTTCCATTTTGAAACTAATCCCTTTGCTTTAGGGGAAGAAAAGAAAATTAGAGTGAAATTCGCCTTCTTCTTCTTTTTTAACCACCAAATTAGAATGAAATTTTCAGACACCATTTGTAACAACGTGGTTTAAAATAGGACAAAGATAATTGATTAATTTTAGTAAATGACGATTTGCTTCTTCGTCACCTTCTTGCAATGCCAGTGTAAAGTTGGGACAAGAATATTTGTCACCATTTCCTTCGATTTCTTTTCTATTTTTCAAATCATTTCCAATTCAGTGTTGATCATAAAACACCCAAAATCTAATAAAGTCGTGCTGCCATCACCGCTCTTCAAGGAGGTCCTTTCAATTTAATTTTATTTTATTTCTTTCTTTTTTTTTCTTCACACCAAATATCCGTACATGCCCAAAATATCGTTTCTAACCCGTATATAAACATATTCACCAAGACTCTCGAAAACTCAACTTCTCGTTTGTTGAATTCACAGAAAGTCTATCTGAATCATCCGCATGGAAGAGAATGATTTAAAATTGCAACAAGAGAGAGTGGCAGAGGGTGATTTGAAGTTGGCAGAGAGTGATTTTAAATTGCAACGAGATATAGAGATGGTATGTATATGAAGAATTATTGTTAGAAATCAAATGTTGAATCGTAGTAAAAATATGATATAGTTTTGCATGGAGCTCAATGAACGTTTGACTAATTTTCTTTTGTATGTTAATGGTAATAGGTAGAAGAAAGGTTGAAGTACCTAGAGTTTGTGCAAGTAGCTGCAGTTCATGCAGCACTCTGCTTCTTGAACCTGTACGATTATGCTAAGGACAAATCTGGCCCCTTGAAGCCCGGTGTCGAAACCGTCGAAGGCACTTTCAAATATGTGGTTGGACCTGTGTATGATAAATTCCATGATATCCCAATTGAAGTGCTCAAGTTTGTCGACCGCAAGGTTGGTTGTTCGATTTCATGTCATACAATTCATTCATCTTTCATATGATTGTATAGCATGTGTTAGTATCATGCGATGCACTTCTTATTATATCAATACACTAATTACTGGTTTCATAAATGTGTTGGTAGATTGATGAGTCCGTAACTGGCTTGGACAAACGTGTCCCACCAGTGGTCAAGCAAGCTTCTGCCAAGGCCCTCACCACAGTTCAGCAGGCTCCAGCAATAGCTCAAACTGTGGCATCCGAGGTCAAGCGTGCTGGGGTTGTAGACACTACCTCCTCGATCGCGAAACCGGTTTACACCATGTACGAGCCCACCGCCAAGGCACTCTACACCAAATACGAGCCTAAGGTGAAACAATGCGCCGTCTCGACCTGGTGCAAGTTGAATAAGCTTCCACTCTTCCCTGAGGTTGCCCAGGTTGTTGTCCCAACCGCTGCCTTCTGCACCGAGAGGTATAACGAGACCATGCGCAACGCTGCCGAGAAAGGATACAAGGTCTCTGCGTATCTTCCCATTGTTCCAACTGAGAAGATTGCCAAGATCTCTAAGGAGGATGCTCCTGATGTTGCAGCCCATTAATGCTCTTCTTCCCTTATGTTGGTATACGAAGAAAATATGCTCATCACGCTTTAAAAGTTTTAACCACACATCTTTGTTTACAATTTGTTCTTTTGTTTGATTTTGGTATATTAAGACCAAAAATAAGTGGTGTTGAAGGTAATTTCCTTGTCAATGTTTATGGAAATATTGTAATTGAGTGTTAATAATGCAATACTGAAACATAGAGCCAATAATGAAAATAAATAATATTAGCTAAAAATATTTTCATGACCAAGGTGAGTAAATATAGAATAGATAAAATATAATATTTTATTTAAGCTCTACCTATATCATATCTTATAAAGTTTAAATTTATAAATTAGAACATATCCTATTATACCTTAGAAGCACCTTAAAACCTTTTTCAAAGTATAAGTTACCATATGTAATTTGTAAATTTTAACTTCCTTCATATAAATTTTAAGTTTATGTGATATTAAAAATATAATTTATATGTAATAATACAAGTTATTCAAATATAAAACCTATTACTTGTAACAAAATCTATGAAATTAAAAAAAAAAAAAAGAGAGTAAATTTTCGTACTTTTATCATTTTAAGTCCAAGTTATCCTACTACTAAACAAATGAGAAAGAATGGGAAAAAGCAAAATTGCATAAGAAAATGAGAAAGAACAAGAAAATAGTGAAAAAACATAAAGTAAGAGAGACAACACTAGGTTTAGCTATTTATGATTATTAACCTATAGACTTTTCTTAAATTAAAATATTTGCTAGTCGAAAAAATTAAATTGTGTTATGTATTACTCATTTATTAATATTATTTAATAATTTTTTATAGGATGAGTATAAAGTATCTTATAACTTATACTTTATATGCATTAAAGTATAGTAAAAAGGTAAGTACACAATAGGAAAATCTTGTACTTATAACCATACCTTACCATGTGGAGTAGGTTTCAAAATATTCATATCTAAAAGATTGAAACTTATCTTATAACTCTTAATGCTTACCTAAAGTCTTCTTGGTTAAGTAGAGTATGAATACCACCTTATTAATTTTCAGCTTAAAAAATGCTTTCCTTTGCGCTAGTATAAAAGAGTAATGAACCTTGACAAGCAGTTACAATTGTGGAAATAACCTTATGATAAAGATAGAAAAAAGAACCTTAAGTTAATATAAGATAACAAGAAACTTATGATGTTGATGCAAAAATCAAATATGGCAGTTTTATCAAATTTAAAACATACAACAATTGTTGTATTAAGCTAAAATGATTTTAAAAGGAAAAAAAATATGTATAAACAACTTCAAAAAAATGCATTTAAAAAATTGAAAAGGAAAATGTTTGATTGCGATAATACATTAAAGTATATACCAAATATGGTAGCCATATTTTTCTGCCTTTTTTTATCTATGTCTTGTTTATATTTGATTTATATCTATTGAAAACTGGAATTTAAATAAACTATCTAATATGTATCTAATTTATTTACATTTCAAAGTAAGGTTCAAGGATTTGGTTTTTCTAATAAAGATACATATGTAGTTGTATCTTTTTTTTTTTTGTTCCATTTGAATCTCATCTGATTCCAACGAAATGTTTATATTTGAATAAATATGAAACGAATACTAAACAAATAAAAATAAGACAAAATAAACATGTCCTTCATCATAAAAACCACCTACAGCTATAAAAACAATGAGGGAGATATCAATTGAGGAACCTAACTTCACATCAAAAGAGTATTACATGGTAAATTTTTTTCTAAATATCATTGTGTCATTTACAGTTAGAGTAGATATAAAGGGTATGACGGCTTAATTCCTTCTTCTTCTTCTTTTTCCATAATGGAAGAAGCACTTTTTAACTAAGAGAAAAAATTTATTAAGTATTACATGTCATATATACATGATTTATAAATAGTAATAAAATATGCAAAATAGAGACTATTTCATAACACATGTCATCTTGATTTTTTTATTTAACAGTGTATTATCTCATTTCATGCACAAACTACCGAAGGGATACTGACACGACTATGCACCAAGCCTCATACGCTTTCCTAACATGGGCTTGGACCCGAAAATGCTCGTGTATCAAGGTTTGAATTGTAAGGAAGTTTGTCACATCCATGGTGTTATTGGTATTGGGCTATTAGGGTAAGAAAATTCTATGTTCCATTTATATTTTTAGTGGAATCGGTCCAATTTTTAATTTATAATTAATTTATGTACTAATAATAATAATTTAATGGTGATGAATAATAAAAATTTAATACATATAACTCTTATTAAAATAGTAAATGGATTTATAGAAGGTATTTGAGTTATGTTGGTTGAATCTAAATCACACTCCAGTATGCCACCACATGTGAAGTAGGGGTAGGCAAATAAATAGACCAAACCGAACCAATCTACAAACTGAACCAAATCAAACCGAAAATCTAGTTTTTTTTTTTTTTTGTAATTTGGTTTAAAATTTTCCAATCTGAACCAAACTGAAAATTTACAGTTGGTTTAAAGGGGCAATCTAAATCAAATCATAAAGCCAAACCAAACCATTTTTAAAAAATAAAATAAAATGATATTTTACTTATAACTAATTTTTTTTATTATAATATAATATTTAAAAGAGTTTTTAGTTTACTGTTATTAAAATATATATACATATATATTTTACAACCGTAATTTAACAAATATGTATATAAATTACTTAAATTTCATATTATATTCTAACTTGAGAAATAAATTAGTTATATTAAACATTTAAAAATTTTTAATTTCCTGCATATTGACCTTTTTAATCTCTTATATGATATCAATATATATTATTATTAAATAATTTAATATCACTCATAAGATTATATATTAAGCAAATGTATTTTCTTAAAAAATAAAATATTGTTTAACTGTAAACCAAATCAAATCAAATCAAAATTTTATAGTTTGAAAAAATATGAAATTAAACCATATAATTAAATTTAAAACAATGAAAAATTATATTATATTTTTATAATTTGATTTGATTTAGATGAAAAATTGAATCAACTTAGATTCACATCAATCCCTTATGTAAAGAGCACAACGGCAAGTGTGAATAACTCTTATGTCATATAAGCATCTTCTAGAAGTCTCTTGGATTTAGAACTCACTGTTTTAGGGTTACGTACTTAAATATTGTGATTTTTGAAAAAAAATTACGTAAATATTGTACCCTTAAAAAATATTACTAAAATTGATTTCAAAGACGCAGATCACGTATGTGCCTTTAGCGATACTAGAAAATTCTATGTTAAAGGCGCAAACTTGGTTTGTCCGAGCCTCAGTACAAAATACATCCCAATCCCACCGTCTAATTTTTTATTCCATTTACACTTACCATAAATTTATAAATATGTGATAATAGTATAAAAACTAAAAATATATAATTATAGTAAGGGTACGAAACATACAGAAACATACAACATGCAAAAAATACCCACTCACCCAGATCTAGTTTTTCTCTCGTCCGCACACAAGAAAAATGAAGAAGAATAAATGATTCTGCACAAGAAAAAAAGAATTTGCTCAGATCTAAGTCTTGTTGAACAGCTAATCAATTATGATATGTTTTTTTTTAGAAAATTTGAAGTTTTTTTATCTATGTTGAAGTTTTTTTTTTGTATTTGTATTTATGTAAGATTTTAGAAAAATATTAGTATAATTATATATTTTATAGAAAATATTATTTGGTACTATTAGATTATAATTTATTAAATATGATTTATATAGATGTTACAATGTATAACATGTAATATTAATTTTTGTATTAAAATCAGGATTTGCTATTGTAAAGAATGTGAAATATGTAGAATGTGGAATAATTGTTGTAGTATTATATGGAAATTTTTGAAATATTTACTAGAAAATATAATTAAAAAATAATTTCGGACAAATATTTAGAAAAAAAATTATTTGGAAATAATTGAAGGAAAATTAAAATTAAAATAAAAATGTGAAATGACAGGAATTTTTTTTTGTATAAATATTATTCTGAATTTTTTTATATAAATATTATTGAAAATTATAAAAAAATTATTCTGATGAAAATTTGTAATATCTGAAATGTGAAATAATTTTTACAGTATTGTAAAATGATATGGAAATAGTTGGAATTTTTAGCAGCAAAAATGTTATTAAAAAAAACATTTGACAAATTTTTAGAAAAAAATCTTTTGGTAATAATGGGGAAAATTTTTAATATTTAAAATGTTATGGAAATTTATTTTTTTTTTGAAATTTTTATAATATTGTTATTGAAAATTATTATATTTATTTAAAAGCTTATAATTTATATATATTGTGGATAGGGAAAAAATGGCTGATTATGTGAAGTTAATGATCTATGTATTTAGAAATATTGTAGCTAGTAACTAGGGGCCGGAGTATGATAAAGATCCAATAAAGAAGTTGAAAATGAAGAAAAACGTCAAGTACAACAAATTTTTATATAAAATATGTCGTAGCATCGGACTCGATAAGGCAGATATTGATACAAGCAATTAGCCATAGTTGTCACACGACATTACATAAATGCAGCCAGATCCATCGACATTTCAACCCCCAATTCCAACCCCAATGGAAGCGACGATGAGGATGAAATAGATAGAGTGGTTACTCCAGTATTACAACGACCAGACACACGGGATTGGTACATGGTTCATGTGGAAGTGGAGGCTGCAATTAACGCCGATGGTGGAATAGGTGTTGAGTAGGAGAGTAGCAATAACGAGGAGAGTTCAAATGAGGAGAGTGAGAATGAGAGGAATGAAGTACCGAAAGAAGAGTCTCTAACCATACATACCTACTCGAGACAACCAATATATCAAGTAGAGCGAGCTGAACCACCAATCATGGCAATTATAGATCATGTTCCATATTACAATTATGGGGGCAATAATGGTTACATTTATTTCAAGCAGAAGAAAACCAATATTTATAGTGGTTTAAGCAGCAATGGCGATTTCTATAAGGGCATAAGATTCTGGATGAAAGCAGATGCCATTCAAGCAATGAAATCTTACCATGTGAAAAACCATTGCAACTTCACAGTTGAAGAGTCTAGTCCACTGCTGTGGTTTGTTTATTATTTGAGACGGGACAATAGTTGTAAATGGAGGCTTTGGGCTCGAAAGAAGAAGTTGGATGGCATGTTCATGGTGACAAGATTCGAGGGTCTACACACATGCAATAACCCATTTATTAGCTAGGATCACCCATAGCTGGATTGCAATCTCCTAGCCATCCGATTTGTAAATCTTTTTAGGGATAATCCTGATATGAAGGTGGCTGAGCTAACTTTCATTGTCAAACAGGAATTTTGCTACAAGATCAGTAAGAGATAAGTTTGGGAGGGAAAGAAATGAGCTATCGAGCTCATGTATGGGAACTTGGAGAAGTTTTACGATAAACTGCCAAAACTTCTCAAAGCAATAGAAAATACAAATCCTGGAACACGAATAGATTGGGGTTGAAGTTGATCAAGTACCCTCGGTATGTCTACTTTGAAGTGGGTATTCTGGGCATTTGGGTTATGCATCGCAACAAGGAGATTCCTTAGACCCATTGTTACCATTGATGCCACTTTTCTATATAGGAAGTTGATAGGAATTAAAATTCGTCAAGACCAGGGCAAGAGCCAAAGGATTTCAAATCTTGATGATGAAGGCTCATTTTGAGCACATCGACCCCGGAATTATTTGTTTATTAACCTCTTTTCTCTTAGTCATGTATTGTATATTCCAATAGGCACACTTATCATGCTTTACAGGGCGATGGACAAACTCACTAAAACTCAGCTTGTGGGTTATCCATAGATTGACTTAAACCGGCGATAAGCTAGGCCGATGAATCCTATGGAAGAGCTAGCTTGATGAAGACTATTTTTATTTGTAATTATTTCTTTGGGCTATTTATGTGTAAGCTTTTGGGACACTTTTTATTTGGTTATAATTGAGTTTTAGGACCGGCCACCCTAAAAGTGGCATAGTTGTAATTTTATAGACTTTTTAACCCTAAAGGGAGCAAGTATAAATACTTGCTTAAGTAGGGTTTTGAGAAAATTTTGAAAAATTTTCAGAAATAGAACAAACACTTCACGTGTTGAGGGTTAGGGTTTCCTAATTCCGCAATTGCTCTTATCAATTTCAAATCCCAAAATTTGAGATTATGGCGAGTGGCTTCAAGTGAATTTGTTAGTAGTATCAAGCTTCCCTTGTTGCAATTTCCTTTTCATTCACTAGTGAGTTATATCTAGGGTTAAATTAGAAGTTCTCTTGGTCGGATTAGATTAGATTTTGTAATCGTTTTTATGTTGTTATAATTGATTGGTTTTAGCCTTTAGTTTTAACCATCAATTTTACTACCTATTGAACCGATGATTGACTTTGTTGGGAAAATAGATCTCGGATTGGTTCTTGCTATTCTTGTGTGTTAATCATGTGGCATTTCAATTGGTATTAGTGTTGTTTTGAGGATTTTATCATTGTGGATTGTTTCTTTGAAAGTTATAGCATTCGGATTTCATTTTACTCCATTAGGGTTCATGTAATTCTTGGAATTTTGAGCCAAGATTGGACTAGTCCATTGAGGATTATAATTTGTTCCAATTACACGTGCTTAACCCCTATTTTAGGCACATCATAATTTGGTATCAGAGCAATCACATTTGGATATCTATATTGATCACGCCATTGTTTGAATAATTGGTTACAAGTAGTGAAGATTTGACGCTATTGTTCATGTGATTGAAGCTAGTTTGATTGACATTGTTTGTTTGTCTTTCAAATTGGTTTTGCATGTGCTTAATCTTGGTTTTAGGCACATCAGAAGTACACCCATAAGTTGCTAATTGTTTATGGCGTTGATGGCAACAACCATATACTTCTACTAGCATTCACTCTAGTTAATCCAAGACAGTTAAGACGTGGGGCTGGTTTTTTAAGAAACTAAAGGAATATGTTGTCGATGACCGTGAAGGTCGTGAAACCATTTGCCTTATATCAAATAGACACGCAGGCATCGGATCAACAATCCGAGAAGAAGCGAACATATAAGATGGACACATCAGGACTACTGGTGAGGACTTCAAATACCCTGTTGTGCCTATTATAGTTGATGACCCTGTGGTTGGTCCTAAAGTGCAGTGACCGCCTCACTTAGGCTTGATATGATGCATTCTATACTCGATTGGTACAAATGGACACATCAGGACCAAACATATAGGATGCACTTCATGCCCATAGGGGACGAGTTAGATTAGAAGGCGGTGTAGTTCTTGTCACTCCGCCCAAGGAGAGACCTCTTACGGAAAAAGGGAAAGCCAAGGCGGAAAAAATACCATATGGAGATGGACATTAGGGAACATCTAGATTAAATCACATGTAGACTTTGCAAAATGGAGGGGCATAATAGAAGAATGTGCAGACGTTAACGTAATAATGGTAACTGATTGATACTAATATATATTTCATCACCTTTGACATTGCATTTATGATGCTAACGTTGGCCTTCTCTCTTTTGTAGCTTAAGTGAATCTTCAACTACTTTATCCAATTTATTTAAAGACATGATAGAAGGGGGATACTTGATATTCTATATATGTGCTTGCAATTTTTTCATTTGTTGAGAAGTTGTTTTGAATGTCAATTTGTTTAGACATTTGTTAAATGTTATGAAATATTTAAAGTTGTAAAATGTGTACTGATGTATTACAAATTGTAAAAATACATCAACTTAATCATTATAGTGGACCATATACATATGCAAACAATTAAAAAAAATCATGTCTTTCTATCCATATCCCCTCCTATCTCCTACCCCTAGTTAAATGCCTAGCTAACCGAGCAAAGGTGTTGGTTAGCCTTGCACGCAGAGCTGGAGCTTCAAACTCCTAGGTTTGATGTTGGGGGGGGAGTACTATCAAACGCTTGCGAAGGTACGGGACTCCACAATGTTAGTTGACTGAATGATTTACCCTAGTACATAGGTTATTTTCCAAGGCGTTTCTTATGTAGAGCTGGTAGTGTTGGGATAGGACCACTTATAGAATGCCAATGCGGTGTCTTGTCTTGGCTAAACATCGGGCCTAAGCTAGCATGCACTGCATTGAAATCAATATGCATCTATTTGTCCTACCTTGGATTTTCCTGTAGCTCACCTAGGTTTCGGGGTCGTTGCCACACCGAAATCAGTTCTACCTCCTCCTTGGTGTTATGCTATTGCAGTTGCGGGTACAGCTTTAGCCCCCCATGGTGAAGCATGAATTAAAGACCCTGAGCAACTATTCTCACGATCGTGTCTATATCCAACAATAAACAGATTTGTCGTAAGATGTCACCCTAAAAGTATGAACAAAACGTAAATTAAGGTTAATAGAATCATGTAATTATTTAGACATTACTGAGTGTTTTCCTATTTCTAATGTCGATGATGATGATGCGATTAGTGGTTAATACTGAGTATTTAGACATTCCACATGCCGAAGGTGATGACGCGACACATAGTTGGCAATATAACCACGCCAGACATGTGGACCCCCAGCTATATGTCCTCGTAATGTCGAAATGTTCCAACAAAGGTAACTACATCACGTGGATGAAGGCGCTGCATTTATTGGCAAAGATAAATCTCCATGAGAGCTACAATATGTAAGTACGCATAGCTCGATATATTTGCTCAACATCAGTGTCTAGTGAGATCAACTGGAACATATTGTAGAGCCATATCATACTAATGCGGCCTCCCCTACCGCTAGACTCCAGTCACGCTCGTAGTAGTTCTTTTTATATTGCTCCCCAATCCAAGGAACTACTTTCTGTAACTGCCTGTCCATCCATAGGGAGTCCCGGTTAGATCTCCACATCCTGTAACGTAATTGAAAACTCGCCCGTCAACATGTGGAATGTGTACATCTCTGGATGCCATCGCTCCACCGATGTTGTAATCATGTGCCAATCAAGAGGTATGTATGGCAAACAACTCACAACTTCGAATCCAGCCAACTATAAGTATGGCTCCATTCGAGTATCGAATGGGATGGTGCGCTTATCGCAACAAAGTGACAACTCATGTCATTAAACAGTGATGGTTGCTTGATCCTATGCCAACATGTGAAATGTTTTCCTATTTCTAATACAACATAAACTAATAGATAAGTGAAACATTGGTTACCTCTCCATCCTAAATGGCCTATGATCGATGACTCGCTTGCTGCGTCAAGACTGAATGATCGAAAGGTTCGGGCTACATCTATTATGCAAAACCATACAAATAATTTACATTTGCAACAAATATTTAATTTTTTACTAATTAATTTTATAACAATTAATTAACAACATATTAACCACTAATCACCTTTAATTAATGGATAATTAATAATTAATTTTATAGCAATTAATTAATGATATATTAATAACCAATCCCCTCTGATTAATGAATAATTAATAACTAATTAATTTTATAACTCATTCTATAAAACCATACAAATATTTTCACTTTGCAACAAATACAAAATTTTTCACTAATTAATTTTATAAAAATTAATTAACGACATAATAACGACTAATCGTATTTAAATAATAGATAATTATTAATTGCTTAATTTTATGACTAATTCTACAAAACCATACAAATATTTTACATTTGCAACCAAAATTTTTTTTTTTCACTAATTAACTTTATAGAATTAATTAATGATATATTAACGACTAATCCCCTTTGATTAACGGACAATTAATAACTAATTAATTTTATAACTCATTTTACAAATCATACAAATATTTTCACTTTGCAACAAATACAAAATTTTTTACTAATTAATTTTATAACAATTAATTCATAACATATTACTGATTAATCACCTTTAATTTAATAGATAATTAACAACTATTTACTTTTATGACTAATTCTACAAATATTTTTCATTTGCAATGAATACAAAATTTTTCACTAATTAATTTTATATCAATTAATTAACGACATATTAACAACTAATTATCTTTAATTAATGGATAACTAATAACTACTTATTTTTATAACTAATTCTACAAGACCATACAAATATTTTTCATTTGCAACAACCATAAAATTTTTCACTAATTAATTTATACCAATTAATTAACTATATACTAACGAGTAATCATTTTTAATTAACGAATAATTAACAACTACTTACTTTTATGACTAATTCTACAAAACCATACAAATATTTTTTATTTGCAACGAATATGAAATTTTTCATTAATTAATTTTATAATAATTAATTAACGACTAATTACCTTTAATTAATGGATAATTAACAACTACTTACTTTTAAGACTAATTCTACAAAACCATATAAATATTTTTTATTTGCAATAAATACAATTTTTTTTGCTAATTAATTTTATACCAATTAATTAGCAATGACTAATCACTGCTAATTAACAGTTAATTAACAATAACTTAGTTTAATAACTACGTTTACAAAAATACATTATAATAACATATATGCATAATTCATTTACTAATGTTAATTAATCATATATTAAAAATTAATTAATTAATTACTAATTAATAGTTTATTAACAATAACTATTATTTCAATAAAATTTATGCAGTATATATATTTACATTTTTTTTTTGCATTTATCCAAAGTAGTATAACAGCAATAAAAATAAATTTTTTCTTAAGAAAACATATCGAGATCTTGATAAAAATATTTTCATACACGTATTTCAATAGAATAAAATTTGCGTAAAACACATTATGGAAATAAAAATTTGCAAATTACGATAGAGAGTAAGATTTACAGAGAAAATTGAAAGATAGAAATGTGAACATATGAACTGAGAATTCATATTTATTTTAGAAATTATCGGTGCAAATTTTTTTCTATATATTACTATGTAAATTTACTATATCATTTTTATTGGCTTACAAGCATATTTTTGTAATAATTTTATAGATTTATAAGTTTACATGATAAGATTCCATAAGATTGTAGGTAAAAAAAAATTATTTTATACTAAAGGCGCAAACAAGATTTGCATCTTTGGTACAAATTGTATCGGCTGTACCTTTAACATATAATTTTTTAATATCTCTAAAATTGCATATGCGATATGTAATTTTATAATTTATTTTAATAATAATTTTTATGAATATAATATTTATATAATTATATTTTTATATTTTAATTTGATTCAGATGAAAAATCGAATCAACTTAGGTAGCGTTTGGTTAGCATTAGAATCCGATATTGGACAAGACAAAATTTTTTGTCCTCTGTTTGGTTGCCATCCATGAAGAAAGTACTAGATAAAATCGGATATATTTGTACCGTGTGTAATTCGGTACAAAAAATTTGGTACTGGACTAAAACCCTATTTTTGCAAAATTCCAAATTTGCCCCTCAAAGATCTCGTGTTAATCTGTTGGTCACTTTCCCTTCCTCCTTTGTTGTGCAAACTTTTTCCCTTACCACAACTACTTCGGAACGAAGAACTACGATAACTCATCAACACTGATCTTTCTCTGTCGCTCATCGTGGAATCGGTCGCAAGTTCGACCATCGCCGTTGTCAAGCCAAAAGTCACCATCAGGTTCGTATGCTTCCATCTCTTCTCAAATTCTTGCTTCCTTTTCAATGTTCCTCGCATGCTTGTTGGATGTTGCCATATGGACAGTTCGAGATTGGGAGGGGGATTTTTGTCGGGTCCAAATGGGGGCTTGTTAGATTTAGAATCTCCGATGCATCAGCATAGACAGGCTCAATTAGGTCATTTGTTGATGAATCATCGGCGTCATATGAATCTGATTGTTGGACTTGAAAATGATCCCCTTCCAATTGGATTAATGGATGAGAAAGGAGGTTCAGGGCAGCAGGGGATGTTGGTAAATCTCAGCAAGGGGAAGGCCCCAGTTGGGTTAGTAAGCAATAACAATATGAGTGAGGACGACGACATGAGTTTTGATGATTGGAGCAGTGAGAACCCTGGCGTGATAAAGGGTAAAAAGGGTTCTCCTTGGCAGCGGATGAAATGGACTGATGACGTGGTTAAGCTTCGTATCACTGTGGCTACTTGTGTGGGTGATGATGGTGCTTTTGAGGGTGAGGAAGTGCTTAAGAGGAAATCTGGGATCTTCCAAAAGAAGGGCAAATGGAAGACTGTTTCGAATATTATGATTAGCAATGATTGTCATGTTTCACCTCAACAATGCGAGGATAAGTTCAACAACTTGAACAAGAGGTACAAGAAGTTGAATGATATTCTTAGAAGGGGTACCAGTTGTCAGGTAGTGGAGAATCCTACTCTTATGGATTCAATGTCGCAACTTTCAGCCAAGTCTAGGGAGGATGTGAGAAAGATTCTAAGCTCGAAGCACTTATTTTACAAGGAGATGTGTGCATACCACAATGGTCAGAAAATTCCAAATTGCCAAGATTTTGGTATGCAAGGATATACTCTACAACTTGAGAGGTGCATGAGAGAAAACAATGCATCTAATGGTGATGCAGGGGATCACGATGATGAAGAGAATGATGACCAGGATAATGAGGATGACGATGATGCAGAGGGGGATAGTAGTAGAAAGAAGGAATATAATGAAAGGAGGAAGGGGAGCGATGATGATTGGCTTGAAGGATTATATTGTAGTGAAAGGAAGAAGGCAGTGCAGCTTCAAGATCAAAAGATATGAATTTAAGCAGAAGCTTTAGAGCTTGAAAAACAACGATTTAAGTGGCTTAGGTACCGCAACAAGAAAAATCGAGAGTTAGAGAGGTTAAGGTTGGAGAATGAGAGGATAAGCCTTGAAAACGAACGCAAAGATTATCATCATTTTGAGATGTGTGAAGGGTTTGTTTGTAACAAGGTTACAGAAACCGGGTCGGCAAAAGTTTTTGAATTTACAATGAATATCATCATTTTGGGACCTGTTTGGTTTATGAGAATCTGTTCGAGAAGTGTCGATCCAAGCAACCATCCTTTTTTTATTTATGTTTGGCTCTAGGCAAAGAAGAAAACTCTAGATATGTTGTGATGGTGTAATGAGAACTGTGATGCTATATGTTTTTGCTACCCTTATTGAATTTAGATTATGTAGCATATGATGTTGTCCATTATGTTTTGTATTATGAAAATTATCTTCAAATCCCCAACGTTACACTCATGGGTCTTTCCTTTGATATGTCATATAGATCATGGATCATCATAGATTTCTTATTTGTCTTCTTGGATGGAGAGTCTATATCAATATGCTTACAATGGTGGCGGCTGGTTTCTATTATATAAACTTTGTTTTGAATAAGAGAGTAGAGAGGGGTGTATTGAACAAGCGAGTAATAACTAGATATGAAATGCGTCGAGAGGTGATTGATTCACTCATTAATGGGAGTGATACAAATTGTTTATGGGAGTTAAGGATGTGTAGGAATAGTTTTGCACATCTTTGTAAACTCATTAGGGTACGAGGGGGAATGCATTGTAATGGAAGAGCAACGGTTGAAGAACAAGTTGCGATTTTTGTTAACATCCTTGCACATCATACAAAAAATAGTAGTATTCAAGTTAGATTTCGTAGATCAGGTGAGACTGTTAGTAGAAATTGCCATCAAGCGTTAGCTGCTGTGTTAGGGTTATAAGATATCTTACTTGCAAAACCCAATCCAGTACCGGAAGATTACATTGACGAACAGTGGAAATGGTTTAAGGTAATACAAAAAATCTTTTAGGTACCTTCAGTTAATCGACGATGGTCATGATTACTTATATTACAATACAATTTTTTTTTTTTTGGAACATATTAGGGTTGCCTTGGAGCATTAGATGGTACCTACATTGCAGTTACAACACCAGTTGCAGATAGACCTAGGTATCAAACAAGGAAAGGGCATCTTGCAACGAATGTCAAGAGTGTATGCGATTGTGACATGAAATTTATCTACATATTGGTTGGCTGGGAAGGGTCTGCATCAGATTCTAAAGTATTATGTGATGCAGTCATTCGATCTGATGGATTAAGAGTCGCACCTGGTAAGCACTTTAAAAAAGAAAATCATTTTCATTTTATCTATTCAATTAAAACTTTTCATGCAAATTTATGTGGTTACCTTTCGTTTTAGGTTCATATTATCTAGTGGATGGCGGATATTCCAATGCACCAGGATTCCTTTCCCCTTTTAGAGGGAGGTGTTATCACATTCAAGAGTGGGCTACAAGTCAACGTAGGCCTCAAAATCATGAGGAATTATTTAACTATAGACATGCAAGGACAAAAAATGTTATAGAGAGATGTTTTGGATTTTTGAAGAAACGATGGGATATTCTAAGGAGTCCATCATTTTATCCCATCAAAATACAATGTTGAATGATTCTAGCTTGTTGTGTATTACACAACTTCATTCGAATGTACATGCTACTAGACCCATTGGAGCATGTTGTAATTGAAGGTGATGAAGTTCCAATTGGAGAAAATGGAATTGATGCAATTGAAACGATAGAACCTACTGAGGCATGGACTGAGATGAGGAATACCTTAGCACAAGAGATATACAATGAATGGAGGGCACGTCATAAGAACTAGAATGTCACTAATTGTTGTACTTTCTTCGATTATGTATCTTGGATCAGTGTCACTAGTGAATTTTTGTTAATTATATATTATTGAAATCATTTGGTTGTTGAATTTTCAATTTTATGTTGTGATGTAAATTGAAATATTTTATCCACTGTTTGTATGCATGACTTACATTTTATTTGTTTGCTTTTTGCCTTACACTATGGATTGATTTACAGTCATGGACAGTAGAAATAAAAAAACTAGACGTTCTTGGAGCCAAGTTGAGGAACAAACATTATTGATAGTGCTGGAGGAGTTAGTAGTTGAAGGATATAAAGGAGAAAATGGCACTTTTAAGAATGGGGCTCATGAAGAAGCTTTAAAAAGGATGAAAAGTCACATTCCAGAAATCAATCTCAATGTCAGACAAATTGTTAATAAAATGAAGAGATGGTCAATGAAGCTGGCAGAGGTTGTTGACATGATGAATACTAGTGGTTTTGGGTGGGATGATGTCAAAAAATGTGTTATAGTTGATAGTGATGCGGTCATTGCCGAATACATGGAGGTAAAATCAACATTATCTTTATTTTGAAATATACTCATTTTTTAAAAGTTAATTCTTTATTGTTATAATAACTATTTCTATTATTTTATAGAAACATCTGAAGGTTGGTAATCATGCGAACAAGGAATTTAAAGAGTTTGAAACACTTCAAGAGATATTTGGAAAGGATAAAGCAAATGGCAAAAGGGCTGAGACACCAGTAGATGTGACACAAGACTTACAAAATGAGGGTGATGATACTTTTGATGAAGATATGGAGTCAAAACAAGTGCCACAATCTACTGAAGCCTCCAGTTATGCCTCACGTGATCCATCTGTGCAACCGACTCACAAGCGTCCGATGGTAGAATATGCTGCAGAATTTATATCTACGTTTTAAAAGAGCATAAGTGATGTTAAGAGTGATTTTGCTTTACTTGCAGGAAAAATTGCTAATCCTCTTAGGGACGATGTTGTTGCAGAGTTGAAAACGTTAGGATTGTCAGAAAATGAAGAGTTGGATGTTCTTATGCAAATAGCAACAAATCCATAGTATGAGAAATTTTTTTGGAGGCTCCAAGGAGAACAACGCCTAGTATTTGTTAGGCGAATTATCGGTTGATGTAAAACATGCTTGCAGTATTTGTGTAATTGAGACTTTTTTAATTGGTTTTGTATTATCGAACCTCTCTACCCTAGTTTAGTACCTTGCATGGTTAAACTTGTTTTCATATTCTGTAGAAGTTGTAACCTCATGTATCTCTTGCAATAGAGTTGGCAGATTTTCTATCAGACGTAGTTGGCAGGTCATAATCATAGAAACTACTTTGACTATTCATTCATATGATTATTATCTTATCTATGCCATTTATGCCTTGCCCTTATGAAATATAAAAGTGGTTGATGTTCTAATATAATCGATCTAATTTGTGAATGGATTTTGGAATTTTCAGGTCCTTAAGTAATTATTCAAAGTGGTTGATGGATATGTGAATATTTCAGTGTAAAAGTATTTCATGTCTTCAGTGACCTATTCAAAATCATAAATAACGTATTATTTTATTAAATATAACATAATTTTTTTTCCTAAAATATTTAATATAATATATTAAACCTTCAAATCATTTTTCTTTATAATAATATCAAATATATATAAATAACTATGATATAATTAAAAATGACAAAATTATCAATTTTACTATGTTCAGTCCAGTACTTTGTAATTCCAAATATTGGACAGCACAAAAAGCATTCTCAAGTAATTAAAAAGGGCAAAACTGTTAAATTTACTATATTCAGTCAAGTATTTTGCAATCCAAATACTGGACAGCACAAAAAGCATTCTCAAGTAATTAAAAAGGGCAAAACTGTTAAATTTACTATATTCAGTCAAGTATTTTGCAATCCAAATACTGGACAGCACAAAAATCATTATCCAGTACTGAACAAATTAAACGTGGTACAAAAATATTTTTTGTCCAGTCCTTCTTATTTTTTACTGTCCAATACTTCTTATTCTGTCCAGTACCAGTAACCAAACAGTACCTTATATCCGCATTAATCCCTAATGTAAAAAGCACAATGGCGATGTGAATAACTCTTATGTCGTGTAAGCATCTTCTAGAAGTCTCTTGGATTTGGAACCCACTGTTTTGACTTGCCCTCATTCTCGTCGGAAACCGTAGGGCCTATAACGTAATAATAATAATAATAATAAATAATAATAATTCTTAGCCTCTAAGGTTGTCTCAACTCTTAACCACAAAGACTGGATGTCCCTTTCCCAAACCCATCAAACCAGTATTATTATTATTATTATATTATTACTAAAAAAAGTTTTTTTTGGTGTGGGGGGAGGGAGGCGGGGGTGATTGGGTGTGGGGGGTGTGGTTTAAAAAAATTAGGAAGATTTGTGTTTATGTAAATTATAGCCACACTCCTTAAAAAAATATCGGCATTCAATTTTTTATTACATTTTTATACCAAAGCAATAAAACAATTGTTTATTTGCTTTAACCCCACGTTTTTTGTCCCTACCTTTTATCTGATGAATTCATTATTTAGGGTAATGCCTAATGGTATAGTAATCTAAACAAAGAATGAAATATAAGGAAATTTATGATATGTTTAGATTGGTAGATGATTTGACACGGGAAGAATATTGATTAAATATATTCATTTATTTATTTTATCTTTCTAAAATTTTAAAAGAAAAAATTAGAGTAATTTTTTTTAAATTATCATCGTAATAATCTCTTTTAAAATAAAATATGAATAATATTATTACATCGCACTTCTTCTTCTTTTTTTTAATTTTGCAGTACCTACTAAAAGAAAGAAATCAAAAAATGTTTCTACTTATTTCATTTGATTCCTTCCTTAAAAATCATAATTATTTTCATTTCTACTTATTAATCTCTCCTTAATCTTCTAGGTGGTCAAAGACAAAGTGCTGCGTTAACCACAGAGCACCAAAAAATTAAATAAAGACGCGTTGCCGTAACCGCCCTTCAATTCAACATTATGGCCTTTCGTTTTTCATTTTTTTTTTCTTTTTTTGTTCACACCGAAATATTGGTACTCATAAGATCATTTCCAACCTATATTTAACCACCACATACTCGCGTGGTTCTAGAAAACTCATATTGTCTCGATTGTTTCTGCGTGCAAATACAAAGAGCCAGAACTCTGCTCTTTTTTTTATTTTTTATTTTTTGAATTAAAAGGAAGTCTTTCTGAATCATCCCCATGGCATCTGAAAGTGATTTGAAACTGCAACAAGAAATGGTATGTATATGGATTACTTTTGATAGAAAGATATTAACTTTGTCATTTTTCTTTTTTCTTTTTTTAATTTCTCAAAAATATAGCGCATGGGTTTAATTCCTTCTCACGTAGAAATTGAAGAGCGATGATTTTTAAAATCGTGGGTGTTTCTTAATTGCCTTTGCATGGTTGCTAATTTTCCTTTAATATTGAAAATCGGAAGTTTTTGGCCTTTTATTATATATTTCAATTTCAATATAACAAAAACTGACTCCTTTTTGCTTATCTTCATTTGGGTTTGTTCTATATTGGCTCGTCTGGAATTTAAGACATAAAGGTCAAACCTTTTGATGTTATTTTTTTAAATTGTTGGTCTTTAATCAACAGGGTTTTTATGTTCCAGGAAATTCTTCTCCTTCTTTTTTTCCTTTTGATTTTTTTTTTGTTAATCCTTGAAAGTCAGGAGTTTTTGGCGCATTGCTGTATATTTCAATTTCAAAAGGGCTTGTGTTCCAGGAAATTCGATGAATTGCATGTCATTGAAAACAATTCAATTTTGTTCTAAAATCAAAGTTAAATATTTGTGAATACGAATGAAATAATTTGCATGGAGCTGGATAACATTTGATAATTTTTTTTTTAATAAAAATTTTAACAGGTAGAAGAAAGGTTGAAGTACCTAGAGTTTGTGCAAGTAGCTGCTGTTCATGCAGCACTCTGTTTCTTGAACATCTATGGTTATGCTAAGGACAAATCTGGCCCCTTGAAGCCTGGTGTCGAAACCGTCGAAGGGACTGTCAAGACTGTGGTTGGACCTGTGTATGATAAGTTCCATGATGTTCCAATTGAAGTTCTCAAGTTTGTTGACCGCAAGGTTGGTTGTTCCGTTTCATTTCATACAATTAATGTTTGAGATGATTGTATAACCTGTAGTTTTATACGATTGTGCATGATAAGTTTTGCTTAGGCAGCACAATGTTCTTAATGCAATAATTTTATGGATGGGGAGCTTCATTTGTTTTTCTTTATCCTCGATGACCAGGTTGTTCTATAGACAGGATAATTAGAGAAGAAATATATCGCACCATATGATTATTGAGGTTGTCTGTCTTCAATCTACAATCTAACATTTCAATCCTGTTTCAAGTGTTTAATAACCATATGAATCAAGGGGTGAATTGGGGTGCGGGTTTTGAAGAGAAATTAGCAATCCTCTTTGAATGCGTATAATTTAGTTGCTTATTAATTTTCTTTTTCTTTTTTTTGTTATGATGATCATACAAGAGTGATAATCATCCGCTGATGTAATTTCCTTAAAAGTGTATGCTTGCAATTTGCATACCGAGAAATTTCTGTTTCGTTCTGTTGCCATCCCAGACATGTTTTATTTGATAATCCGATGATGCACATCTGCTTATTTTGTTGACACTAAGCAGAATTCTTTTCATGACGTGTAGATTGATGAATCTGTAACTGGCCTGGACCGTCGTGTCCCACCAGTCATCAAGCAAGTTTCATCCAAGGCCTTTAGCACTGCTCAGCAGGCTCCAGTAGCAGCTCAGGCTTTGGCTTCTGAGGTCAAGCGCACCGGGGTTGTAGACACTGCTTCCTCAATTGCAAAATCAGTTTATGTCAAGTATGAGCCCACTGCTAAGGAACTCTACAGCAAATACGAGCCCAAGGTGGAACAATGTGCTGCCTCAACTTGGCGCAAGCTGAATAATTTTCCACTCTTTCCTCATGTAGCCCAAGTGGTTGTCCCAACTGCTGCCTTCTGCACTGAGAAGTATAACGAGACCGTGCGCAGCACTGCTGAGAAAGGATACAAGGTCTCAACATATCTTCCAGTTGTCCCAACTGAGAGGATTGCCAAGATCTTTAAGGGGGATGGTCCTGAAGCAGAACCATTCCTTGATAAAGGTTGCGAAGTTAATGTTGCAGTTCATTAGTACTCCTCCCCTTATGTTGATATATGATCAGATTGCTTCAGACTTATGATTAGGTTTTTGAATGATTGTAATAGGTTTGGAATGTGGACTTCTGATCAGATTACTCATGTTATTTGATTACACATCTTTCTTTACAATTTGTTTGTTTGTTTGTTTTTAAGACCCAAAAATGAGTTGTATTTAGGGTGCTTTTTCTTAAAAAAAAATATTTGTAGATGCTGTAATTAAGAATGATCATGGTTTCTGAAATTTTTTATTGGGAGATGATCGGGGTAGTAGCAACTATTCATGGATGGAGGTTTAGGGTCTATAAAAGAACAGATTAACTGAAATTAAAGAAAATGATATTCGATCTTAAAATTGAATAAAACCATTTATTTTCCATTGTCATAAAGATGGCAGATGTAGAAGTATGTGAACCTTGATGATAATCTTATGGTGTTCTTAATGTTGAGTACCATGGACTATTGAAGTATGGTATATATAAGAATAGAGAGAGAGTTTTAAAAAAAAAAAAGAAATTATTTATATTAACATTCCGTTTTCATTTTTTTGAATTCTAAAAGTTAAACATAATCTTTGCTCCGCTAAGAAAAGAGGAAATCTAATATGTGCCATATTATTCATCCTAGTAAGTTAAGACATGTCAAAATATTTTTAGTTATTTTCATTATTAGATAACTAATTAATAGCCCATGCACGAATAAAAGCTTGATTCATTATTATAATATTTAAAAAAAACAAAAAATATATATAATTAATGTTTTATTGTCTGTTTAATTCATATGAACATTATAAAATTACTAAATAGTATTCCATTCTCAAATTATTTAAACAATTTAAGTTCTCACAAATAAATTATTCATAATATCACTTGATTGTTATTTTTATGGTTCATATATAACAAAATGGCTTCAAATTTTTTTTAAAAAAACAAAGGTTAAAATAATAAGAAAAGATTTATGAAAACGATAAAACGTAATTAAGAAATTATTCAAACAATTTAAGGTATTAAAAACGAATAACTTAGTATACATGCTTTGTTGAACATTCAAAAGGGGAAAAAAAACAAAACAAGACCTGATATGAAAGATACTTCTAAAGTTCATACTTCTAAAATTCTAATACTAATGGCTCATGCCATCTATATTTTGTTAGTAACGTGCTTTGAAATGACCCTTTATTTGCCTCGTCATAATATATGTACCACTAATATCCATAAAGTAATTATAGTAAATTTCAATCTTACTAATACAATAAAATTTTGCCATCACAGTTAACTATTGAATTTTAAATTTTGTTTATTTCCTTTCATTTTTTTGTCCAATATAATAATACAATTATAAATTATTGGCATATTTTATTCTACCTTTATTTTGTCTTAAATTTCACCATTAAATGATAATAATAATTGTCAAATCAAATCAACCATAAATTCTTCCATCACTTAACATTGGTAATCAGCAAATTAAATTACTATAATTAACACTTTGAAATATTATTCTTAATTTACGTTGATATTAATAATATACAATAATTTATGGTTTTATTATCTTTTTAAATTTAAAAGCGGATCCAATAGTAAACAAACTAACCTTTCCATGTTTAAATGATGAAAATTAATAATAAATATAATGAAAAATATAAATAGATTGTAACAGTCATATTATAAAATATGATGCTAATTATCATATAATGTAGAGTAATGTATATTATATGTTATATTATGTTTTATAGTAAATTATATTATATTATATAAAAGTTAATTATTTTTCCATATCCTTACTAGTTTTTTAAAATAATGTTGTGGATATATATAATTTACAAGATTATGTGAGAGATTCTTATATAGTATTTCTTTGTTCTATCAAAGGTTCTACTAGTTTCTTAGTCTATGCCTTTGATTTTTTTAGGCTTAGAAAGTTTTTCTATTAAGACATAGTTAATGAATTCACAAAATCCTTTACATCTAATTTAATCTAGGTATTGTAGCAATCCCCCCATTCCTATCCATGAACATTTTTAATTTCCCATTTTCCTAAAAAATTCTATTATCGACCCAATCTTCATCAAGCATATGGTTTTATTATTGTAGATATTGGGGGGTGGGGTTGGGGGAGTAGGTTCTGGTAGGAGTGGTCACATGCATATCACGCGAATACCGTACTATACATGAATTTAGAGACGGCACGTGATTGAACAACTAGGGAGAAAGAGACAGAGAGGAAGAACGAGCAATCTTAAGCATCTCGAATGCACAAGTGACAGATAAATGAGCTAAAGGGACCTAAAGGGATCTCCAGCATAAACATTGTAGTTCTTAGGCAATGGAGATCGTTCTTTGCTTGATCTCTTGTTTGATTTTTAAGAATAGAGAACTTTTTATGGAACATCGTTTCCCTAATCTTAGGAATTCGGAAAAAGGTTCCTTCATGAGGAGAAATGACCTAGTATTTATAGATTTTTAGGCCTGATAATATTTGTTAGATCACTTTAACGATCAATGAGTAAGATGAAGTCTGCTCAATTTAGGATTATCATAATGAGTTTGTCATAGGCCTAAGATTAGTAACCTTCCTTATAAGTACATAAGTCTGCTTTAGAAGGTTTAGATGCAGATGAACCAGTCAAACAATATTTATTCCGAGCCTACCAAGCCAATTTTCCCTGAATCATCCCAACAATTGGATCGGACTCATTAAGCCCTATCACCTAGCCTAATGAGTCAAGCTAAATAATCAACGAACTTAGCTCGATATATTTTTATAAAATTTTTAGACCTCTACGATTACATTTTTTGAAGTAAAAAACTTATTACCCCTTTGAATTCCACAAAAAACAAATGACCTTCTTCACGTTTATTTTCATAAATAAAAAAAAAGATTTTATACAGTAAAAAGAATTAATGACAAATGTAGTTGATAAAATTTAATGGAAAATATAACAAAAAATATTAGTGATTATGTTTTCAACAGATACCAATATTGTTTATCATATTATACAAATCATATTATAAGATACTGTGTTATTTGTCACGAAATGTAATTTAGTATATATTATACATTATATCGCATTTATTGGAAATCATATTGCATAATATGGAAATTATTTGTTCTTGCAAATTATATTAGTTTTCCAAATTAATACTATAGATATGTATAATTCAAAAGAACATCTAAGTAATTCCCATATAGCATCTCTTTGTCAAAGGTCATACTAATATCTTGATTTATGTCTTCAATTTTTAGAAACTTACAAAGTTCATATGATAGACTATGATTAATGAATCTACAAAATCTTTTATATCTGATTTAAATTTAATCTAAGTATTTTAGTAATTCCCCTATTTCCATCATTGTGCATTCTAAATTTCTCATTTTCTTAAAAAATATCCCATTAGTGACTTATTCTTCTTCAAATCATATGAATTAATCTAGTAATAGTGGAATTTATATTTTGTTTATTGAATCACATAAAAATTTATCCAAATCCATATTATAATGTATTAAATTCATATGAATGGAGGAAAATAAAAAAAAATTATATTAAGATTGGAATTCATAATAGAGACAAAAGGAGTGGAGTTGATAGAATTCATTGATAAAATTTTAACAAAAAAAAAATCTTTGATAAAATAAAAAACAAATAAATATCTCAAAACATCATCATCATTCGACTTTTTCTTCTTGACAATATAACTAAGCATAAAATACCACACTTCCAAACACATTGGGATACTTCAAAGAAAAAATACACAAAAAAAAGAAAAACAAATTTTAATAATGGAAAATGTAAAAAATCTTTAAAAGCCTTAATTGTTTATACAATACAACATGTTATTCAAGTATATTATTGTCTAGAGCTATAATTATTAAACAACCTTTAAGAAATCTTTCAAAAACCACTCTGGCAGTTGTAAAAGTCATTGGTTAATTAAACTTCAATTATATGTCTCAAAAACATTGAATTTCATGAACCTTAGCCGAAAAATAAACATCATCAAGGCACCATAATCATAACACAAGAGGAAAATCTTTCGCAAAACAACCATAACAAATACTAAAGTTTGCAGTGGATTGATTTATGATAGATTCACATATGATATCTAAATGTAAGATATATCACTTACATGAATCAATTGTTCTTTTAAAAGAAATTCATCTAAAATATGATATGCCCCTCAAATTTTCCATGATAATCGAAAAATAATATTAAAAAATAATGGTCAATGTAATTAATGGAAATTAATGACATCATAAATAAAAATATGAATAGAAATATAGAACATAGAAAGCAATAACTTCCAAAATTATGTTATGATATGATATGATATGATACCATAAAAATATAGAATACAAAATAAACAAGTCTACCACTGTATATTATAATATAATCCTCATAATATATGATATCTGATAAATATTTTCTTCCAATGAATACGTTTGTGGCGCATTGTCTCTAGCGTTAACAAATGGCTGTAAAGTATAAACATATAATATACCATTCGAAATACTTTTTGTTAAATGAAAAATCTTAAGAGGATGAGAAGATTAAATATACTAGCTAATTTGATATGAGAATATAAAAATAATGGAAGATACAAAAAAATTACAAATAATAACACACGTATCACTTTTATCATTTAAAACTCTAACCATCTAATTTTGAAGAATTTACTAACAGAGTTAGGAAAGCAATTGCTGTCACCATTGGAAAATTTTAAAGTACTTAATTTTTTGTTAAAAAATATTTAAAATAGAAGAAAAAAATAATTTTGACTGAAAAATGTAAAAAAAAAAAATCAATATATAAGTTTATTCAATTTTACGGTAGAACATAACTTAGAAGCCGTCCAAGCAGCTGAGTTCCTCGGGCGGAGGGCGGAGGCGGAGCGATAGGAAAAGATGAGAATAGCCGTTCGACTGACCTTCCTCCTTTCTCTCTCTCTAACCTCCCACTCCGTTCTCTCTCTCTACAGACCACCACCACCACCACCACCATCTCCAGCACCCAAACTGACACCGTCCGATCTCCTCTCTCTCCTGGGTCCTACTCCGCAATCCCCTAAGGTCAACCCCTCCGTAGCAAAACAACTCACCTCCTGTTTACATTTCCTCGTTCCTTTCTCTCCTATCCAAACGACACCCTTATCCCAATCAAATCGAAAACTGAGGATTTCGAAACCGAACCGGAGGCGAGAGGACGAGCTCGTTTGGTGGCCGCCCGAACCGGTTCTTGAACTCGCTCGGCTCGCTGTCGATTCAGCTGGTGATCCTGATGTCGTTCATCGTGCACTCGATCCCATGGTTATTCCCGTGAGTCTGTCCGTAACTATATACTTCTGCCAACTCTATTTCATGTTTGATATTTTACCTTTTGACAGTCTGTCAAACTTGAACTTGAGAGTATAGTTAAAAGGAGTCGAGTTGGAGTTGCATGATAATTAGCTTGATTAGCTTGCGAGGCTAATTGAAACCGAATCGACCTTCATTCCTGTGAATGAACTGGTCATATATATGTTAAGGTTTTATAATCGGTTTGGCATGAGAATTGTTCTATCATAAAATGGAATAAGTTCGAGTCTCTCTTATAAAAGGATATATATATGTGTGTGTGTGTGCGTGTATGCATTTTGTAACTGAAGGAATCTTTCTAGGGGTTTTGTAGATTCCAGACGTTGAGAACTCCAAAGAAAACAAATGTGAGCTCACAAGAACACCTTATGGAAGACGCTTTATCTGCGAGGTTCTTAGCCAGCTCTCTGTAGTTTAGTTTCAGTGTGCCTGCAGTATTCGTTTTGCTTAACGTGATATTTTGATTGCTGAAGTAATTGCCTATGTTTGCTTCAAATTCAGGAGTTGAACTCATATCTTGCATTTTTGTTTGAGCTCATTGCTGCTCGAGGTCCGGAAATCGGGTTAAATGTGTCACTAAACCGTTATGATCTTTTCCATGGTCACGTTTTTCTTGCCAATGATACAGGAAGACTGGGTATACTGTGAGGTTCTTTTTACCACCTTTCATCAATCGTCATGTACATTGCTATACCATACCATTAGGCAGTGCAAAAAATCTTCTGATGAAAGTCATCTAAATTTGGCAGCTTTCACGCTAAAGAATACCCAGCATATGACAAGGAAGTCTTCCCGTTCTACATGGGTTATTGCCAAACTGGTAGGGTATTCTGGAAAATTGTCAGATGCATGTTGCAAGAGAGTATACTTGTCTGCTGTTGATGTCTCGTTGCCCTATGGCCCTGTCATATCCTGAATATTTCTCAATGTTACTAGGTGCTGTTATAAGTTAATTTCTTGGAAATGATAGATTCTTGCTATTGCTTCTGATAAATGCCATTTATATTTAAGTTTATTGTATTACTGAAAAGGAAAAGGATATTGAACTTTGGAATGTTACCTTTGTTGATGCTGGATGTTCTTCTAATTGTTCATTTAACATGCTGTGAATATTCCTCTTTCAGGTTCTGATGTTGTATACGATGATTCCATGAACCTGCGAAACATTCTTTGGTTGGCTCCCCTGCCCAGCAATTCCTCCAAAGCTTGGTTGGCACCGGGTATACCTTCGCATTTAGCATTACATCTAACCGGGTTAATATCAACAATTATTATGAGTTCTGTCATGACTTCTGTCATGTATTTGGCTCTTACTAATGCAGGAGTCCTTGTGGTACTGGATGCCCACCCTGATGGAATCATTTACAGGGATCTCATACCTGAGTATGTAAATTTCGCTAGAACTATATACGAAGGTAGTACTCACTGCTCATCTTCATCATTCTTGAGTCAAGCTTCTCATTGCAGCTAGGCATTTTGATCTTGCTCTTTTCTTATTTAATACTATTGGCAGATGATCTTGGCATTGTGGCTGTTGATGTGAATTACCTAAATGTTGGAGTTGAAGTGCCAGATCATCAGATTTTCATTTGCTGATTCTATTGTGAAAACAAGCAACATGATTTATTCTCCAAAGCCCTCTGTGTTCTCAAATCCGATGACACAAAACTTCTCAGATTGTTCTTGGAGAAGTGAACAGTTACTAGCAATTGTCAATTTCTGTTTTTCAAGGATGACGAATACTTTGCTTCAGATGATCTATTCGTTTTAGGTCTAAGGCACCCGGCGTGAATTGTTTGTAAAATTTAGTTTTTTTAGTACTTTGCTAGCTTCATTTAGTTTTTACTTTCTCTATATATGTGGTTATGATTATAGAGCATGGAGAAAATATGCCCTACCTTTTGAAATTAGGATGAAATCATCTGAAAATTGTATAGCAGCGGTTGAGCATTCTAGGTTTGGGGCATTATCCACCTTCTACATTAAAACGTCCTTGCATTGTTCTATCAACGTGAAACTTCTGGAGGTTATTTGCTAGATCTTTTTGAATGATGCGTTACTTCCATTAAGAGCTCATGAGACTCTTAGTTTCTCTAAAGAAAGGTAAGTTTTCATCACAGAAGCAAGATTGCAAATATTGCCTTGGTGTCCAGTGCAATAGTTTGACTAACTACTGTATAGGAGTCGGGTATACTGCAAGGACACTGCGTTATAATTAGCAGCTTAAAGCATGGTTTTTAATTACATTTGCCCGGATCTTAAAAGCGTAATGTGTAAGGAATAGGTTTGGAAATGAGTTTAACTACTTTGGGAGTTATTCGAGCTCAATTTGATATTTACTCATTTTGATTTGATACTAGATCAGCACTCAAACCTGAGTTCGAGTTATTCAAGTAACTTGTTGAACTCAACTAACTTGAGAAACTTAATTGAGTATAAGTTAAAGTAAAATGTTGGTCAAATTTGAGTTGAGAAAGGATATCACTATTATTTTAATTTAAAAAAATGAATACCAGATCTATCAAATCTAACAAGCTTAATAAAATTGAGCTCAATAAAGTCGAGCTTGAGTTAAGTACACATTAAATCAAGCTTGAGCTTGAAATTTTGAATTAGATTAAGTTCATATCGAGTTTAAATTTTGAAAATTTAAGTCAAATTTAGTATTATATCGTTTTGATTTGATTCGTTTATCACCTAATACTACATTATTACTATTAGGAGTTTAAAACACAATTTGGATTTACCAAGATCTTAAATTTGTAATGATAATTTTTTTATGGAAGAATCCCTTTTGCATTTTTATAGTTCATTAGTAAATTAATAAATTTGTTTTTATATTGGTTATTAAGCAAAAATATAAAATAAAAAAAGTAAGTTACTTAATGAAAACCAAATAAGAGGAAAAATTGAATAAGTAATATGAAACATTCTTATTCTTCTTTTTTTTTTTTAACATTCTCCAATTTTTCACAATTATAATTTTTTTTATTTTTTAATACTTTTTAATGGTTTAATTCAGTTAATAATTTTTTTGAATATAAAAGAGAATGGTTTTGTTTGATTTGTAATTTTTTCAAACCTAAAAAATGGTTTGAACTTAATTTATGATTTGATTTAGTTTAATTCACAGTATATTGATCTGTTTGCTTAGCTTTATTAAAGACACACTTTTAAATAAATAACCGTGACGAAACACCTAGCATAAAAGTTAAATGGGTTAGAAATATATGGAGCATTGAATGGGATTTTAAAATAGCTTATAACTTTTGGAACAAAAGGGTAGTTTTTGCTAATTCAAAAAGTAAGCATGAAAATGCTAAAACTTAGATTTGAAAGTAGATATATCAAGTGCATTAGTATAATTTTACATTTCTTTTATATTTTTTATTTTGACACTGTTGATGAATAATTTTCTTTTTTTTTTCTTTTATCATTTATCTTTTAAATTCATTTATTTTAACACTATTAATGAATATCTTCTTTTATTTCCCTTTATCATTAATCATGCATGTAACTTAAATCAACATCGATATTTAGTTTTACATATTTAATTTTTACACGCATAGCATGGAGATATGTTTGCTAGTATAATTATTATTTTAATTACGCTTTCTAATTTTTTTTTTCATGTTTTACATCTTATGTGCTGTCATTCAGCCTTTTAGGAAAATCTCATACTGAATCCATTAGTAAGGATTGGTCTGGAAACCACATCGAACCGGCCCTGGCCCAACCGTTGTTGTCATGGTGGGCTCATAATATATTTTTCCTACTTATAAGGTTCAGCCACCTGTTGCGCACTACGCACCCTGCACACATTACCACTTCCTTTCTTAAACCTCTGCAAACCGCGCAGCCTCTCTTCGACTGTTCCAGCTAGCGCTGCACTTCTTTCGACCCTTTCTCTCTACCGAAACTAACTTCCTTCTCCCTCTACTTACTCACATATATACATACGTTCACTTGTTAATGGCAGTACAGAGGATCGAAAGAGGAGATCTATGGAGAAGCAAGGCTCGGTACCTCCAACTCCGACTTAGAGATCGCTTCAGAGTTGCTGTCGACAAGCATCGCCTCCGTCCAGCGATTTTCGACGACGTTTACTTCTCATCCACCGTCCAGCGTTTGCTTCAAAGGTTTCGCGACTTCCGGAGAGATTCTTTGCCTTCGTCTTCAACATTTTATCGCAAAAGAGGTAAATTGAAATCAGAAACAGTATATATAATTCCATTTTGGATTAATAAAATTTTAATTATCCAAAAAAAAAAACAGTATATAATTACTGTGATTATATGATCGTGTTATTCATAAATGAATTGGAAATTTAATGCGGTTGAATTGAAGCAATGAATACTGTATAATTGCCTCGGCTACTGTGGAGTAAGGCTATGTTTGGCAAAACGTTGGAAAATGTAGCATCGTTATGCTATTTTTGGTAGATTCCGTATGAGGAGATCAAAATAGATGAGATGACAACGTAATTTGATTTAGGACAAAATAATCGACAAAGGTAATTTCAGACGGGTAAGTCTAGTAGATATTTGAGATGAATTCATGTGGACTTGAATTACTCACTCGATCGAGAGCCTTTGAAATGTTAACTTTGGTTTGCTCCAAATGGAGTAGAAGGAATCTTCAATTCACTTTTTAACGTATAAGATGGGGTTGTATGTGAGTTCCATTTTCGTTTATGTCAAAAAAAAAAAAAGAGAGTAAGAATGAATGGTATATTCTAGCAGGCCTGTTTTAGACAAATATCCATATCCTGTCCTCCATTTAACCTAATGCCTCTCTCTCAAACTGACTCCATTGGATACATTCTAGTTTAGGAGAATATACAATCAAGAATATGCTATGGCTTCCTAAGCTCGCCAGGTACTATAATACCATGATATAAAGTTATTTGAAACAATACTTTCTTATTGGGGCACTCTTTTATCCTATGACTAGCTTGGTTAGGTAAACTTTCCACTTTTGATAGAATGATCAATTGGGGGCTTTCAACAACCACAACCTGTTTTCTCTGCTGTCAAACTCCGGAAAATCTTGACCACTTATTTTTTAACTATACCTACACTGCACAAATCTGGAGCTTGGTTTGTGATTACTTAGAATATCTTGCCTTATTTAGCAATTGGCAAAGGACCACAAATTTCTTGGTGGCAACAGTTGATTCCTCATCCTAGCATTCAAAACTTGGAGCGCGGCCTTAGCTGCATCGATTTACTGTATATGGAGATTATGCAACAAAGTGCAACTAGGAGATGCTCTCCCCACCATGAGTTCTATTGTGAATCAGATTAGAACCTGTGCTACTCTATTATAATCTAGGGTTAAACTCTAGTCATTTGTACTTTGCATTTTGTTTTTGCACCTTGATGTAATATCTACTTATCTTTGACGATTATACAACCTTTTGGATTAATAAAATTTAATTATCCAAAAAGAGAGACAGAGAGAGAAAGAAGAACAAGAAGCACTGAATTCTACGTACAATCTATCCTACCTATTTGAAAATGGCTGTTTATTGCTTATATTAGTTTTGTGAAAAACATTTTGGTAGTGTTATCTACTTGTCGAGAACAGTAAATAGTAATTGGAGGAGGTAAGCCTAGTGACCTAGGTCACCCTTTATGATACATTAAGTTGCTGTTGGTTGCATGGATTCCTATATTTCTTGATTTAAATGTATTATCATAATCCTGCATTAGAATTTATGGCAGTGTACTTGTGGGACTCTGTACTGCAGTGAGCAAGGAATTCAGCGCTGAAGAAGAATCAACGATTTTGAGAGTGGTTCAGGCTGTTGCAGCACCTGTTATAGGGAATATGTGCCATATATTCATGCGTGGCTTGAATCATGTTCAGGTATGGATTGAACGTCTTAGTTGCAATACATCTAAAAGTCCTTGTTTCCTTACATGCATATAAAAACAATTCACTCAGCCTGTCTGCTATCATAGGTATTCGGATTAGAGAAATTACATGATGCCTTGCTACAACGTCCAAAGGATAAGTCCCTTGTCACAGTAAGTATCCACTATTTTATCTAAAATTTTGCTTTCTAAATTTCCTTTAATTTCTTTATATATAATTTAAGCATTATATTTTTATGTTTGTTAGCTTTCACATAGTAGATCATGGAGAGTATATTGCTTATTGCTATTTTTTTCCTTATTCAGGTGAGTAATCATGTTGCTTCCGTGGATGATCCGTTTGTTATCGCGTCTCTTCTTCCTCCTAGTGTTCTTTTGGATGCTCAAAATCTTAGATGGACGCTGTGTGCAACTGATAGGTGCTTCAAGAATCCCGTTACTTCTGCATTCTTCAGAAGTGTGAAAGTGTTGCCAGTTTCCCGTGGGGATGGGATTTATCAAAAGGTAACTTATGGCATATTGCATAAATATCTCATAAGTGAGCCGTTTGTCTACTATAGCTTAGAAGTCCTTCCAGGTACTAGAAAAGGTAGAATGACCTTAGTCTTGACTCAATGCTGTTCAGTGGTGTAAACAATCATATCCTGTAATGTATGATCTTTAGTGAAATTTCTTTAACTGTTTAGCTGAATCCTGGAAGGAGCATGTTTCTTCGCATCTGATACATGCTCAGAATTATTGTTTTTATTTTTGGCCAATTGTTCAGCATTGTTGTTGACTGCTTCATTTTCTGGATGTTTTTCTGAGGCAGATTATGCTTGGTGGATCATTTGCTAATGTCTATTTGTAATTGAATTGATGGTGGCTATTTAATGCAGTTACCCTTACACCCCTAATAAACAAATGGAAAATAAATGCAATTATTTTTTTTCACAATGAATGCTTGGGCTGTCTTCCCTGATCGCTCTTTATCTGAGTTTGATCTTCCTTTATACGTGTCACGTGTAGGGAATGGACATGGCTATTTCAAAATTAAATCGGGGTGGCTGGGTTCATATTTTTCCAGAAGGTAGTCGTTCTCGAGATGGTGGGAAAACTTTAGGATCTCCAAAGAGAGGTGTTGGTAGGTGAGAGTCTGTTTCATATCATATCAAGTCAGGCCCTTCCTTCTTTCTGTAAAATGGGCAAAGGGCCCAAATGGTAGACCGCCACTGGCAACACGGTTATGCTTATCAATATCAACCATGAAAGATTTTGGTAGCATGATTATTGCCTTGCTAGCTTGCTCATCATAATGTTTTGGTTTCAAAGAAATTTAGGCCATAACTTTGTAAGAAAAACAATATGTGGTTCATCTGATGTTGCACAATACTGTTTGGAGAGATCTCATTATATTTGATACCCATGCCATTCTGTCTGGCAGGTTGGTTCTTGATGCAGACAACATTCCTATGGTTATCCCATTTGTACATACGGGGATGCAGGATGTGATGCCTATTGGAGCCAATATTCCAAGGATAGGGAAAACGGTATGCAGAGTCAAAAACAGAATATAAATTTTCGTGAAGGATATATTTTTCTTTCTGTGCTCCTACCATATCAACACTCCTTTGTCATCATCTTAATGCTTGTTTTTTTGTTAAGTTCATCTTCATCTTTGTTAGTCCTGCTACCATGCAGTAACATGCTTTCTTGATTTAGGTGGTGGTCCTTGTTGGGGAACCCATTCGATTTGACGATTTACTTGACATGGAGGGATCTGATCGTATTCCAAGAGGCAAATTATATGATGCAGTAGCATCAAGGATTGGTCAGAGGTTACATGAACTGAAGTTACAAGTTGACAAGCTTATGCTTGAACAACCAATACTGTCCTTTGAGCATGTCGAGCAGAAATCTGGACAGGCCATGAGAATTCTACAGCAGGTTGATTGGGAAATGTTTGGTTTTGAGAGTACTAGATTTTCTGAAGAACTTTCTTTGAGTGTACAGAAAAGCCAGGTTCAACCAGAGCCTAATCTCGATGGAATAATAGAGCACCAGAGGCCTGATAACAGGATGAGTTTGTCCTACAACAGGAACTTCCTTTTGAGGATGCGGGGTTATGTAGACCCATCCGAATTCATGGGATTCGCTGCCAGAGGCTTATTCACTCATCACAGGCAGAGGGAGAGACTAGATAATTCACGGGGCCTTGGCCCTTTAGTGGCGTGGAAAAAATATTTGCAAGCTAATGTTCTAGGAAATTGGAACATCATCTAACAGCATAATTTCAGCAAAAGAAATTGTGAAAATGTATATCAATGCAAGTTCTTAGTGAGGATTTCGGTTGGACTAAGTAGGATGAGCTGCAGTCTGCACCTCTAGTTCTTGTAGATAGCGTAGGTTCTTTAGCTGAAACTGATCTCCAAGGCAGGGCACCTCCAAGGCAGGGCACCTGAATGGGCCATGCAACTTTTCTGGTGGTTGATGGCCGTAGTGAGAGTGTTTCGTCCATTAGATTAGATGAATGGATTTGAGTTAACTAGTCAGGAATTGAATGTCTATGGTTTCTCACTATGTTTTTTCCCCCCTTCACCAGGAAAAAAGAAAAAAAAATCTATATTTATATGGTTATTGGGAAAAGTACGTCGTATTTCCCTCCCCGTTATGATTACAAAATATATATATACAGCATTCTCCTTTTTATAATAGAATATAAATAAGAGATCGTCATAAAAAACTCGCAGTCAATGCGTTGGTCATTCAAATGAATACGATGTATCTAACGGATTTAACATAAATTCCTTTTTTAAGTATTGTCAAAATATATTACATGCGATATTTACTAGCTGTGATGAGGATGTAATACGGGTGCCTGAATTTATAAAATGATGATATAATAAAAGATTAAAATATTTAGTTTTTCATTATTTAGGAAAGTTTTTTTACTTTTTTTTTTTAACTTCTAAATTACCGAACATAATAGTTAAGCTAAAATCTTCTGGAGGGAAAGAGATTGATTTAGCGTTTACACCAAAACAGCCTCTTGAATACGCTGTTGTTCTTTCTTCGGCTTTGTCCTGCCTAAGGAACTGGCCTAAAAGGGAGGACGTGGATGGAAAAGCTAAGGCAGATGAAGGGAAAAAAATTTGCACACGCGATTGTAAAAGGATTTTCCGTTGCCGGGAATCGAACCCGGGTCTCCTGGGTGAAAGCCAGATATCCTAACCGCTGGACGACAACGGATTTACGAATGATAACTGCAAGTTGATTTAATAATTCATTGCAATTGTTCGTAACGATCTTCCACATAAGTAGAATGGATTCGATTCTCACATCCAGTAAGAAAGTTAGCAAAGAAAAAAATAAATACATTCGTAATTTCACAGGAATGAATAGCTAGCACTACTTCCTATTAGGTTATCTCTTTTTTCATATCTAACCTACGAATATTCTACAAAAAGTTAAAAAATAATATTCATGGATGGGTGTAAAAGTAATTTTATATTTCTAAGTCAATTATTCACTGAATTACATAAAATTAAAAAATGCAATGAAACTTTTTTTAATTTACAATATTATAATGTCAATGTACAAAAGGAACATGAGATTACTTATATAATAAGATATGACAATATAATATATATTGTCATTGAACACAAAACATGGAATAGAGTGAAATTGACAAGGATGATTGCGAATCTCAAGGAAAATTGAAGAGGATGAAATTGTAACTTCAACTCTAGAAAAACCCTTTTTAACTCTAATGCTTTGTTCAAACTATGCATATGGTATGGAGATAAAGATGTTAGGTAAAAATCTTTTCCTTTTTCAAAAGTTTCAATGAGGCTGATAAAGTTAGTATTCTTTTTTAATGGACTAAAAAACTTTGACAATAGCCTACTCATCCCGAAAATTTTAGTGATATGAGATAATTAGTATAATATGATTTTGAACAATGAGATGTTCACATTTGCAACCTTCCAAATGTTGTTGTATGTGAAAAAGGTAGGGAGGCTGAATGGTAGTTGAATTGGCAAAGTTATAGACATTGATGTACTATAATCTAGGGTGGGGTAGGTAAATCTTTGTGAATTTGAGTTGAGATAAATATAGAAAAGCCTTCAAAGCAAGTAATGAAGCTATGTCTAGTCTTTCATCCATTTTATTTTATAAGTTCTGTTCGATCCTACACTATTGTCATGGGTGCATTGGTTGTTGTGAAAAGGAGTTTGATGTTGCTTTTGACAAGATAAGGGATACAAAAAATATAATTCTTAGATTCATAAGTGGAAATGGCGGAAGGAATAGAGTATTGAAGAGGGATTTGCTAGTTAACTAGTTTTGAAGAGTGGGAGCTCTGAAGAATGACTTCTCTTTAGGGAACGAGGTGGAAAGATCCATATTATGTAAATGAATAAATAGTTAGAGTGGAGAAGGGGAAGAATGAGATATAGATGTAGAGGATTCAAAGGGAGACGACTATTGATGGATATTAGTGAATTGGCAATGGTTGTAAGTTAACCTCTTGGCAAGCCATTAATACCATTGTTGGGGTCTTGAGAATGTCTTATGAAACAAAGTTAGAATAGCATCAATGGAAAAGGATCAAATTGCGATTGGGATTCTCAAATTATTGTTGAGTTGATGTAATAGAGAGAAGTGGTGGTTTAGTAATGCTTTGGTGGGTAGTTGTGAGGCTTATGGTTAAGTCATTTTTTAATCATCACTTTAACATGCTTATAAAGTATAAATCTCTAGATGTTGAATGGTGTCTAAAATACTAACTAGCAATCCAAGTGAGGTTGAATTTACACTCGATAGTTGGGTGGATTCAATTCGCGTAGGAGAAATCATTTAATCCTTAAGTGGGATGATTTGACCTTTAAAAGGATGCACTGGTTTATCCAATTAAGTTTCCATATCTTGAACCCTTTGTCGATGAGTTCCCTCGTATTGATTCTTTCAATTAGTGTAACATTTTCCTATAGAATAAAGTTCATCTTTAATGGCTAAAGAAAAGGAGTTTTTATTCCAACACAACAAAAAAGGAAGACCCCCAGCTCTTGCTCAAATGAACAAATTGGAGAGGTTTTACGGGGATGAGATCTACATGATTTGATTTTCTCATGGGCTAAATATACTTGATAAGCATAAAGATCGGGTAAAGGAACAATGGAGTGGTTGGGTGAATGTGTAGCGATCATTTTCCAATGCTTATAAGGTTAGAGTAAGTTGTTTATTTGATCATTTGCCTATGACTATTGAGAAGAGAAGTTTGATGAGACAAGGAGACAAGAGATGAGGAGATTCACTTTATGAAGATGTGGTTAGAGGGACCTAATTATGATTATGAACACATAATAAAGGAGGCTTCTGTAGAAATTGGATATGATTATCTATTTGTGCAAATGTACTATAAATTTGAGAATTGTGAAAAAAAAAAAAAACCAGGATTGGTGAAATATGAACATCTTTGGTTGTGTACATTTTTTCTTGAAAGAGGGCAAAAAAGAAAAAAAAAAAACTTGAACTTCTTTTGTTTAAAGGAGAAATTACTTGTCAAATTAAGAATTTAGAAATGAAAATTTATAGTTTTTTAAGGAGATACAAAATTTTAAGGAAACAATGATTGGGGAAATTTCACTAAAAGAAGATGGCAATAATATTGAGTTTTTTCTACTTCGTCTCTTCCATGAAAATGAAAAAGAAAAAAAGAAAAATTGCACATTAGGGCTATATAATAAAAATGGGGTCTAGCAATTTAAGAAATAAAAGGTGAGGGACATTGTCTATAATTATTTTAATTTAACATTTCGGTGTTCTTCTCTTGATTGATTAAAGGTGACTTTTTGTGTGACAATAGATTAAGTTAGGATCAAAACAAGACTTGATTAATGCCATTTTCTATAGAATAAATTTTTAAATCTCTAAAAGAAATGAATTGATCAAAGTCTCCTAGACTAGATGGTCTCCTAAAACCCTTTTTATCGGAAATTCTAACAGATTATTATGAATGATATCTCAAGCACAATTCTTAAAATTCTATATTCTTGTTACATCCTTCAAATTGACTTATACAACAATTATTCTAATCCTTGAAATGAGTTATATATTTCTAATCGATTTGGCCCTATAATATTTCTTACAAGTTAATTGCCAAAATCTTAGCATATCCTCCTTCAATTAATTATCAAAGAACCAAAGTGGGTTTATAGATCTATACTAAATCTCTTAATCATTGATAATTCCTTTATGCTTATGAACCTCTCTACTATACATGGAACAATAGAGTAGGCAAAGGAAGGATTGTAGTCAAACTAATTATGGATGAGGCTCATGATCGGTTGAATGGAGATTCTTTAAGGGCATCATGAGAAAGATTGGTTTCGAGAATAGACGAATTGAACTGGTTATACTATGTGTCCAATCAAAAACATATTTTGTTTTGATAAATGGTAAATAGTGCAATATATGGAAACCAAAGAGAGGTCAATGATAGGGCGACCAACCACCATTATTGTATCTCCTTTTGCTATGCGTGGAGAAAATCTCAGCATTGATAAGGAAACACACAAAATTAAAGAATAATAAAGAAAAAGAATTGTTGTTTCTAGGAATAGTTCGTCACTCTCGCTTTTTTTCTTTTTGGTTTTCATTCGATAGCTTTATTTTTAACTCGAGCCAGCAAGAATGGTTTTGAAACCATTAAAGAAGTGCCAGACTAAGGAGAACGCTTAGTTAAGATCAACAAATAACACTCCCAACTCCAAGATAATTTATTTCTTGGCCCAAAAAATTGTTAAGTCGATGGCCCGGTTTCATTCTGACATCCTATTTCTGGCCCATGAAGCCCATGTTCACTTGGAAGACTGCTTTACTTTATTTCTTGTGCAAGAAGAATGACAAGAAAACCCAACCAAACAATAAAATGGAATCAAATTAAACACAGAAAAACTCTTTGCCCCTCCTTCACTCTATCTCTCTTACTCGGATTCATAACCAAATCCCTAATTCGATCAAATCGTTCTTGGAATCAAGTTAGGGTTTTTAAAGATATTCAATTTGTACTTTCTCTCTCCCCGATTAGAAAATGGCAACAGCTATGGTGGAAGACACAAACATTGAAGATGACCAGTTAACTTCTATGACTACTGAAGATATTGTCCGAGCAACTCGCCTTCTCGACAACGAGATTCGCATCCTCAAGGTCTCTCTCTCTCTTCCGCTATAACCGACATATTACTGTAAAATGATGGGAATCGATGTTTAGTCCCATCAGTTGTAGGAATTAGGGTTTTGATGTAACAATAATTGTTGGATCTTTGTTGTTGAATTTTCCTGATTGAGAACAGGAAGAATTGCAAAGGACGAATTTGGAGTTGGATTCGTATAAAGAGAAAATAAAGGAGAATCAGGAGAAGATTAAGCTTAACAAGCAACTTCCCTACTTAGTCGGCAACATTGTTGAGGTGAAATTTTTGTAATTTTCGCTGCCTTCGATGTTTCCCTTGACTTAGTTTTGTTAGTGCAATGTGTTTTGTGTACTTGGACAGTTGGGTTCTATTGTTCACAGTGAATTATGAGCTAAATTTCGTGTCGATTGTGGAAGTGCGTCTGTAATCCTCAGCAGAGTAGCATGTTTGAGGTATTGAAATATCAGAAGTGGGAGGGAGTGTATTGATTAACGAGGGAAAAAGATTGGGAATGCTGGTGATAAGTTTTAGACTTCTAGCTGATGTTGCATGGAAATTGGTGGTTCTTCAAGCTTCGATAAATCTTTGATATCCATCAGGGTATGCTGTTGCTGATAAAATAGAGGAAGAATCACTCTCATATTTATCCAAAACCCCCTTTCAGTGTGGGGGTTTGCAAAAACTCTTAATGGTTATGGGCTTTGTTAGCTTAATTAAAAAATGATAATTAGAATTCTGACTAGTTTGATATTCTCAAAGAGGTCTGGTGAAGAAGGGACTTAACTGTAATTATGACCGGACACAGTGGAATTGATTTTTGCTATTTTCCTCTTTATAATTCCCAAATATAAAGACAAAGTTTATTCATTCACTAGATTGATCCTTTCACAAAACTGGGCAGCCTTTGAGTGGCTCTCGACTTACAATTCCCTTAGTGTAAAGCTTATGATGTAAAATGGACTGCGATAGAGCAAGATTATTATTTTTATTTTTATTTTTTTTGGGATAATTGATTATTATGTGTTGTGGATACCTGAAATCATTTTTTTTTTCACCCTAAAGCTCTTGCATAAGCTAGATTGTTGAGAGTATGTTGGACATACTTTTTCTATGGAAAAAAGTTGTTTGTACTTCAAATATATATAAGTTTTTGCTTTTTCCTTCCTTTTTCTCCTGAACTTCAGGTTTCTCATTGTTTTCATTTTAGATTTTGGAAATGAATCCTGAAGATGAGGCAGAGGAAGATGGTGCAAATGTGGACCTTGATTCACAAAGGAAGGGTAAATGTGTCGTCTTGAAGACATCAACACGGCAGGTGTGGTCACATGTAGTTGAATTTGATTAGTTTCTGACCTAAAAATTGTCTTCTTTCCTTCTGCTTTGCTGAATGGAAGCTAAATATTTCTTTATGATTTTCTCCTCCTGGAAATGTAGACAATTTTCCTGCCTGTTGTTGGGTTGGTAGACCCAGATAAACTAAAGCCTGGGGATTTGGTTGGAGTAAACAAGGACAGTTACTTGATTTTAGATACTCTTCCATCTGAATATGATTCACGTGTAAAGGCTATGGAGGTTGATGAAAAACCCACTGAAGATTATAGTGATATTGGTGGCCTGGAGAAGCAGGTAAATTTTATTGTGAAACCAAAAGAACCTTTTTTTGTTTGCTGTATGTTCTGAAACATTTATCCTCTTTTCCTTCTTCTGTACAGATTCAAGAGCTAGTGGAGGCTATTGTTTTGCCAATGACACATGAAGAACGGTTTCAGAAATTAGGGATCCGCCCTCCTAAAGGTGTATTGCTATATGGCCCCCCTGGGACTGGGAAAACTTTGATGGCTCGTGCTTGTGCAGCACAGACAAAGGCAACTTTTTTGAAGTTAGCAGGGCCCCAACTTGTGCAAGTATGATCATTATTTGGTTCTTTGCACTTAATTAAATCAAAGAAGTTATTGCTATATGAATGGCTGTAAGGCTTTGTTGTATTCAAGAACTATTATAATATTTTGTATTTACAAAAAAAGAAACTTCTAGTTTAACAACCCCCACCCCAAATAAAGAAAAAACAATTAAAAAAAAAGAAAACTTCTAGTCTCTAAGTTTCTCCATATGTTTACTCACGTGAACCTGTTAACTGGCTTGTCACAAGCATGGGTGTATTTTTTTTTGTTACTTTGAATGTTCTGCCTGGTGGAACAACTTTCATGATCATTATAGTTTCGCACCTTTACTTTTCTTTAAATTTTCGGCCTCTCGTACATCTCTTTATGTCTAATATCTTAAATGCAGTGCTAATGTCTCAATTGACATGTATGCAGATGTTTATTGGAGATGGAGCCAAGCTTGTCCGTGATGCTTTCCAGTTGGCAAAGGAAAAATCTCCATGCATCATATTTATTGATGAAATTGATGCTATTGGCACTAAGCGTTTCGATAGGTGAGTTGTTTGTTACTTTTCTTGGCAGTCAATATAAATCTCATGTACATGCTACCTCAACCCATCTGTCATGAATATCTTGTCCGCTGCTCCATTCTGCGAAGGTCCTTGTCTTTTTTTTTACTTAGCTTTGTTTAGCTAGAAAGGAGATTGTGGAAGAACAATTTGGTTGGGTTTAAGTCATTTTTCTTATGAAATTTCTATTTTATGGAGTTTGTTCTTTTATTGGCTGCAGTGAAGTAAGTGGAGATAGAGAGGTGCAGCGAACAATGTTGGAGTTGCTTAATCAGCTGGATGGCTTTAGCAGTGATGAAAGGATTAAGGTTCTTCCTGACAGATTATTTATTGAGTTTACTTTCTGAAATTATTATATGAATCTTAGCTCTTTATGTTCTTTAAAAGAAGTGTTGTTGAGTTAGTGAGATAGCCTAGATTTCCCATCCAAGGAAGGTCTTTGGCCCGTGCAATATAAAAGTAGTTTTGTGTTGTCAATGATTTGAAACTTTTAACGCATTTCTAATGGATTAGCTAAACTGTGAAATTGCAGGTGATAGCTGCAACAAACAGAGCTGATATCTTAGATCCTGCCCTTATGCGTTCTGGTCGTCTGGATCGTAAAATTGAATTTCCCCATCCCAGTGAAGAAGCAAGAGCACGAATTCTGCAGGTGAATGTTCAATCCAATTGTTGCTTGCTATAGCTTCCAGTTTTGGGATACGATTTAGTTTTATTTATTATTTAAAGAAAGGAAAAAACCTTATTTGTGAGTCATCTATTCATTTGTGCTAAAATGGTAGATTCATTCAAGAAAGATGAATGTCAACCCTGATGTGAATTTCGAAGAGCTGGCCAGATCTACAGATGACTTTAATGGAGCTCAACTGAAAGCTGTTTGTGTGGAGGCTGGGATGCTTGCACTTCGCAGAGATGCTACTGAAGTAATCTCTCTCTCTCTATCTCTCTATCTCTCTCTATCTCTCATCCGTGCCCCTTCTGCGCTTATAAAAAGTAGGCATGATCTGGTGGGTGAAGCTATGATTCATTGTTCGTCTTCGTTTTCCATTGCATTGCTATTAACCATAACTAATTTTAACCTACCATAAGAAAAATCATACTCTAATTTCTATAGGTTTATTCTCTTTACATTCTTGCTGAGCAAAATTGGTAAGAGATATGTCTTTGTACCATAGTGTTATTAGCTTCTAGTAATCCTTGGGCATTGGTACTGTGAAGCTGTAGTTTTGGAGGGTGGGGAAAGGGGAGCATTTTTTTAGTTAATTGTTGTAGTGACTAGTAAAACGCTCAGCTAGAGTCATACTTGTTGATTCTGTTTGCTGGATGGGTTTGCCCTTATGCATGTTCTGCTTTGCCTTATGGCTGGCACTGCCACTGCCACTGCCATGTTTTAACTAACATTCTTCTATCAGGTCACACACGAGGACTTTAATGAAGGTATCATTCAAGTCCAAGCGAAGAAGAAAGCAAGCCTCAATTACTATGCCTAAGCCAAGACCTCTCTTACCTCTGCTGAGAAGTTGCAGTTACATGTTTGCACTGCCATGGTTCTTGTGATGGCAGTTCTAGTCAAAGAATTCGGGTTTAGGTGCAATCGTGCTTTGAGTTGTTGCAAATCAATAGTTTTTTCTGTCGAATGATGTTTGTTTTCTTCAGCCCCGACCGGTCTTTGTATGGATGCTGGGCAATTGAACTCGTAGGTGGTTACAGATAAGGATTTTTCATATATTTATCAAGTTGGACGTTAAGATTTCTTTTCTCGCTGTTATCTATATTACAATGTATTTCATGGAGGGTTATTCACATCCTTGAATGATGGAATCAATGTACAACTGATACACATTCAGTGGATGTAGAGCACGTGATAAACCTTTCATATGTTGTCTCAATATTTTATACCTTAAAAAGGAAATAAGAGGCGAATGAATTGCAAACAAACAATAAAGTACTACTATTTCAAAAGTTCACTGAACCGGAAGTCTTTTGTGACTAAAATTGATGAATGTACTCCAAAGACTTTTAACTGCTACATAGTTTAAGACCAGAGCCAAGATCAAAACAAGAGTCAACTTTTTTCGCCCATTGATACGTACATGTATGGGTAAATTGTGAGTATCGTGTGAAGCCTATATCCAAGCGCTTTACGTGATATGGGTATAAATAGATTATTATCGTAGACTAATATTGTATAGAATAATTCTTGACAAAAAAAAGAGACTAAAGGGGCGGAATGGGCAATATCCGTAAGTATTTATGCCAAGTAGAGCCATAAGGGTTTGGTCTATCCTGGTCCGACTTTACTATGAATGAGCTCCTTGGAGAAGATAGAATAGCATCATTTAGGATAGGAGGATATCATGTTAGTCAACTAGCAAATGCCCGCAACAAGGTTTAAGGGACTTCGCGAGAGGAGGAAGAATTACATGTTTGCTTTCTACCTTTAGGCATTGAGTTTCACTCATCAAGAGTTGTAGGTGTGGGGTTTGACTCAAATCTCCTCCAAGTGGATGGGATGTATCATCATTAGTTGCTTGTGTATGGTTTGGCTGTGTAAGTTTATACTCCATTACACAGCAATAGCAGAATTTAGTGGAGCAATATTTTCAGGTGCGGTAATAGTAGCAATTGTCATAGAGTTGAGCTGGTTGAATAGTATAAGAGCTTAATTTAAAGCCCACGTTTTTTCTTACATGCTCTGCAACTCTTGTGCAATGTTATAGGCGGCTGCGTTACAGTTATTTTAGCTATTGTTTCCTTGCAACATTATAGTATGGTCAATTGAGGCTCCTGAGAATTGACTTCAACTTAATCGCTTGTGTTCTTTCTTAAAGATGTCATCAATTTACAGTCATTTCTCTTTCCTAATTTAGATGTGAGGATTCATTAGGTAAGTTTCACATGCATACAATGTGATTTATGCGCTCAAAGTGCAAAATATGAATATTGTAGCGAAAATGACACTTTTGAGTAAGATATTGATAGAAGGGCATCGGAAAGAGAATATAGACAATTTCAAAAAGCCTTAAGCTAGTGTAACAATTGGAGAAATGAATTTTTTCAATTTGGCAATGCATGTCTCTGGAGCAGTGAATTAAATGGAGGAAGCTTCAATTTTCAATTTGAGGCTGTCGAGAGAAAAGCTAGCTAGAATTTTAGCAATCGTCAATTACCCATAGATCATTTGGGTAACTAGTGAGAAAAGATCAATAAGGTTTGTTGGAGCCATTAACAGGCTTATAGAAGACATGTGAAACATCAAAAGTGTTAATGGTGCCTAATGAATACATGAGCTTGTTGGAAATGGTTAAGATTGGATGAATTAAACTTAACCAACTCAAATTTAACTCTAATCCTTTGGATCCTATCACCAAACCAAATAATCAACCTAAACCATCATTGGGTTTTAGCTATTTTGATATAATTACATTTTACAAGTACTAAATATCTTCTTCTTCTAAAATAATAAATGATTGAGATATTAGACGTCTATGTAATTGGCTATTATTTAAAAATAACTTTACAATGTGTTGTATATTCTTATATAAAGTTCTATCTTCTCAAAATATAATTTCAATTTTTATTAATGCATATATATGCATTACTTTTTAAATAGTTGTATTCTCCAAGAAATATACATATAATATTGTCGTATTATTTTATTATATATATATATATATACGCCTAAGAAAAAATTATCCTTCTACATTAAGTCATACCCATGCAGATTAATATAAAAAAGATTTTTTGAAATTATATATAGGAAATAATCTTACTCTTACATCTGTCTATATATTGGCCAAATACTCTTACGTCTAAATTAAATATTTAATTTTGGCATAAAAATCCAACGGACACAAGCCCTCCTCTCAAGTCACAAGAAAGGATTGGATAGATGGATAAAAAGTCGTCACCAGTCAGGCAGAGGCACACCAAACCAACCGAATATGCCGATAATTATCAATTTCAACAAGATAATATTACTACGAAACAACATTATCTTATTACACATGAACATGACTTTCGTTTTGACGACTCTATAATCTTAAATCTCTGTTCTAAAATTCAACTCAGCTTGCTGTCTAAAAAGAATTCCGAAATTTGAACTAATATCATATGCCCCAATCTTTCTTTTCTGAAATTGTGTTTCAATTTTTCTGAAAAGACGCGTCTTTTTAACGAAATTGTAGATAGAGAAAATTAGGGTTTTGAATCTTTCGCACAATTGGGGATCTAGAAATGGGATTACAGAACGATGATGATGTTGCTATAGAAGATGGTGATGGAGGAGGAAAGTCGGTTCCGTGTTCGATTTGTTTGGAGATAGTAAGTGATGATGGACATCGTTCTTGGGCTAAGCTTCAATGTGGTCACCAGTTTCACTTGGGTATGTGCTGAAAGGTTTGAAACTTCAGATTGTAATTTGTTTTAGCTTTTATGTAATTTGAATTGGGTTGTTAAGGTAATTTGTCATGTTGATGGTGTTTGAAATGATTAAATTTTGGGTTACATTATTGAATTGTTTTATTTGGGTTGAATTGATTGTGGGTTTTTTTTTTTTTTTTTTATGTAAATTTTAAACGGGTATGCATGAAAGTTGTGGATAACTATATCGTTTTAGTTGGATTTAGCAAACCATGCGAATTTTAGAATGGGATTTGAGAACTAGGACTAGAGTAACAATATGATTGAATAGTGCATGATTGGGAAAATGGAAGTCAATATAGTGAGAGAGAATAGCGACTTCTAATTCGAGTGGTTTGTGTGTGGTAACTTGATGCATATTGATAGTAGAGATGTCATTGGATCCTGAGTTTGATCAAACCTGATTCAAGTTATTGAATGTGAAAGCCACGCCATTTTCTCACTTGTGGTCTTCTTGTGTCATGTACCCTTGTTTTTACAAGGGAATGTCGTGGGGTTTGATAGTATTCCGTTGATATTTGGTTTACATTTTTCAGTTAATCATTATGGTCATTCTGATCTGGAACTTTCTTTCTAAAGTTAGTTTTTTTTTTTTTTGGTCGATTTTCTGGATTGGTATCACATATCCACAAAATATTTATGAATACACAGTGTGCATCTATTTTAAGCAGTGGTTTTGTCTCAACATGTAATCTGTCCTCAGAATACGGTCATCTTTTGAAGGAAATCGAGAGTTGAAGTCTTTGGGGGAAGAGTGAATGTAATCTTACTGCTTGACTATAACAGCAATTAGTATAGGATTAGGGCTTGACTTCATGTACTCTTCTTCATGTTTTCTAAGCCTTTGCTCTTATATGCATTATATAACCATAGCATAAATTCATTTGTTGCCTGATAACGTGGAAGGATATCCTTGAGCTCACAAATTTGCTTTTGTCAATTCTCTTCAGACTGCATTGGTTCAGCATTCAATACAAAGGGTATAATGCAATGCCCTAATTGTCGCAAAGTTGAGAAAGGTCAATGGCTTTATGCAAATGGTTATCATTCGTATCCAGAGTTTAGTGGGGATGACTGGGCCCCTGATGAGGATCTGTATGATGTCAGTTATTCTGAAATGGTATAGTAAGCTGCCACATGCTTTGTTTTGACATTTAGAGTTAATTGCAGTATCAATGTCTTCATCTCTTATGGTTACGTGCATCTTCTTTCATTTGATATTCTGTTTATTCTTTCCCTGTCTTTGCACTTACAACACGCAAGAGGTTTTTCCACCCCTCTATTTCTTCCCTCTAGGATCATAGAAAATGTTTGGAAAACTTTTGCTTCTCATTTTTCTAAAAGATCTCTTTTTAATGCCACCAGCTTTTCTCATTCTCAATAATCTATACTATAAAATTCTGAAGAAGCTCTATTGAACATCAACAATGTCAGCACCAAGGGCTTGGCATAGGAGTTTAGGCCTGGGACCTATTATAACAAATTGCATGAGGTTCTGAGTTTGACTTCTACAACGGACACCTTTTGAAGCTACTTATATAGCACAGGCTATATTAAGTAGTAAATGCATTGTGTCTTCAGGGTCAGTTGGTGCCCCTGAGGATAACAAGTTCAATTACAGTCATGTCTCATGACACATGTTCAGAGTATTGGAGCTACAGATGATTCTTTCTTCATATGGAAGGAGCTCCCTTATTGCAATTCACTGCCTCTTTTAGCAAATGAGCAAAACAGCTATACTTTCTTGGGTTTTTTTCTTTTTCTTTTTCAGTAACTGTAGCTCTTTTGCTAGGAAATTGAGCCTGTAACCTTGGAGGGTAAAAAGATGATCATCTATCTCAGTACAAGTATATGTTGCTATGGAACCGAAAAAGAGCGTCGAGGAGGTCATAGGCCTGCATAAGTTTTCGATTCCATGCTAAGCAGCTTTTGAATTTTTTACTCTACTACCACAGACTGAGAATGATGGAATTATAACAATTGAAAAGAGATAGAAGATACTATATCTGGACTTTTCCCTCTCTCTCCTGAAGGCAATAAGCATGAAACCTGATTGCTTCCATTGTAAATTGGAATATCAATGGAGGACAACTTGTTTTAGCTTTCTGTAATAGTGTTGTCGTTTTTTTTTTCCCTCCCCTTACTTTTCCACTTGTAGATATAAGTTGCAATGTCCTTTCAAAAGATATGAATGAAGGCTTAACATAGAACCTCGTCAGCTTCTTATGTTGGAGACTGACCTCCACCAAAAAAAGAAGTATTTCTTTGCTTGCTTTAGTTGCTCTCCTTTAGGGAACTTTGGTTGCAGGTGACTTCACTTTGTTCTGCAAATTATTTGTGACTAAATGCGTCTCTGCAAATTGATCTTGATTTGGTTATTATAATGCCACTCAAAAGAAATGTCATATGGCCGAATATCATAGAGTACCTATATATGTCAGTATTGGTTTGCTTGGACCACATTTATCGCTCTTATAAAATGTTAAGATATATATGATAAGAATAGGATAAGGTAAGCAAAGTATTAGGTGTAATAAAATAAGCTAAAATAAAGGCTGATGGGATATGATAGAAAAAATTTATACATGCATGTTTTCCTTTTTTTCTTTTGATGGATTTTCTGCTGTTCAGAGAGTTATGTTGTGGCATGTTCTTAAATAGAGCGATCTGTTTGTCACGTTGAAAGAGCAGGAGGCTGTAGAGTAGCTTGCTCTATTACTTCATGCATGGGATCGATCTCGTTTTTATTCCATACTTCAGAGTTAATGTCACCAGTGATAGTGCAGTGAGAGAGACAGCATGGAGGATCCTCAGAGGTTTTTTCTTGAATCAATAGCTTGATGAGAGTTGTCTTGACCTATTGTATCAATTAACTTTGTCATGTGCTAATCAATGAGAAGAATTTGCTAGTCTTATTTAAGTACTGCATGTGCTAACATATTGATCACCCTATCCAACAATCCTTTTGGAAAAATATGTTGTTCTAGTATCCTCAATCTTTGATATTATCAATCTCCTAAGTACCATGCCAATCCCATCCATCGAATCAGTAAAACCGTGTTACCATGAGCTGGTTGCAATGCTTAATCTATGTTCGAAGGTATAAAATCTGCTAATGCTTATAACTTCTAATTTTTTACCATGTTTAAATAATCTGCAGATTAAAAATCTCTTACTGCAGGTCTGCTCAAAGTTTTTGTTTTTCTTTTGCAGTCTGTTGGTTTTCATTGGTGTCCCTTTGGTCAATTGGCGAGGCTTCCCTCAGCTTTTGAGTAAGCACGATCCCATACATCTTCTATCAGTAGCATGTTTTGTTTGACTTCTTGTAAATAGTTCACTCTCTTTATACTTATCTAAGCAAAAATAAAAGGGGTTCTTTCTCTATACATTTAGCATTGTCTCTTTATGTGGTTGCACACAATGCCCTTGGTTCTTTCTTTCTTTTTCTTGTTCTTTTTCTTTTTTTTGATAAGCAATTAATCTGTATTAGTGTGAGAAAGTATTTACATGAATCGCTTAAGCAAGGAAAGAAACTTAAAGGAAACACTTATAAAACGAGGAGTGTTGCAAAACATGGGTATTTACAAGGAGCCTAGGGAGAGGGCAGAGGCCAGACTAGACCATATCCAAGAGAGGATGTCAACAATGATCGTACGATTGAATTCTCCTAGCCAAAACAGAGGGTTGCAAGTACCATTGTCCATATGAATGGAATTTCTTGTTTGCCAGACACCTTGAGTTGTAGCTGCAAGCGCAGAATGCCGGGAAAGAATTTCTGGAGAATGGGATAAAGAAGTTGCCAGAAGCCCAGAGGTGACTCCTGATCAATCATGATAAGTTGAAGGGCATCCTAAGCTATCGCATATATGCTGCCACATCAATTGAGGAAATAACACTCAGGAGAGGCGATGTGGTTTTTATTAGCAACTCCAGAGTAGATGAGGACTGGAGTGTGATACCCTAGGCGATAAGTCTGTAAGGAACACTGTTTCCCCTGCCGTGATAGCCAAAGTATGAAAGCATGCCTAGGGATGGATATAGGAAACCAAGTGATCATTACGCGAAAGCTCTCCCAAGCGCTATTAATAGAAAAGTCTCCAGAAGGTGGAGTTCAAGTCAGTCTGTCCATCTTACTAGGCACTATGTTATCTGGGATGTTAATTTGTTGCCACACCTCACCGGGAGGAAGAAACCACCCTTTTCTTTCAATAATGGAGCAAAGTCTGGCAGGCCTATGGATAATTGAAGAGGCTATGGTTCTAGGATTAAACCCACTATAGAGAGGGTTTGATGGTTCCCAAATGTCACTCACAAGGAGATGCTGCAACCGTTTATATTTTCCCATTTAAAGTAATGCTACTTAAGAAGTTTGACCGATTCCAGGAGCTTGAAGCTGGGGATTTTACAGTCGAAAAGCTATTGCCCTTAAGAAGATAGGTATTAACTGAATCCACCAAAATTTTACTAGTGCTTTCTTAGTAGAGATGCTAGATGTGTTTAAGTTGACCACCTTCTGATTTAGGAACTTAAAAATTCTCCTATTTCACTTTAGCCTTAGTAGGCACGGCAGGCCTACCACTTTGTAAGAAGTAATTCATCAATTGGTTGATCTTCACGTTGATTTTCACCCAGTAAATAAACATCAAGACCCAATAGGCATGCATAGAAAAAGCTACTGATCTAATAAGTTTTAATCTGCCAGCATGAGAAAGAAACTTCGCTGTTGAAGACCCAATGTGTCTGTTGATTGCTTGGACAAACCTATAACAATCTTCTGCCTGAAGCTTAGAGGGGATTAGGGAAACCCCAAAGCAGGAGGTTATCCTCTGGGAAGCCAAATGATGTGACCATACCTCCTCCACCTCTGTGGCAACTGTCCTCCTTTCACTGAGATAAAAAACAAAAAGGATGAAAAGAATGCCTTTATCCAAAGAAGATAAGGAGATCTTGAATGATTAGAATAGGGAAATTAAATCAAAGAAAGAATATATTTCAACAAGTTCTTTCACTAAAGGGATGTCTTTACAATTGTTTGTTTCGTGCCCAAATGTATATTCCCTCGAGAACTTCAATACAGGCATTTTGAGTTATATATTTTGACGTCTTTTCTTAAGGAAATTGATGATCCTTTTCCTTTCTTCTTGATAGTGGTAAACTGAAACACTTCCATGCCTATTTCTTGGTAAATTGTATTGTCCTTGATAAGGTGTTGCCAAATGGAAAAATAAAGCAATATTTGCAGTCCATTCTCCATATTGTGTTATGTATTCTAGATGAAAATCTGTAGTTATGTTCTTCTGGAAGTAATAGGACATCAGAAGAGACTGTAAAGTAGGTATTTGGTCCTATTTTTTTTTTATAATTAATACTTTATTGATCCAAAGAAATTATACAACTGTCAAAAGACGGGAATAGTACATGGAAAGTACATATAAAAGAGAAAATAACCCGAAAACATAAAGTAAGGAAAGTGTTACAAGAGGACACTATGTGGGTACAAGTGTGGTGTATGCTCTAATTTGGTGAGCTAGAAAATGTGGACTAGGGGGGCTGCTGCCTAGGCGTACTTCATTACGAGTTCTCCATATGCAATACACTGCCGCAACTAATCCCGCTCTTCACACATGTATGAAAGGAGATGAGGAGTCGGCTGTTGTGATTAAAGAGGTTTTAGCATTTCTCCAATTCTTGAATGATATATGGAGAATTTCATATAGTAGGATGTTTAGTGAAAAATGCTCTCTCCTCTCTCCTCTCTCCTCCCCTGCCCACGCCCCACCCCCACCCTAAAGGACCACTTCCTTTAGGTGCCTAAATTTCCCCTATACACTACTCTACCCCACCCAAACTCTGCCCAAGTAAACACCCAAAATGGAAATACCACAAAACCCACAAATCGGACCCCACTGCCCTTCCCCCAAGGTGGATTACAAAGCCTGCCTTTATGAGGAAAAAACAAAAGACACTTTTATTTCCTCTTCCATCCACCTGGCAAATAATGATGGAAATGGCAATCTTGAGCCTTGTGCCACGTCAATCTGCCCCCCTTTGCAGTCTGGTCAGCCTCACGCGTCAGAGCTCTTCTCCAGCCTGCCAACCCCTACCACGACCGCTACTCAAACCACCTCGGGGGACACCACAACCACCCATAGCCACCCAACAGCCGGCAACCACCACTCGCCGGCCACCTCGACTGTGCCCCCTACTAGCTCCCCGAAGTCATACGCTGCTGCTTGTGTCTCCGACCAGCCTAAGCCCACCCCTTCTGGCTCCCCTCCCGACGCCAATACCTTTCCCCTTAGGTTCATCCCCCAGGCGAACAAAGGTGCTACCACTAGAGTCGCCATCCCACTTGTCGTGGAGAACCAGGGTGCTAACTATTGGGAGGCCACCCTTGTTGGTTTTTTCCTAGGCCGTAGGCTGCCCTTTCAATTAGTCAAGACAATTGCATTTAGACTATGGAAGGACTTAGGCCTTGTTGAGGTCCTCGGAAACAAGGAGGGAGTCTTCTACTTCCGATTCCGCCACGAGACAGACCTCATGCCCATAATGGAGAAGCATTGGCATTTTGCTCAAAGATTCCTCTTGCTTCACAAATGGAGGAGGGGGCTGCCACTTGACAAGCCACAACCAACCAAGCTGCCGGTCTGGGCGTAGCTCAATGGCGTCCCATGCGAATTCCTAAGTCCGGAAGGGATCAGCTACATCGCTAGCGCAGTGGGTGTCCCCCTCAAAGCTGATACCCTCACCATGGCACACCAACGGGCAAACCATGCCCGAGTCCTTGTGGAAATTGACGCGAGGGACCCCTTAGTATCCACCGTCGAGGTGGAAAACGTAGAAGGAGGCATTGTGCTGGTTCATGTAGACTATCAATGGCTACCCCCTCGTTGTGGAGAGTGCCTCGTCTTTGGACATAAATGTGGCCAAGCACCTCCACCACAGCAGCAACATAAGCAGCCGCAACAGCAACAGCAACAGCAACAGCAACAGTCAGCTGCCCAACATCCAAACAACAGCGAGGAATGGAAACAGTACCGACGGCCTGGTAAGGATAGGCGGAAAGGGAAGGAGCCCGTGGAGGGAGAGCCAAGCAGCGAGGTGACTGCACAGCAGGGTAGGGAAAATTATGTGGAGAGTAAGAAGAGGGGTGAACAAGAAATTGGAGCACAAGAACCAGGTGTGCCAAGAGCTAACAAGCAGGGGGATGAAGTGAACAAGAAGATGCCAGAAAAGCAAATCATGACCGTGGTCAGCTCCAATGAGGAAACTACCATCCCACAGGAGCCAGAGGGGTCGGGGAAACCTGACTCAGACTCTTCACAATCACAAACCACCAAGGAGGCACCTGCATCATGTGGGGACTTGACTCGACGGGGCAAACTGGATGAAATGGACAGCACGCCAGAACTGGCCATATCAGATAACGCTCCCAACTTGGCTGACCTTGCAGTGGATGACTACGATCACACTCCACTTTGCAAACTCATCACCCGCAGAAGTCAGAAGGATACCACCTCTTCCAATAGATGCAAGAAGAAGGCGCGGAAGAGGAGAAGATCCTTCACTTAGTCGCCTTCATAAACTTCCCAATGCATATTGCCGCTTGGAATGTTAGAGGCTTTAACGATCCCATCAAGGTTTCTGATATCAAACGGATTTGCAACGATCACAAGATAAGCTGCATTGGCTTACTTGAGACCAAGGTTAATCCGAGGAATGAAGCATCTATCAAGAATGCATTGGGCACATCATGGCAAGTTAGAATAAACACATCGGACGGAAAACGATTGTGGTTAGCATGGAGGCATATTGAATGGACCGTCAATGTTGAATCAGAGAGCTCCCAATTCATGCATTGCAAATTAGTAAACAGAAGATCTAATTTCATCTTCTTAGCTACCTTCATCTACGCCTCCAATAACAGTAGCGAGCGAAGAGGCCTATGGAGCAACATTGTAAATATAGCTCCCACCACCCACCCCCTTCCATGGATAGTTCTAGGGGATTTCAACACCACACTATCCCCATCCGAGAAACTAGGCGGGAGAGCACATCTCTCGGATGCAATGGTTGAATTGCAAAATTGCATCTCGCAAGCGGAGTTGGAAGACTTGAGCTACGTGGGTGATTTCTTCACTTGGTCTAACCGTCAAGTGAGCAACCCCATCTTACGTAAATTGGATAGAATCATGGTAAACCAACAATGGCTCCACCTACTGCCGAGAACTCATGCACAATTCTCTCCCCCAACCCTTTCGGACCACTCCCTTGCCATTGCCCACATTGACACTTCACCTGCCGCCAAGAAGACTCCCTTCAAGTTCTTCAACTTCTGGATTGACCACAAACACTTCTTTCACATAGTGAGCAGCACATGGGGGTTAGACATCGCTGGGTGCAAAATGTTCCAGGTCACCCGTAAACTCAAAATACTAAAGCACGAGCTCCGCAAACTCAACAGGAATGCCTTCGGACACCTCCCACTTCAGGTTGAGTTGGCGCAATCCAAGCTACAAGCCCTCCAAGGTGCTGCCCACGGTCATGGAGACACTTCCTTGATGGAACAGGAAAAGGAAGCCTATAAAACCTACTACCTCCTACGAGCAGCTGAGGAAAGTCTCTATAAACAGAAGTCCAGGGCACTCTGGTTAAAACTTGGAGATAGGAACACCTCCTTCTTCCATAAATCTATGAAGAACTTACACAACCGCAGCCACATACGTCACCTATTTGGAAGTGACGGGAGGGAAGTCATTGGTGACACGGAGATTAAAGAACTTGCGGTGCAACACTTTCGGAAGCTCTATGAATGTCCCCCTTCCTCTTCTAACTTAGCCAATGTCAGAGAAATGGTCTCACGGAAGCTAAGCCACCAACAATGTATGGAGTTATCTCTCCCTTTCACAGATGACGAGATCAAATGGGGGTTCTTCTCCCAAGCAAATGACAAAGCACGGGGGCCTGATGGCTACACCGCCAAGTTCTTCAAAGCCACTTGGGGGATTATTGGTAAAGACCTCTTGGAAGCCTCAAAGGAATTCTTGGTATCTGGACACCTACTCAAAGAGATAAACTCTTCCATCATCTCTTTGGTTCCTAAGGTTGCCAATCCATCCACACTTGGAGAGTTCCGTCCTATAGCCTGCTGTAATGTCATCTACAAAGCCATATCTAAAGTCATAGCAGAGCGCATCAAAAGAGTCCTTCCATCCTTAGTAGGCAGCGAGCAAGCGGCATTCATCCCTGATAGACGTATCTTGGATAACATCTTCCTCGCACAAGAACTACTGGCAGGTTATCGTACTCAAACCACCTCACCTAGATGTACCCTCAAGGTAGACCTCCAGAAAGCCTTCGACACGATCAAATGGGACTTTTTGATGTCTACCCTCCACGCTATGGGCTTCCCTCCCCACCTAAGTTCCCTGATTTATCAATGCATCTCCACCCCGATGTTCTCCATCAACATTAATGGTGAGCTTACGGGTTACTTCCCTAGTATGAGGGGACTCAGACAAGGTGATCCACTATCACCCTATCTATTTGTGTTGGGAATGGAAATCCTATCTTCCCAACTGAGGAGGCTAGCTGCGCACCCCCAATTCTCCCTGCACTGGAGATGCAGGAAAGAGAAACTCACCCATTTATGCTTTGCTGATGACCTTCTCATCTTCTCCAAAGGTAACCTCCAGTCAGTCTCCTTGATTAAATTAACCCTCCAGCAATTTCATTCCATGTCAGGCTTGGACGTTAACAACAACAAGAGCAATATCTTCTTCTCTCATGTTCCCACTGCAGTTAAGGAGGCCATCCTTACCCTCACCCAATACCAGGAAGGCTCACTGCCAGTACGCTACCTGGGAATACCCCTCTCCTCTTCCAAACTACGCAAAGGCGATTATGATGCCTTGTTAGAGCGAATGCTATCTCGGGTCTCTTCCTGGACATCCAGACACCTCTCTTACGCAGGGAGACTGCAACTCATCAAATCAGTACTCGTCTCTCTTCAAATCCACTGGAGTAGTATATTCATGCTTCCCAAGTATGTCATAAAGAAGATGGACAGCTTGCTCAGGAACTTTCTCTGGAGTGGAAACCCCCACATGAACACTAAAGCCAAGGTCAGATGGAATGAAGTTTGCAAACCACTTAAGTGTGGGGGCCTCGGCATCCCTGACCTCCATCTTTGGAACAAAGCCATCCAGATAAAGCACATTTGGCGCCTCTGCAGGGAAGGACCTAAAACCCTTTGGCCTGAATGGGTACATTCCACTCTCCTGAAGGGGCGAAGCTTTTGGACTCAAAAACCGCCAGCAACATGCTCCTGGACATGGAAGAAACTGCTGAAACTCAGACAATTAGTCCGGCCTTGCTTACAATGGATCCCCAACAATGGTCTCACCATCTCCCTCTGGACTGACTTCTGGCTCCCAATAGGACCCTTGGATCAGGTCTTCAGTGCTCGGGCAATGGGTAATACCGGCCTCCCACCTACCACCAAGCTTTGTTCCCTCATGGAAGGTAATAACTGGCGTATCCCAGAGGCAGTGCTCAATATGAACATCCAGATACCTGCCTCCCTTCTTCCCAATGCAACTGCTAATGACCACCTTCGATGGATCCATTCCAGCACGGACGACTATACAACCAAGAGTGGGTATGCATTCCTCTCCCCTTCACCTAGGCTAGCCCCTTGGACGAAGATTATATGGAATAAATACTCAATCCCTAGACACTCGTTTATTTTGTGGCTAGCCTAGCTCCACAAGCTAACCACCTTTGACAAATTGGAATCATGGGGCATGACTACTTCCACCACGTGCTTCCTGTGTTAGCAGGGCCCAGAAGATCACCCTCACCTCTTCTTCAATTGCAGTTACTCTCGCTCCATATGGACAGCGGTTTGTGACCACCTTCATTGCCCACCACACTTCCACAATTGGCAAGGGGCTACATCGTTACTATTGACCTCAAATGGCTCCACCTCTACAGACTTCAATAGAAGATGTGCTGCACTAGCTGCTTCGGTATATTGCATATGGAGAGTGCGTAACAATGCACGTCTAGGGAATCACATCCCCAACTGGGGTTCAGTTGTAAACCAAATTAGAGCTTACACCTCTGTATTGTAATGCTTCCATGTAGCTCTTTAGCTTCGTTTACTTCATGATGTCCTATGACTATATTGTAAATTTCCCAGCTCACGATTGTATACGTTTGGATATCAATAAAATTCACCTTATCCAAAAAAAATTCTTGAATGATGGTGGACACTGTAGCATAGAACAAACTGATTCCTATATCTGCGATGTATAATCACAGTTGAAGAAAAGGTGGGTGTGATCTTTAGGTCCCTGTTGACATAGGAAACAAGTGGCAGAGGAAGTAATTCCCTAAGTGACCAGTTTGTCAAGAGTTGATAGTTTAGCCATTCAAACTAATCATAGTATAAACGAGTGCCTGGGTATAGAAGTCCTATTCTATATGACTTTATGCCAAGGCACAATGGTTCCAGGAGAGTTGAGGAAGTTGTAGCTGCTTTTGATAGTGTAATCTCTGGTTGTAGAGTGCATCCAACAAAGTCGGTTAGGTTTGGAGGCATTCAGTTGGATGTGGGTCGGGATGTCGAGGTCCAAACAGGATGGAGTGGCAGGTAAACGCCAGGTGTTATTTATAGGACTTCTCCCTCCCACAAACTATTCAAACTTTATTTATGTCCATCCTCCATTAGCATATTCCAGTTTGGAATTGGAGTACATAATGTTTTCATTTACTTAAAGTGCAATCAAATTAAGGATAAATAAATAAATATATATCATTACCCAAAAAAGGATGATAAATAGATTCATAAAAAATGTATCAAGCTTAAGAAGTTTCTATCGCTGCTTAAATATGCAGAGCTCTTTCTTTCATTAGAACTGATTCATTTTATACCTGAGTGAATTGAACCATTCTTTTATGTGGGAATGTCAATCTCTAAATCTTTCATAAATTAACAGAAGGCTGGCCTCTGCAACTTTACAGTATAGCAATCCCCTTTAAGAACTAGTTTTCCATAAGATGTATGGACAATAGCCTATGGACTGTCCTGATCAGGAGGGCACACAGTTTAGTGCCACATAATATTATAACATGACTTTATGTAGACTTGATACATGTGAATAGATTGCCAAACAAGCTTAGGGGATAATTTCTATGGATTGTAAATTAGTACCAACCTCATTTAGAATTGGTAAACTAAACATAATCTAACCTAACTTTCTGGCTTAATTTTCAGTCTTTTAAGTTTTTCAAATTCTTTTTCCTTCCTTTGGCAGTAAGTTTTTCTCTGAAATCTTACCTTTATGTGTTTTTGCAGGGAGGGAGAATTTCTGCCAACTGCATGTAAGATTTCTAGATATGTTAGGTGATAGTTTCTGAATACAAAATTTTCTTGAGGATGGCTCATGACCGCATTATGTGTGAAATGCAGATAATGATGTCCTTGCGCAACATGCACTGTTTGCTGAGCATAATGCGGTATCATCAAGTAGTCATCCCTGCCCGTATGTTACCTTTCTGCCAATTCATCCTTCAACATCAAGTTCCAGTGGCAGTATTACAGAGGGTGCTAATTTTAACAACCGTTGGAATGGCCCATCAGTACCTGGTGAAGTGCCAGCTTCTTATTCCTTTCCTGTGGATATTCACTTTCATGGTCCCATTCCCTTCCCATCTGGTAGCAATCATGTTGGTCCTGCTGATCAACCTTCAATTATTCCTGCTAATCAGAGATCCAACAGAGCAAATTCTGATGCACCAAGGCCTGGATCTTTTATGCATCCATTTGTTGTTGGCCATGGGTAATCTTTTTCAAGTGTATAGCATACCCTTTTACCTTGTTTTAGTTAGAAAGTGAGCAAAGGTCACTTCATTTAGTCCTCTCGAGAGCAAAAATTTTTGGGGAAGAAAGTGGGAGTTTGCACTCCTTGTCCTTGAAAAGTTAAGATCCCTTTGGTCAAAGTATCTAAAGATATGGTATCATTTCCCTTATGTAGGGTTTTTAGGCTTGTGTGCAGGTTGCATTGTTTGCTTTCAGTTTATGTGAACTCACGGTTGGAAAATGTAATTTGGATTAGATATTGATCTATGAGCTCAATGTTCCAAATTCATCGATTTTCTTTCCTGGAAATAACTCCTCTTTACTGTTTACTATCCTGTTCTAGATATATTGATTTCCAAACGAATTTCACTTTTGCAGTTCTGGGGGTAGATCAGGGAGCGCCACTTCATCCTCACCGATTCCTCCTTATCCAGGCAGCAATACTCGGGCAAGGGATAGAGTTCAAGCTCTTCAGGCATACTATCAGCAGCAACCTAGCACATTACCACCAATGCGTTTGCCTATTATTCCGGGCAGTCGACGGTCCAGTAGTCACCGAGGCATGACACATGTAGGGTCTGTGGCCTTTCCATCTGAACAAACCAGCAGTTTCTATACAATTTCAGCTGGTTCGTCTGGCCGTGGCTTCCCCGAGCAAGAGAATCCTGCATCTATTCGATTTCATGCATGGGATAGAGAACACATGCCACCATTCACTTTAAGCCAGGTCGAAAGAGATGCATCTTGGGCACCATTTCTCTCTGTGCCGGGTGGACAAGTATCTGGCATCAGGTCCAGCAGTTTCCGCCAGAGGCATGGATCTGATAGGAGCCCATGAAATAATCGCTAATGAACTATGTTTTTTATCTGGTGAAGCGATAAAAACGGCTGCTACTCTGAATGGAACTATAATGTGTATGCTTGAAGAAACGTAATGCTTGCTGTTTGCCCTGCCCCAATCAGGCCTAGAAACTCCGGTGTGGCTGGGGGTAAAAAAATCTTCGCTGGCCGCGCTGTGGACTTAAAACTTCCATTAATTATTTTGCCTATTGGGGATTAAATCCCCTCAAGCACTAGATTGCACGGGCATGATAATCATGCACAGCACTTTCTGTAACGACATGTGACGATCCTAAGGTCCCAGTGCATGAATGTCGTGTGGCTCGGTTTTTGGATGTGCATGGGCAGGGCTTTTGAGCTGGCCTTGCCTTTGTATGAGAGCTGAGTGCGTGTGCCTCCGGGGATTGGTGTGAGTGAGTTTGCTGAGTTGTTGATTGTGAGGTCGGAAGTGGAGAGAGTTAGTTTTGGCAAATTCTAGCTGATTGTCTATTTTGCATAACTCTACGTAGATGGCCCCCACTCCCTCCCAAAAACTTTCTTTTTATTGGGTCGTTAAATCCTGTTGCACAGCGTAGATACTTTTCGAACGATGGACTCTTTGTGTTCACCACCTGACCTACTACTTTTTAACTTCGATCTGTCGATAGCCATCTCAGGCATCCCTGGCTTTCAGTGCACTTCTAAAATCTAATTGTAGCTGGATTGAATAGGATTATGATATAATATTATTAGTAAGGAATAGATCAGAGTTATTTGTTGATTTTAATTTTTACGAGGGTATTTTGGAGGGAAATTTAACTGCTATCCATATATCTGATTAATGGATGACTATTCAAGATTTTTTTTGTAATTTAGGGGTTCTTCATAGAATAGTTATTATGGGGCTATAATAGCTATTCCATAATGAATAATGCTCAAATGGAATTCAAAATACTTTGAATTGGCTTGGCTTCCGCATATGTCAAAATAGGTCAACAAATAGAGTATGTTTGGGGCTTCATTGATTGGTGCACCTCCTGTGCAAGAAAGGTTTTGAGACTGCAGTCCTATGCCTTCGGTTATGCATAATTTTTCTTTTAATGGTATATATATTAATGCAAAATTTATTAGTTACTACGTTACCTTGTTACCTCTGATTTTAGAATACCGATCTCAACTCAACGAGCACTCTTCTTACTCTCTTGTTTCTTCTAGTAACTGCACAAGACACCCTCACTAACACCATCCTCTAATTTCCTCCGGCATCTGAACTACCTTAGTCACACCACTACAACGCCACATACTGTGGATGTCACCCCGTTGAAACAGCAATGCGATCTCCATCTTTGTTAAGCATTTTTTGGTGATGTAACACTGCAGTAACAGCATTGTTTGCTTGTCTCCATCAAGACATGTTCTTCCCTTGTCTCTATTTAAATATCTACGAGCGAGTATTTACCAATTACACATTATCGTGTATGAGAGAAAAAATGAGAAGAATGTTACAATACAGGTAAGGTACGGGAAGGAGATAGAAAACTTCTCCCATGATTACAAATGGAACCAGCCTATTGGTAAATTACAAGTCAATTAACATTTGCTCAAAATTTAGTTGATTATAGTGCTCATCAAACTCAACTCGAGTTTCTTTACTGTTAATCAGTAAGTTTTACAATCCTGAATTTCTACTCTATCTTATCTGTAATATATAGCTTAATCAAGTTTGTGATATAACATATGAAATATGTATATGAGACTAAATGATTAACCAAGCAAGAGCTCGCCAAATACCACGCTCAAGTGGACTTGAGCTTAAAAAGCTGTAAGCTTGATACTAGATTCTAATTTTTCATGTTGACATTTGATATTGCCGTACTGAAATCAATTCACTACAATCCTATGACCCACCTTAATACCAATGTCATCTCCATCAAAACCCTATAGCCTCTTTACCAAGCCATCTTTTTTACAGCCACTACCACGCACCAATTCTCTCTTCCTAGTAGTATCACTCCACAGGAGCTTGGAAGAGGAACTCCATTTTGAACTTAAGAATGATTCAAGCAGCGCTGCTAACAGAGTATAGGGCCACTGCTTGCTGCCGGCCCTGTTTATTTCTCCATTGCATATAGTTGTCAAATTTTACACACAACTGAGTGAACAATGAGCTTAGTATAAATGGGAGCATACAACGTGGTAGGAAATCTCCTCAATGAAATCATGCAACGTGATATTGATAACCCCAAAAACAATTAAATGTGATAAAAACCAAGAACGCTTCCAAACAAAGGAAAACGGACATATAGCCAGGGGAGGTAGGGGGATAAGGAAAAAAAATATTCCTTTTTTTTCTTTAAATAATGCTGCAAACTTATTAATTAAATATATATTCTAAAAAATGTATTAATTGAATTCTATACTTAAAATGCCAATTTCGAGTTGACCTGAATCAAACACTAGCTACTGATTTTATTGTTTTCCATTAAAATCAATACTTAATGCTAATTTCACAAGTAACAAAAATAAGGAAGACCAAAAGTGAAATCAACACATTTTAATAAAAAACAATAAAATAGTATCGATTTCAGATCAACTTGAAATTGACATTCAAATTCTGATATCTAGTATAGTTTTGAAAATATTTTCCCAATTAGCACATTTGCAGTAATATTTCTTTAAAAAAAAGAAATATTTTTTTCTGGGGTTGTGATGGGTTGGGTTGGTGTCGACAAACAGAAAAACTGAAAATGTACATACCTTTATTCTTAAATCTGTGACTAACTAATATTTCCTACAAGCAGCCTACCTAGGCTAAGCAGTGCAGCACAGGGTAAAGGCACCCCTAAGCGCTAGAGATCAACTAACAAGAAATTAACCCAAAAGGCAAAAAACTAACAAGAGGACAACTACAAACACCCAAAGCCCTGTTTTGTATGGTTTCGTAATCATCTCCTCTCTTGCAATTCGTCTTTCATATTTCCCTTCCATAATTTGAGGGCAGCCAACCCCTATCACCATTTCCATGGACATGTATAACATATGTAAGAAATAGAACTTTTCATGGCGAGTCTTAAAATCTGTTCTAATTATTGGACATTGTGCTAACATCAGCAATTCCTCATATGATTAAAACTGTTACAGTACAGCCAACATGCAATCAAGGAACCGAATCCAAATCTCAAATCTCCATCCTAATACTAAAAACATGCTTATTACTATGTAAATTGTCCTCTCATGTCCCCAAGTATGGACACACAATCGAGAGAAGGTGAAACACAGCTAACCAAGCTCACAGAGAATCCACTTAATAGCTTCGATCAGAGCGCACCTGCCAACAACATTAATATGAGATGACATGCAGAATTACAAAAAATTAAGTAACTATATGAGATTTTGTTTACTACAAAGGAAACATACAGAAGGTGAGCGTGACAAGGACCTACTCCTTGGGCTGGGGCTCCTGCTAAAACTGCGACCTCTTGGGCTTTGACCAGCCCTTTTGCTGCGAGAAGGCTGCAAACCACAGAAATTGGCAACAAAATCATCTGAAATTAACTTTTTTTTTTGGGGGTGAAAAGTCAAAATTTCATCTGAAATTAACTTTGCTGGAACTGCCAAGTTTCAAGCAAAAAATTAAATGTCCAGGGAAAATCTTCACTTACAGATGAGATGGGGGTTTTTGATCTTGAGTGAGATCTGCAAAAATTTCCAAACATTAAAATGGAAACCAAGAACTATTTTGAAACCTCTAATCGAAGTGTCACAACTGCTTCACTTCATCATAACTGAAGTCCAGAAAGTGATTATAGACTACCATGGTCCAAATCTTGTGTGTACAAACTTTTTGCCAAACCACAAGGAAACTTTAAAGATCCACAAAGTGCACTCATGAACTTCACATTACATTACAAGATAACCAGGTGATTCCATCCAATCAATGTTTCACTTATACCAAACAGATTGTTAATAAGTAGTCCAACTTGATTTATGACATAAACAGATCCTGTAGATCGGTGGTACCAGAAGCAGCTCATGGCCACACCATCTGTAAACAACCTGCCCGTCTAGATTTATTTGGCAACATTTGCCCCACAGATGGTTGCTGATCTACGTGTTACAAGCCACTAGGATCCACAGGTCCTCATCACAAAACAGCATTACTTCAACCACATAAATAGATGCACCACATCCCTTTAAAGTCCTAATGAGTGATCCTCATGTTGTCCAGAAATGCCACATCTAGCAAACAAACAAATCAATCCTTAAAAATGCAGCACAATTACTGGCTAAAAAACCTTTCTCAATCATTGATCCCCTCTGCTCAGCATCCCAAAGAAAAGATTTAGATAAGATAGGAGAGAAAAAGGGAGAGCAGAGTCCAAACAAAGTAAAGGGGATCTGAAGTAGATTGCGGAAACTTTATAAAATATTTCCCTGTCCTCCCTCCCTCCCCCCCAACCCTCCCCCCTCCCGAACTAGACATACAATCTTTCATAATCTTGTGATGCAGAGGGAGGCTCAAGTAAGTCCAAGTTTAACAAAATTAAAATCAAGCCAGCTCTCTTTCTCAAATATTCAAATTGAGAGTTGTTATCAAAATTTCAAGCAACAAAGTGACAGGAAACAAAACCATTTATTTTGAAGCTAATATCACATTTACAACTTAGCAGTTAAGAGTCAATCTTGTAACCAATGCATACACCAAAACAAAATAAATAAAGGACCATCATTTTCTATTTGGCATTCAAGGAAGAAGGAAGAAATAAACCCAAGAAACGGCAGATCAAATGACAAAAATTGAAACAGTTCCTTTTCTAAATTATTTATCTATTTTGAAAAATCCACTGTGAACAAAATGAACCTGAATTAAAGCAAGATCATACCTAGAGTAAGAACGAGGATAAGGAGAGTGAGATCGTGAAGAAGCAGACCTTGCAGGAGATACTGATGGAGACCCTCGAGAATATTTGCTCCTTGGAGACTTACTGCAAGAGAATGTTAGTGCTTAAACAACTTCTGAAATCTTGGTCATTTCATTCCGTAATTAATCTGTAACAAAATATGAAACAAACCTTCTGCTCCTACTGTAACTACGGCTGTAGCTTGGGCTGCGGCTTCTTGAATAGCTGTGAGAGGGACTCCTTGAGTAGCTCCTTGAATCATACTCTCTTACCTGAGAACATGCCACATATGCAAATAACTCCAAGTTCATGTCCAATTTAATCATAAGAGCTGAGAAGGAATCATCAACTATCATACCCTTATATAAGCCCGACTAAAAGCATTCCTGAAAAGAGAATCATCAAGTTTCCTGATCTGAAAGAATGCAAAGAAAAAGAAAAATAAGGAACAAGCAGAAAGGGGGGGAAAAAAAAAGGAAGAGGGAGAAGATAGTGAATTATGAAAGCTCAAAGATATCACACCATAATTGTCAAAGATAAATAACCTAAACAAGTAAGATGAGCAATCAGTGACATCAAAGGATAATTACTTACAGCATATTTCATGTCCTCATAGTTTGTGTAATCAACAATTCCTCTCACACCTGCACACACACACACACACACACACATATATATATATATATATATATATATATATATAGAGCAAACTTTTTCTCTCTTTAAGAATATAGACAAAAGCTCATATTTAAATATGTTAAAAAACAATTCTTAAAAAAAAAAAGGGCCTATACTTACCATCACGATCACGGAAAACCTCAGAGAAACAGACATCGCCAGCACGGCGCATGTGATCCTATTCAATAGATATTATCAATAGATGTAAACTACGATAACTGTTAACTGAGTATGAAAGACACTTCACAAGCATAAGGCAAATAAACGTAAAGAAGAGGTTCCATGCTTGCTTATTTATATAGATCTTACTGGTCAAGCATAGAGAGAAAGTGATCTGTCATCTTACCTTCAGGTCTTGCCATGATGCTGAAGAAGGTAATCCAGTGACCAAAACTGAGAAGTAAACAAAATATTAGTTTTAAGAAACAGGTCACAGCATGTTACCAGGGATAAGTGATCGTGATTACTGAATGCCTACCCCGATACTCGGTGCGTCGTGAAACTCCACCACGGCTGCTGCTACCCCCATAACTACCATATCGATCTACAGAAGAAGAATATCCCCGCCCACCATGTGCAAGTTCCACCTATTTTAATGAATTAGTTGAAGTAAAGAGCACCAACAGTAAAGGTCACAGGGAACAAATAAAACAATGGCACAGCTTAAGAGACTCACTCGCAAGCGGTAACCATCGAACTTATAGCCATCACGTCCATGGATAGCATCTTCAGCATCACGAGGATCTTCAAACTGTAATGAGGCCATATTTTAACACTTCTACATGGACGAGCAATAAGTTGTAAAGCACGAGCAAGTATGATGCAATCACCCTATTCATGTACTGATATGGTAACTAATGATATTGACTGAAAATAACAATATAAGGAGGAATATAGTCCAGTAAAATTTCACTTTCAAAATCATATATCTACCTCCCTTTAGGTCTATCATGGATATTCAATTTTTGCACTTCCATGTTGTCAGCTGTCAGCTATCAAACTGAAGAACATAACTAAAAATTCAATGGATTTTGAGACAAATCGGGATTCCTCAGACAATTATATTCTTATATTATCATTTGTAAAATATCACTTGACTAAGCAAATTTCATGAAGCAACAGCACACTGACTGATCCATGTTTTATTATTCAAAAGAAGCCCAGGCCACCTATTACATCTACTATGCATCAAATAATATCAGTACCTCGACGAAAGCATAACCAGGGGGTCTTGGAGGGACCTTCAAGTCAATGTCAACAATGGGGCCATACTGCAGAACAAAAGAAAAGATTTATTAACATGATAAAGAAAAGCAATTTGAAATTGAGAACCAGTACAAAGTATTGATGAAACCAACGTGAAATTTGTGATTAGACACTTCTGTTCTCTACCGATCTTTCTCACATCAACCATGACAATAATCCTCTATAAATAGGGGAAAAAGAGTTAAGACAAGATGAAACAACCTTGTAAAATAAGTCCTCAACTTCTCTCATTCTGATGTCCCCGGGAAGATTACCAACGTAAATAGTGCGGCTTGAACGGCTGCTGCTCATCTTTTTTTTCTCCTGTAACAGGTCACCGAACAAGTTGAAATGTCATTTCCTACAATTTTGAATTTAACCAGTAGGATGCTCTGAGACGCATCTTTCAACTATTAAAAATATTGTGAATAGAGCTACTGGAGCATGCACTCAACTGACTAAACAATTTTGAGCATCTTAAAAAATAAAAGCTACATACAACTGCAAACTAAAACCTTGTGCTCAAGCAAAGCGTTCAATCTACATGTAGCATGGCTAGGAATCCCACCTTTGCATTGGTGAGTAAACTCGTTGGTGTTACACCTAGGGTTCTATTAAGGCAGAAAAATGGGAACTTTTATTGAAATTTGAAGGAAAAATACAACAGTTGTCAACAATGACAACTCCAAAAGCAAATGGGCTCTCAACTCTCTCTTAGAGATTACAACTCAAGAACTTTATAGACTGACACTTTCTCTATCCCATTTAGGCCTATTTATAGGCCAGCTAAGACTAACTAAACTGATGACACAAAAAAAACTCAACTAAAGCTATCTACTAAAGCTTGTTGCTACTTGTTGTTGCTTCTCTTGTACACGTGGGTCAACTAACAAGTTCATAGAGTCATAACAGTGCCAACTCATGGGATTGAACCCCAATAACTAATTTATACAACTACATATCCTAGCTAGTGCTAGACCTTAATCACCAGACAAGTAAGTGGGATAAACAGATATCCCAATATTACATGACATTTCAGTTATCTTAATCTGTATTTGTCATGTTAACAACTTACAAATCATTATTCCCTTTGTATGAACAGGCATATAAGCACAAGAACATTGTGTAAAGAGTTTTATTTCTACCATATAAACAACTAAATGGTTTCAATATTGTCCAATACTAAGGGGACAAATTACAGGGTTCGGGGTGACCAAGGTAGCCAGTCCAACCTTAGGCATGCCTCTTACGAGGAAATACTCATGGTTTTGAAAACTATCAAAGTACATGTTAATCAAATGTAATGCTCCCACTGGGGAAATTTTCTCTTAAGATGCATTTGTTTCACAGAACAAAAATTTTCAAAATTCTCAGATATAAGAAAAGAAGGGCGGCCTACAGAAACTAAAAGCTTTAAGCAGTTGATAGCTGGGGAAAGTGACTGTAGCCACTGATGGTAGATGGTAGACCTGGCCAAAAGACAGATCTGGACTGCAAAAGTGGAAGGAACCTTCGGTTCCACATAAAAAAAAAGGGTCAAACATGTATCCAGTTCGGAATGGGGAACCAGCCCAGCCCAATAGTCGCAAAACCGTCTCAGAACTACGGGAATCAATTCATCGATTCTTATATTTAGGAATATTTCCATTTTTCTAAAAAAGAATCTTCCTCATTTCACTAAAACAATTCTCCGCTCACCAAGCGCCCGCGCATCCCCCCACCCCAAAAAAAAAAGAAATTCCCCATATAACTAATGACCATTGCCTCTGCCTTCCACATCACCTGCCACTAAGAAGTAGCCAACTACCACAAACATTTTAATGTTATAAATACAACAACACAATAGAGACTTAAGGAATTTTCCCCAGAACAAATGCATCATTTCACTTAAAAATCAATATACCGTAGGACAAAAACCCTAATGCTTCCTTACCCCACCCCACCCCCAAAAAAAAGAGGGGGAAAAACCCTAATGCTTAAACCTAAAACGCCATATAAGTTAAAAGATATTGCAGAAAAATTAGCACGGGTAGACCACAGGAGAAAAAAAAACTAATGCTGAAACCTAAAATGGCACTTAAATTACACCGCAAGATGTAATCTCATGAGTTTCTCAACAAGGCAGAGCAGTAAATTTCGATTTTTGTTTAATTTCTAATATATCACATAATGAAATACGAAGAAACCTAAAAAATCGAATCTTTACATCATTATGGAATTAAATCATTAAAAAAGAACGGGTTCCCATTAAGCATCTCATCATCTTATGTGGAAAAAAAAATGTTGAAAGAGTCCTACATTATAAATCAACACGAATTAGTGACACCAATGTCAGAGATTGATCAATAGATGGTGAATGCAAAACGAAATATAATAATTAAAAAATTACTTACGAGGAGGAGGAAGGGGAAGAGCGTGATAAGAGTAAGAGGAAGAGAGTCGGGAGCAATGGGTCCTTCCGGAAGCTTTCAGAGACACAAACAAAGGGCGTTTCTTCCTTTTATTTTAGTTTTCGCGTTTTATATTAGTTAAGATGGTCGGGTGACTCGGGCTTTTTTTTTTTTTTTTTAATTTTTATCTGACGGTGGCAACTCTTATGGAAGGACAAAATCGGCTCGGTTGGATTCAGCTTGGTTGAGAACCGAATGAAAATCCGACCTGTAATATGCAGGGACAGATTTATGAAAGTTTATTTTATAATTTTTTTTTAAATGTAAAAAAATATAATATATGTTTTTTTAATATATATTAACGTAGACTTTAAATAGTATATAATAATATAAAATTAGATATAATTAAGTGGTTATATAATTGTTTTATAAGTATGAGGTTTTGGATTCAAATTTTATAAATGTTATTTTATTTTTTTAAGATGTATTTATTACTTGAATGGCATTTTCTATTTATTTTTTAATATTTTCTAACAATAATTAATGAAATTAAATTCATTTAATACAAAGATATATTTAACTAAATAAATTCTCTCGAATTATTATTTTTTATTAGTAGTGTACTATAAATAGTAATTACATGACTTGTTTTATAATTACTTGGCTTATTGCATAAATTATTAGTAAGTTTATTATATGACTTGCTTTAGTAACATTTTCTTTTTACAATTAATGTTATAAATTTGAATGTGGATATTAAACGACTGATTGCATAATTACTCATATTCAAATTGATATTTTTTTAGCACCACTAATACAAAAATTTTACAAAGTTATCTTATAAAGAAATTTTAGAATATTTATATTCTTATCAATTTGCTATTTTGTCTCTACTTGCAATTTCTTCAATATTTTTTTATCTATTTTTGTTGAAAGCAAAACTTACACTAGTTTTAAGTATTTTTTATTTTTATAAATTAATAGTCATATTTCAAATAATACATATGTTATGATGAAAAAACAAAAAAAGTTTATTTTTTTAACCTCTAACAAAGTACTACAAACAACTTTAATCATTTTCTGAAATGAGCTTTCCATTTCATTAATTTTTAAAAATTGTTGTAGGTGCAATAACAAAATCCTTTTATACATACATGTAATATAACAACAACAACTAGACATTTTCAAAGAAATGATTATGAATTTACTTACTATCTCTGTCTCCCCCTAAAACAAAGACAACTCGGATCTGATACTAATTCTCCTAGGTTTATTATATTGAAAATTTTAGATATTTAACATAATAAAACACATAACGAAACAGATAATAATAATAAAAAGATTTTGAAAAAAATGACAAATAACTTTGGTAAAATTTAAAGGATAACTTATAGAGTTCTTGATACAAATTCTTCTTTGATAAAATACAAGAAAGCTGAAAGCCTTAAATGGTAACAAAAGATTACACGGAGATTTAAAGGAAGGAAGGTTTTAGGTGATTCTATGTGAGCGTAGGAGTTTTTGTTTTTGTAATGCCTCTACCTTCCTTTGAACATTAGGAGTCCTTATATACTTGATAAGTGTTGTCTTCTTCTTCTTTTTTTTGATCAATGTCTCGTGATTCCATTACATCATTCTTGAAAAGAAAGTGACTTTCAGACAAGGAATGTCAGAATGAACAATTGATCTTGTGAGTTGCCTTTTATAATAGTGATTGGCGGCTTGAATAGTAGAGCATGTGAGTTGAACAGTGTTTGGCAGCTTGAACAGTAGTCATGAATAGTGGTTGGTGACGTGAACAGTAGTCGTTAGTTGAAAAAATATACACATAGTTGTAAGGGAAAGATTTTTTTTTTAAGGGTTGCTTGGGGTGTTTATCCCATAGCAGTCATCTTCATTTTGATATAAAGTGTTATTGCTGCCTTTTACTTCTTTGTTTCCTTCTTCTTCGGTGGATAATCTAGCAGCTAACTTTAAAATCTTTTACTTGTATTGGCTAGGTTCTGAAGCATTGGCTAGATCAGCTTGAAATTTTGACTTGTTGTTAAGAAAGACGGATTGTTGAATATGGCTCCTTTTAGCTTGATCAAAATATGCTTGAACAGTCTTGAGAGAAGTCAACTAATAATTAAATTTGTCCCACCATTTAATTCGAAAAACACGTTTGATGTTGAATAGTTTATGTTCATCCTCTTCTTGAACATATGACCAGGTCAGAATCTATCCAATACCGAAAGTGGAGCAAAATAACAGATCTTTTAATGGATAAGGAGCTTCTTTGTTGACTTTAAAATAAACAGATCCTTGATAAATTTTCTTGGGGAAAATTCTTTCATCGGGACCAAAATACTTAAACCAATAGGCGAACCATATTAGAAACTTATCTTGAATAGTCTTGAATTGAATGAACTCGGAGTAGGGATGATTCTTGTAATAGAATACATATTCCCATGCATTAACATAATCATAGTAATTATAAATGGGTGGAACAAAATCTTGAGTAAATCTCTTAGGAGTGAAAGGATGTTGGCTCCAGTCTTTTTGAGAAAGGACTTTAAAAATTTTTAGCTTTGAGTAAGTAATTTCTTGTTGAGCATTTTGAATGTGGGTAATTTCTATGCTGTCTATTTCTACTAGAATGTACTCATAAAAGATTCGAGTTTTTTGAGGATGAGATGGAACATAATGAAAATTTTTAGGAAAGAAATTTTGAACAACATTAATTGGGTTGGTCTTAGAAAAGTTTTTTGAATATTTAGGTTCTACTGTTAACAAGTTTTTTGAGAGAGTTTTTAAAGAATATTCTTTTATTTAAACATGTGGCTTGAATGGAGTGAAAGTCACAGGTTTGTTGAGCCAAGGAAATTTTGGATTGACTACTCCAATATATGTTGAGGGAGTAGGTGATTTTGGTTGAGCAGGTGAGCTTGGTTTTGGAGGAGTAATGGGAGCAATCTTTATAGCGTAATCAGCTTTGGTCTTAGGTTTCGAAGGGTTGGCCATGGTTTCCTTTGAGAAATTCTCTAGACAAAAAATCAGGTAAAGAATTTGAATCTCCTTTAATAAATTCGATTTCGTGGCCTACAAACCTTATTTTTGTTTGGAATAACTTCATCTTTTTTTAAGAGACCACTAATCCATTTCTCTTGATTATTTTAAAGAATATTTCTAGATTTCTAAAGTGTTGATCAATGTTTTTTGAAAATATTAGAACATCATCTATGTATACTATTGAAAAATGGGTATAAGGAGAGAAAATATCATTCATAACATTCTGGAATTCTAATGGAGTATTCTTTAGTCCAAAAGGCATAATATTCCATTCACAATGTCCAAATGGAACATTAAAAGCAATTTATATTTATCAACTTCATCAATTTAGATTTGCCAGAATTCATATTTCATATCAAAATTTGAAAAGATTTTAGCTCTCGAGAGCCTATTAAGTAAATCTCTTTTATTAGGTATGGGATACCTAATTCATTTAAGAATTGCATTCAAAGGTTTGTAATTGATTACTGGATGAGGGGCTCCTCGTTCTAGTTAGCTTGGTTTTGCACATAAAATGCAAAACAGGATCAAGGGGATTCAGACTTTTTGATTAATCATTTATTGATTAAGTTTTGAATTTCTTTTTTGCAATATTCTAATAATTCTTGATTCATTTGAATTGGTTTGGCTTTAATAGGAATTTTTTCCTTGGTAAAGCCTTCGATATATGGTAATTTTACCGAATATTGTTTTCTTGACCAAAAGGTGATAAGGGTCATAATGTATTAATTATTTATATAAATTATAACAAACTTTTATTTAATTTTCTGACATTTTATTTAAATAATGTACTTAATTAATCTTTATTTTAATTTCAGAGTTTTTAAATTATAATTTATGAATTAATAGGAAAATTAAAAAAGAAGATATAATTTTTACAAGATAAAAATCCAATACATAAATTAACACGAGCGTCATGAATTAACATGAACGTAACCAAACAAAGCAAAGGAAGCCGTAACCAACAATGGAAATCAGCGATGCTAAAAGGTGTGCTCAAAACCACATCGAAGGAAGCCAAACAGAGAAAATGCACAAATTAGATGCATGCCAAATTGCATGGCCGTGTTGTGCCAAATTTCTAACCATGCCAAATATGATATATATATATATAATGAAGATAAGGACAAATATTAGAATTTAAAGATCAGATTAATCTAGATGCCAGATTTATCCATCGAAAAACACAGCAGATGAAGATCATATCAAGAAGAATTCACTAGAAAAGTCATCGAAAAATGCACCAGAATTAACAAGCCGAAAAACATGGGGAAGATTTGATTTCCTCCAAAGCAACATGCTGAATCTGATATATATAACAGTAAGGAGGAGAAGGAAATCAGATGAGGCCAAATCAAATTTAAAGAAATTATCTAACATATCTAATCGCATTCAACATATATATATATATATATATATATATATAGCTGTTGAGTCTAATTTGAAATTTTATATTTTTTTCTTAATTTGATTCATATTAGATCTTGTGCTCATCCAATATAAATCCTCGACTTGAATTAGGAATTTTATTATTTACTTGGAGTCGCTACTCAATTGGAGTTGGGAAAAATTATTGAATTATAATTAATTGAGTGGATTAATTCTAATCTAGATAACTAGTCGACGAAATCTCCTCTTTTATTTTTAGAAAAGAAAAAAAAAAAGAAGAAAGAAAAACTAAAGATTCATGACTCGGGGGCTATCTTATTAAAACTCTAAAGTTACCATCTTATCCTTCTAAAATTTAGGTCATTTTCTGATATCTTTTTTTTTTATTATATATTTTTTTCTTATAAAAAAGAAGATGTTAAAAATTATACTAATAATGATTTGGAAAATGATTTTTTTATTCTTTTTAGAGTTGCCTCGTAAGGGTGCCTACGTACTCGTTATTCGAGATCAAATAAGTCGTAGTTCACTTTTTATGAAAAAGCTTTAGTGGGTTGTTCTAGTTTTAATTATGAAAACATGTCGGGTTTACGTTTGTTATTATTTTAAAGATTTCTTAAAAATTCTAAGCCTAAATTTTATTATTTTATTTCCGAAAAAACTAAAACTTTTAATTTTAAAAGAAATCAATTAAATATATTTTTTGTTTTGAAAAGATATTTTCTAAGTGATAAAAAAAGGGACAAAATTCATCATTATTTTTATTTATTTATTTATATTATTCTTTATTTTTTAAATATTTTTTTATATTATTTAACACATTTATTTATTTATCAAAATTCTAAAACCTAATTAAAATCCTAAAAAAAATCTTTTTTTTATCATTATTATTGTTTTGTAAATTTTTTTCTTTATTTCTAATAAAATAAATGGATAAGTAAAATAAATAAATAAATAAAAAACTAACTTGGATGTGGATCGCGGGTCGGATCGACCGGGTTAGGTTGGATTGGTAGGGTTGGATGACGGTGGTCAGAGACTCCTCGTCGGCGGCGTTCCGGTGGCTTTCGAAGGCGATTGAGGGTTGCTTGTAAGCTTTTCGAGGGTGGGCAATCCAATTGTGGCGGTGGTTTTCTTTAAAAACCTCTCCAGGTGGTGGTTTGGAGGACGGTCGTTGGTTGCGGCTTGGGAAGAACCGATGAGCTTCAAAACCCTATGATTTTCACTCTTTTATCTCTTTTGATCCGTGCTTTAGCTTTCCCCTATCGTGCTCTATTTATAGGTGTCAGAAATCAAGTTGGATAAGCTCAGATTTCCCTCCGATAGGCTTGAATCAAATTTGCGGTTAAAACTCATTTCTGATTTGCTTTAGATTCATGTAAATCGTTGATTTTGTTGCGATTTGTGTTAATTGGATGGTGTTTATCTTATTTTAGTTAAAGATTTGTTGGATTTGTGCAAAAAAATCGCATCAAAATAGCCAAATTTCGTTTCTCCCGCGGTCGACGACTGTTTCGGACGGAGGTTGAAAACGATCACGCACCCAGTGCTTGCGATTCCTTCGTCCAATTAGAAGCTGCCACATGTCCTGGGTACGAAAGAAAAAATGCAAAACGCGGATTTGCTTTCCTGTGTTTCAAACCCTCGACCAAGCCCCCCCTACACGCGCTTAGGCTGAAGCTCGGACCAACTAGGCTAGCCCATTTCTCAGTTTTTTTATTTTACACAAATTGCATATATGCGATGCAATTTTTATTATTTTTATATTATTTTGAAATTCAAAAAATTTATAAAAATTATTTTACATCTTTTATTGTTATTTCTATCATCATTTTCCAAAATTGGTATATTTTTTCTATTTATTTTATTTTTTAATATTTTTCCTTTATTTTTGCAAAATAGAAGGAAAATTGAAAAAATGAAAAAAAAATGACAAAATAAACATTATTTGTGATTAAGGGAAAAAATGGGGTATTTACAACTGCCCTTCTTTATAGTAAAGCTTGAAAAACTTAACTATAAAGACAACAAAGACATTATTTTTTGCCAATAGACTGAGTGGATAACGCTATAATTAGCTGGCTATCTGAACCTAGTTCTACTAGGGAGTTGTTTGATTATCTGTTTGAGTAAGGAAAATGCTTCACGAGCCAACAATCCCATATTGTAAAAGAAGATGATTACTTTATGATGATTAATACTCCTTGGGGTGTGGCCTTAGACAAAGAAATATCCCATTAGACTAGTAACCTGGAGGGATAGATCATCTAGAAAAGTGCTCTTATGAGCTGACTAATCGATGATAAGAAGCATCTTGTAAGATTAACAACTTAAAAAAAAGGAAACTATTTAGAAAAGTACTCTTATGAGTTGATTAACTTGATAAGAAACATCTTGTAAGACTAGCAACTTTAAAGAAGAGATTCTTTTAGGAAAGTGCTCTTATGAGCTAACTAACTAATAATAGGAAGTGTCTTACAGGACTAGCGACCTTAAAGAAGAGATTGTTTAGGAAAGCACTCTTATGAGCTAACTAACTGATAATAAGAGGCGTCTTATAAGACTAGCAACCTTAAAGAAATCATCTAGAAAAGTGCTTTTATGAGCTAACTAATCGATGATAGGAAGTGTCTTATGGGACTAACAACCTTAAAGAAGGAAATTTCTAGAGAAGTGCTCTTACGAGCTGACTAATCGGTAGTAGGAAGTGTTTCATGGGACTAATAATCCTAAAGAAGGAAATTTCTAGAAAAGTGCTTTTACGAGTTGATTAATCGATGGTAGAAAGCGCCTTATTTAGACTCACAACCTTGAGAGAGGATGTTCAATTACGTGCCCCATTGTAGGATAACTAATTGACAGTGGGAAGTGTATCTTTGGACTTACAACCCTAAGAAAGAAAGTTTGGGACAATGTCCCATTATGAGCTAAATCTAAAAAAGTATATCTATGAAGGTGCCTAATTGTGGGCTAACTCTAAGAAAGTATATTTGGGAAGGTACCCTCATTGTGGGTTGGCTTTAATCTATTGCATCTAGGAAAGTGCTCAATTGTAGGCTGACTTTAAGTTGTTGTATCTGGGAAAGTGCTCCATTGTAGGCTGACTAATTGATAGTGATGTCTGGGGATATCTTATTAACCTAGCATTTCCAAAAACACTTCTGGTAAACTAGTCAAATGATGATGAGAGGCGTCTTTTAGACTACCTAATTTATAACATGTGACTCTTGATGAATGATGATTATTTTCTCTAAATACTTACCGGTTTATCACGGATAGCAACTAAACAACTAAACCTTCGTGATGGTTTGATCCTTCTTTACCTACTTTTGCTTCAAACAAGGCTGAGGGCCCTAATGTATTTTCTTTCTTGTGAGCATGGCTCTTATGATTGTGGTGCTATCCTGGTGATACGCCGGGTCTAATGTTCAGAATAGGTGGAATTATATATATAAAAAATCCATTGAGATTTATGATCATTTTATTGTTCATTATTCATTATGAGGCAATGGGTAGTGAATGTATATGACAATTGGTCAAGAAAATCGATCGTTTAGAGACATTAACTTTGCTTGTAGAATTAATGAAAACGAAACTCGACAAAATTTGTACTGATTATTGGCATTCATGAACCTTGGCAAAATTTCAATTTTCTTGCCTAAGGATAATACATCTTAACAGCATCCATATTGATAGGGTCTCTCAATTCTAGACCATTCATTTGGGTTAATATTAAAGCCCCTCTTGATAACACCTTTTTTACAACATATGGACCCTCATAGTTTGGGGTAAACTTGCCTCTTGAATCTTGAGCATTTAGGAGAACTTTCTTTAGCACCAGATCTCCTTCTTTGAAACATTGAGGTCTCATTTTCTTGTTGAATGCTCGGGCCATTCTTTGTTGGTGACATTGGCCGTGACATAATGCAACGAGTCTTTTTTCATTGATTAAGTTCAACTGATCAAATCTCTTCTTTACCCACTATGATTCATTTAACTGCGCTTCTGATAGGATCCTGAAGGATGGTATTTCGACTTCAGTACCATATACTAGAGAATACGGGGTAACTCTAGTAGATGTTTGAATCAAGGTCCTATAAGCCATGAGGACGAATGGTAGCATCTCGTGCCAATCTTTGTATGTGATGGTCATCTTTTCAATAATTCTTTTAATGTTTTTATTGGCTACTTCCACTGCCCCATTCATCTAAGGTCGGTAAGGGGTTGAATTTTTGTGGTTTATTTGGAACTGTTGGCACAAATCTGTCATCAACTTGTTGTTGAGGTTGGTGCCGTTGTCGGTGATAATTGATTCAGGAACTCCATGTTGGGCTATTATGTCTCTCTTCACGAATCGGATTATTACCCCTTTGGTGACGCTGGCATATGATGAAGCTTCTACCCACTTAGTGAAATAATTAATGGCTATTAGTATGAATCTGTGACCATTGGATGCCTTTGGAGTAATTGGCTTGATGATGTTAATTCCCCACATAGAGAACGGTTATGGCGTGGATAACAAATGAAGTTCTTTAGGTGGGCCATTTATTCGGTTTGCATAGACTTTACACAAGTGACAGTGCTTGACATATTTGACATAGTTTGATTCCATTGTCAACCAATAGTAACCCATTCTCATGATTTTTCAGGCAAGCATCTATCTGTTCATGTGAGACCCACATACTCCTTCATGCACTTCTTTCATCAGTTCACATGCTTCTTTTTTGTCCACACATCTTAGTAATGTGGTGTCAGGTGATCTTCTATAAAGCACAGACCCATTTAATAAGAAATGGCTTGTTAACCTTTTGAGTGTTCTTTGGTCATTTTTGCTAGCCATTTCAGGGTATTTGCTTTCTTGGAGAAAAGTTTTGTTATCGTAATACCAGGGCTTATCATCTTGTGCTTTTTCGACTACTAGACAGTAGGCGTGCCTATTTTCAACTTCTATTTTCAGTTGTTGGACTTCGGCTCCCCTTGTTAGTTGGATCATAGATGCTAGTGTGGCGAAGGCATCTGCAAACTGATTTTGAGTCCTTGGGATGTATGTGAAGGTGACTGCCTCGAATTCGTTGATCAGCTCTGTCAAATGTTAATGGTAAGGCACCAATTTAGGGTCCTTAGTTTTGTATTCCCCTCGTGTTTGTAGTATGATGAGTGAAGAATCTCTGTATACTTCTAATTCACGGATTTCCATGTGGCAAGCCATTTTAAGGCTAAGGATGCACGCCTCATAATCTGTAATGTTATTAGTATATGAAAATGTGAGTCTTGTTGCTGAGGGGAATTGTGTTCCTTCTAGTGATATTAGCACTGCCTCGATCCCACAATCGAATACATTGGTAGCTCTATCAAAGAACATCTTCCATTTAGGGCTTTGCTCTGTCCTGTATTTTTCTACCGGTTCGCCCTTTGCTATTAATATGTTTTCATCCGGGAACCGGGCCTGTGATTCTTGGAGATCTCCCTCAATTGGGTGTTCTGCCAACTGATCTACTAGTGATTGCCCTTTATTGAATTTTGATTTATGTATGTGATATCAAATTCCGATAGGAGCATTTGCCATTTGGAGATTTTCCCTAACAAAACGGGCTTCTTTGCCAAGTATTTTAGGAGATCATGTCTTGTTAGCAACTTAATAAGGTTGTAAAGAGTATACTGCCTTAACCGGGTGCATGACCCAAATAAAAGCACAACAAGTCCTTTCTATTTCAGAATACCTCTGTTCCTCGTCTATGAACTTTTTACTTAGGTAGTACATGAAATGTTTCCTCCCCTCTTCATCTTTTTGCCCCAGCACGCACCCCATGGATTTAGGGAGTATCATGAGGTAGAAGAATAAGGGTTTTCCTTGTTTTGGGGCTACTAAGACTGGGGGATTTGTGAGATAGTCCTTAATCATTTTAAATGCTTTTCGCATTCATCGTCCCATTTTACCGTGGTGTTCTTTTTCAGCAGACGGAATAGTGGACGACACTTATCTGTGAGTTGTGAGATGAAACAAGCTATGTAATTCAACCTTCCTAACAGACCTCTTACTTCCTTAATAGTACGCGGAGAGGGTAGTTCCAATATGGCCTTTACTTTGTCAGGGTCAATTTTAATACCTTCTTAACTTATGATAAACTCTAACAGTTTGCCTGTTGTGACCCCAAAAGTGCATTTTTCAATATTCAATTTCAGTTGAAACTTTCTCAATTACTTGAACAATTTCCTTAAGATAACCGCATGACTTTCTTCTCCTTTAGATTTGGCTATAATATCGTCGACGTATACTTCGACTTCTCGATGCATCATGTCATGAAGTATCATGACCATGGCTCTCTGATATGTCGCCCCAGCATTCTTCAAACTAAAGGGCATAACTTTGTAACAGAAAATTCCCCGTGTTGTGATAAAGGTTTTCTTGGTCTTATCTTCTTCCGCCATTTTTATTTGATAATATCATGAGAAACCATCCATAAATGAGAAGAGATGATTCCCTGCGGTATTATTTACCAGGACGTCAATATGGGGTTAAGGGAAATTGTCTTTAGGCGTAACTTGATTTAAGTCTTGGAAGTCTACGCACACTCGTACTTTTCCATTATTCTTTAGAACGAGGACTATATTTGCTACCCATTCTAGGTAGTCTGATACTTCAATGAATCCCACTTTTAGCAGTTTCTTGACTTTCTCTTTAATCTTTAATAAAATGTCAAGCCTAAATTTTCTCAATTTTTGTTTTTTAGGTTTGACATCATTTCTCGTGAGAAGCTTATGAATTACTATTGACTGATCGAGTCTTGGCATGTCACCATACGACCAGGTGAATGCATCTGTATATTCAGTCAATAGCTTGGTTATTTCGCGCTTTTGCTCGCTATTTAAGTTAGCCCCAATTTTGAGGTTTTTAGGCTCTTTTGTACTTCCTAGATTAACTGTCTCCATTGGCTCGTCAATTGAGATTTTACTTTGTTCATGTTTTTGCCAATTTTCTTATATTACTTTGTGGTTAAGGACATCGCTTCCAATGGTTGACCCAGCAGTGTCGGAAACGATATCGATGTTTTCATTACTTACCTGCGCGAAATGTCCTTGTCGTTCGACAGTAGGGAATCTGTGGGGAAAGTGAAGCGAGAACATATAAGTAAAAGAAATAAACTGCAATTTATTGGTATTTTATTTGAAGAATAGTAATCACAATGGAAATTTGTTTAATAATTATTCCCTATCCTTAAGTTGACCTAGCATTATCAATAGGATAACATAACCAGTTTTTAAGAGCTGGGTGTCGATTGGATGTATGAGAGGCTGAGCCCTCATTGTTAACGTCGGTTTGGCTTATCTCTGGCTCTTGGATAGTAGCCGTCCACAAGAAAGATTGTTGAAGGGGTGGATAGTGCATCTGGGTATCATTTAGCTTCTTTTTCCTTCTGCTTCTGATACCTTTAGCTTGCGCCTTTTCTTAGGATACAGGAACGTACCCTGGTCCAAACGTCCCTTGTTGTCCCTCTTTAAATTGATGCCCTTCCTTACTCATGATCATGCTCACTTCATTGAACATTTGGAGCCCCAGATCTTCAGGACCGTCTTCCCCGATGTAGGTTATAGTGGTTTCTTTGTAGATAGCATAGTCCTATTCTCCTAATACAGTGATAATCTGTCCATTTGCTATGAACTTGACCTTTTGGTGGAGACTTAAGGGTATGGCTCTAGCAGTGTGTATCTATGGCCTTCCTAATAGTAGATTGAAAAACCTTAGAATGTCGAGGACTTGGAACGAGATGCTGAACATCTGTAGGCCAATCTCTACCGGTAAGCTGATTTCCCCTACTATCTCTCTCTTGGATCTGTCGAAGGCCCAGCTACTGTCGAGCTCGGCTCGATATTGCTCATATCGACTCCCAATAGATCGAGGGTGGCCAAAGGGCACACATTGAGAGAAGACCCATTGTCTATAAGGACTCTGAAGACTATTGTGTCATTGCATTTTACCACTATAAACAGTGGTTTCGTATGTTGGTCTCCATCCTCTCCAAGTTCTTCAGGGGAGAATGATATTTGATCCACAGTGAAGATTGAATTTGCCATATGGCTCAGCTTTTCTATTGTGATGCCTTCCGGTACCCTAACTTGTTTGAGCACTCTAAAAAGTGCTTCTTGGTGCAACTCGGATGTTGAGAGGAGGCCCATAAGTGATATTTGGGCTGGAACTTTATTGAGTTGTTCTATGATTTTGTATTCGCTTACCTTGATTATTTTTGTGAATGCAAGGAGCCCCTCTTCTTCTTCCTTTTCTACTTTGGTGCCAAGTTCTTCAACTGAGGTCTTGTACTTGGGGTCATAAATCCTTCCCGAATGGGTGATTCCTCCTATAATAGGAGACTTTTCCTGATTAAGGGCTTAATAGTCAAACGGTGCCGCCTTATACTTCTCTAAAGGTATTGGGACATTGAATATATACTTCTTCTTTAGGATTTTTACTTCAGTCGTTTGTCCCTTATAGCACCTTATGACTATCGGCTTCAGGTCCGATTTGATCATATTCACGGACTCATCTCTCTCCCTTGGTGGGTTATCTTCTTTTTCAAATTCAGGTCCCCACCCACTAGGCGACCCATACTTGGTTGGGGTGAAGGAGTAATTCACTAGGTACTTGAACCTCCTATGTGGCTCGCCTAGGGTACCGACCATTGGATCTCTAGCTAGCCACCTCTTCTTCATCTGTGATCTAGGGGCTTTATTTGAGGCTTGGCGTAGGCATTTTGCTCGTTGTGCTGTTGTCTTTACTTGTTTTGGGGACTCATTTGATTTGGAATTTGGCTCTTCGGATGTAATCATGTTGATTGTAGGCTTGTGGTTGGGTAGTTGGTTAGTGTTGATATTGGGTGTCGGTGCGTTGAAAAAATCCAACTGTACTATCCCGGCATCAATCAGATCTTGGATTTTGTTTTGGAGCCTCCAACATCTGTCTGTGGAATGTCCCTCTTGTCCCATATGGTATTTGCATTTGAGGTTTGGATCAAAGTTTTTTAGCCTGTACTGATCGTTGGGGATCTCAAAGTTAATCAGATTGTCTGCTCGTAATCGAGCAAAGACCTGGCTGAGCGGGATTGGTATTGGAGTGAATTGTCTTGCGACCCGAGTAGCCTGGGTTTGATTTATTGGCGATTGTTGGATTGGGGCATTCGTAGCTTGGAATGTCACACGAGCCCCAACTTTGTCAACCCTATTGGAATTAACCGTGTTGATGGTAGATTCCTTGGTTTTGTTACCTCCTATGGGCTTTGAAGACAATGCAACTCTGAGATGGTCGATTATCTGGAGTCTCCTTGACGTAATGGCATTCTTTATTTGGCATCCTACCATCACTACCTTTGTGAAACTAAATGATGTCTATCCCACCAGATGGGTGAAGTAATTTTTTTCCAAAGTGTTGACAAATATGAATGTCAACTCCTTTTCTGAAATTGAGGCTGTCACCATGGCAGCTTGAGCCCTCCAGCGCTGGGTGTACTCTTTAAAGGATTCGCTATGTCTCTTTCGGAGGCTCCCCAAATCTATTACCGAAGGGGCAACTTCGATGTTGAATTTATATTGCTCGTAGAATGCCCAAGCGAGTCTTTCCTAAGTGTTGACTTGCCTGAAATCCAAATGTGCATACCGGATGAAAGTAGGACCGGTGAGGCTATCCTGGAAGGTTTGGACCATGAGTTGGTCATATTAGGCATATTTGCTTATCTTCCGCACATACAACCTTGTATGCATCTTAGGACATCTAGTGCCATCATACTTTTCAAACTCTAGGACTTTGAATTTCACTAGATAAGCTTCTTTCCCACAGACTAGTAGACTGGTGATACCGATCTGCTCAAAGCTGTCAGGTCCTTCAAAGTCTTCATTTTGTCTGCCAGTTGCTGGAAAAGCTTCTTCTCTATCTCTTTTTTCTTGCCCTCCATTTCCTTTTTTATGTCATTTGAGGTTGGACCAAGGTGGACTTTCGGTTCATACTCGAATGCAGGGTTGAGGTAGGAGTTGATCTCCTCATATTTAGGAGGTTGATTCTCTACTGCCTTTCCCTTTCTAGCTCCTGAATGTTTTTCATGAGTAGGTTGGGTGGTGCGAAGGAGGCCAATGCTTTCAGTTAAGAGGTGGACTTGTGGAACCAGTTGCTGGACCATTTGTTTTAGGGATACGATCCTTGGGTCTGAGGCAACTTTTGCGCTGGTGTTGTTATAATTGTCATTGTTGTCGCCACTACTTGCCATTTTGGTTTTGGAGCGGGTGTGGATTGGACTCCTTAGAGGGTTTGGTTATTTGGGAGCTATCTTTGACACCTGGATTCTCATTTTTTTTTTAGTCGTATGTATGTAAATATGATGCATGTATCACACAAATGCTTGAGAGAAAAGAGGGGCCAACAATTGATTAATGATATAATACTAAAACTTTATTTTTATTAATATTGCAAACTTGGAGTTCGATATTTAAAAACATGAAAAAGGAAAGATACAATATTGGTCTATTTCTTAGTTCCTAGTCATCTTCTTCTTCGGTTGCATAGGCGCCGGTTCTCTGCCAATGATGGCTTCCAATTCTCTTATTCTTGCTTGGGTCTTCTCTAATTGAGCTTCCAAGGCTTTGTTCTTTTGGTTAGACTCTTTGAACCTACTCTTCCAGACATCCTTCTTGTAGTCTGCAACTTCAAAGTAGACTTCCATGAGAGCTTTGACCTGTTCCATGTAGGTTTTCAGTTCTAGACCTATATTGCTTGGTGTAGGTTGAGTGACATCCAGGATTTGGTACGCCCTTTCTCCCGTTTGGTATAGTTGGTGGATCACGAAATCTCTTGTGGCTCAATGTTTGCCCACTTCACCATCCAAGTCTCCGAGGTCTAGATTGGGGCTCTCAATCTGGGCTTCCCATAAGGTTTTGACCTCTGTTAGCTTAGCGATCTTTTCAGCTACTAGCAGACTTGGATCTTGGTATTCGAACGTGATTCCCTCCAACAATGGCCTGTAAAATATGTCTTGGATAGTACTAAATTGACGGACCACCGAGTTCGGATGATAACCTGTGCACCTACTAATACTGATCAACATAACAGCCTGAAAGTTCTTGCATGTTAGGATGACCTTATCGTAGCAGCTCCATCTAGCAGTTTACCCAACTGTAGTTGGTAAGATCATCGGGCAGCTTCATCCTCTCCATGCAGGAATCCATAAGGTCTACCTGCTAGGTTAGAGATTTCCAGACCATTTTCAACCTGAAGCATTTGAGATGGCTCATAAACCGGATGAGGATGAGGTTAATGTTTGAGCGGAGGATTCTATGGCCCTTCTTCTTCATAAAATTCAGATTTCGAATCTGTTCAGCCAGTAGAGCTAGGATATAAGACTTTCCTTCCAAGAATTGAAACACTAACTCTACAACTCTATAGTGGATATGAAAGATTTCAGTAGGGAAGAGTATGGTTGCAAACGCTGTTAGAATGAAAGCATAAACTCGTCTCTGCTTGTAACTTTTGGGATCCTCGCACAGGATGTCCCTCCTGCTTCCATCATCACACTTAGTTATGAACCAGACTTTTAGTTCGTCTATCCAAAGGCAATATCCATTGCTGTTTCCTAATGCCCAATTAATCGCTGTCTTGCGAATGCCTAAGAGTTTACTGAAAATACCAGCCAGCCCAGCTTTGAGATCTGGCACATATACCCTGTTGGTAAGCGATGGGGCCTGCAGAAGTTGGGTATATTCTTCCAGGGTTGGTGTAATCTCATGTGGCCCAATAAAGAAAGTTGCGGGCTTAATTTCCCAGAGGTGTAAGATAGCCCGAATCAAAAGTAGGTTGATTTCCATTTTCATTAATGAGAGAATGGGCCCTATCTTTCCCTGGATGAAGGCCTGTTCCTCAAGGTCGTACAAGGTAAACCAATGGTCCAGTACTGGTTTTGGATCCAAAGGTTTGCAGACTCGGATTTCCTTATGGAGGAGACGATCAATTACAGCACTGGCCATCTATCAAGATTACAATAGAAATTTCTAATTACAAATGAAATCTTTTACAGAGCATCACTGATTTTATTACAGGTAAATGTATCTAAACTCCAGAAAAAGAAAAGGAACAAAGGAATTATATCATTAATCATTTGCTTGCCCATGATTTCATGTATGCAAGACAGGTGGGTTTTAAAAGGTCCCCAAGCTCTATGGCCTCCTGCATTATCGAAAAAATGGATCTCATGCCACATCGAAGCATTGGTTGGGGTAGCTTAATCAGCCCTGAATGGTGATCATATCATTTTGCCCGAAACCTATACAATGGCCCCCCATCCTAGGGTCTTAAAACGGCTTGGGTCTGATCATATCTAATCACACGATTGCATGCATGAAAACTCAACAATAATAAATATTAAACTTTATCAAATCCCTGAAAGGTTAGTATTAGTAATATTTCATAGTGTAAAAGTTAAAAGATATCTAGAAATGGTTATTCTAGAAGGTTCAAGTGGCTAGCCTACTAAAACTCCCCAATGAAGTCGCTATCCTGTTGAGTATAATTTGAAATTTTATACTGTTTTCCTAATTCGATTCATATTAGATCCCGTGTTCATCCAATATAAATCCTCGACTTGAATTAGGAATTTTATTATTTACTTGGAGTTGCCACCCAACTGGAGCTAGAAAAAATTATTAAATTAGAATTAATTGAGCGGATTAATTCTAATCTAGATAACTAGTTGACGAAATCTTCTCTTTTTATTTTTAGAAAAGAAAAACAGAAGAAGAAAGAAAAACCAAAGATTCTTGACTCGGGGGCTATCCTATTAAAACTCTAAAATTACCACCTTATCCTTCTGAAATTTAGGTCATTTTCTGATATCTTTTTTTTATTATATATATTTTTCTTATAAAAAAGAAGATGTTAAAAATTATACCAATAACGATTTGGAAAATGATTTTTTTATTCTTTTTAGAGTTGTCCCATAAGAGTATTTACGTACCCGCTATTCGAGATCAAACAAGTCGTAGTTCGCTTTTTATGAAAAAGCTTTAGTGGGTTATTCTAGTTTTAATTATGAAAACATGTCGGGTTTATGTTTGTTATTATTTTAAAGATTTCTTAAAAATTCTAAGCCTAAATTTTATTTTCAAAAAAACTAAAACTTCTAATTTTAAAAGAAATCAATTAAATATATTTTTTGTTTTGAAAAGAAATTTTCTAAGTGCTAAAAAAAGGACAAAATTCATCTTTATTTTTTTTATTTATATTATTCTTTTATTTATTTTTATTTTTTAACACATTTATTATCTATAAAAATTCTAAAACCTAATTAAAATCCTTAAAAAAAATCCTTTTCTTTTGTTTTCGGATCATTATTATTGTTTTTTTTAATTTTTTCTTTATTTCTAATAAAATAAATGGATAAGTAAAATAAATAAATAAATAAATAAAACTAACCTAGATGCGGATCACGGGTTAGATCGGTCGGGTTAGATCACGGCGGTCGGAGACTCCTCGTCGACGGCATTTTGGTGGCTTTCAAAGGCAATTGAGGGCTGCTTCTAAGCTTTTCCAAGGGTGGGCAATCCAACTGTAGCGGTGGTTTTCTTCAAAAACCCCTCTAGGTGGTGGTTCGGAGGGAGGTCGTTGGTCGCGGCTTAGGAAGAACTCCGGTGAGCTTCGAAACCCTCTGATTTTTACTATTTTCTCTCTTTTGATCCGTGCTTTAGCTTCCCTCTATCGTGCTCTATTTATAGGCATTAGAAATCGAGCTAGATAAGCTCGGATTTCCCTTTGATAGGCTTGAATCAAATTTGCGGTTAAAATCCTTTTTTGATTTGCTTTAGATTCATGTAAATGCTCGATTTTGTTACGATTTGTGTTAATTGGATGATGTTTATCTTATTTTAGTTAAAAGATTTGTTGAATTTGTGCAAAAAATAGCATCAAAATGATCGGATTTCGTTTTTCCAGTGGTCAGCGACTGTTTCGGACAGAGGTTGAAGACGATCACGCACCCGACACGTGCGCTTCCTCTATGCAATTAGAAGCTGCCACATGTCTTGGGTAAGAAAGAAAAATGCAAAATGTGGATTTGCTTCTCCTGTGTTTCAAACCCTCGATCGAGCCCCCCCGCGTGTGCTTAGGTCGAAGCTTAGACTAGCTGGGCTAGCCCATTTCCCAGTTTTTTTTTTTTTTTATGCAAATTACATATATACAATGCAATTTTTATTATTTTAAAATTAAAAAATTTATAAAAATTATTTTACCTCTTTTATTGTTATTTTTATCATCATTTTTCAAAATTGGTATATTTTTTATATTTATTTTATTAATATTTTTCCTTTATTTTTGCAAAATAGAAGGAAAATTGAAAAAAAAAAAAGAAAAAATGACAAAATAAACATTATTTGTGATTAAGGGGCAAAAAATGGGGTGTTTACAATATTCGACGAAAAAAAGAAGAAGGTAGTAGAGTAGTAAAATAGTTTAGTTTTAGTTTTTAGAACCATAGGAAAAATTAGATTGGGAAAATAGAATTAGATTATTAAGATTAGTATTAGATTAGGAGATTAAAGTAAATTCATATATCTTTATTTGTAATGTTTTTATTATGCTTTCTTTTATTATCATTGTTTTTAGATTTAATATATTTATAGTTTAATTTATTTTATATTCGGGTATGATGAACCATATAATGAACATGCAATTTTTATGATTATTATTTAATGATTTATTTATCATTTTTATGATTCAATTATATGTTTTTTTTATTATTTTCAATTTAATATAGCTGACATATTAATTGAAATTTGATTTCTTATATAAAAATAGATAGATTTTATATAAGAATAGATCTAGCATAATTAAAAAGAGTTGCAATGAAAACCTAGAGATAGGATGACATAAATTTTCCGAATTAGGGTCAAACCTAATAACAGAATTCATAAATTGAATGTAATACAATTTTAGGAGTTTTAATTAGGAAGAGATTTCAATTAATCAACCTAAAATTAGGAATTAGTATGACTTGAGAGAGCTATTAGTTCAATATAAGAATTTCAACGGTCTAAGAATAAAATAAGAATTTGAATAATAATTAATTAATTACATTAGTAATTCTACAGGGATTCAATACCTGAATATATTAGTTTTATTGATTATTGTTTTCTTTAATTTATTCATTATTTATTTTATTTACTCATTTAATTAATTTTATTGATTAGATAATTAGAGAAAAGGTAATTACTAGTACTTATAATCCTTGTGGGATCGATACTTGATATCTTTATCCACTATACTATAGAATCGATACGTGCACTTGCCTATAGGTCTAAAGTTAGATAATAGGAAGACCAAAATCAAGTTTTTGGCGCTATTGGTGGTGATTAGGATATTAGGAACACCTATATCTTGTTAATCTAATCATTATTTCCTTTATTGCTTAATTTTGTTATTAGTTTTTATTTTCTATAGTTTTTGTTTTCCTCCTATTGTTTATGCTTAGGGGACGTAGTAGAGCAAGTCAGCACCAAGCTCTGGCTCAAGACTTAGACGATAAGTTATCTATCAACATGGCCAATGAGTAAGAAGAGAGAATGATGTATCACAATTGTGGCAATCTAAAGGGTTCAGGCAATTCTAAGAAACTTGACCATTGGAAATACAAGTGTTCCCCCCCCACAAAACTAAACAACTGAGGTAGCAACAACGCTTTTTGGGAGGCAACCCAAGTATTACTTAGTTTAATGATTTAGTTTAATTTGATTTAAATTTTGTTAGTTACATTTAGTTATTTCATAAAAAAAAAAACCCATTAGGTATGGTCATGTTGTGACCGTGTTGTCTAGAAACACTTCCCACCGAGAGATACATGGTGCTTTAACACAGTCATGTTCAGGCCATGTTGCTCCTATACTTTGCACCAAGAGATACATAACCATGTAACACGGTTGTGTTATAGTTATGTTGACATTACACTTTATACCATGAGATACATGACTGAGTAACACGGTTATGTTAAGGCTGTGTTGATCTTATAAAAAAAATTAATTAAAAATTAAATTTCCTTTGATCTTTGCACTCTAAGGCATGATTTCAGGACATAAGAGATAAAAGAAGAAAGCCAATGGGAGTCTACACACCCGCATTCATAATCCATGTTAGGAACTTTCTCTTATAGAAATTAGGAATTGCACTTCAAATCTATCAAGCATTATTAGGGAAGTCTTTTGTTATTTTTCCCCATTTGTTATTTTGTTATTCTATTTTATACATTGAGGACAATGTACCACTTAAGCATGGGGGAATAAGACAATATAATAAGTTTGCTATAAATTACTGCTTTGGTTAAATTTGTACATTGCATTCATAATTCAATAATGTATTGAAAATTTTTACCTTAATATATCTTTACTTTTTCATTAGTGAGCTTAGAATACTAGATTGGAGTTAAATCTTCAAATCTTAGTAAATCAAAAGTTATATGTTATTTACACTTAGAATTTAGAAACTTTAGATTGAAAGGATATTACCAATTAAGAATTAGGAATTTGAGTTTTTAAACTTATTTTGATATATACATGTCTCTTACAAATCCTTGTGAGTACTATGATCTCAAATAATTGAATTGAAAAAAAATTATCTTTTGAAAACTCTTCCTATAAAATAGAAGTAGTGAAAAAAAGAAGAAATATATAAATAAAGTTCAATAGTGGGCCCCGTTGACTTGAGTAATTAAGCTTGTGGGGTGTTTGTCGAGTCTAATTTTTAAATTTTTTATTATGTTTCTAATCCAATTTACATTAAATTCTATGCTCATCTAATATAAATCCTTGACTTGAACTAGGAATCTTATTATTTATTTGGAGTCGCCACCCAATTGAAGTTGGGAAAAATTATTGAATTAGAACTAATTGAGAGAATTAATTCTAATTTAGACAATTAGTCAACGGAATCTCCTCCTTTTATAAATGAAAAAGAAGAAAGAAAAACCAGAGATTCCCGACTCAGGGGCTATCCTATTAAAACTTTAAAGTTACCACCTTATCCTTCTGAAATCTAAGTCATGTTTTGATATCTTTTTTTTTTTAATTTTTTTAATAAAAAAGAAGATGTTAAAAATTACACTAATGACGATTTGGAAAATGATTTTTTTTTATTCTTTTTAAAGTTGCCCCATAAAGGTGCCTACATACCGCTATTCAGGATCAAACAAGTCGTAGCTTGCTTTTCAGAAAAAGCTTTCGTGGATTTGTTTTAGTTTTAATTATGAAAACATATCGAGTTTACGTTTGTTATCATTTTGAAAATTTCTAAAAAATTATAAGCCTAAGCTTTATTTATTTAAAAAAAAACTTCTAATTTAAGAAAAATCAATTTTGAATTTATTTTGAAAATTTTTTCTAAGTGATAAAACAATTCATTATTTATTATTATTTTTTAATTCATATTATTAATCTACCTTTATTTATTCCTAAATTTTTTATTATATATATTTTTAAAAAATTTCTTTATTTCTAATAAATAAATAAAATAATAGCTAAATAAATGGATAAATAAATAAAGTAAATAAAATAATAAAAAATCAACTAACCTAGATGCGGATCGCGAGTCGGATTGGGTCGGATCACGACGGTCGGAGAATCTTCATTGATGTCGTTTTGGTGGCTTACAAAGGCGATTGAGGACTGCTCCTAAGATTTCCGAGGGTGGGCAATCCAACTATAGCGGTGGTTTTCTTCAAAAACCTCTCTAGGTGGTGGTTCGGAGGGAGGTTGTCGGTCGCGGCTTGGGAAGAACTTCGGCGAGCTTTGAAACCCTTTAATTTTCACTCTTTTCTCTCTTTTGATATGTGATTTGGCTTCCTCTTATCGTGCTCTATATATAGGCGTAAAAAATCGAGCTAGATAAGCTCGGATTTCCCTCCGATAGGCTTGAATCTAATTTACGGTTAAAACCCATTTCCAATTTGCTTTAGATTCATGTAAATCCTCGATTTTGTTATGATTTGTGTTAATTGGATGATGTTTATCTTATTTTAGTTAAAGATTTGTCAAATTCGTGCAAAAAAATTGCATCAAAAAGGCCAGATTTCGTTTTTCCGACAGCCGGCGACTGTTTCGGACGGAGGTTGAAGACAATTACGCACCTGGTGCTTGCACTTCCTTCGTCCAATTAGAAGCTGCCACGTGTCCTAGGTGATAGAGCCATTTTATACTTAATCTTTATAGTATAAATTGTGTTAATTCATTATTGATTTTATAGAAATCATAAGGAAATGGTACTTAATTCTATTATGGTGATAAATCGGGTTAAATAGAGTCAATGATGCTAATTCAAGTAAATTAGAGAAGTCATCTACAACTTGGATCAAGACAAGGATTTACACCGCCAGAGGGAAGTACATGGACGTGTAATTGAAGTACACGGCCGTGTACTTGGTTTTGAATCAACAGGAAGATACATGGTTGAAGTACACGGCCGTGTATCGGAAGCACGGTTTGAGGCACGGCAATGGCGCAAACCGTGTTACACACTGGACAAGAAGGCGAAAATGAGGACTTTCAACAGAGAGAGACACGGCTTAGGGCACGGCCGTGGTGTCAGCCGTGGGAGAAACCGTGTTTGGAGTCGTGGTGGAAGCTAGACGTGCCAAGGAGCACTTGTAGATCATGCACAGAGGAAAGCACGGTTGAAAATCTAGCCGTGGGTGGAGCTGTGCTACACACTGGACACGGAAGATGATACGTGAATTATGCACAGAGGAAGGCACGGCTTGACCCACGGCCGTGTGGTAGGGCTTGTCAGGCAGACGAAGATTCACTTCTCGAAATCTACTTGGAAAAGGAAAGATATTTTCGTATCTTACTAGCAAAAGATCACATGCCATCCCTCTAACAATATAAATAGAACCAACCCTAGAGGGTGAGGACAACTTTGAATCTTTGGATCTTGAAGAACCTTGGATCATCTTGGAGGCAGAGCAGGCAACCGGGTTCATCATGTCTCTACTTTTTATTTTCGTTTTATTGATGAACATGAGTAGCTAAGCTACTTTTCTAGCCAAAGGGTCATAGATGTTTAATTCTCCACGAATTGTGAGGTCTAATTGACTTGTATTTAATCTATTCGTTGTTTTCGGATATTCATATATCTTCTGATCGTTTTGTCATTATTATCTTTGTTGATTGGTATGAATAGAGCTCTTCTACTCAATTAGCAAGTTAATATATTGTCAACTAGCATGTCAAATCCGTAATTGTTTGATTGTTCTAGTCTCAGTGACACAATAACATGTTTGGTTATAAAATAGATGATCGAATTCATGTTATGGAGGTGTGTGATCATGTTTAAATAGGTTATCTTATAATCTACTGGCATGAATTGGTGGTCTCTCTAGTTTTTAATGCTATTGGTAGATTAAATCCTAAGTGCTTGTCTGGGGTTGTCTAATCGATAAGAGAAATAATCAAAGAGCTTCTCTTGGTTATCGAGGAAGTACGGAGAGATAGGTTGTTAGAGCTTGTTAATAACCATAACCAGTTTATCTAGGAATAAGAATAGAAAACATTTGCATCGATGATCAATTTCTTGAATTAAACTATCTTGATTCCTTTGGCTAGGCTTTTATCAATATTCAATTTTCTTATCTTGTTTTAACTTTATTCGATTCACAAACCAAACCCCCCATTTTCCTTTTCCTTTTTATTCTCCTTGGATAGAAATAAATTTAACCAATCTCTGTGGATTCGACCCTACTCGCCACTATATGCAAATTATATAATTGTCTAGGAGTAGGTTTTATTTTTGTTGGATTCGACACCCATCACTAGGTAAGAAAGAAAAAATGCAAAATGCGGATCTGCTTCTCCCGCATTTCAAACCCTCGACCGAGCCCCCCTGCACGTGCTTAGGTTGAAGCTCGGACCAGCTGGGCTAGCTCATTTCTCAGTTTTTTTTATTTTATTTTACGCAAATTGCATATATGTGATGCGATTTTTATTATTTTTATATTATTTTGAAATTAAAAAAATTTATAAAAATTATTTTACATCTTTTATTGTTATTTCTATAATCATTTTCCAAAATTGGTATATTTTTCCTATTTATTTTATTTTTTCAAAATTTTTCCTTTATTTTTGCAAAATAGAAGGAAAATTGAAAAAAAATGACAAAATAAACATTATTTGTGATTAAGGGGTAAAAATGAGACGTTTACAACTGCCCCTCTTAGTAGTAAAGTTTAAAAAACTTAATTACAAAGACGCCATTTTTATCCAATAGACCGGGTGGATAATGCCATAGTCGGCTGGCTATCTGAACCTAGTTCTAATAGGAAAAATGCTCCAAGCTAATGATCCCACGAATGCTTTGTGATGATTAATACTGCTTGGGGAGTGATCTTAAACAAGGAACATCTAACAAACTAGCAACCTAGAGTAAGATATCATCTAGAAAAGTGCTCTATGGGCTAACTAATCGATGATAGGAAACGTCTCAGAGATTGTTTAGGAATGTGTTATTATGAGTGAATTGGCTGATAATAGGAAGCGTCCTACAAGACTAGCAACTGTAAAGAAGAGATTGTTTATGGGAGTGCTCTTATGAGTTGGCCAACTGATAATAGGGAGCGTCTTACTAGACTAGCGACTGTCGAAGAAGAAACGTTCTAGAAGAGTGCTCTTATGAGTTGATTAATCGATAATTAGGAAGCGTTTCACTAGACTAGCGACCTTAAAGAAGGAAATTCCTAGAGAAGTGTTCTTACGAGCTGACCGATTGATGATTAAGAAGCGTCTCATACGACTAACAACCTTAAAGAAGAGATTTTCTAGAAAAATGATGCTATGAGCTGACTAATCGATGATTAGGAAGCGTCTCACTAGACTAGCGACCTTAGAAAAGTGATTATCTAGAAAAGTGCTCTTATGAGCTAACTAATCGTTGATTAGGAAGCGTCTCACTAGACTAGCAACCTTAGCAAAGTGATTATCTAGAAAAGTGCTCTTATGAGCTAGCTAATCGATGATAGGAAGCATCTCATTTAGATTAACAACCCTAAGAAAGAAAATTTAGGACAGTGCCCCATTATAGGCTAACTCTAAGAAAGTATATCTAGGAAGGTGCCCATTGTGGGCTAACTAATTGATAATGGGAAGCGTCTCTTTGGACTTGCAACCCTAAGAGAGGATATTTAGGAAAATGCCTCATTGTGGGCTAACTAATTGATAGTGGGAAGCGTTTTTTTAGACTTGCAACCTTAAGAAGAAAGTGCCCTATTATGGCTAACTCGAAAAAAGTATATCTAAGAAAGTGTCCCATTGTGGGCTGACTTTAAGCTATTGCATTTGGGAAAGTGCCCCATTGCGGGCTGACTTTAAGCTGTTGTATCTAGGAAAGTGCCCTATTGCGGGCTGACTTTAATCGATAGCGATGTTTGGATATATCTTAGCAACCTAGCATTTCCAAAAACGCTTCTGGTGAATTGGTTAAATGATAATGAGAGGTTTTTTTTAGAAAAATGCTCTTACGAGATGACTAATAAAAAATAGGAAGCGTTTCACTAGACTAGCAACCATGAAGGAAAAAAATTAGGAAAGTGCCCCATTATGGGCTAACTAATCGATAACGAATTCCCAAGTGAGAATCTTATTTTTCTAATAATAGTCAAGAGTTTATGATGACTTAAAACTTTTGCACAAATGATAACTAAAGCTTTTTTAAAAATCTTCAAGACAATTGCTCTTTTAAACTTAAGAATAAGGTAACAGGGCATTAAAGTATTTTCTAGCAAACTTTGAAAATTTTCTCTTTCTTCTCAAAAAAATCTAAAAGAATTTTTTTAAACATTGCTAGCAAGTAAAGAGTTTGACAGGGTTCCCAAAAATTCAAATAAAGGGTAAGCCTCCCCTACTACTCAATAACCACTTAATCTTTTGCCTCATTTTACTTGGAGGGTTTAGTTTTAATCTTGAAAAAGTGCTGTCTTAGCTTAATCAATCACCTCTTGAGGGGTTTCTTACAATTAAGACTCATATCTTCTTCTTGATGGGCATCAATATTTAAAATTTGGGCCAAACAACGCCAATGAGGAATGACTTTAAATTCCCTCTATCTATTTGGAAATAGATATCTCATTCTCAATTGGTTTAATCTAAGAGGATTTCCTTAAAATCTCTCAGTTTAGATGTCACTCTTGACTTTTGTTTCGGAAATTATGATCTTTCTTATAAGTATTACGCTTTGATCAATCTGTTAGGCCTTTTTGAGACTTGTAATGCAATATAGGCTCTTAGTTATTGGTTTCAGAAAAGTACTAATGTTAAGGTCTAGTTTGAAAGAATCATCATTTCAACCTGGGTTTACAAGTCAAGAAATCTTGAGAGAAAAAAAAAAAACTAGAATAGTACTTGCCTCAGCAATTTTTGCTTAAGATAAATTATTTTCAATAATTTAGAGAAGTCTTCAAAGAAGGGTGGTATATTTTTTAGCTATAATGTTTGGGTTCTTGTATTTGGTCTTGGTATTTTCAAGTATTGTTAGGCTTTTTTATAATGTATAGGTTTAACTACATTCTTGGGTTTTTCTCATTTCTTTTCTTTTCTTTTTTTCTTTCATTTTCTTTTTCCATCTTTTTTCCTTTTCTTTTAAGCCCAATAGTGATCATCTGTTGTAGGTCATGTTTTTTTTTTTTTTTTTTCAAAATGTAGACTTTTCTTCATCAAAAGAAATAAATTATCCATGGAAAAAATTACCCTTGAATTGTTGTAACTAGAGTAAGCACTATTTAGTTAATTTCTTTTTCCTTGATCGATGTCCTTATCTTCTTAATCATCCCATTGTAGGGTAGTTCAAGACGTGGTTAAAATTTGAAATTCTCTCTTTTTTTACATAAGCTCAAATGGGGTTAGCAAAGAATTATTGTGTTTAGGATAGCAAAAATAAATGCCTAACATTATTTTGATTAACGTATTAAATTCAAGATAGACCTCCTTTAAGGAATGAGTCAAAAACCTCACATTAATAACACTTAACTCTTGAGTGTTTAAGGGTTAGTGTTTGGGATGTGGTTTGCCTCTTGTCATCTTAAACCACTCGAACAAAATTAGATATCCTTCCATTTTACCAGATTTGCCCATATTTACCATGTCTCATGATGTTTTTGGGAGTTATGTGCCCCTGTCAAGTGATTTAGTCTTAACTTGACTCTCTTGGGAAGCTAGTTAAGATAGCCTTCTTTATGCCCTCGTTGGTAATTGACCATACCCACTTCAAAAAAGTGCCTCAAAATTAATCGTCTTTGTGTCTATTTTATATAACTCCTGATAGAGAGAAAGCTCAAGTGTAACCTTCAGGATTAGAGAGAGTTGGAAGGTTTTGTGTTTCAAGGCTAAATCAACATATGAGGAGACCTTTTGAAGTGAATGGGGTCTTTCAAATTAAGAGCAGGTTATAGAGGTCTTTAGCTTTATGTTCAAAGTAAGTGACTGTGAGCCTTGGGTTGAACTAACATTTAAAAGCAACTTTTAGGACCTTGAAATGATCTTTTATTGTTAGCAACTCTTCAATTTTATTGGCTTTGTTTTTTTCTTTATTATTATTATTTTTAGTAAATATGCAAACAAGATGCTCACACGAATGCAAAAGAAAAGGGGCCAGCATTTGATTAATGATATAATACTGAAATTTTATTAATATCACAAACTTGGAGTTTAGTACTTTGAAAACATAAAAAGAAAAGAAACAATATTGGTCTATATTTCTAATTCCTAGAGTTCTTCTTCTTCGGCTGCATGTGTGTTGGTTCTCCATCGATGATAGCTTCTAATTCTCTAACTCTCGATTGAGTCTTCTCTAGTTTAGCTTCTAAGGCTTTGTTTCTAATCCTTTTTGTTTTCTGCAGCTTCAAAGTAGACTTCCATCTGAGCTCTAACCTGTTTCATGTAGGTCTTCAGTTCTGGACCTATGTTGTTTGGCGCTGGTTAAGTAACATCTGGGACTCGGTATGCCCTTTCTCCCATTTGGTATAGTTGGTTGGTCACAAAATCTCTTGTGGCTCGATGTTTGCCTACTTTACCATCTAGGTCTTCGAGGTCTATATTAGGGCTCTCAATTCGGGCTTCCCATAAGGCTTTGACCTCTACTAGCTTGACAATCTTCTTAGCCAACAACATGCTTGGATCTTGGTATTTGAACATGATTCTTTCCAATGATGGCTTGTAAACTATGTCTTGGATAGTACCAAATTGACGGACCACCAAGTTCGGATGATAACCTATGCATCCACTAATACCAATCAATAGAACAGCTTGACGATTCTTACATGTTAGGATGACCTTATTGCAGCAGCTCCACCTAGCAGTCTAGAAGATGTCGTTGGCACTGAAACCTTTGAGTGCTTCCACCCAACTATGGCTGGTAAGATCATCGGGCAACTTCATCCTCTCTATGCAAGAATCCACAAGGTCTACCTGCTGGGCTAATGATTTCTTGACCATGTTCAACCCGAAGCATTTGAGATATCTCACAAACCAGATCAGGATGAGTTTAATGTTTGAGCGGAGGGTTCCATGGCCCTTTTTCTTCATAAAATTTAGATTCTGTATCTGTTCAGCTAGTAGGGATGGGATACAAGACTTCCCTTCCAAGAACTTAAACACTAACTCTACGACTCTATAGTGGATGTGAAAGATCCCAATGGGAAAAAGGATAGTTGCAAATGCTGTCAAGATGAAAGTATAAACCCATCTTCGCTTGTAACTCTTGGGATTTCCGCATAAGATGTCTCTCTTGCTCCCATCATCACACCGAGCTATGAATCAAGCTTCTAGTTCGTCCACCTGGAGGCAATATCCATTGCTGTTTCCCAATACGCAGTTGATCGTTGTCTTGTGAATGCTTAGGAGTTTACTGAAAATACCAGTCGACCTAGCTTCAAGATCTGGCACATATACCCCGTTGGTAAGTGATGGGGCCTGCAGAAGTTGGGTATATTCTTCCAGGGTTGGTGTAATCTCATGTGGCCCAATAAAGAAAGCTACGGGCTTAATTTCCTAGAAGTGTAAGATAGCCCGAATCAAAGGCAAGTTGATTTCCATTTTCATTAATGAGAGAATGGGCCCTATCTTTCCCTGGATGAAGGCTTGTTCCTCAGGGTCGTATAAGGTAAACCAATGGTCCAATATCAGTTTTGGATCTAAAGGTTTGCAGACTCGGATTTCCTTGCAGAGGAGACAATCGATTGCAGTATTGGCCATCTATTAGGATTACAATAGAAACTTCTAATTACACATGAAGTCTTTTACAAAGTATTATTGATTCTGTTACAAGTAAATGTATCTGAACTCTAGAAAATGAACAAAAGAATTATATCATTAATCATTTGCCAGCTCATGTGATGAGGATCATCTAGCACTTAAGAAAACAGAACCAAGGACTTAAGATCCATTGTAAGGAATTGGAGGACCTATGACCCGAGCTAGAGCAAAGAGGATGAATGATGCCCTATAAAGACCGGTTATGGACCTACAAGCCAAGGAATTGAATTATATGAAAGGAGAACCAATACTTATTAATGTAATTCATGTTTCCATGGAAGAAAAGCAAGGATTTGAAGTTATAGAATAAGAAAAATTAAATATTGAACCAAAATAGGAAAGGGAATTTGCGGGTTTGTTGTTATATATTTTTAGTATTTGTTTTGGTTTGTAATCTATATTATTTAGTTGCCTACTCGGTTACATTAGGATAAAGCTAGGTTAGGCAACTTAGGATTTCCATATTGTATTAGGTTTTCCATATTATTATTTGTGTACTATATATGTTGTGCAAGGGGCTGGCCATAGACTCAAATATTTGATTTATGAAAAACACATCCTTTTCGTGAGTAAACGAAAAACGTCTTTTTTGTTCTTTTGCAAAAGAACTTTTCCATAGAATTCTTAACCGAATTACTAGGAATACCTATTGATAACTTAGGTTGCAATCAATGGGTTTGATTGGGGTCTAGTTACGCATTGCTTATTCAAGACGATCCTCGAAGTAATTGAAACCAATTAGCATCATCAGGGTTCTAGGTTTAACATACCTAGGGTTTCACGCATCACCATGACTTCATGTATGCAGATAGGTGGAATCTAATAGGTCCCTAAGCTCTATGGCCTCTCGCATTCTTGAAGAAATGGATCTCATGCCATATCAAAGCATTGGGTGGGGTAGCCTAATCAGCCCCGAATGGTGATCATATCACTTTACCCGGAACCTACACAATAGCCCCCCGTCCTAAGGTCCTAAGATGGCCTGGGTCTAACCATATCTAATCACACAATTGCATGCATGAAAACTCAATAAAATAAAAATTAAACTTCATTAAATCTCTGAAAAAATAGATTAGTACCAACAATATTTCACAATGCAAAAGTTAAAAGATATCTAAAATTTAAACTTCATCAAATCCCTGAAAAAATAGATTAATACCAACAATATTTCACAATGTAAAAGTTAAAAGATATCTAAAATTTAAACTTCATCAAATCCCTGAAAAAATAGATTAGTACCAACAATATTTCACAATGTAAAAGTTAAAAGATATCTAGAAATGATTATTTCAGAAGGTTTGGGTGGCTAGCCTACTATGAGTCCCCAGTGGAGTCGCTATCCCGTCGAGTGTAATTTTTAAATTTTTCATTATGTTTCTAATCCGATTCACATTAGATTTATGCTCATCCAATATAAATCCTTGACTTGAACTAGGAATCTTATTATTTATTTGGAGTCGCAACCAACTGAAGTTGGGAAAAATTATTGAATTAAAACTAATTGAGCAGAATAATTCTAATTTAGATAACTAGTCAACGGAATCTCCTCTTTTTATAAATGAAAAAGAAGAAAGAAAAACCAGAGATTCTCGACTCGAGGGCTATCCTATTAAAACTTTAAAGTTACCACCTTATCCTTCTAAAATTTGAGTCATGTTCTGATATCTTTTTTTTCTCTTATAAAAAAGAAGATGTTAAAAAATTACACCAATGACGATTTGGAAAATGATTTTTTTTTAAATTCTTTTTAGAGTTGCCTCATAAGGGTACCTATATACCCGCTATTCAGGATCAAACAAGCTGTACTTCGCTTTTCAGAAAAAACTTTAGTAGATTTGTTTTAGTTTTAATTATGAAAACATATCGAGTTTACGTTTGTTATCATTTTGAAAATTTCTAAAAAATTATAAGCCTAAGCTTTAATATATATTTTTTAAAACTTCTAATTTAAGAAAAATCAATTTTGAATTTATTTTGAAATTTTTTTCTAAGTGATTTTTTATTAATTTTTAATTCATATTATTAATCTACTTTTATTTATTCCTAAATTTTTTATTATATATATATTTTAAAAAAATTCTTTATTTCTAATAAATAAAGTAAATAAAATAATAAAAAATCAGCTAACCTGGATGCGGATCGCGGGTCGAATCGGGTCAGATCAGTCGGGTCGGGTCGGATCACGACGGTTGGAGAATCTTCGTCGACATCGTTCCGGTGGCTTACAAAGGCGATTGAGGACCGCTTCTAAGCTTTCTGAAGGTGGGCAATCTAATTGTGGCGGTGGTTTTCTTCAAAAACCTCTCTAGGTGGTGGTTTGGAGGGAGGTCGTCGGTCGCGGCTTGGGAAGAACTCTGGCGAGCTTCGAAACCCTCTGATTTTCACTCTTTTCCCTTTTTTGATCCGTGATTTGGCTTCCCCCTATCGTGCTCTATTTATATGCGTCAGAAATCGAGCTGGATAAGCTCGAATTTCCCTCCGATAGGCTTAAATCGAATTTGAGGTTAAAGCCCATTTCTGGTTTGCTTTAGATTCATGTAAATCCTTGATTTTGTTACGAGCTACCACGTGTCTTGGGTAAAAAAGAAAAAATGAAAAATGCAAATTTGCTTCTCTCGCGTTTTAAAACCTCAATCGAGCCCCCCCTACGCGCGCTTAGGTTGAAGCCCGAACTAGTTGGGCTAGGCCATTTCTCAGTTTTTTATTTTATGCGAATTGCATATATACGATGCAATTTTTATTGTTTTTATATTATTTTGAAATTCAAAAAATTTATAAAAATTATTTTACATCTTTTATTGTTATTTCTATCATCATTTTTCAAAATTGGTATATTTTTCCTATTTATTTTATTTTTTCAATATTTTCCTTTATTTTTGCAAAATAGAAGGAAAATTGAAACAAATGAAAAAAAAAAGACAAAATAAACATTATTTGTAATTAAAGGGCAAAAATGAGGTGTTTACAGTGCCTTTCGGGGGATAACACTTGTTGATTTGAGTGATGAACTCAGGATCATTGGCCTAAAGCTTGTTACATGGGTCAAAAGAAAAGTCTGAGAAAACTGAACTAATTAAAAATAAGTAATGGAGTTAATAGAGGTTCGAAGGAGTATCTTAAAACCTAGTAGCTTAAGATCATCTGGTTTAAGACTTACTGACCAATGAAATTACTTTATAATATCGAAAAAAAGAAGAAAAAAATTGTTGGACATCATAATGCTTAAAGGAATGAAAAAGGGGAAGTATATATCTTAATTAAGTTGACAAAATTTTGAAAACTTTATTCTTAATTAAGTAATGTTTAGTACAATTATGAGTTTGTAAATTTTTGTTTAAATGGCATGATAAATTTTGATATTTCATAGATTAACTCTTGAACTCCAATATTAGTATTTATAGTACATTAAATATGATTAAGTGAAAAAAAAAAAGATGCTAAGGAAAAATAACTTTATTATGAATGTAATCTGTTTAAGTACTAGTTATTTATATGAATTATAACAACCTTTTATTTAATTTTCTTGCATTTTGTATAAATAATGCACTTAATTAATTTTTATTTTAATTTCAAAGTCTTTAAATTATAATTTATGAATTAATGGCAAAATCACATGAAAATTAAAGAAGAAAATATAATTTTTATAAGATAGAAGTCCAATACATGAATTAACATGTACGTGACCAAACAAAGCAAAGGAAGTCGTAACCAACAATGGAAATCAACCATGCTAAAAGGTGTGCTCAAAACCACGTCGAAGGAAGCCAAACAAAGAAAATGCGCAAATTGGATGCATGCCGGATTGCACGACCATGTTGCGTCAAATCTGATATATATATATATAACATATATCATAATTTAAAGATTAGATTAATCTAGATGCCAGATTTGTCCATTGGAAAACACAGTAAACGAAGATTCGATCAGGAAGAATTCACAGGAAAAGTCGTTAGAAAATGCACTAGAATTAACAAGCCAGAAAACTTTAGGAGATTAAAGTAAATTCTTATATTTTTATTCGTAATGCTTTTATTATGCTTTCTTTTTATTATCATTGTTTTTAAATTTAACATATCTATAACTTAATTTCTTTTATATTCGGGTATAATGAACCATAGAATGAACATACAATTTTTATGATTATTATTCAATGATTTATTTATCATTCTTGTGATTCAATTTTGTGTTTTTTATTATTTTCAATTTAATATAGCTGGTATATTAGTTGAAATTTGATTTCTTATATAAAAATTGAGAGATTTTATATAAAAATAGATTTAGCACAATTGAAAAGAGTTGCATGCAAACTTAGAGATCGGATGACATAAATCTTTTGAATTAGGGTCAAACCTAATAGCGAAATTCATAAATCGATTGTAATGCAATTTTAGGGGTTTTAATTAGGAAGAGATTTCAATTAATCAATATAAAATTAGAAATTAGTATGACTCGAGAGAGCTATTAGTTCAATATAGGAATTTTTACTGTCTAAGAATAAAATAAGAATTTGAATATAATTAATTAATTACATTAGTAATTCTAAGGGGATTCAATACCTGAATATATCGGTTTTATTTATTATTGTTTTCTTTAATTTATTCATTATTTATTTTATTTACTCATTTAATTAATTTTGCTTATTAGATAATTAGAGAAAAGGTAATTACTAGTACTCGTAATTCTTGTGGGATTGACACTCGATATCTTTATCTACTATACTATAGAATCGATACGTGCACTTGTTTATAGGTCTAAAGTTAGATAGTAGGAAGACCGATATCAAAAGGCATTTGGAATTTCTGAATAGATTTCTTTTTCAAATTTTTGCTAGAGTTTTGATTTTTTCTTGAACAATTTTAGAAGTTAAGGACTTTTCTATTCTTTTTTCTTCTAATTCTTCTTTGAGGAAATCAATTTGTCTAATTTTATTAGTTAATTTATTTTTGAGTAAGTTGACTTGTTTTTCTTTAGTAGGGAATAAAAATTCAAAAAAAAAATCTTTTTTCCCTTTATTTTAGATTCTAATCTTTGTGAAGTAATAGAAAAGGGATATAACATGGTTAAGAAAGGTATTCCTAAAACAAGAGGATTACTCATGTCTTTGACCAGTATAAAGGAAGTTTTAAAATTTATTTCATTTTAAACAATTTTTGCTTTTGACAGTTTATATTGAGCATTCAATTTAGAACCACTGGTGGTTAGTAATTTTTCAGAGGTTTTTTCATAAAAATTTGTGGGAATTATCCTTTCTTGGACACAATTTAAATTAGCCTCGCTATCTAATAGAGCGATTGAATTTATAGACCACTCATCATTTACAACTAAATTTACTTTGACATACCATTTCTAAATTTGAACATGACTTATCAAATTTATGAATTCTTGATCATCCAATTCTTCATTGTCAGAACCAGAACTGGTTGAATTGCTAGGACTTTTGTTAAGCTTATTTTAGATTTCTTCATATTTTAATTCTGAGTCTTGACTTCCATTTTGGGATTATTAATTTCTTTTTGAAGTAATTCTAGACTTAAGGGTTTCTTCTGTTTGAATTGACCACAAATTTCTTTCATTGAATAGGGCTTTTCAAAAGAGTTAGTGCCTTTGAGAAATCCTAAATTTTTTAAATAATCTTCTCTTTCTTTTTTATCAGGCATCGAATTTATTATTTTTAGCAAAGCTTGTTCTTCTTATGTGATGACTAAAATTCTTTTACACGAGTAGATATTATCATAACAGCAGTCATCACTTAGGTCATTATCAAAGCTAGAGTCTTCAAATATATCTTGAACCTAGATATCTTGATCAAACTCCTGATCAGAACCACTATATTTTAAAGAGCTTTCGTTAATAATTTTTAGTAATTCATTTTTTACCTCTTTAGAAATGTCTAGCTTATTTACCTTTTTGTTTTTGGAACAATTTGGAGCAATATGTCCTTTAGTACCACAATTATAACACTTTACTTCTCTTTTTTATCTCTTCATTTTTTGTTTATATTTCTTTCTTATAATTTTTTTTTTATCAAAATCTTTGGATCTTGGATAAGTTTGTCTAGATCTTTTATTTCTTTTCTTTATTTTAGAAGAGGGGGCTTGGATTTTTTCATAACCATATTGATAACAAAAATCTCCTAGTTCTCTTCTGAGACTAGTCTTTTCTTGAGAAATTTTTTATTTCAGTTTCATATCATTACATAGGCTTAATCCTTTAGCAGTTATGGCCATAATTATTTGACCATAGGTTAGATATCCTAAGGGGATGTTAAATTCTCTAGCTATTCTTTCTTTGACTTTATTAGTAAAGGTTTTGGAAGTCCACATATAAATCGTTCTTTCCAATAATGAGAATTATAATCTTCTTTTGAAAAAACTTTGGCAAGAAAAACATCTTTATACCAATGAAAATCTTGAAGAGTTGGGCAGCTTAAATTTTGAAGAACCTCATCATTCTTTTCTCTAAATTGATTGGGATTTCTAATAAAATGTTTCATTATTGCATATAAAAGTGTTGGCATAACATCTTCAATATACATTCCTTGACCTTAATCATTAGAAATTTCTTTCTTAGCAGTTATAATGTAGATTTTTTCTTCTTCAGTGAGATAATTTTCCCACCATCCTTTGAGCATTCTAGTAAACCCTATTGTTAAAGCTTGATTAGTACTTTGATCAATATTGTCATTTTGTTTATAGGAATTGGCAACTATAATCATTGAATTGATAACAGTTAATATTTGGTATTTTGCTAATCCATCTATATTCCATTCATATATACCTTTTCCTCCATATGCATTTATGGTTGCAAAATCCTTTTCTTCAAACATAGTATCTGGAGGAGATGGCTTAAGATACCGATTTCTTTATTTTGATCTGTATGAAGTTATTTTATCAATATTAAGTTTTTTAGAAAATTGATCAGCTAAATTAGCTATTTCTTGATCAATAGTATCAATTGGTTTTGGATTTTTTATTTTTTCTACTAACTCTTCTATTTTTTAATCATTTTTAAATTTAAAATTCTTTGTCATTTGATTAGTGGTTAAAGGGTAGATGGGTTTGACAATGTCTTTAACAATAGCTTTTCCTTTATCTTTACTTTGATTTTCACTGATTAGGTTTTCAATACGTTCTCTGTAATCCTATAGTATGCAGAGTTTGATTAGTATAATTTCTTTGAGATTTAGCACTTGTTAATTCAGAGTTTTCTATTGAAGTGTCCTTAAATGGGTCTGCTTTGATAATGGCTTCTCCAATCTCTAGGTTTATTTCTTGGAGCAGTAGATGAGTTGAGTAGGTATGACCTAAATTAGTATCCCATTTTTTGATAACTTTATTAAGGGTATAGATGAAGTATCTTTGTCTTGCACCAAAATTTTCGTTCATCCACGGGAAAAAGGGTATAGTTTCCCTAAGATGATTTTCCATGTTAGAATACCATAATTTTCTTATGGTTTCTGTTTCTTCTTTTGTATAAATTTTGAAAATTTTATTTCTATTCTTTTTATTTTCTGGAGAATAAAAATCTTTTCTTAGCAAGTCCTTATTAAATTGAAAAGGTTCTTTTGAATCAATAACATTTAATTCATTTATTTGAGATAGAGTTGGAGAATTTAGCCTATATACTATTTCGGGAATATTTAGCTAAAAATCTACTCCTTCGAGTTTAACTGTATTCTCTTTGGAATCAGGTTTTGGTTCAGCATCTATAGTTCTTAACTTTTCTAGTCGATCTATTCCCTCTTGAAGGCTAGGAGTTTAACTAGGAGCATGACTTAGACCTGGAGATTGAACTAAATATTCAAGAGCAAGTGGGGCTAATGGTTTTTTATCTATTATAAAGGGAAATTTAATCTTAACACTTCCATAATCATATCTTTGAACAAGAGTTGGATTTTGATTTGAAATAGAAGGCCTAGGAGGTAACACTTTCTGTAATAACCATTCGTCATGGAGTTGGATTTCATCCCATTTTAATGGTTTAGGAGTAAAACTTTTAGTATTTTGAGGATTGGATTCAAGTAAAATGGTCTCACCTTTAGGAGATAAACTTTTTTGCTTTTGGAGAGATTGTTGGCTTCATTGCCTTATAATATATTCTATATATTAAGGCAATGGTTTAGGTTCCTTCTACATAATTACTATTTTGAGATTGAATATGGAGAATTGGGCTATCTAAAACTCTTAGATCATCCATGCTTATAATAAAGTTAGGGTAACACTGAGTATACTAAGGTCCTTTATGTAAGTTGGTTTAGAATACAGACTGTCACGCCCTAAAAGGGGGCTTAGAAGCCTCTATTAAATTATCATGGCACGTGTGCACTAGTTACATGATAACGGTCTTATAAGTTAGAGATTGTAAGACTTTAAGCAAATAATTACATCTACAACAAGTTATAATACATATGATTAGATAATAAAATATCACTATGGAACCCGAATCCCACGGTCAACCATGATCACAAAAAAACAGTATCCCTTACCAATCAGTAAAATAGGATAAATCATAGGTTTCTCAATTTAAACATTTCTATTTACATTGGGGTCCTATCATTCATCTAAGTAAATCTATCATTCACAAATCTTACTTCATTGTTTTGGTCTTCCAAAACTCTCAACACTTCACATCTTAGCCTATCTCGCGCTTTCGCTATCGACACCTGCATAAAGTCTGTAAGGGGGTGAGCACACTTTGGCTCAGTGAATGGGATGGTAACACTTTCAATGCTACGTACACATACACAACAAACTTAAATCGAAATATTATACATATGCTATATACATACACAAGCAAATTCACATCAAGTTACTAAATCTATGCTATGTACACAAGCAAGCAAATTTAATTTAAAATATCAAACGTATGTTATGCATGAACAACCATATGAATGCAGTATCTCACGTGGTTTTCCGGTAACCAACGTGAAGTCTAAGGTTTACACCTTCCTTGACCTTGGGTTGGGGATTCCGAAGCCACCATCAGTGCCCAAGTCATTACCCGGTTTATTTATCTTATCACTTGGTTAATTATGATGTCTTATTATCTCAACAGTGAATGCTCTCGTGCCTCTCTGCACCAGACGGAGCAAAACCCTTAAGGACAGGTCGGACTCGGAACCGTTAAGGCGCAATAATCCCCTAATCACTTAGTTCGCACTTGGCGGAACAACGATCCTCTTGATCACTTCCGACGCATCCTGTAGCAGTGATGGCCTTCAATCTCATGCAATGTCTCATGAAAATGCATGTTAGGTTTTTGATATTGTCCAATTCATACTTTAATTAATTTATTTAGTAATCAAACAATATTTACAATCACAATCAATCCTACCACTAAAGTAAACATCAAACATTTCATTTCACTCATCACAACAAGCACACATCATGTTCTTTTTATCACTCATCCCAAGCATGGGTTATGCATTTCTTGTTACGCAATACCGACACTAAACCCAAACCCCGTGGTCGTAGACCTATCTAGTTTTATGATAGATTAAATTATCCCGACACCTCTTTGTGCCATTTCTTTTAAATGTCAAACCGCTCGGGTTGACTTACAATCATCTTATCCGGCACCTCTGTGCCCTTTTTCTCAAATGCCGAACCACTCGGGTTGGCTTTTAATCATTTCTGACACCTCTGTGTCATCGCACTTCTCAAGTGCTCCATCATTTTCACACTTTCGAGAGCCCACAAGGTCATCTCGTATTTCCCTTTTTAATGTTTTCAGGACAATATGAATAATATACATATATACATATCTATACATATATATGTTTGGGACCTTTCCTCAATTAAGGACAATTTGCTAGTTATTTCCCCTTATGTACTTAAGAGGGTAAGAAAATATGGTCATTGATTTGTAAAAATTAAGATTGCACTCATGATTTGGTATGGTTATGTTCATGAGTGTGTTTCGTAATTAAAATAGGAAAATAAGTTCGTTAAGTGTATGTATACACATTCAGGAGCCAACTCTAACATGTATACATAATGATACCTATATACCCTATTCTAACTAAACATACCTATTCGGTAGCTATAGAAGGAAAAGCTAAGTTTCTATATTTTGGTTGATTCGGAAGAAAACAATTTGTAAAACATGGGTTAGGCTTATGGTTATAGCACTAGCAATATAGCATTAGATGCTATCATTTAGGTGATGACATCTAAACACTCGGACCATTTATTCTCCTATATTCCTCACGACTTATTTTCTAACTCATTAATTCCCACCACATAACTCAACAACAATCACATTAAATAGCAAATACAACAAACAACAATTTCACATACATAGCATTTCACACACCACACAACATAGTAGCATATTATTAAGTTTCTCACTCACAGGTTTAGGATTGTCGTAGCCCTAGCCAAAGTTGAGCGATTCCAGCAGGTAACTCCTCTGTGTTCCTCTTGAAGTCAGTATCCTTCTACGATGCTTTCTCAACCCAATCATAAGGTCATATCTCCACTTGACTTTGGTAATCTTTTAGCACCCGATATGTGTACTCTACTCATCTTGTGATTGATGACGAGGCGTGAAGTCTCCTCCTTATGGAACTTCGGGTGAGCAAGATTTGAATGTTAAACTTCTTTTAAATCTGTGCTTCCAACACCCCAAGTTGCTGTGATCGACTGTCTGCATTCCTTATGTAGAAGTCAAGCAATGGAATGTCTTCGACTTGCCAAATTTGGAATTCCTTCTTCCACCTATGCAAGATATCCTTTGAATATTCCATTGTGAAATCCATCTCATTCCAACTATCTCCCAGGCCATCATCTTGGATATTACTTGATTCATTCCCTTCACCAGTTACATCATCATAGACGCTTCTCTCGTTTATGAAGCATCTTTGAACCTTTCATTTATCCAATTGTCTTTAATATCTTCCAATGAACTACTTATAGGATAACCCGCAGGATTTAGCAATTCTTAACGGTCTGTATCATCTTCTTTCTTCTCTTCTTTGTTGATGTTTCCACCTACGAGTTCCTCATACTTTCTACTGGTTTTCATCCTCACTCACGCTTCCATCATATATACACCCACCTTTTCCACACACCACATGCACACCAACATACACATATTCTTATCCATTTACTCTACACATATTACACACTTCCCATATCCATACTTACATAACCACACCATATATCATCTCATACACTTACTCACATACTCCATATATATCTTACACTACCAATACACACACCCACATACTTTAAATACGCTATATTTACCTTCCATAGCCACACATTCATGTTCACACTCCGTACATCATCTCATATTCGTACATACATATATCGCACACTTCACCCTTAACTTCCACACATGCCCATACACCATACACTAATTCACATACATACATACATGCCTACACATACCACTCCTTCCTTATACATGCCCACACACTATACGTCTTTCACACATATACACACATGTTACATACTTCACATACCATCCATGTACACACTAGTACCACACACTCTCACCTTTCATACATATACACACACTCCGCACATCTCACACCATCCATATGCATACACCCTTTTTGCGCACACCACATATCATCTTACACACACACAATCCATATACACCACACCCTTATACACATCATCTCCAATACATACACATATACACACTTTCCCACCTACATCACGCACATTCCTACACATACACGCGTATGCATCCTCATACATATATACTCATATGCACATCTTCATTCATGCACATACACATACACATCTTTACGTATCCTTACACACCTTCAATCACACATACGTACATACACACACTACACACTCGCCTCATACACACCCGGCTCCTTTTCTTCCTTCCTCACACATCAAACACCACTAGTATGTACATACACACATACTCCGCATACACCACACTTCACGAGCACTAAATGCGTCTCTCTCTCTCTCTCTTGTCCTTCATTCTCGTAAACACGGCTAGCTCCTACTTCTCTACTTTAGCTTCTCTTCTTTTGCTTCTTCCTCTCCATTCCTTCTTCTTCTTTCTCCCAATCCTTACACGACTTTATCTTCCTCTTGCTTGTCCTCACATCGAACACCATACATACACACACGTGTCTCTACTCTTTTCCTTCGGCTGGATGTTGCACCTCGTACACCTTCACTTCACCTCTACACACACAAAGCTACCTTACGCACATATGCTCCACTAGATTCATGACGCAACCGGGGGGGGAGGAACATATATATACACCTACATTTATAATTAGCAACCGTCTTATTCAAATTCACGCACATGTGCATCCTTCCCAACTGATGGAAACTTTCGCAATTCATTTATTTTTTCCTAACTAGACTCCTCTCATTCCCTTGCTTTTGAACGCTTAGACATTGTCGCTTGGTGCCAGATCACATTGAACACTTTTCTCGTTAGGACGTTGCGAGCCTTCTTGCTGTTCGTTGCTGTTGCTGTCCATTGTGGTTGCCGTTGCTGTCATTGTGGTTGTGGTCATCGCTGTGTCGTTGTTTGCCGTTGCGTCATTGCTGTCGTCGTTGGGCTTTCATCACTGGATGGCAGCCGGTCGTGGTGGCTGCCGTGGTCAGACCTTCTCGTTGTCGCTGCTGTGGGAGCCACCGTAGTGCTGCTGTCATTGTCGTCTTCCTCCTCTGTCGTTGCGGAGATAGCTGTCGAGGGTCGCCGTCGTCATGGTTATCGCCGTTGTCGGGATCGTCGTTGCGGTTGGGGGCCTCCATCGTTGCTGTTGAAGGCTGTCCGTGCAGCAGCTAGATCGCCCTCGGGATCGTGGTTGTTGCTGGTCTCATCGTCGGAGTCGCTGCCGTTCCCTGTTGCTGTCATTAGGGCCATCGTGGACGCCGGCGTGGTTACCGCCGCGCCGTTGCTGCCGTTGCTGGAGTTGCCGTCGGGCGTTGCTGCGGTTGCTGCAGTTGTTGCCGCCGTCCTCCTCGTCATCGTGATTGTCACGGTTGCTGCCCTTTCCTTCTCCCCTGTTTGCCGGAACTAAGCCGCTGTCACCGTTGCTGTTCGTCGCCGTCGCAGCTGTCACCATCTTTGCTGCCGTGGAGTTGCTGTCGTCATCGCAGTTGCCAATCCACTGCCGTCGTTACTGCGGTTACTGGGCCGTTGCTGCTGCTACTCTTCATCGTCGTTGGAGTCATCGTTGCTGGATACTACTGCCACCGTCCTTGTTGCTGCCGTTGCGGTCGGAGTTGCCACTGTTGTCGTCACGGTCATGTAGTCGCCGTCGTTCACCGTTGCCATTGCGTGGCTGGCCGAGAAAGGGAAGGGAGAACGGAAAGGGAAGAAGAAGACGGCCGGAGGAAGAAGGAAAAGAAGAAGAAAAAGAAGAAAGAAGAGAAGACAGGCGGGAGCAAGGACAGAGGCAGGGGGGACTGGGTAGGAAAAAAAGAAAGCAGGAAACGAAAGAAGGGAAAAGAAAGAAAAGATTGGACTTTTTTTTGTTATATATATTTATATGTATATTTATATATTATATTATAATTATATTTTATTTGAAAATATCTCTATTTTTTTTTACCATTTCGCATGTGTACCAAAATACTTTTAAAAATTATATTTTTAATAATTTATTACCAAATTTTACGTTTAGGTTAATTTAATTATTTTGAAAATAAATATTTACTCTAAATTTTAATATGAAATTCCTAGATTTATAATTTAAATTAATTTCATCGTTTAACCAAATATTATTTGAAATTTACGTTTCGGATAATTTATTATTTTATTTATTTTCCTTTAATTATTTATATAATTTTTTTTTTTGAAATTTTCCGGACTTCACACAAATAAAGTTGATTCATCAAAATCAATGTTTCTAGCATCTCTTAACTATACTAAAATGGGTTGGTTTATGCTAGTTCGATCTAATGGAGCAACTGATAACTGGATTAATCCTATATGCAAAAAATTATGATTATCCTTTCTATGTTTGATCAAAGTGTGTTTTGATAAGAGTCTTATTATTTCTTTCTTTCCCGAAAGGCTAACTATTTTTTCTACAGTTTTGATTACATAATCATGATGAAGACTAAAGCTTCCTATTTGATAAATTGATCTTGAATGTTCTTTTGGAATTGACCAATTTCTTAAATCTTGTTCTATATTTGCTATTTTTTACTTCATGTTCATTTCTAATATCCTGATCAAATTGATCTAGATCCTTATCGTCTATCAAATTAGATGAAGAGGAAGATCCTGAAGTAGTTCTTTCTAACAGGTTCATCTTTCTAAGAAGATATTCTCTAAGTCTAACAAACTATTAACATATATTGTGTAATACTATGTTACTGCTAACCAACAGTCTCACTGTCACTCACTATTGGGACTTAATGCCGGGACCATAGTCTCCTACATAAGTAGTTGCTACGTAGTTTGTTTTTGACTTAAGAAATCGTTCCTAAATGATGATATAAATTCAAGTACTATCTGCCTTCTCTCGTAAAAAAGAAAGACAACTTAGCTCTGATACCAATTCTCCTAAGTTGAATTACCTAGAATAATTAGATATTTAACATAATAGAACAAATAATAAAACATATAATAATGATAATAAAAGATTTTGACAAATTGACAGATAACTTAGATAAAATTTAAAAGATAACTTACAAAGTTCTTGATACAAATTCTTCTTTGATAAAATACAAGAAAGTTGAAAGCCTTAAATAATAACAAAAGACTACAAGGAGATTTAAAGGAAGGTTTAGGTGATTTTATGAGAGTAGGGGTTTCTGATTTCAAATGCCTCTACCTTCCTTTGAGCATTAGGAGTCTGTATTGTCTTCTTCTTTTTTGAGATTATTAATTTCTTTTTAAAGTAATTCTAGAGTTAAGGGTTTATTCTATTTGAATTGACCACAAATTTCTTTCATTGAATAGGGTTTTTCAAAAGAGTTTGTGTCTTTGAGAAATCCCAAATAGTGGTAGTGAGATCGTTGGTTGGCAATAACATAATACTGCACAGTATATGTTAATAGTTTGTTAGACCTAAAGAATACCTTCTTAAAAAGATGAACCTGTTAAAAAGAACAAGGTGGATTGTTGATCAAGGTTCCTTTTAGCTTGATCAAAATATGCCTGAATAGTCTTGAGAGAAGCCAACTCAGAATTGAATTTGTCCCACCATTTGATTTTAAAGACATGTTTGATGTTGAGCAGAACATAAACTGCTCAACATCAAACGTGTCTTTAGAATCAAATGGTAGGAAAAATTCAATTATGAATTGGCTTCTCTCTGTTCAAATGTTCAAGAAGAAGATGAACATAAATTGCTCAACACCAAGCGTGTCTTTCAACTCATTATTGGGACTTATTACCGGGACCACAATCTTGCCTACACAAGTGATTGTTAGATAGTTTGTTTTTAACTTAAGAAATTGTTCCTGAATGATGATATAAATTCAAGTACTATCTCCCTTCTCTTGAAAAAAGAAAGATAACTTGGGTTAATGCCACCTTCTCCTTCTTCTTTTCCTTCTTCTTTGGCGGATAATCTAGCAGCTAACTCTAAAATCTTTTGCTTGTATTGGCTAGGTTCTAAAGCATATATTGTGCAGTACTATGTTACTGCTGACCAACGGTCTCACTACCACTCACTATTGGGACTTATTGTCGGGACCACAGTCTTGCCTACACAGGTGATTGTTACTTAGTTATAATACTATGTTATTGTTGACCAACGGTCTCACTGCCACTCACTATTGAGACTTATTGTCGGGATCACAATCTCCCCTACATAAGTGATTATTACGTAGTTTGTTTTTTAATTAAGAAATCATTCCTGAATGATGATATATAAAAAAAAAAAAATCTTTTCTTTGTAGGTATGTATATAATTTTCAACCAACAACTATTGTTCACGACTATTGTTCAAGCCGCCAAACAGTATTCAACTCACATGCTCTATTATTCAAGCTGCCAATCACTATTACAAAAGGTAACTCACGAGATCAACTGTTCATTCTAACACTCCTTGTCTGAAAGACACTTTCTTTTCAAGAATGATGAAAAGGAATCATGAGACATCAATCAAGAAAAAGAAGAAGACAATATTTATCAAGTATATAAGAACTTCTAATGCTCAAAGGAAGGTAAAGGCATTTGAAATCAAAACCCCTACTCTCATAAAATCACCTAAACCTTCCTTTTATTCTCTTTGTAATCTTTTGTTATTATTTAAGGCTTTCAGCTTTCTTGTATTTTATCAAAGAAGAATTTGTATCAAGAACTCTGTAAGTTATCTTTTAAATTTTATCTAAGTTATCTGTAAATTTGTCAAAATCCTTTATTATTATTATTATTATTATTTGTTCTATTATGTTAAATGTCTAAATTATTCTAGATAATTAAACCTGGGATAATTGGTATTAGAGCCAAGTTGTCTTTCAACTCTTAGCCTTCAAGAGGGAATAGATCGACTAGAAAAGTTAAGAAATATAGATGCTGAACCAAAACCTGATTCCAAAGAAAAACAAGTCAATTTACTCAAAGATAAATTAACCAGTAAAATTAGATAAATTGATTTCCTCAAAGAAGAATTAGAAGAAAAAAGAATAGAAAAATCCTTAACTTCTAAATTGGTTCGAGAAAAAATCAAAACTCTACAACAAAATTTTGAAAAAGAAATTTGTTCAGAAATTCCAAATGCCTTTTGGTCAAGAAAACAATATTCAGTAAAATTACCATATATTGAAGGCTTTACAGAAGAAAAAATTCCTACTAAAGCCAGACCAATTCAAATGAATTGAGAATTATTAGAATATTGCAAAAAAAGAAATTCAAGACTTGATCAATAAATGATTAATTAGAAAATCTAAATCCCCTTGGTCTTGCTCTGCATTTTATGTGCAAAATCAAACTAAACTAGAACAAGGAGCCCTTCGTCTAGTGATTAATTACAAACCTTTGAATGTAGTTCTTAAATGGATTAGGTATCCTATACCTAATAAAAGAGATCTACTCAATAGGCTCTTAAGAGCCAAGATCTTTTCAAAATTTGACATGAAAACTAGATTATGGCAAATCCAAGTTGATGAAGCTGATAAATATAAAACTATTTTTAATGTTCCATTTGGACATTATGGATGAAATGTTATGCCCTTTGAACTAAAGAATGCTCTATCAGAATTCTAGAATGTTATGAATGATATTTTCTCTCCTTATTCCCATTTTTCAATAGTATACATAGATGATGTTCTAATATTTTCAAAAAACATTGATCAACACTTTAGACATTTAGAAATTTTCTTTAAAATAATTAAGAGAAACGGATTAGTGGTCTCTTCAAAGAAGATGAAGCTATTCCAAACAAAAATAAGATTTTTAGGACATGAAATTGTTCATGGAACCATAAGACCTATTGATCAATCCTTAGAATTTGGAAACAAATTTCCTGATCAAATTAAAGATAAAAAAATAGCTTCAAAGGTTTTTAGGGTGTCTCAATTATATCTCAAAATTCATTCCTCATCTTAGAATTAAGTGTAAGCCTCTGTTTAAAAGACTCAAGAAAAATCCTCATGAGTGGACTTTAGAAATGATAAAGGTTGTCCAAGAAATCAAAAGGGAAATTAGATCCCTTCCATGTTTAGGAATTTTAAATCCTAAGGCAAATATTATAGTAGAAACAGATGTCTGTAATGAAGGATATGGAGGTATTCTCAAACAACTAATAAATGATCAAGAGCAAGTTATTAGATATCATTCAAGCATATGGCAAGGTGCTCAAGAAAATTACTCTACCGTAAAAAAGGAAATATTGGCCATCGTATTATGTGTTTCAAAATTTCAAGAAGATTTATATAATGATTTTTTTTTTGTTAAGAGTAGATTGTAAGTCTGCTAAAGAAATTTTAATTAAAGATGCGAAAAATCTTGTTTTAAAATATTTTTTTGCCCGATGGCAAGCTACTTTATCTGTTTTCAATTTCAAAATTGAATTTATTATAGGAGATTCAAATTCTTTACCTAATTTTTTGTCCAGAGAATTTCTCTAAGGAAACCATGGCCAACCCTTTAAAACCCAAGACCCAAGCTGATTACACTATGAAGATTGCTCCCATTACTCCTCCAAAACCAAGCTCACTTGCTCAACCAAAATCACCTGCTCCCTCAACATATGCTGGAGCAGTTAATCCAAAATTCCCTTGGCTCAACAAACTAGTAACTTTCACTCCATTCAAATCACATGTTCAAATAAAGGAATATTATTTAAAAACTCCTTCAAAAAACTTGTTTATGGTAGAACTTGAATATTTAAAAAACTTTTTCGAGGCCAACCCAATTAATGTTGTTTAAAATTTCTTTCCTAAAATCTTTCATTATGTTCCATCTCATCCTTAGAAAACTCAAGTCTTTTATGAATACATTCTGGTAAAAACTGACAATATAGAAATTATCCGTATTCAAAATGCTCAACAAGAAATTACCTACTTAAAGCTAAAAATTTTCAAAGTCCTTTCTCAAAAAGACTGGAACCAGCATCCTTTCACTCTTAAGAAATTTACTCAATATTTTGTTCCACCCATTTATAATTATTATGATTATATTGATGCATGGGAATATGTATTCTATTACAAGAATTATTCCCACTCATGGTTCATTCAATTCAAGATTATTCAAGATAAATTTCCAATATGGTTCGCCTAGTGGTTCAAATATTTTAGTCCTGATGAAAGAATTTTTCCTGAGAAAATTTATCAAGGATTTATTTATTTTAAAGACAACAAAGATGCTCCTTATCCATTGAGGGATTTGTTATTTTGTTCCACTTTCGGCATTGAATGGATCCTGACTTGGTCATATGTTCAAGAAGAACATGAACTTAAATTACTCAACATCAAACGTGTCTTTCAAATCAAATGGTGGGATAAATTCAATTCTGAATTGGCTTCTCTCAAGACTGTTTAGCCATATTTTGATCAAGCTAAAAGGAGCCTTATTTAACAATCTACCTTTCTTAACAACAAATCAAAATTTCAAGTTGATCTGGCTAGTGCTTCAGAACCTAGCCAATACAAGCAAAAGGTTCTAGAGTTAGCTGCTAGATTTTCCGCCAAAGAAGGAGAAGGCAACAATAACTCTTTATATCAAAATGAAGATGAATGCTATAGGATAGACATCCTAAGCAACCCCTAAAGAAAAAAAATCTTTTCTTTGTAGGTATGTGTATAATTTTCAACCAACGACTACTGTTCACAACTATTGTTCAATGGGATTAAATACCCCAATAGTCCTAGCCGTAAACGATGGATACTGGGTGCTCAGCTAGACTTGGTTAAAATAGCAGAGCAAGTAAAAGTATTAGTAGCATAGCAAAAATGCGTTCCTCGTCATTAATATGTTTGCTCACGATAATTGTATCCTCTTGGGGGAATCGATAACTAAAAAATGGAAATATTCTCCTTATTAACTGGGAGAATTGGTATCAGAGCCAAGTGGTCTTTCTTTTTTACGGGAGAAGGGAGATAGTATTTGAACTTATATCATCATTTAAGAACAATTTTTTAAGTAAAAAAAAAAAACTATGTAACAATCACCTGTGTAGGTGAGACTGTGGTCCTGGCAATAAGTCCTAATAGTGAGTGGCCGTGAGACCGTTGGTCAGCAGTAACGTAGTACTGCATAGTATATGTTAATAGTTTGTTAGACCTCAAGAATATCTTCTTAGAAAGATGGACCTATTAAAAAGTACTACTTCAAGATCTTCCTCTTCATCTAATTTGATAGATAATAAGGATCTAGATCAATTTGACCAGGATATTAGAAATGAACATGAAGTAAAAATAGCAAATATAGAACAAGATTTAAGAAATTAGTCAATTCCAAAAGAACATCTAAGATCAATTTATCAAATAGGAAGCTTTAGTCTTTGTCATGATTATGTAATCAAAACTGTAGAAAAAATAGTTAGTCTTTTAAGAAAGAAAGAAATAATGAGACTCTTATCAAAAGACACTTTGATCAAACATAGAAAAGATTATTATAATTTTTTGCAAATAAGATTAATCTAGTTATCAGTTCTTCTATTATATCAAACTGGCATAAACCAACCTATTTTAGTATGGTTAAGAGATGCTAGAAACACTGACTTTGATGAATCAACTTTGTCTGTCCTCTAATAACTTCTTATGCGAAGTGATTAGAGTGGCTATATTGCCTTGTTTCTTTCTGCTAAGGGTATTTGCCACCACATTGGCTTTTCCTGGATGATATTGTATCTTCAGGTTATAATCCTTAATTAACTCCAACCATCTCTTCCGTTTCATATTCAGCTCTTTCTACGTAAATAAGTACTTCAAGCTTCTGTGGTCAGCAAAGATTTTACACCTTTCTCCATATAAGTAATGTCTCCATAGCTTCAAAGCCAACACTACAGTTGCCAATTCTAAGTTATGAGTTAGATAGTTTTTTTCATATGGCTTTAATTGTCGAGATACATAAGTTATTACTTGACCACCTTGTATTAATACACACCACAGCCCTTGAATTGAGGCATCACTATACATTATAAATTCTTCTCCACTCTTGGGCAAAGTTAAAACTGGTGCTAACACCAGTTTCTCTTTGAGTATTTGAAAGTTGGCTTCACATCTGTCATCCCATTTGAATTTCATATTTTTCTTTGTCAATCTGGTGAGAGGAATTACTATTTTGGAAAACCCTTCTACAAATCTCTTATAGTAGCCTACTAGACCCAAGAAGCTTCTTACCTCTATAACTGCCTTCAGTCGGTGCTAGTCTACTATTGCTCTCACCTTTTCTGGGCCCATTGATATCCCATCTCTATTAACCACATGGCTTAAGAAGACTACTTGTTTCGGCCAAAATTCATATTTACTGAATTTAGCATACAACTTCTCATCTTGTAACTTGCTCAATACTAGTCTCAGGTGCTCTTCATACTCCTTAGTGCTTTTAGAGTATATCATGATATCATTTATAAAGACGATTACAAATTTATCTAGAAAATCCTTGAATACTCTATTCATTAAATCCATGAATGCAGTTAGTGTATTTGTTAGTCCAAAGGGCATTACCAGAAACTTGTAGTGTCCATACCTAGTCCGAAATGTTGTTTTTCGGATGTCCTCTTCATTGGTTTTGAGTTGATGGTAGCTTGATCTCAATTTTATTTTGGAGAACACCTGAGCTCCTTGCAACTGGTCAAACAAGTCATCTATCTTGGGAAGAGGATATTTGTTCTTGATTGTGACCTTGTTTAACTCCCTGTAGTCTATACAAAGTCTCATGCTTCTATCCTTCTTCTTCACAAATAGGACTGGTGCACCCCAAGGAGAGACATTGGGTCTTATAAAACCATTATCTTGTAGCTCTTGTAATTGTTTCCTTAATTCTTTCAATTTTATTGGTGCTATCCTATATACTGGTTTTGATATGGGTACTGTAACCTATACCAAGTCGATATTGAATTATATTTCCTTAGCTGGGGGTAAACCAGGAAGATCTTCTGGAAACACATTAGGAAATTCCCTTACTATCGGTACTCTTTCCATCTTAACTTCTTCACTAACTTCAATAAATATAGTAGCTAGTACACTTTTCCCCCACTTCTCATAAGTAGGCAATATAGTGGGTCTCTACACTTCTAACTTGTATTTAAAATATTCGTCCCCTAGTATATTAAACTGCACCACTATGTTGTGATAGTCAATGGTGGCATGATATTTTAATAGCCAGTTGACACCCAATATAATGTCAAACTCTATCATTTCCAATACTAGGAGGTCTGCTGGCATCACCCTACCATGTATTTCTATTTCCACTTATTTGCATATCCTACTTATTCTTCATCCTACTCCTAAGGGAGTACTAACAGCCAGACAACCATTCATGTTTTCAACATTCAAAGTACATGCATGTACAAAATTCTCATATATACAGGACATAGACACACGGGTATCAAACAGCACATATGCATTGCAGGAGTAAACTGGAAGCATACTTGCAATGTTTTCCACATTCAGGATATTTTGGTGCTGCTGTTGTTGAATGGCAAACACTCTGGTAGGAACTCTTTGTCTAGGACCTCTTGCATATGGTCTACCTCCTTGTCTTCTCATTGGAGGTCTAGTTGCCTGTTGAATTAGGCCTGTCCAATTCTGATTTGTCCCTAATGACAGTTGACTGCCTTGTGTCCCTTCTGGTTGCAGTAGGTGATGCCTTTTTCCCCTATCTTGCCCCATTCCACCAAAGGTAGGTCTTTTTCCCATAGTTATTGCTGCTTTGCGGCTCCTCTATTCTTCTACCATCTTCTTATTTTGCTCGAGGTACTTCACTTTGTCAACCATTTTAGCATATGTATTTAGTTGAAAGGCCCTTACTGTAAGTTGTAGGTCCAATTCCAATCCTCTCATGAATCTTCTGGCTCTGGAGAAGGAACTGAATGAGGTGATTCAACTCTGCTTCATACTTTTCAACTGTTCGGTTCCCCTATTCACAAATGCAGTATTCATTCTCCATTCTGTCTTTGGAGTTGCCGGGGAAGTATCTTTGATAGAACAGCTCCTTAAATACAACCCAGTTCATGCATTCCCCTGCAAGTCTAGGAACCGAAGCCTACCATTTTGCTGCAGTTCCCTTCAACATGAATACAGCATAATTTACCTTCCTATCTTTTGGTATTTGGAAGGTAGCAAATGTCTTCTCAATTTCTCGTACCTAATCCTCAACTTCGATTGGGTCATCCACTTTAGGGTCAAACTCTTTAGCCACTCTTATGAACCTATCAAAGTTGATGGGTTCGTTAGCAATCCTATGATGTGGGACATTAGGTGCTTGGTGTTGTTGTGCCAGTAGTCCCACTAAGTGGTTCACAATATGCAGTAGTTGAACTGTCTCTTCGGCCATCTAACCTCTTTCCCCTTATAGATGTGGGTTTTGAACTTCCTCCTCATTAGGGTTATCACATTTAGCACCCCTTCCGGCTATTGATCCGGTGATTCTTCTTTGAAGCATTCTGTTTAAGAAGAGACAATCGGATCTACTTGAGTTAATATCAATTATGGTTAGTTTCATAGTGTGTAAGTATATACATATATACCACTACACATAGGTTTACTCATATATATAACTTTAGCAGTTAGAAGAATGCAAGGAAAGTGACAATATAAGAAAATAATTACATAATTAAGTAAACGTCCCATATTTTACCCACTCTCTTCATGTCTCACTATCTTACGGGTCCAGCGCTTAACTCCTCTAAAGATCATATCTTAAGCTTTATTGTTTAAAACTTATGTCTATTGATCATCGCTTAGTCCTAAGGATTATTACCTAAGCTCTTTAGGATCAATAACCTATGCTCTATAAATCAAAACTTAGGTTATAAGAATCATCAACCTATTCTTTATAAATTTAAACTTAAGTCTCTAAAGATTATAAACCTAAAGCTCTGATACCACCCAAGCTGTAACGCCCCGAAACCTCGAGCTGCGCTACTGCTTGCCACGTGTCCTTATCTCACAAGAACACATTAAGGTTCTGAAACAACTCTAATACATTTTAGCCTATAACTCTTATATAAAAACATTTCATACATCTTCAAAATTTAAGTAATTTCATAAACCATATTAATTATCTAACGCAGTGAAAGTCTTTGAACACAAAAATAACATCCTTTAAAAGGTACTGTCTATTATAGTCAAATAACATAATTATCTCAAATCCTAATCACCATAATAGTAATGGTAATCTTCATCTTCCTCTCTTTGTGGTTCACCTAAACCCAAATTATCTTATGGGTTCTCATCTCTCTTGACACCTGCATCTAAAAATGTTCCTCGAAGAGTAAGCTAATGCCTAGTAAGTATAACACAAACACACACACATGAACAAACATGAACAAGTATCACACACATCACGCATTACCTAAACACAGACAACCATTTCTTAATACATCTTATGTCCACAAGCATCATCTGGGTACTTATGACCACTTTAACACATTAGAGCATGATTTGGTGATAGGAATTGCCACTACAGGCTCCACACTTATGTCCACTTAAACCTCTTAACCAACATTCAGCCTAGATCATTTCCAAGCACGACTCCACTAGAGACAACGTCATAGAAGGATCGTTGAGGTGCCCCTAAGGGATCTGCCACTACGGGCCCTTAGGTCAAGCCTAACACATACAACATACAACTTAAATACTTAAACCAATTCATCAATTAAATCAAGTTCCATACATAGATTAACTTAAATAAGCACAAATTAACATGCAAGTTACATGTACCTTAAATCCTAGCCTTAAGCACTTTCGGTCTTGGACTTAAGCTAAATTGAAATCTATGCACATCAACAAACTCTTCTTAGTACTTAATCTAAGATCAATATCATTCTCTTACTTCTCTTAATCTTATTTATTGAATTTCTCTAGGGCTTTATTGGCTATCTAGGTTGCATGAAAATTAGTTTAATTCAAAGTTAAATGAATATATAATTATGTTATACTTTATTCAACACGGCCATGTTGGGAACCATGTTACTTAACACAGCCGGAGTACGACTGTGTTAAGGGTCGTGTATCTTTCAATGTATAGTTTGGCTTTAACACGGTTAGAACACGACCATGTTGGGAGGTCGTGTTCTTCTTAATTTAACACGGTCGAAATATGATCGTGTTAGGAAGCCATGTTACCCTTGACTCAACACAGTCAAAACATGACCGTATTAAGAGGTCATGTATCTCTCAATGTAACTTTCACACTCAACACGGTCTAAACACGACTGTGTTGAGAGGTCGTATTACCCTTAAGTCAACACTGTTAAAACACGACTGTGTTGGTAAGCCGTGTTACCTCCGACAATCTCCATAAACTCCTAATCCTTCATTTCAATTTCTCCTAAACCCAATCCTCTCTATTCTTAAGCTCAATTACATCTCTAAAACATGTAATTATAAATAAATTACACGGATTAGATTACTTACTTCAAAAATTCAACAAATCGTATCCTTGAGCCGTTGATTCCCCTTTCTCATATCGTTCATTCTCAAATCTCGAGTCTTGATGCACACACGACACTCATAAATTCCAATTCCAATAACCTACATTGAAATCTGTATAAGATTCCTTACTTTTCATATTTGAAATTAGGTCGCTCCTTTTTCCTTCCATCTTTAGGGTTCCTGACAAGAGCGTCTTCTCCTTTTCCTGCTTGTCACTGTGTGGTTACTGATAGAGTGAAAAGAGGAGACTTAGGGTTATTACAGAGTATTTATACTCTCATCTTGAAAAGACATATTAGTTCCTTAAATTCTTATGAATTTCTTGTCTTAGCCTTGGTTTACGTTATAATGTTATAACATATATATATATATATATTGATACACTGTAAAAATATTCAGGTATTGCAGTGTACAATTACAAAATATGAAGATGTTTAAATTTGGAAAGTGAAGAATTTGGCTGATCATACTAATATTTGAAGTTGGATCTTCTCTTCATGGAAGTGTCTTTGAATTGGAAAGTGAAATATTGTTAATAGGATATCCGGTTATGTGAAGATTAAAAAAAAAAAAAAAACTTGAGAAAGATTGAAAGGTAAATATTTTTGGTTTTGTCATGAAGATCGTAGGGGGGTAGCATGAGTAAAAATAAAAGGAGCAAGTGTAATTTGTGATTTGATTAGTGAATGTTCAAATGTGCATGTTGCATATACTTTTGAGTTCTACCGAACACACCAACAACTAATTTCATGTTGAAAATTTCCTTGTCAAAAATGTACTTGAAGCTTTCGTTATCGTTATGAAAGGTAAAAAAAAAAAATTTGTACCAAAATGAAGCGGGAGCTCTACAACATAATTCATCCCACTTGTCCCTATATACGTGAGTTATATATATATCTTCTTCTACTAAAGTCGTATACATATCAAGAGTTTGGTTAAATTATAGCATTCTATTAAAGTTCCAAGCATTCATCAATAATGTGGAAAATTGTCATCATATGAAGCGGGGAATGATCAAAAGGCTCTAAGTTGTAAAAATTATTTTGCAATTGTTAATCAACATCCTAGGGGTAACAAGATCATTACAAGAAACAACATGATTAAAAAAAATGAAGACGAGAATTTCATAAGGAAAATGTTGAAGACTATTCCTTCTACTTCAACCCATCAAAAGAAGAAGCATTTATTTCACTAATATAGTGATGAATTTGATGCCTTACACATGAAATGCCCAAACCCCTCCAACTCCGTCTGAAGAGCTTTAATTAAGGGGTAAAATGCAGAGAACTAAAAATATTATATTAATATATTGGATTAGACCCATTAATTATTTAATTTGATTCATTGGGTTAAGTGATAAGTTTTAGAGAGCTCAGTCACTCTATTATGATGAATCAAGGATAATTGATTTGGTGGGCTCAAAAGAGGGACTATTAAACCGATTCGTCCGCATCTAATCTTTTTTAAGTAGGCTTATACACTCATGAGAAAGGCTATTGGCCTTGAGCTATAGCAAGCTCATCAAGATAACTTTAGAATGAGTATACTCCATTTCGTCTATCAATCACTAAGGTGATTTGATGAATGTCATCAAACTTAATAATCTATAAATACTCAATAATTCCTCCAAATTTTACATAATTCCAAAGATTAGAGAAACGATGTTCCACTATGAATTCTTTACTTTCAAGGATCAAACGAGCATTCAGATAAAGAATGGTCTCCATTGCTCAAAAATTGCAAAATTGATGCCCAAGGTCTCTTTGGCTCTTTTGTTTGTCACTCATGCATTCGAGACTTTTAAAATTACATGTTTCTCCTCCTTGCCACTCTCCTTAATCATATCATCACATACTATCTCTACATTACTTTTTTGAAGTCATGTGCAATGCATTACCCATATAATACTCACATGACTACTTCAACTAAAACCCCTCATCTACAAACTCCTATTACAACATGACATGGAATTTATGAGAAATTATGAGTTATTAGTTAACATGTAACAACGTCGTTTTGATATCATTCCAGTATCTATCTAAGAAGTTTACATGATATTAATTTTTCACTTGATTAACATACTTCTTATATAAAACATATTCGTAGAGCAACAATCATCATAACAATAGCTATGTAATTAACACATTAATTAAGTTAAGTGCCTTTAATTTAGTCCAAAACTAAAGAATAAAGTTTCTTGTTTGAATTAAAGCCAAATAACCCCCTGTTTGTTGATTTAGATATAGATTACATTTAGGAAACTTAGGGGTCAAAATGAACCAAATTCAATTTTAAGTTAAAGTGTTTTTGTTTTAAAATGATTTAATTTAAAATCATATTTAGCTTATTATGGATACAATTAAAGCTTTGAGCAAGCCTTTTAATGTTCCAACTACTCAAAAGTGTAATAAAAATCATTAATATGGATTAAAAAAGAAGAAGAAGAAGACCCTTAAATGCTTGACTTTTCCTCTTCCCATTCACTTTTTAAAACCTAAACAAAAGGTTAAAGAAGTACATGGGTCCACAAAATTCCTCATATCCATGAGGATTCCAACCCTACAGCCCTTACACGCAAAACAACGCTCTAAGAATTACACCATCATTTGAATCTCAACTTATGTTGTATACATTTTTTACTTGAACTTACAAAACCGTAGATTTAAAACAGCTAAAAAACACATAAATGGAGGATTCAAACCCACAACCTTTAGTTCTTAAACACATTTGTTAATAATAAGTGTTAAAAGACCCTTATTATTTATGCTTATTTGAACACATTTGTTATGTATTTCTTGTGATTTGTTGAAAAAAAGGATACTTATTTTGTGAAAAATTCATTTCAGGATTTAAAGAGCTCATTTGAAGATTTCATGATAATCAAAGGGAAATTAAGGCAAATTAAGCAAGTTTTGATCAATTTTGTAAAGAAACAAATTTTTCTTTTTTAGCCCTTATATTCTGCATGGCCATACTGAATGGTAAGGTTGACCACATCAAGCATATAGACTCTATTTTTTTTCAGCCCCACCCTAAGCATGGGCATACAACAAACCGTGCTAACTTGCGATAATTAAAAAGCTATAAATAGCGTCGTTATTTTGTATTAGGGTTAATTGGAAAGTTTAGCTTAAAGTTTTTTAGATAGCTTTAAAACAATGTTTTTTCAAAACCTTATGAGAGAAAATATGAAAAACTCAAAGGGAGAAATTACTCATACACCATTAGAGATCACAAGACATTAATTACAAAGGTTTTATCTAATATACATCATAATTTCTTTTATCTTCTCTAGATCTTTTATACTCATTATAAACTCCATGGAAGAGTAAATTTTTCATATCTTGCACTTTGTGAAACCCTAAACCATGTGAATTGAATTGCTATTTGATTGATGAAAAACTTCTATCTTTGTATTTATTCATGTGATTTCATTATCTTGTGATTGATTTGTGCACGAATTAATTGCATGTTTGATTCTTATTAGATAGAAAGAGGTTTCATCTAATAGGATAGATCTTCATGAATAAAGAAATTGCATGTCCACCTAGAGGTAGGAAAATTCCGATTTTCAGCTATAAGAATTTAATTCTTATCGTAAGGATCCTAAACTTCATGCAATCTTATGTAACTTTAGTAAGGAAGAAGTCTCCACTATTTCATATATGATTAAGAATTACTTAACTCAATGGAGTAATTGATCTAATTGATGGGATCCTAAAATGTAAAGCATGAATAACTCATTAATCAATATGTTATTATAAGACTTTTAAGGTTTAGAGTGATTCAAGGTGATGAGTATGTCTTATGATTGAATTCATCTTTTGAAGCATACATAATTGATTTTAGGGTTGCTAAATTAGTTGTTTAGTATTTGAATCATAAATCTCACTTCAAAATTTAGGCTAAATAGTGGAAAAACGGTAATACTAGTACTTGTTTTCAAGATCCTCGTAGATGACACCCTAAAATCTATGCTACATTAGATAGGTACACTTGCTTAGCTTAGATTATAGATTTAATTGAGTTTATAAATTTAGAATTTAATACGATCGGTAAGCACACATCAAGTTTTTGACATCGTTACTGGGGATCTAGGAAAGCAATATTATGAAAAACCTTAGCATCTACTACTTTAGTCATTTTTTATATTTTTTATTTTATTTTCTTCTCTTTCCTCTATTTTTTAATAATTCTAAAAGTGATTGTTTGTTGTTGATGCATGACAATGAGTCTTTCTACAAATATTCTTGATATAGATTCTAAGATCGAGAGGACAGTTTGTAGTATTCAAGAGAACATGATTGCTAGTTCTTTATGCAATCAGCAATTAAGGAAGATGCTCTTAATATTAAAGTTGAGATGGAAACAAAGGTGGACTTGTTTGGAGAAGAGGAAACATTAATCATGATTGAAGAACATTTGGAATACGCTAAGCCTACACTTGATGGCACCGGTCTAACAATTGTGAAGCCTCTGATTGGAGCTAATAATTTTGAGATAAAAGGTGTTGTGATTCAACTGTTGTAGCAATACTGTCAATTTGATGAATTACCGGATGAAGATTAACATGCACATACTCAAAGTTTTTTAGAAATTTGTGAAACTTTCAAAAATAATGGAGTTGCAAATGATATGGTGCGATAGTGATTGTTCCCTTTCTCATTGAGAGGGAAAGCCAAGACTTTGTTGACATCCTTGGGTGTTGGAGCTATTACTACTTATAAAGACATGGTAAAGCAATTTTTGGACAATTATTTTCCTCTGTGTAAGATTGCCAAGTTAAGGAATGATATTTTCTCATTTGTTCAAAATGATGTCGAAACTTTATATGATGCTTGGCAAAAGTGAAAAGAGTTGTTAAGATGATGTCCACATCAACAATTGCCACCATTGATACAAGTTCAAACCTTTTACAATGGGCTCAACACAGCCATTAGACAATTAGTTGATGTTGTAGTTGCTGGTACTTTGAATTTTAAGACATTGGAGGAGCCCTTGAAGCTTTTTGAAGACATGGCCAAGAACAATTATCAATAGGGAAACAATTGAGGCAAGCAAAGAGCAGCTAGATTATATGAGGTGGATTTCATGACAACCACTGTTACTAAGATGGATGCATTAAGTAAACAAGTTGTTAGTATCAATAATGCATCAACACTAATGATCCAATTTGGAGAATCATTTAAAGATCATAGCAGCTTCTTTGAATATCAAGAACATGTTGACTATTTAGGCAATCAAAACAGACAACAAAACAATTCTTATAGCAACACATATAATCCGAGTTAGTGGAATCACCCCAATCTCAACTATGGCAATATAAACACTCATAGAGCTAACTATCCAGCTTCGAGATTTCAAAGACCACAATTCCCACCACCTTGACCAATGCCTCAACTTCTGGCCTTATTGTTACCGAAAAAGAAGCCAAGTTTGGAAGATCTTATGACTCAATTCATTTAAAGCTTTGAAACAAGACATTAGAATCATGAAGTTTTTATTCATAACCTTGAAAAACAAATTAGCCAATTAGCTAATATGTTGTCTGAGAGACAACCGGGTTCTCTTCCTAATAATACCAAGCCTAATATAAGGGAACAAATAAAAACTATTATTTTGAGAAGTGAGAAGGAGTTGCACTCTGAGAAGCCAAAAGAACAAGACAAAGAAGAAAGTTAAAGGCCTATTGTAGAAGTAGTGATACCTGGAAAGTCAGATCCTATAAAGAAATCACCATTTCCAACTGTAAAGGAGTATAAACCACGGATTCCATATTCATCATGCCTTAATCAAACTAAAGATAGAGAGAAATTTAGTAAATTTCTTGATTTCTTCAAACAATTGCACATTAGTATTCCTTTTATTGAAGCATTTTCATAGATGCCAAAGTATGCTAAGTTCTTAAAGGTATTTTTGTCCAACAAGTGGAGATTGGAGAATATTTCTACTGTTGAAGTTGGAGCTAGTTGCTCATTTATTATTCAAAACAAGCTTCCTCCAAAGTTGAAGGACCCAAGTAGTTTCATAATTCCTTATGTAGTTGGTAATATTACTATTGATAAAGCTTTAGCTGACTTAGGGGCGAGTATCAATTTGATGTCTTATTTTTTCTTCAAGAAGTTGAGACTTGCTAAAACTAAGCCTACTTGTATGAATCTAAAACTTGCTTATTGTTTTGTGAAAATTCCTAAGGAAATCATTAAAGATGTTTTCGTGAAAGTTAGGAATTTCATTTATCCTATTTATTTTGTGATATTAGATATGGATGAGGGTAAGGATGTACTTTTAATTTTGGGATGACCTTTTCTTGCAATAGCTAAGGTATTGATGGATGTAGGGGAAGGCAAGCTTACTTTGAGGGTAGGAGATGAGGAATTAGTAGTGAAAATTGATCCAACTTTGAAGTATCTTATTAGTGTAAATGATTTATGTTATGCCATTGATATTATTGATTCTTTAGTAAATGAGCACTTTGAAGAGATACTATGTAAGAATGAGTTGAAATTGAGCTTAGTTCATAGAGAAGGAAAGAATTTAACAAATTTGGAGGTTGACTCATTGTTATCATAGCATGATTCAACTAAGGAAATTAATACTCAATGTAGTTTTGAAGAATTGAAAAAAGGAAGTAAAGCAAGGCTTAAAACTTCCATTGAAGAACCACTGGTTTTGGAATTAAAACAAATTTCAAATTTTTTGGAGTATGCTTTTTTAGCAGAAAATTCAAAGTTATTAGTCATTATTGCTTTGGATTTGTCTCTTGAACAAAAACACCAACTTTTGAAGATTCTCAAGGCACATAAACGAGACATTACTTGGAAAAATTCTGATATCAAAGGTATCATGTTTCTCACATTTGTCATTTTAAGAAATTTCAAGAAGAGATTAAAGTTGTATTTAGGAGAAGGAATTGAGCATGAAAACCAAGAGGAGTTTAAACTCCAATCACCAGCTTTGTGAGTTAAGAAATTTGCAAAACGTCAAGCCAATGATATTAAAAAAGTGCACTTAATAGGAGGTAACCCATGTCTAACTTTGGTGAGTTGAGTTTCTTTTGTTTTTCTTTATTTTTCACTATCTTAAGTTCATTTTCATGTCAAAATTGTGGGTGTTAAGACATTTTTGCTTATCCATGAAACAATGCGAGTTCAATCTTAAGTGTGGGGAAAAGCATATTTTTGTATGATTTAATTTTAAAAGAGAGTGAGGTAAGTTTTCGTCTAATCTCCAAGAATTTATGTATATTACATATTAGATTAATAATGAAAACTTAAAAAAAAAAAATTTCTATAAATTGGGTAACTTGAAACATAACTAATCATTTGAAGATTCAAAAAGAAATTTTTTTGTGATCTAGAGCCAGCCCGGCCCCGAGCATGGCCATATAGGAGGAAGGGTTAACTTGTGCACACATTTTACTCATAGCACTATCCCTCTACACGACCATGTTGCTTAGGCCGTGCAAAAATTATTTTGTTTCCCATTTTAAATTTGACGATGTTTCATGTTTGTTTCTTGCTCCTAGACTTTCTCTATCTTCTATTATGGTTGCGATTGAGCATCATTTCTATCTTATTTTGAGCATATATTATTTTGATGTTACTTTATATTAATTTTTTTCTCTCACATACTTTGACGAGGGTAGAGAAGAGGATGATACATGGTCGCCTTATTTTTGCTATTTTTGCTTGGTCTTATCTGCATATTGGAACTTCTATTTTGATAGAGTTCACAACCATGCTGATGCTGCTGTTGATCTTTGCAATTCAAAAATTTCCTCTCTTGTTCTAGTTTAGGAAAATTCTTGCTGCCATCTCTACATGAACCAGGGAAGTTTTTAGTATCCTCTTATATTTCTTTCTTACCCTTTTTCCTTACTTATGCTTGATTAGGATGGCATTAAGGACAACGCCTCATTTAAGTGTATGGAAGGGGTATTCTAGAGAGAGAAAATATTTAGGTCTTATTTGAGCTTAATGATACACATGATGCACTTATTAATCAAAATTCTCCCATTTATGAGTTTGCAACTGAGCTTTCAAAGTTAATATATTTTGAAGTTTAGAATCTTGAAATTATGCTCATAATTTTTGTAAGGCTAGCATTTAAAAGATAAAGAATAGTGATTTTATATATCTTACTCACCTATTTTGAACTTGGTATATTTAGTCAAAGCTTTAGGATAAAATCTAAGTGAGACAAATTTATTTTTCATTTAATAATTGAATTTAGAGTTGTGAAAAAGATTAAAGTCCTTAGTGTAAAGTTAAATGATTGCATTTTTAAGCTTGTTAGTGGTATATTTGCTTTTCAACCACTTTAAGAGCTTTTCTAATCTTTTATAAAAGGGGCATATAAAATCTATCACTTGGTGATTCTTCTCAACTAATCTCTAAATAAAAAATACCAATAATAAAAATCAAAGAGTAAGCTAGGTCAATATAGGCAGACTTTGGTCCCTTACAAGAGTGAAGTTCCAACCTTGTTGTTGATTAAGTAAGCATATAAAAGAAATTAAAAAAAAAAAAGCTAAGCTAAAAAGAGTCGAGCCAAAACCCGTCCAGAGGAAAGAAAAGATGGAAGCAAAAACCTTCCCCTCCGAAGGTTAAAAATTATAAACAAAAAATGATGAGATTTAAAAAGAAGAAAAATCCAGGAGAATGATGGATGTTATGTATTTTCACTTTAGGTTGTTACGCTTAGAGAGATGTTTGAATGGTTTATATGCTTGCTAGTAAGTGGTGAGATGTGGCCATGCCACTTTTGCTATTTATCTTTCTTTTGTGACTTTAGAAGTGGTTATTAAATGGTAAGATTAATTGTTTGACTTAGTTGGAGTAGTCTTAAAAATATGACTGTAATATACTAAGCACAAGTACAAATAGGGTAGGTTTGAGTGATTAGCACTAATGACTCACTTTAGATTGATTGAATTGAAGAATGCTATGCTTGATTTGATATTTTCTGATGAGTATAATTGATGATAGAACTTTTGTCCTTGTTTAGTTTGCTTGATGACAAGCAAATGGTTAAGTGTGTGGACGTTTGATAAGTGTCAAAAGGCCTTTATTATTTGTACTTATTTAAACACATTTGTTATGTATTTTTTGTGATTTGTTAAAGAAAATGATACTTAATTTGTGAAAAAATCATTTTAGGATTTAAAGAGCTTATTTAGAAGATTTCATGATGATTAAAGAGAAATTAAGGCAAATTAAACGAATTTAGATCAATTTTGCAAATGAACAAAATTTTCTTTTTCAGCCCTTGCCATTTAGCATAGCAAGCATATAGACTTTGTTTTTTTTTTTTTCCAACCCCACCCCAAGCATAACCATGCAGCAGGTTGTGTTGACCTGCGATCATTAAAAAGCTATAAATAGTGTCGTTATTTCGTATTTGAGTTAATTAGAGATTTTAGCTTAGAGGTTTTTAAATAGTTTTAGAGTAGCCTTTTTTCTAAACCCTAAAAGAGAAAATACGATGAACTCAAAGGAAGAAATTGCTTATACATCATTGGATATCACAAGTAATCAATTACAAGGGTTTTATCTATACATCATGATTTTTTTTTCTCTAGATCTTTTGTACTTATTGTAAACTCCATGGAGGAGTAAATTTTTCATATCTTGTACTTTGTGAAATCTTAAACCATATAAATTGAATTAATATTTGATTGAAGAAAAATTCATGTATTTGTATTTATTTATGTGATTTCATTATCTTGTAATTGATTTGTGTATGAATTAATTGCACGTTTGAAAAAGGTTTCATCTAATAGGATGGATCTTCATGAATAGAGAAATTGCATGTTTTACTTAGAGGTAGGGAAATTTCGATTTTCTGCTATAAGAATTTAATTCTTATCCTATGGATCTTGAACTTCATGTAATCTTATGTGGCATTAGTAAGGAATAGATCTTCACTATCTCATATATGATTAGGAATTAATTGACTTGAGAGAGTAATTGATTTAATTGATGAGATCCTACAATGCAAAGCATGAATAATTCATTAATCAATCCATTATCATAAGAATTTTAAGGTTTATGGTGGATCAAAGTGAGAGGTATGTCTTGTGATTGAATTCATTTTTTGAAAGCTTACATAATTGTTCCTAGGGTTGTTAGATTAGTTGCTTAGTATTTGAATTATAAATCTCACTTAAAAATTTAGGCTAAATAGTAAACAAAAAAATAGTATTACTAGTATTTGTTTTCAAGATCCTTGTGAATGATACTTTAAAATCTATGCTATATTAGATAGATACACTTGCCTAACTTAGATTGTAGGTTGATTGGTATGCATGTATCAATTAACCTATTAGGCCACTACTTATCACAAAGCATATATGAAACAATGAAATTTTAAGATAAAGTATGATTTAATGAATTTAAGATCTAATTTGTATCAACTAGTTGACTTTAAATTGATTTTTTTTTTCCATTACAAAACCACATATTGGAACTTTAACATAATTGCCTCGAATTCAATTGCTTAAATAAAAGTATTTATCACTAATTTTAGTTAAAAAATTTAATCCAAGTGGGTTAAAAACACTGTAGTAAAATGAAAATTTTAAATCCACTAAATCTCTAATATGCTTTAGGGATTAAAAAAAAAAAACAAAATATTACTTATTAACCTAAAAAGGAAATTTCACTTTACCTTTTATCTTTTTTTTTTCTTATTCTATTTTGTGATTTTCCTTATTTTCTCCCATTTCATTGTTTTTTCTTTACTTATTTATTTATTTTTCTTTTTTTTTTTGCATTTTTAATCTCCTTATTTTAGCTAAAGCATTGTTTTATACTAAAACTAAAAATTAAAGGGGAAGGTTTTGACGTGGTTTATTTTACGAAATTTAACTTGGTTTTAGCATTTGAAGCAAAAAAGACTTCCAAGAAATCTTGTCAATTTAGCAAATAACAACCTAGAGATATACCAACTTGATGGTCTAATATTCACTCTCTCTTCATCTAGGATTGTCTAAAAGTTAAGTTTGCTTATTGCATAAAACTTTCTTAAACGTGTGGTTTAATTTTAGTTAATGGGACTTGTACATTTAATGATAGGGAAAAAGTAAATTATACTTGATAGCTTCTAACCAAACATTCTCAACCTTGCCTCCACTTTCCAAAGTTATCTCCTCAAAAACTAAAAATGATCTCTACCTAAGATGTTCAACGTCAACCCCAAGACAACATGTTGCTAAGTTTCTCACCTCATTTCTTTCATCTATATGAAGAAAATTGTGGACATTACTAACGATATTAAAAGAGGTCTTCTGATCAATCCCACTTGCTCCTTCTTAATTTCTAAATTTATGGGGCATTTTTTCCTTTCTAGCTTGATGAAGTTACTCTTATTGGCACTTTTAGTTCATTTGATTTTCCTTGGCTTTTGACTAATTTTCTTGTCAATTGGTTAATTCCAATAGCATATGTAGCTTCCCATATGTGAGGAATCAAATGATAACAAAGTATGTGGATATTTTTAGACTTTCTTATTTCTTCTTCTTCTTTGTGTGTGTGTGTTTCTATAGGCTAAAGACATGATAGTGAGGATCTTATAGATACTTAACATGTCTTTATTAATAGTATGCATAGTACAATTTTATGGAACTATAATTCATGGGATTCTTTAAATCTGACCGCCAATTCTTGTTGACTTTAAAGTCTATCTTAAAAATGTTTTCTTCACAATATAAGGCCCTTGATAATTATATGTAAATATGTCATTGGATCTTGTGTGTTTAGAAATACTTTCTTGTTCACTATGTCACTAACTTTAAAACTTCTTGAGTGCACTTTCTCATTGAATATTCTTGTCATCATTTTCTGTAAAACTCAATCGAGATACCATCCTTCTTTTGTTTCTTATCATCATTTAATTGAGTTTTTTTTGCTAAGATCCTAAGGGATGGTATGTCAACTTCAATTAGGAACACTACTTTAGTACCATACATTGATAAGGAGTGGCTCCAGTGGATATGTTAGTTAAAATTTGATAAATTGCTAGGGTAAAAGGGATCATTTCATACAAATCTTTATATCTGATTGCTATCTTTTCTATTATCTTCTTGATTTTCTAGTTGGGTACCTTGACTACTGCATCATTTGTGCACACTATAGAGATGAGTTTTAGTAATTAACTCCAATTTTTTTTAGCAAATTTTTGTTAGTATTTTGTTCTTCAAATTTATTCCATTATATGTAATCATTGATTCAAATCTCCATCATGTAATTGGAGCTTGACAAGTGCATTAGTGGTGGATGCACTGGAGCTTTCATTTGAAGCTCAATTTACACAATTCAACACAATTAATTAAATTAGAACTTGAATTTAAGTAGGAGGGGATTTAATAAAGTTAGTGATATGGATTTTAAATAAAAAATGTGAAAATGTGAGGAAAAGAGATAGAAGATCACAAAGATGAAGAATCGGATGTTAAAAGAGATGCACATGTTTTACATGCATATCCAATACAAATGCTAGATGCAAAAATAAAATCACATCTCTAACATGATTCAAACTTTAGTGACCATGAAGAGAATTGAGGATTAAAGTAGCTAGGTTGGCTCAAACTAAAACCTTTAATTAAACTCAATTAATTTTGAGTTCGAGTTGGCCCTAATGCTTAGTTCAAGTTGGTAGGTTAGGCATTCATGGACTAGATTGGTTTAGGCCTTAAAAGGGGCTTAAGTTGAACATAAAAAATTCATAGAAGATGTATTTATCCAATATTTTAGTAAATAATAACATCAACACATGTTTCAATATATTTTGTACCTTAAGAACATTTAGCTAAAAAAATTCATTTGAACAAACCAGCCACCAGGGTTTAGTAAATCAACTGCTCTAAATTCAAATTGACCTAAATATAATTATTTTCAACTTAAATGAGTAGATAAAGAGCACTTAGGCTAGATTAAAAGCAATTTCATTATATTTATCGAAATGAGTGCACATATGTGAATCAAAGAAAAACTGTATTCTTTTTCTTTCTTTTTTTTTTTTTACTTTTTCTATTCTTGTCACAAAAAATTCCAACATGATGAAGTTTTGACTTGAAACTAAAGTTATTCTAAAAACTTGAAAAAAGGGAATATCTACAATAATATGTATAACTATTTTACAAAGACACTTACGACCCAGTTTAAAATTGAAACCAAACTAAATAAAGCTACAAAATTTGATTTGATTTTGTTTTAACTGGAAAATTTATGAAGTTGATAATTTAGATTGGTTTAAAAAATCTCATAACCACAACAAAACCATCATACCATTTAAATATATCTACATATTCTATAATATATCTTATACATTACATTATATTATTTATATTATTTGAAGCAAAAGAAAAGGTTTGGTGTAGGAACGTAAATAAATCAAATTGAGACAATATATTACTTAACTTGAGCTTAATCAAACTTAAAATTTGGAGTTTAAACTTAATTTGAAGCGATACTTAATAAACTTAAACTCGACACAATTAAGTTTGCACGGACTCGAATATTCTTAAAAAATCCTTCCAATTGAAATGATATTAATATTTAAACTTGGTTGAATCTTTTTTACATTTAACTTCCACTCAAATATTATAATATTATAATATTGACATTTAACTCGATTAAGCTTGTGAGTTCATCGAGTTAAATATTATAATGCTTAAGTTCGATTCATTAAATCATTTGAATAGTTTGAATTTAAGTTCAACTTGACTATTGCTATACTAAACATAAGAAAGTATTTAAGTGATAAGTGTCGATAGACCCTTAATTCTAATGTTTATTAGTTATAATTTTATATGGATTTCCTGTAATTGTGAAGAAAAGGGTCTTTATATGATTAAGTTTTAATTTCAGGCATCAATGGAGACAAAATAAAGGTTTAAGGATGATATGAGCAAATGTGAGGTGAAATTTGGCGAAAAATGAAGAAAATTGATTTTCAGTTTAGCACGACCTTCAGCACGACCCATGCAGACACCGATGCTGGATGAAAAAAATGACCAGTAGCTAATTTTTTTTTAGCCTTGCCCTTAGCACGGCCATGTTGGAGGCCGTGCTGAACTGGGCAGTGAAAAATAATGTGTTCCGAAGTCAGCACGGCCTCGACCCATGTTGAACTCTGTTTTCGCAAGAACTATAAATAGACGCTTTGTTTTATTTTAAAAGGACTTCTTTCTTTCTGGCTTTGTTCTAGAAACCCTAGGGGAGCTTTATTACGAACTTCAATAGGAGAATTGTCCGAGCATCATTGAAGATCACAAAACAAACAAGAGATTATTCTTTTTAGCATGAATCAATTCTACTTCTCTAATTTTTTTGTTTTTATTGAAAACTCCATGGATGAGTAATTCTTTATATCTTTCATCTTGTGAAACCCTAACCCATATGCTGAACCATTAATTGATTAATGAATTATTTATATTTTTGCATCTATTCATGTGCTTCCATTGTTCTTGTGATTGATTTATGCACGCAAATTGATTGCATGTCTAATTTTTATTAGATTGAAAGAGGTTTCGTCTAGTAAATTAGATCTTCATGAATAGAGATATTACATGTTTTACCTAGAGATAGGAAAACATTGATTTTCTGTAATTTATTGAAATTGTGAACTTAATGAGATCTTGCATAACGGTAATGAGGGAGAGATCTCCATTATCTTATGCATGATTATGAATTAATTAACTCGATGGAGTAATTGATTTTACTTGAGAATTCCTGCAGTGCAAAGTGTAAATTGATTCGTTAATTGATATCTTATTTTGAGAATTTAAGGGTTAGGGTGGAACAAGATAAGAGATATATTTTGTGATTGAATACACTTTTTAGACAATATCATTCAATTTTAGGGTTACCGGGAGTTGTTAGTTATTAATTTAATTCATAATTCCCACATCATAAATTAGACTAGATAGTAGAAAAATGTAATACTAGTATTTGTTTTTTAGATCATAGAGGACAACACCTATTAAATATATACTATAATCGATAGGTACATTGCTTACCTCGATAGTAGATTTTATTGGTTATAAATTTAAAACTTAAACGATCAATTAGTTTCAAGCGACACCATTAAGCAATACTCAAATAACTTGCAAATAAATTTGGCTTATTATGTGTCCCCGAAAGTAACATGTGAAGTTACCCAATTAACCATTTTTCTCCTAAAAGAAATTAAGTATGTGATCAGTGAATCCTAATATGAATTCTGAAAATTTGTATGTAATTTCGTAATTTAAAGAGAATTATTTATTTAAAAATGGTAAACTAAACAATAAACCTTTTAGATATTGTCATTGAATGAACAAATAAAAAAGCTAAATACTTATTATAATCACATCACAAGTAATCAAGTTATATAATCATTTATATTTAATCTTAAATAATTTCATAATCCCCTATTCTTAGTACATATGTGTGCACGTCCCTCTTGTTTCTTTTATATTTATAAAGCCATATTATCTGTATTTTTTTACGTAAAAATGACACAATTGTTAGCATTCATAATTTTTTTTTTTAATTCTTGTATCTCAAATGATTGCAACTTTTTCAAAATGGCACTTCATTTTGTTAAAATAAATAAAAACTATTTAGCTATCATATACAACTACAATTATAGTATACGATATGTATTTATTTAATTATGTATTGGTTTCCATACCATATAACAACATTTTATAAATATAGACCGTAAAATATTAATTGTGATAACATATACAAGCGATTTTTTTTTTTAACTTAGGTAAACCATAATTACAAAAATTAATTTAACTTTCCTTTTATATTCTTTCACACGTGCGAGGAGTGCCTCGTATAAAAAGGGCCAAACCCTAATAGCCTAACTTTGCGTTTGGCAGCTTGGCTTCTTCTTCTGCTTACCTTCCGCTCCACCTATCCGGCGTTATCCACCGCCGTAGGTACGACGGTAAATCTCTTATGTCGTCTTCTAATCTCTTCGTATTTTGTTTCTGGCGTTTAGGTTTTAGGGTTTCATTGTCATGCAATTGTCAATTAAGGTTTTCTCGTCATTGTTGCTTGTTTCGGTCGTTTAACATTCTGATTAGTGACCAAAAGCTCTAAAATTTAGATGATTTTTATGCGTGCCAGTGCAAAATTAGGTCTACACGTTGTTAGTTAGATGCACGAATCGTGTGGAGAGTTTTTTTTTCTTTCCTCTATTTTACTGGTAATAAGATAATTCAATTTTGTTTCGAATTTGTGTTGAATTTATTTTTGCCTGCGACACTGAAAATGGCCTGTCCAATTACGGCCACGCTCCTTCATATATCAAGCCCTTTCATTCTTATTAAGTAAAAATTCATTAGTCTACCCCGACACAAAAAAATAAAAATCCATAGTGATAAATATTGAGAAAGAAGGGATTTTCAGGAGTTATTCGTGGTGGAGGCTAGGTTTACCCCTGACATGTGAATTGTTATTCACAGCCGACTTTACACCTTTTTTCGATCGAACTGGCTGCAAGCTGAAGGGGAAGTATGGCAACTTTTGTGAAACCTGAGAATGCGCTGAAGCGAGCTGAAGGCAAGTGTTAACTTATTATTTCGTGACTTAGCTAGTATCTCTATTATGCGGATTCTTCAATTTTCGTACTTGTTTCTGTCCCTTCAATTTGACCCATTTTTAAATGGTGAAGGGTATGGGTAACAGGAGCTCATATAATTTGGATTCCGGTTGTAGCTTTGATAGTTTGAACAAATGACATCTGGTGGATTCTGTAATTGAAATTTGTGTTTTCAATACAGAACTGATAAATGTTGGGCAGAAGCAAGATGCCTTGCAAGCACTTCATGACCTCATCACATCAAAGAGATCCCGTGCATGGCAGAAGACTCTTGAGCGAATTATGTTCAAGTACATTGAGCTCTGTGTCGATATGCGCCGTGGAAGGTATGCAAAGGATGGATTGATCCAGTACCGAATAGTTTGCCAGCAGGTAAATGTGAGCTCTTTGGAGGAAGTCATCAAGCACTTCATGCATCTGTCTACAGAGAGAGCAGAGCTGGCACGTAACCAGGCTCAAGCTTTAGAGGAAGCTCTCGATGTTGATGACCTGGAGGCAGATAAAAGGCCTGAAGACTTGATGCTAAGTTATGTTAGTGGGGAGAAGGGGAAGGACAGGTCTGATCGAGAGTTGGTTACCCCTTGGTTTAAGTTTCTTTGGGAAACCTACAGGACTGTTCTTGAAATATTGCGAAACAACTCAAAGTTAGAGAATCTTTATGCGGTAAGTATTTCTTATTGCAATACTAGACTGTTGGCTAACTTAGATTTATTTTTAGCCTGGATGCAGAAACATCTTCACAATGAAGAATTAGAAAAACAATAAGTAAAAAACAAGTCTAACTCCTCTATTTTCTAAGGACATGATGAACTTGTCTTCATATCCTATATAGGATTTGTTGTGGTTTGATGTTTTACTGCATTCAGCAAACTTTTATCTGCTACCCAAATCTTAAATTTTACCTTGGCCATCATCATGGTTCCTTTTGATGGAACCAAGTATTTCTAAATACTGAGAATGTTCTATCTGTCAAATTTTCACGAGAATGATATTCCCTGCTTGTGCTTGCTCTTTGACTTTGTAACTCTGTTGTTAGCTGTAAACACAAATTCTTTGGCTGTACTATGTCCAATCCATCACCAACAATACCAACTTATTAGATGATTTGGCATGTCCAATGCATCACCAGCAGTACCAACTTATTCAATGATTTGGCTTTTGTGTATCGTTTTCTTTTGTTGGCTCTGTACTTTGGTTATCTCTATTAGAAAGGATCCTGCTTTTAATGGAAATGCAACCTTTGTAGTCAATATTTTCTGGTATCTTGCATAATGACTAATATTAACAGAATCTAGATTCAATGTTTTGAAGATACTTTTCTGCTCAATAGCTTATGTTAATGGCTTATGTTGTATTATAGATTTTAGAGCAGATCTTTTCCCCAGAAATCTAATTCCTTTGTCAATGTTTCTTTTATCATAGATGACTGCACACAGGGCATTTCAGTTCTGCAAACAATATAAACGGACAACAGAGTTCCGCAGGCTGTGTGAGATCATTAGAAATCATCTGGCAAATCTCAATAAGTATAGAGATCAAAGAGACAGGCCAGACCTGTCTGCTCCAGAGAGTCTTCAACTGTACCTTGATACCAGATTTGAGCAGCTGAAGATTGCTACTGAACTTGAACTGTGGCAGGTCTGAATATACGTTCAACTATTTATGTGCACTGATTAGCTTGTTGCTTTTGTTTTTTTTTTTTCCCCCTTTGTTTTCTGAGTGACAATCATAATGATGATATTAGAATTTCATTGGCTGTTACAGGAAGCTTTTCGATCTGTTGAAGACATTCATGGATTGATGTGCATGGTCAAGAAAACACCAAAGCCATCTTTGATGGTCATTTACTATGCAAAGTTTACAGAAATTTTCTGGATTTCTGGAAGCCATCTCTATCATGCATATGCATGGTTTAAGCTCTTCAATCTTCAGAAAACCTTCAACAAGAACCTAAGCCAGAAGGACTTACAATTGATTGCATCCTCTGTTGTCTTGGCAGCACTTTCAGTGCCCCCATATGAGCGTACTCGGCACGCATCTCATCACGAGCAGGAAAATGAGAAGGAGCGCAATTTAAGGATGGCTGACCTTATTGGTTTTAATGTTGACTCCAAACATGAGGGTAGAGAAATGGTATGTTCTTTGACACATGGTTGAGTTCCATTTGTTCTATTTTACCATTTTTTCCCCATGTTTTACAACAGTTCATTTCTCTTTTTTCTCCAGCTTTCACGTTCATCTCTTCTGTCTGAATTGGTAAGTTTGCATCTATCTACTACTAATTTCAGTTGACATCTTTGCTTTTTGGGTTTTACTTTTGGAAGATGATTTCTCCTGGTGGTGGTTCTTATAATTGTTGGTTATATAGTATTGAAGTTTACTCATGTGTAAGGTCTTGTTTTTCTTATTTGAGAAATTGCTCCCACCCTTCCCCCCCACCTCCCCTCCCCCTCCTCCTCGTCCTCCTTCTCCTCTTATGTCCTTATAGTGTATGAAAATACTGTGTAAATTATATCTTCTGATAATGCTGAATGATGATCTTCTGATGAATGCGGGTACTCTGAAACCTGAGTTGATGTTGTGTGCTGTTAGACAGATATTAATCTATAAGACAAACCTGTGTTGATGTAATCTGCTGCTAGACAGAGATTAATCTGTAAGACAAGCTAGTTAGATTGGCTTGACATGTCTGCTGGATGTCTACAGGTTGCAAAAGGTGTACTCAACTGTGCAACACAGGAGGTGAAGGATCTTTATCATCTTTTGGAGCAAGAATTTCTTCCTTTGGATCTTGCAATGAAGGTGCAACCTTTGTTAATTAAAATCTCTAAAGTTGGAGGGAAGCTGTCATTTGCCTCTTCTGTGCCAGAGGTGCAGTTGTCACAGTATGTTCCTGCTCTGGAGAAAATTGCTACCTTGAGGTTGCTTCAACAGGTGATTTATCATGGCTGAAGCATTCCACTTGTTTTGTATTGGTTAATAAGTTGGGTTTTTCATGGTCTTTGCTCATTTTGATTTCTTAACAGGTGTCTCAAGTGTACCAGACAATAAAAATCAAGAGCTTATCCGAAATGATTCCCTTTTTTAATTTCCTTGTAGTGGAGAAAATTTCTGTCGATGCTGTCAAAAATCATTTTATAGCATTGAAGATTGATCATGCTAAAGGTGTTGTTTTGTTTGGCAATCTGGTAAGCTTACACCCGTCTTTATAATTTTTGGAGCATTGTAGATAATTTACATGTGCAAAGTAGCTTTGAGTAATTAAGTCAATGATTCTTAGCCAAATAGGAACGATTATGATGAAACCCCATTTTATTTTATATTGTTTGCTTATATCAGTTGGTGATGTTTTTATTTAGGATAAGTATTACCTGTCTTCAGAGAATATTTGCTTGATGATGTTCCTATTTTTACCTGTAATGGCATAAAGGAGTTGATACCCTACTATTTTGTTAAACGAGTAAAACTTAGTAGTTGATAGCATATGGGTATGCACCTGCACAGATATATGTAGCTGTATGTATATTTCTGAAATTCAATTGTGCTCATTGTTGTTTGTTGATTGAGTTGTAATGTCCATTACATGTCAGGGTCTTGAATCAGATGGACTGCGAGACCACCTTGTGCATTTTGCTGAAAGCTTGAATAGAGCGAGGGATTTGATATATTCCCCTGTAAAGAAGGGATCAAAGCTTAGTGAAATGTTGCCAGGATTAGCAGAAACAATTGACAAGGAGCACAAAAGGCTTCTAGCTAGGAAATCAATTATTGAGAAGCGCAAAGAAGAGCAAGAGCGGCAACTACTAGAGTTGGTATGTGTATAAAGGGTCACTAAGCTTACTACTCACCATCGTGATTTTTGTTACTGCCAAGTAAGCCCTTATTTATTCTTCCTTCTTAAGGAACGTGAGGAGGAATCTAAGAGGCTGAGGATGTTAAAGATAACTGAAGAGGCTGAACAGAAACGACGTGCTTCTGAGTTTGAGCAGAGGAACAAACAGCGTATTCTTAGAGAGATAGAAGAGAGGGAACTTGAAGAAGCACAAGCTCTACTCCAGGAAGCTGAAAAACGCAGCAAGAAGAAGGGAAAGAAACCAATTCTTGAAGGAGTAAGTTTGTAGTTCTCTTAAATTTTCTTTGTGTGCTACAACTAGATAGAGTAATGTTACTGAATTATCATTACCTTGTGGTTAGGAAAAAGTGACAAAAGAAACGCTGATGGAACTTGCAAGAAGTGAGCAACTTCGGGAGAGGCAGGAAATGGAGAAAAAGTTGCAGAAACTAGCCAAAACAATGGATTATTTAGAACGTGCAAAACGTGAGGAGGCAGCTTCTTTGATTGAAGCTGCATTCCAACGGCGATTAGTTGAAGAAAGTGCACTCCATGAGCGGGAACAGCAGGTATGTACTTGAAATTAAGTTATGGTTATTATTATTATATATTGCTTTTGCACTTTCGTAACTGTGGTGTGCCTTTTTTTCTTAATTTTATTTTTATCAGCTTGAAACTGAGCTAAGTAGGCAGCGTCATGATGGGGATCTTAGGGAGAAGAATAGGCTGTCTCGGATGTTGGACAACAAGGTATAATAATATGCACATTTATCTAATCATAAATCTATTTGGTTTTTGTGGCATGTTTCTATAGTAGTCTTTTTCTTTTTCTGCATTTTATATGTATGGGATTTTATCGCTTCATCGAATGTTCTAATAAAATTAGGTCTTGAGTTTTTCAATTGCAGCCATGAACTCACTTTTTTGGCATTTTTTAAAATCGACATGAATTCCATTTTGTAGTAAAACTTTGTTGGCTGAATGAGTTGCTAGAATTATGGCCACCTATTTTATCTGCTCTTGCCCCCTGCAGATGATCTTCCAGGAAAGAGTGATGAAACGTCGACAAGTCGAATACGAGAGATTGAGAGCTCAGAGGGACGAGCAAATTAGGCAAGAACTTCAAGCTAGGAAACATCAAAGAGAAGTGAAGAGAAAGAAGCTTTTCTATTTGAGAGAAGAGGAGAAGAGGCGCCAGCGATTGCTTGAGGAAGAAGAAGCCAGAAAACGTGAAGGTATGCCGCTGCTGATCTTGTGCTTTTGACATATGTCTACTTGTCTATTGAGATGCAATTTTTTTTTAATTATTTTATTATTATTTTTATTTAATAATGCATCATCTGGACTGAATATCAGTAGAGGAATCTTTTAATTCGAATGAAATTTAGTAGAAAATGACTTTGGAGGGTTAAAATTGAAAATTTATTTTCAATTTTCTTTGGTTTGCTGGTTTGGGTTTGAATCAGATAATGTTCTGATTACTTAATTCCATGTTTTTGCATACATGAGATTCTTTCAAAGTTCTATTTGTGTGACTTAGCATATACATTTTGGCTTTTCAGAGGCAGAGAAATGCAGAAAAGAAGAAGCTGAAAGGAAGGCAAAATTGGATGAGATTGCTGAGAAACAGAGGCAAAGAGAGAGGGAACTGGAAGAGAAAGAGAAGCAGCGGAGAGAGACCCTTTTTGGGAGAGCACCAGAGCCATCAAGACCTTTTGAGCCTCCTGCTGCTGCAGCAGCTGCTGCTGCTCCTGCTGCTGCTGGTCCAAACCCTGGGAAGTATGTAGCACCTAAGTTCAGGAGGAGTGGTGAGCGTGCTGCAGCACCTCCACCAGACCAGGATCGTTGGGGCAGTAGCAGGATGGATGACCGTCCCACTCCAAGTGTTGAGAGGTGGCGTGGTGATGATCGACGTGGTGAAGAACGCAGATCCTTCTTCGGTGGTGGTGGGTCAAGGTCCACCTGGTCATCCTCCAGAGGTCAGCCTCGTGGCTGAGCATGGAAGAACACCATCCTGGATAGAGGGAGTCCAACCCCGGATACCTTTTCCTGTTCAGATGAATCCACCGAGTTTTGGTAGAGATTAAACAGATGGATGGACCAAGAAATAATTATTCATGATTTTGAGGCTGACTGTTGAGTTAATTGTTTCTTCTGTTTAGTGTATGTATGTGTTAAAAAGAAACTTGAAAATTGTGTGATGGATCACCAACTTTTGATTAAATTCCTTAATTTTGACACCTCTAATTTCCCAAATCTCATAGTTAAAGGTTTTTCTTGAACGATGCTCAATCTGTTTCGCCAGTGAATGGCTTGTGGGCTGTCTACTGATTATAGTTTTACATGGGTGCATGTAATATTAGTGGTATTGTAAGAGTGTTTGTCTTGTGATTTTAATGCATGTAATTTTATCTTGGTAATTTTTCTTAAATTTTGTCTATAGGTGTTCTAGCGGTTAAAATAATTTAATGTTATTTGCATGTTTTCTAAAGTGTGTACTTAGTATTGAAAAGTACATTAAGTTTGTGTTTTAGATTTTAGTATGTGCTCAGGAGCTCCGTTAACCTGACACCCTTTTTCCTTCTATATTGTCGTTTAAACTTCACCTTTTTCTAGAGCTGAGCATGGTCTCTCACCTGCCGGAATCGGAAGTTGTCATTTCCACCTTGACTTAGGAGGGCGTGTTTCTTTAATGGGAAATGTTTGCCTTTCTTTCTTCAATTAATAATCTCGAGATGATGTAAAAATGGACTCGGGATTTAAACATGGTATGTAAAAATGGATTCGGAATGAACTCAGGATTTAGGTTTTATTCTTTTTCTTTGGAAGTGTTCTTAGAAATAAGAATTATGATTTTCAGAATCAGTCTAAGGAGAATTTGATTTTATTTTGTTTTCATTTACTAAAATTCAATCATATTATGACATCTAATAATTAAGAGTTTTTTTTTTTTCAAATACTATTAAGTGAGTGTTTTAAAAATAGAAATTGTAATTTTATTTCATTTCAATTTATTCCAACATACTAATTTGACACTAACATTTTTTAACTTTTATAATAGTAAAAGTATCGTCAACTTTATTAAAATTTTCATCAACTATTGACATGTGTTTAACTTATAATTAGCATAACACATACATTGATAGTTGATACAATTTTACTACTTCAAGCATCATTGAGATGAAAAACCTAGTGAAAGTGGTGGAAAGTGTGAAAATATATCAATTTGTTATAGAATATGTGTATTACAAGGAGAATAATATGCACAAACAAAATATCCTAAGAAATCTACAGCACTCCTAAATAATTTCCTTCAGCATCCTTAGTTATGACATGGTTTCACTAAAAATATAACTAGAAATCTTCTCCAAATTCTCTATAAAAGATTTTAGATAGGCTAGATAATCTTCTAAATTTTCTATAATTAAATTCAAGGTTGAAATAATCATCTTCTTATTTGATCTTAATAGTTAAAGACATTTATAAGTTTTAACAATAGGGTCTAATGATACTACATCTATCTCAACTTCCCTTTAGTCAAGTAATATAATTCAACTCTTTTCTTTTCACAAACTTACTATCTTTTGAATAATTCTTAATTTTTTTATTTATGGTTACAAGATCTTCTTATTAGATTTATTTTATAAATAAGCTATATAAGCTTATATGTGTTAATAATAATAATAATTATGTAATAAGTCTATTATACTATATAAAGTCCAAATAAAGTGATATAATAAAGTTATAGACTTTAATGCATTAAGTAAGTGTGTGTTAATATGTATAGAGATTGAAAATATTATTTCTAGTTTTATGATAAGTAAAATTGGAAATAATAAAAGGTTAACAAAGAATTAACCTAAAGACATATACATATAGTTGTGGTCCTCAAGTTATAAGTGATGCTATTATGTTCTCTCTGACACCTCATCATCGAAAAGGATAAAAGATGAGACATCTCTAAAGAACATTTTGTTAATTTGGAAGGTTATTCCATCACATCAAGTAACATGTTTTTTAAGTCATTGATTTAGGTACGATTTCATTTAATGCCTTTATATTTTGTATCATAATTTTGCACATGTGCTATTCATTGAATCTTGTACTGAGGGCATAATTTGTAATTAGGGTTGATACGAAATTACATGAAACAAATGTGTTTGATTGGAAATAGAGAGATTATACAAAAATCTAGTACAACCTTGATCCTAATTTGACCTTGTATAAATATAAAATCGAACCTAGAATAGAATTAGGGTTTATGACCTTTGAAATTGGGAAGAGAAATTTGTGCCTAGGTAAATGCTTAAAGTATAGGAATGTGTTTCTAATCATGTACATTAAGAAAATGGCATGATTGGAATGGATGGGAATGTGTTTAAATGAAAGGAACATAAGTATGTTACATTCTAGTTTAAGAAGATGAGAGGTACATGGGTAAGAACATGACCATGTTCTAAGTCGTAACCTCTTGTCAAAAGAAACACACCAAGTATGCAACTAAGAACAAGATTGTGTTTAAGGTCGTGTACCTTATCCACATAAAAACACAAAGTACACGGGTAGGAGCATGCTCATGTTTATACCTTCGTACCTCAGAAATGAAGAACACGGTTAAGAACATAGTCATGTTTAACTCGTGAACCTTAAAAGTTCAACAATAAAGAAAGAGGGGAGGGGATAGTGTTTTGTAGCTTATTTCAAATCATGTATCTATTATTTGAAATGACTGTCTGAAATTGAATGTTAAGAAAGTAACCTCTACTATGGAAGGTGTTCATTTTAATTAAGTAGAAAAGGAAGTGTGTATGTAAGTCATGTGAACATTGATCAACCTAAAGGGAGATTAATGTTTAGCCAATTTACTTGCACACCCACGGTGATAAATATGTGGTAATTGTTTGATTTTATCCTATAAATGATTAGTCGGTCCAAAGAAAAGCTTAATTATTTGATAGACTTTTATCATCAATATTTAATCACTACACTAAGACCACCACTTACAAGTTGATATTTTTATTTAAAGGCTAGGTATCAATGTTGTGCTAGGTGTCTTGTGATGAGATTGCTGTTATTTAAATTTTAATTTTGTATGCTTTAATATGAATGTAGGTTTAATTTCTATTTTGCTTGTTTTGTTCTCTATTTAGTGACTAGTTTTGTTGCAAATATCTCTCAAAATGTAAATTCTATTTTTATGCTAAATGGCACAAATTTTAAGGCATGGCAAGGAAGCTTAATGATCATTTATAGAGTTTTGGACCTAGACTTAGCGTTGAGGGAAGATCACCTTCCTACCATTATTGACAAGAGTACCTTTAATGAAAACTAGGAGATAGAAAGATGGAAGCAATCAAATTGCATAAGTCTGATGGTCATAAAACGTGTTATTCTAGAAGTATTTAGGGGTACTATATCCAAAAGTATTCAAACAGTTAAGGAGTTCTTGAAGGATCTTGAGAAAAGATTTTCAAGAATGAAAAGGCTAAAATAAGTATGCTTTTGGCAAAACTTACCTCAACGAGGTATAAGGGAAATGGCATTGTTAATTGCCTCAAAACTTAATACACTAAAACTAGATTTATCTAAAAAATTGGTAGTGCACTTGGTTTTAATATTTCTTCCAACACTGTTCAGTTTGTTCAAGGTAAGCTATAATTGTCAAAAGGACTCTTAGTTCCATAAGGAGCTCATCTCACATTGTGTCGAGGAAGAGAAATGGTTAAATCATGAAAAGATTGAAAATGCTCAATTAGTTAGTACTTCTAAGAACAAGAAAAACAAAGAAGAGAAAGAAGGGTAAGGAAGCCGCGACATAGATGCCAAAAAAAAAAAACAAAACAAAATATGGAGTAAGTTGAGGATGCTTGTTTTTTTTTTTATGGTGCAAAATGACATAAGAAGGTACCAACTATCACACTTAGCATATAAAGAAATGTATACTTCTTAACTTTGTTTATTTTAAGGTTAATTTGACTTTGGTACCTAAACACACGTAGTGGATAGATTCATATGCATCAACTTACATCAATGTGTCTATGTAGAGTTGCTTGAGATGTCAAAAGCTCAATGAAGATGAAAGATACATTTATGTTAGTGATGGCAAGTCAATAGAGGTTAAGGCAATAGAGAAATTTAGGTTATTACCGAGAACTGGTTATTATTTAGATTTGAATGAGACATTTATTATACCATCCTTTAGACAGAATTTAGTTTCTTTTGTTCCTTTAGACAAATTTGGTTATTCTTGTTCATTTGGTAATGGCCAATTTAGTTGCTTTCGTGATTCAAAGCTAGTTGGCACCGGTTCATTATCTTATAATGATAATCTATATTTGCTTGATACAATTGCCTCTTATAATGAATCCTTGCATGTTAATTTACAAAATTTAAAATGAAAATTAACCAACAAGAATTTGACGTTATTATGGCACAAGAGATTAGGTCATATTTTCAAAAAGAGAATAGAAAGACTTGTGCCTAACAATATTCTCAATCCCCTTGATTTCACAAAATTTGATACTTATATTAATTGTATTAAGAAGAAACAAAAAAATGTTAGGAAACTAGGTGCCAATAGAATTACAAGTCTTAGAACTAATTCATACAAATATTTGTGAACCATTTCCTAAGGCCTCTTGGAATGGTCAACAATACTTCATAATTTTCATAAATGAATTCTCAAGATATGGCTACTTATTTCTCATTCATGGGAAATCTCAATCACTAGATGTGATGATGAGTATTATGGTAGATATGATGGATTAGGTGAATAATGTTTAGGAATGTTTGCCAAATCCTTAGAGGAATGTGGTATCATCCCATCGTACACCATGCTAGGCTACACTGTAATGAATGGTGTTGTTAAAAGACAATAGAATGCTTAAGAGTATACTTAGTCATTATACCTTGTTAGAATCACTCTGGTGAAAAGCTTTGAAAAATGCTACATACTTGCTCAATAGAGTACCAATTAAGGCAATTAATAGGACCTCTTATAAGCGTTGGACAATTAAAAGACCTAATTTAAAGCATTTGCATATTTAAGGTTATCCAGCTAAGGCTAGGCCTTTTAAGCCAAATGAAAGGAAATTAGAACTAACAGTCCTAGAATCCATTAAGGAGATCCATAAGAGAGAGAAGAAATGTAATTCTTAATGATTATGTTGTGTTTCTTCAAGAGCATGAGGATAACATTGGAATGATGAAAGGTGATCTAATCAACTTCTATTAAGTCTTGGAAAGTTTTGATTCTCAAAGTGGATAGATGCCATAAAATGAGGAGATGAAGTCCAAGAAAGACAAAGACGTTTTAGGACTTCATTCCATTATCTAAAAATACAAAATCCATTGGTTGCAAGTGGATATTTAAAACCAAAAGGGATTCAAAAGGTAATACAAAAAGGTACAAGACATGTCTTGTTGCTAAGGGCTTTACATAGAAGGAAAGTATCAATTATAAAGAGACTTTCTCTCCGGTTTCATTGAAAGACTCTATAAGAATAATAATGGCATTAGTAGCTCATTTTGATCTTAAGTTACATTAGATAGATTTAAAGATAGTATTTATCAATGGTGACATTGGTGAGACAATCTACATGATGTAACCAAAAGATTTTATGGGTCTGTTATATGATACCAAGAAATTTCTATCAAAGAACTTTAAAATAAAAGATCTCGAAGAAGCCTCCTTTTTATTAGGAACCCAAATATATTGAGATTGTTCTTGAGGCACTTTTGGATTATCTCAAAAGAGCTATGTTGAGAAAGTGCTCCAAAAGGTTTGGCAATAAACTAGGAGATACCCATGTTATTAAAGGAGACAAATTTAGTCTAGATCAATGCCTTAAGAACGACCTTGAAGGAAAAGAAATGGAAAAGGTCTCTTATACTTCAACTATAGAAAGTCTTATGTATGCTCAAGTTTGTACATGTCTAGATATTGTGTACATTGTTAGGATACTGGGGAGATATTTGAGCAATTCAGGAATGGATCACCAGAAAGCAGCTAAACAAGTCATGTGGTATTTATAGAGAACAAAGGACTACATGCTCACACATAGGAAATTAGATCAGTTAGAGATCATTAGTTACTCCAATTCTAATTTCATCGGATGCCATGACAGTCGAAGATCCACATCAAAATATATTTATTTGCTTGTTGGAAGAGTGGTTTCTTAGAAGAATGCTAAGCAAACACTCATAGCTTCTTTTACTATGGCAGTAGAGTTCATAGTATGTTATGAGGCATTCAATCATTAGATTTGGTTGAGGAACTTTGTCATTAGACTACATGTTATGGGTAATGTGGAAAGACCATTAAAGATATATTGTGACAAGAAGTCAGCAATGTTATATTTCAACAATAGGAGCCTAATGAAGCTAAAGCACATAGACATCAAGTTCTTTGTTGTGAAAAAAAAAAAAAAAGAAGTTTAGAATAAACAAGAGTATATAGAGCATAAAGGAATAAACTCTATAGTTGCAAATTTATGCTCATATGGATGTTATGTATTTTCAAGATGTTTAGTTTCAGTGGGAGTTTGTATTTTTCGTGCTTATTTGTTAGACACATTGATTGTTACTTTGAATACATATGTTTTGGCTTTGGTTATAGTAATTTCAATAATAAAGTTATTTTCAATTATCAGGCATTTTGGTTAATTTTTTTTTTTAAATTATTTTTGAACTCATAGAAATTAATCTTACTAAGGTATAATTTAGAACCAATTAGAAAAAAAGGCATGTTAGGTCACATTGCATGTATTTTTCATACTACACATCTATACTTGATTCATGTCATTTGATTATGTCAATGTTTATGATTATTAATAGGATCAATTACAGCATACATAACGAAGCTTAAGGGATAAAAATGGGGTGTTTACAAGTAAAAAATATTCAAAAAGGATAATACATAATTTACATTGCTATCTTTAAGCGATATGAAGTCAATAGTTTTTTTTAATACATTATCAACAAACTTCGAACATTTTTGAATTTGAGATGAGGATAAAAATTGTGATCTTCAGCAAATGAGAAATATCTTAAACAAATCTTATCTTTAACATGCAACTTATCTTTGTTTAGCCATTGCATGATTTGAAGACAAATACCCTCAACGTCCAAGAAAAAAATAGATGGAGACACAATGAAAAAACATACATTGCATCCTTTGTGCAAGACTCTATTACATTTCATTTTTATTTTTACCAAACTTAGTAAGGATTTCATTATCTTTATTCCTCATTGATTTTGATATTTTGTGAGAGTTATATTACAAATAGGCTCTGAGTTTAGAGATAGCTAAGTAATAGTGTGAAGTCTGATAGAGTAAATTATAGTTACTATTTGTAAGCTCATTTTTGTTTGGATATAGTGGAACATATTGGTGTAATATTAGGCCTTCGGCTTAGAGTTGGAAGAGAGGACCAACACTTGAGGCAGAACCTCTATAAATCCTTACATAAACTTCTCTTACTCTACTTTTTATTTTAGTGTATTTGATTATTTATTGTATTTGTAAAAGATAATTTAAAGTCATAATTTATATATAACTAATTAGGGACATGATCTAATTTTAAGAAAGAAAGTTGAAATTTTTTTAATAATTAATTCATCCCCCAAACCCCCTACACCCCTTCTCTTGGTTATTCTTTGGGACTAATAACCATTTTACAATATGAAAGCATATCAACGGTATCAAAGTTATCCAAACACCTCTGCCCATATGATAGAATGGAGGAGTATGTCAATGAGATCTTTGGGATAAGGTTGCCAAACAACTTACTATTAAACGCTCAAGGGTTAATGAAGTTATGTAATGTCCAGCATATATAAAAATATAAAAGGAAAACATATCTACTATAGGTTCTGGCGGTCAAATGCATCCCTATTGTGTGGTGTCTCGACCTATCTTCCATTAAGATACCTAACGCTTCTCATCCTCTAACAAAATCTCATAATAGCCCAAGGGAGTTATATATGGGAATCTATCCCATACCTACACTTCTAGAAAAATTACTACTCTCCCCTTCTCCTATGTAGTAAAGACGGATGTAAGACACAATTGGCGATACAATTAGGCTACATAGGTAGAGTCCTAGCTATACGACCCTGCAAGGGCAAAGTCCTCAAAGAGTAGAAGAAACATTCAATGGATTAGGTCGATCAATTTGTTTGTAAATGCAAAACCTTCTAGCAACTACAAAATATAGGCGTGGGTATGATACCTAATCGTCTCGTTGAATGCCTAAACATATAAAACCTAGAATTTGTGCCACAACCAGCATAAGTTAATTTGTCCACCCCTTATGTGCTTTGCCTCTAGCTTCTTACCAAGTAACTACTTATACTCAAATGCTTAATGGCTGGTGTTACTTGTAACAGTCTGCGTATCAATTGATAACCTAAATTGGACCTTAACGTCCTACAAAGTTACGATAGCTTCATTATGAGCCATGTGGAAGGTGTGTGTCTTCGGACTCCACCTCTCTACCGTGCTATAAGGATTTGCCAGTCTAATTGAACAAAGAAAATGCCTGCTAATCTTATAAACCTAACTTGTTCTAGATAAGGTAACAACTTGCATCTATTCCCCCCAATGGAAGCACTACAAGTGCCTATGTAGTAACTCAACATGAACCACAATTAGATCAACTCCAATGCTTTCATTAAACCTATGCAAGAATTCTATATAGTTTGAATTCCTTCTCACCTTCAACATCTTCATCAACTCATTATCATAATCGAGCTTGTCATTACCATACACAATGTTTCCTCTCACGTAGACAATAAATTTCACTACCTTAGCCATTTCGTACCTAATTATATGATGTGTGTGTATTTAGTCTCGTGAAAAATTGCATCAATTCCATATTGCATAATTTTAACTATTTCTCTCCATGCATTCCAAACAAACATTGTTTTCAACAATTTCTAAATCTTTACAACTCTCATATTTCACATATTTTGCTACTACTCCACACATATTGTGAAATAATACACAGCAATTGGAAAAAATTTAAAATACAAAATATTCGATTAATTTGTAAATCATATTAAATTCTAATATTTTTAATCGAAAGGATATATATAAATATTGTTCTAAGTATCATTAATATTCCCAAAATGAATACATAACTTGTTTTTGAATTATCAAGAAAACTTATTGATAAATATATTTCTAATAATGAAACAAATAAAGAAATTGTTGATAATACAAATAAAAATACAATTCGTTTTTTGTAACTATAAAAAAAATTGTTTTCAAATTTTAGTAATACAAATTCAAAGATTTTTTGTGGCCTCTCCTTCTTATATCGATTCATTCGATTGGTATTGTTGATAAGCCATTTCAATTATGGGACTAAGCCCATCTTTGATCTCATAATTCAAGTCCTCAGTCTTTTTACCCATGGCCCTTTAGTCCAATCAACTGCAGGTAGGACTCGTCATAGACTATGTCGCCCACTCTCCCACTACTCACATATCTCGAACATGTAGCCATGGGCATATCCCACATTCACCGAGGACAACAGCACCTTAGTACCACTTTTAAATACTTGAAGCCGCCTACTGGTAAGGGGATCGAAAAACTAAAGCCTTATTACTATCTTTTTAACAACCTCCCAACTCTCACTAAAATTTATAACTCGAGTGTCAGAGTGGCAACATCAAATAGCTCTGGCACCCCCTATAGCTCTTAATTTTCTCCTATTTTGCAAGTTCACTTACCCTCCTACCGAATCACTAAACAATAGGTATGAATTTGTGACAAATGTAAGTTTTTTCACGAGTATAGCTTTTTCAGGAATTTTTACAGCATCTATTTTATATAAGCCCATTTATTCATCTTTAAAATATTAGAATTTACTAACTTATTATTTTAAAGAGGTCCCAATAGAATTTTGTGGAACAAAATAATACATGTGATATATGATTGGTCATATAAGAGAATTAGCTAAGTTAACTTTTTTTTTAGTAGTGGTTTCTAAATATCAAAATCTAACTATAAAAAAATCTATTTTTGTATAATGAGTCAAGGTAGTAGGCATTATTAGTGAAGAAGAAACAAAAAAATTGGATTTTTTTTTAACTACAATCTTCAATTGCACACAAAATATAGCTATATCAAATTTGGGTTTCAAAATTAACTTCAAACTAACAAAACACCATTTGAGTAATTTTGATGAACACTTTCTATGCATTCTAAATAATTATCATACTCAACAACTTCTTTACCCTTACAACTCTCACATTTCACATAATTTAACACTATAGTACTCACATAATGAAAAACTACACATTTTTGTAACTTTGTCTCTACGTATAATATAGACGTATCATACATGGATTTCAAATTTAAGTTTACAACTAACACCATAAAATGGTACATAAGATATAAGGTAACATAAATAGATTGCATACCTTGCTATTGTTTTTATATAGCAAAAAACGCATGTTGTACATGTGTCTTTAGTACAAATTTTTTTATTGAAGCACATCTAATACATGCGTTTTCAACATAATTTTCTTTTTTTACTAAAAACTTATGTACTATATGGTATTCAGTATCTTATTCAAATAATATTTTTTCTCCTAACCCTATTCACATAACATTTAAAAAAAGAAAGAAGGTATTTTGGCCGTGAACTGTCCTTAAAAATGTTTATCACATTTTACTTTGAAATTCATTTGTAAATATTCTCTCAAAAAGGCTAAAGATTCTTCTCGAAGGTTAAGTTCAATCATTTGTCCCTAAGGCTGAAAAATATTTGTTATAATTTTCTCTCTAAAATGATCTATAAATATTCTTGTATAAAGCTGAAGATTCTCCTGAGCGACTTAAGATTCTTCACTTATTTGTCCTTAAAATTCCGGCATCTTGAAATTTTAAAATTTCCCCCTTTTTTTATTGTTGCAAAATTAGCGATTAATTTTCTTAGGTGTAAAAATACATGCATATATAAATATATATTTATATTTATATGTAGCAGTGATTCATTTTGTCGGAATACCGATATTTATATTATTTAATTATAAAAATCTTAACAACTTTAATCTAAATTGAATTTCTACTTTTTAATTTCCCTTGTTATTCCCTCTTATAAGCAATATAACTACTTGTTTATTCATTTTTAAAGAAAAAGATATGTAAGAGGTAAAATATTATAGTTTTTGGGTTATAACAATCTCGATTTGATAAAAATAAAGTAACTATGTTGATCTTGATAAAATCAAGAGTAAAGACTTTAATACAAATTAGAATGTTCTGTTTTAGCTTAGCAAATTCAATTCAACATGATCCAGTTCAACTCGATTTAGTTCTATTTACAATTCTGTGGATATTGCTGGCAATTTATTCCCGATGAGTCATTTATATATTTTATTTCATATATTATACCTAATAAATAAATATTTTATTTTATAAATGTGTCAATATTCTCATTGCGTTTAAGTCAATCATATGATAATATATTTGTTTCATGTTTTGCTTCTATATTTTAATCTTCTCATCGTGACATATTGACATGTTTATGTACGTATTGTTCAAGTGTATCAAGAGTTTTCTATCTCAATTGGAGGTTTACATCTATAACACTAACAATTATCGGTTAGGAGATAATTTTATAAAGGTTTACACCTATGATGTTTATTTTCGATAAAACATTAACATGTGAAAAGTTTTTGTTGGAAAACGTTTATTCACAATTTTTTTGGGTAATAATTTATTCACAAATTAGATAAAGAAGCTTTTCACTTTTTCATGTATTTGATTTTTTTTTTTTTTTTTGTAAAGCATGTAATGAATAGTGAAAGATGCAAAATTGTCTTCTTAACCTTAAAAAAAGTATTAGAGAATCCAACTTGTCGAGAATATTAGTGGCACATTCATTTTATCAAATGGAATTAATGGGATTAAATTGTAATTCAATACAAATTGAATAGATATGTGATAATTATTATATGTTAATTATTAAAATAAAAAATAAATTGTTTGTTATACCCCTAAAATCCCTACCTTAATCCATTTTTCATAATATCAACATAACTTAAGATGATAAAATATTTATAATAATAATAATAAATAGACTATAATTTATAAGTTGGGGATATTAATTACAATTCAAAATGATGTATTATTTCATATAGGGAAATATATAACTTTAGTTGTTAGTTGTCAATGTTTGACCACTTTTTTATTTGAATTATAAACCTTTTTTTTTTCTATTCAAGTTCTTAAGGTTTAAAAACATTCACAAAATAAGATGCCATTAACATTTCCATCCACATTTAACATGTGATGTGACCTGATCCATCCAAGTTATTAATTTAAATGAATAAAATAATTAAATAAATATAAATTAGATAAAATAATTAAAAATAATAAATTAATAAAAATATAAAAATAAAATTAAAATAGTTTCCACTCACCCCAAGATTGACATTAGCCGGAATGGCCACTTATAATTAGGTGAGCCATCACTCACTTACAAAAGTAGATCATTCAACACACTCATCACCACCAAGTTAAGGAAAAAAAAAAGAAAGAAAAATTGAAGAAAACTTAATTGTGGTCCACCTAATTATAAGTAACCTTTTAGCCATCTTAAGGCTAAGGGGTGGTTGGTTTTTTTTTTTTATTTCTTATTATACATATCAATTTAAATAGTTTATTTGCAATTAATTATACTATTTATATAAATAAGTTATTTAGACCAAATAGGTGTTGCCATGTGTTATTTGCAAATAGAAAACTTTAGACTAAATGGGTGTAACCATGTGTTATTTGTTGATGGAAAACGTAACTACATTATAAAGACTTGTAAATGGTTGCAACTTGCAAGTATAGAAAACTCTAATAGAAAAAAGTTTATGATTCAAATAGAATAAGTGGTCAAATGTTGAGCACTATAAATGTGTTTTTCCCTTTCATATGTAAATGTGGAAATAACATTGACACCCATATAAAATCAATATGTAAATATATTAGTAGAATTACATTATAGCATTTCTATCATATCTAAAATAATTTTTGGTTTCAATGTTAATATATTATATGATATTGAAGTAAGTTATTATTTCTATTAATAAATATATAATTAAAATTAAAATCCATGTATAGTGTGAACATTTAACTAGTTTACATCATATGTGGAATGGGGTTAAAAATGCCAATGGAATTATGAATAGATTTAAAATAATGTATTTTTAAAACTTTCTCCTTCTTAATTTCAATAACTGCATTTGGAGCAATTATTAGGAAAGTAAGACGAAAGAAATTTCATCTTTTTATGCAATTTTTTTTCCATATATTTGATATTAATCTTATATGATTTAAAAAGTTTTTTTTTTTTAACTTTAATAAGAGTTAAAAGGTGCAATTGGTACACAAGAATAGACCAAAAATAAAATTACGATTCTAAGGTTCATTTCGTTTTCTACCTGTAGAAGCAATTTTAAAATTTGAAACTGCAATTCCTAGAAATTGGCATTCTAGCTTGAAGAGGGTATTTCATACCATTTTTGAAGGGTGGAATCATAATTCCATAATGCCCTTGCTAATAGAAAATTACCAATTTAGAGCACAGGAACAATATACTTTGCACTAGTTTTATTTTTTATTTTTCTCTTTGGTTGATCTATTTGTTAATTTGTTCAGCTCATAGTTTGAAATAGTTTATTGTAGTTATTATCTGATATAAAGCTTGTGTGAATATGGTCTAACTAAAGCTCTATAATAAAACATAATTAAATTTGAAAAATACTTAGTTTAAGTTTTTCATTATTGATAAACTAGAACGACAATATTATTCACTCTAAAGTATATATCGGCATACACGGATATATAATATAACATAAATATACGTATTAACACCTACATAATGCTATATATACTATATCTATATATATTACATGATAATGCTTTAACAATATCATTTATATATATCAATATTTATAGTATATTATAACAAAACATATATAGCAGTATATACGTAATGTTATTTACTATATAGTATGATATAGTGTATATATTATTATTATTATTATTATTATTATTATTATTATTATTACTACATAAACACATCAACTCAAGTTCCCTACAAATAAAGCTAGATTAGTAAAAAATCCCTTAGATTAGTAGGGTCATTTTTGCTAGATATTGTATGTGAATTTTTAAATTTTGAAAATTTATTAAAGAAGTGAATAACACTGTTATCTCATTAGTTCCTAAAATAGGGAATCCATCAAAGCTCTCAAATTTTGGGTCAATCGCATGTTGCAATGTGATCTACAAGGCTATATCAAAAACCATTGCTAAATGCATGAAGGAAGTCTTACCTATTGTTGTAGGAAGAAAGCAAGCTGCATTTGTCCCAAAAAGGAGGATAACTGATAATATTTTCCTAACACAAGAACTTATGGTAGGTTATCACATTGCAAAAGGTTCCCGCAAGTGTGCATTGAAAGTTGACATCCAAAAAGCTTATGATACTATAAGTTGGAGGCTTATCCTCAAAGTTCTATAGTGTATGCAATTTTCACCCCACTTTTGTTCTATCATCCAGTCATGCATACCAATAGCTAAGTTCTCCATTAATATAAATGGTGAACTTATAGGTTTTTTCCCAAATTTGAGAGGCTTGCGACAAGGTGATCTAATTTCACTTTACTTGTCCGGGTTCAAAATGGAAGTTTTATCAAGCATCCTATGGAAGTTGGTGGCTAATTGATGGGGATCAGCTAGCATCAAGAGTTCAAGAGTCAAAGTCCAATGACCCATTACATGGTATTGGAGGTCCAATGACAAGAGCCAGAGCTAAGCGGATGAGAGAAGCTTTGCAAGGATTAGTGATGAAGCTGCAAGAGAAGGAACTAGAAGGAATGAAGGAATCAATAGGATCATACACGGCCTCTATACACGGCCGTGTATCACGACCGTGTATACTTACACGGCCTAACAGCACGGCCAGCAGCACAACCGTGTGTCCCAGCCGTGTGTCCCAGTCGAAATTTCACAGATGAATACACGGCCAAAAGGCACGGTCGTGTATGAAACCGTGTACTGTGCTCGTCATATACACAGACACATACACGGCCTAAAGGCACAGCCGTGTATGAGACCGTGTACTTTGTTCGTCGCATGGCCAGCATCATACACGGCTTGGAGACACGGTCGTGTATGGAGGCCGTGTACTACGCGTGTATTTTATTATTTCTTAGTATAAATACCATCTTGTCAGATACGCTAGGGTCAGAGATTTACGGATATTTCATTATTGAATACACCTTTTGAGAGCTCTCTCTCTTTTGTTCTTTGCGAAAGAACTCTTTTCGATTTCTTCGATCTAAATGCTTGGGGAAGTCATCTTGATAACTTAGGTTTCAATCAACAGGTGTGGTTGGGGTCTAGTTCCGTTCATCGCTTGTTCAAGACGATTCTTGGGAATCCGATTTCAAATCACGATCGACGGGTTCTAGGTTTAATATACCTAGGGTTCGCATCATTTGGTATCAGAGCCTCGGCTTCTTGATTCAAGTAATTCTATCCTTTTCTATTATTTATCGTTGTCTTCAAAAAAAAAAAAATCGTCTGGAAATTCGTCTGGAAATTGCTATTGTTTTGTTGTTGTTCTCGAATCCTCCTGAGCAAGGCAAATTTGTTGCCTTTTTTTTTTTTCCACTGCGGCCACTGCAAATCGCAGACAAATTATCTTAGGTTTAAAAAAAAAACAAAAAAAAAAGAAGAAGAAGAAGAGAAATTCGTATCAAAAAAAAAAAAAGGAAGAACATTTCAGTAATCCAGTATCTATATTTATCGTCATTCGTGGGTATTCATTGTGTCCCTATTGGAGTCCTTGTCCGTGTTTCCCTTAATTGGCTGTTGAATTGGAACCGTTTGTTTAAAAAGTGAGTTGTCTTAGTGGTTTATGTTAAAGAAATTTTGATTGAGTTCTGATCAAAGAGCCTATAAGAGCGAGTTGTGAGGATTATCTATTTAGTGAACGAAACACGAGTGAATTCACATCTTTGAGTGTAAACAGGTGAGGGAGAGAAGTGTGAGGTTTATTTATTTTATTTTTTTTGTGTTATTTCTAACCCTTTTGTTGCAGCAATATGTCTGATCAAAGTCCTACTAATGGAGAGAAGGGAGGCGTAGATAAGAAATTGATGTTTGAGGCATTATTCGGTGAGATGAGAAAAATGCTGAGTGCTGAAATGGAGCAAGTTCATGAGAGGTTGGATAAGATGGAGCAGAGTAGGGAACCGTCAGGTAGTAATGTTGTGGGGAGAAGAACTAATAGGCATTCAAGAGGTGGAGTGAGTATAGAAGAGAATGAGGATACTGATTCAGGGGAATATGGTTTCATGAGGGAGAGAAGAGACACCCAACGGCGAGATGGTAATTTGGGTAGTATTAAGATGAAGATACCTTCCTTTCAAGGGAAGAATGATCCAGAGCTGTATTTGGAGTGGGAGAGAAAAGTGGACCATGTATTTGATTGCCATAATTACAGTGAGGAGAAGAAGATAAAGTTAGCTGCAATTGAATTTTTTGATTATGCCAGTGTATGGTGGGATCAACTGGTGCGTAATAGGAGAAGGTATGGTGAGAGGCCTGTTGGCACTTGGAATGAGATGAAAACAATTATGCGGAAGAGGTTTATCCCTAGTCATTATTATAGGGATTTGCATAGGAAATTACAAGGGTTGACACAAGGGTCCAAAAGTGTAGAGGACTATTATAAGGAGATGGAGATAGCTATGATTAGAGCTAATGTGGATGAGGAAGATGAGGCTACAATGGCTAGATTCCTCAATGGGTTGAATCGGGAGATCGCTGATGTAGTAGACTTACAACATTATGTGGATATTGAGGAATTGCTGCATAAGGCGATCAAGGTAGAGAAGCAGTTGAAGTATAAGGGGAATTCTAAATCTTAGGCGACTTCTAACTCTTCATGGAAGTCAAATTGGAAGAAGAACATTGCAGACTCAAAACCAAAAGAGGATGCGAAGGCCAAAAGTTCAGTTACTTCCTCTAAAGGTAAATCTGACACTAAACCATTCACTAGAACTCGTGATGTCAAATGTTTCAGGTGTCAGGGGTTTGGACATATTGCATCTCAATGTCCAAATCAAAGGACCATGATCATTCGGGATAATGGAGATGTGGAGAGTATTAGTTCCAGTGATGACGACGTGCCACCATTGGAGGATTGTAGTGATGTGGACGTTGAGGGACCCGTGAGTGGGGAATTGCTAGTTACTAAGCGAGTCCTTAGTATTCAGCCTAAGGATGATGGTGAAGGGGTTCAGCGTGAGCATATTTTTCACACCCGATGTCATGTGCAGAAGAAGGTATGCAGCTTGATCATTGATAGTGGTAGCTGTACTAACGTTGCTAGTACCTTATTGGTTGATAAGTTAAGGTTAAAAACTTCGAAGCATCAGAAACCATACCGGTTACAGTGGTTGAATGAGTGTGGGGAAGTGAAGGTGACCAGGCAGGTCCTTATTTCATTTTCTATTGGGAGTTATCATGATGAGGTGATGTGTGATGTAGTTCCCATGCAGGCTAGTCACATATTGTTGGGGCGACCATGGCAGTTCGATCGACGGGTTCTAGGTTTAATATACCTAGGGTTCGCATCATTTGGTATCAGAGCAATAGTGAGAGTGGGGTTGCAAGAAAAAGTGAGGTTAAGAGTGCAATAGTGGCCAGGAAACAACTACTTGTACTCATGTACAAGGATTTGTATTTTACTACTACTAACCTTAACTCTTCTTTGCCAAGTGTGGTTGTGTCTCTTTTGCAGGAATATGAGGACTTGTTTCCTGAGGAGGTACCAAAGGGATTGCCTCCAATAAGAGGCATTGAGCACCAGATTGACTTTATCCCGGGTGTTTCCATTCCTAATCGGCCAGCTTATCGGGCCAATCCAGAGGAAACTAAGGAGATCCAAAGGCAGGTTGATGATCTAGTAGAGAAGGGGTTTGTGAGAGAAAGCCTCAGTCCATGCTCAGTTCCTGTCATCTTGGTTCCCAAGAAGGATGGAACATGGCGGATGTGTGTTGACTGTCGAGCAATCAACAAGATCACAGTTAAGTATAGACATCCTATCCCTAGACTTGATGATATGCTTGATGAGTTGCATGGTGCCTGTTTGTTTTCCAAAATTGATTTAAAGAATGGTTATTACCAAATTCGCATGAAAGAGGGAGATGAGTGGAAAACGGCTTTTAAAACTAAACATGGTTTATATGAGTGGATGGTAATGCCTTTTGGATTAACAAATGCGCCTAGCACATTTATGAGGTTGATGAATCATGTTCTTCGCGTTTTCATTGGAAAATTTGTTGTTGTCTACTTTGATGATATCTTAGTTTACAGCACGACTTTAAATGAACATGTTCAGCATTTACAAAGTGTGTTTACTGTTTTGCGAGAAAACAAGTTGTATGCAAACTTGAAGAAGTGCACCTTTTGTATGGAATCTGTGGTTTTTCTTGGATTTGTTGTAGGTGTAAATGGGATTGCTATGGATGAAGATAAGGTGAAGGCGAACAGGGAGTGGCCAACACCTAGGAACGCCGGTGAGGTCAGAAGCTTTCATGGATTAGCAAGTTTTTATAGGAGGTTTGTTAGGGACTTTAGTTATATTGCTGCTCCTTTAAATGATCTTGTTAAGAAGAATGCTGAGTTTAGGTGGACTAAAGTGCATGAGGAGGCTTTTAATGCGTTGAAAGGTAAGTTGACTAATGCACCATTACTTATTCTACCTAATTTTGAGAAAGTTTTTGAGATTGAATGCGATGCTTCTGGGAAAGGTATCGGTGGTGTTTTGTTGCAGGAATCCAAACCAATCGCTTACTTTAGCGAAAAACTCAATGGCGCTGCATTAAATTACCCAGTCTATGACAAGGAGTTATATGCTTTGGTGAGGACCTTGCAAACTTGGCAACATTACCTATGGCCTAAGGAGTTCATCATTCATTCCGATCATGAGAGTTTGAAGTTCCTGAAGACTCAAGGTAAGTTGAACAAGAGGCATGCAAAGTGGCTAGAGTTCATTGAGACATTCCCGTATGTGATTAAATACAAGCAAGGAAAAGAGAATGTGGTGGCTGATGCACTTTCTCGAAGGTATTCACTTTTGACTTCTTTGCATACTCGATTGCTTGGATTTGAACTCATTAAGGAATTGTATGAGATTGATGCTGATTTTGGTCAAATTTGGGCTGCTTGTGCTGAGTCTGGATATGCTGACTATTATAGGTATGATGGGTACTTGTTTAAGAAAGATAGGTTGTGCGTGCCTAAAAGTTCTATGCGTGAATTGCTTGTGAGGGAAACACATGGGGGTGGTTTAATGGGACACTTTGGTGTTGCAAAGACTTTGGATATTTTGCGTGAACATTTTTATTGGCCAAAAATGAAGCGTGATGTGCAAACTATGTGTGACAAGTGCATTACATGTAAACAGGCTAAATCCAAAGTAATGCCCCATGGAGAATACATTCCATTACCCGTGCCTAATCAACCCTGGACTGACATTTCTATGGATTTTGTGTTAGGGTTACCACGGTCTCAAAGTGGAAAAGATAGCATATTTGTTGTTGTTGATAGGTTTAGTAAGATGGCTCACTTCATTGCCTGTTCTAAAACTAATGATGCACAACATATTGCTGATTTGTTTTTTAGAGAGATTGTGCGATTGCATGGCTTGCCCAATTCTATTATGAGTGATAGGGATGTGAAATTCTTGAGTCATTTTTGGCGTACTTTGTGGAATAGGCTAGGCACTAAGTTGTTGTTCTCTACTGTTGCACATCCTCAAACTGATGGTCAGACCGAAGTAGTCAATAGGACTCTTTCAACCCTGTTGCGTGCTGTGATTCATAAAAATTTGAAACAATGGGAGCAATGTCTACCACATGTAGAATTTGCATATAATAGGACTGTGCATTCCACTACATCTTACTCTCCATTTGAAGTTGTGTATGGTTTTAATCCTTTGACTCCACTAGATATTTTGCCTTTGCCTGCTAATGAATTTGTTGACCTTGATGGAAAGAAAAAGGCAGAATTTGTGCAGGAATTGCATGCTCAGGTTCGGGCTAACATTGAGAAGAAGAATGAGCATTATGCTCGCCAGGCCAATAAGGGTCGTGTGAAAGTTGTCTTTCATCCAGGAGATTGGGTGTGGGTGCACCTGAGAAAGGAGCGATTTGCCGAACAGCGAAAATCTAAGTTGCATCCTAGGGGAGATGGGCCATTCTAAGTGTTGGAACGCATCAATGATAACGCTTACAAGATTGACTTACCAAGTCACTATGGTAATGTAAGCGCAACTTTTAATATTTCTGATCTTACTCTATATGATGCAGGTGATTCGAGGACGAATCTTTTCGAGGAAGGAGGGAATGATGGGGATCAGCTAGCATCAAGAGTTCAAGAGTCAAAGTCCAATGACCCGTTACATGGTATTGGAGGTCCAATGATAAGAGCCAGAGCTAAGCGGATGAGAGAAGCTTTGCAAGGATTAGTGATGGAGCTGCAAGAGAAGGAACCGGAAGGAATGAAGGAATCAATAGGATCATACACGGCCTCTATACACGACCGTGTATCACGACCGTGTATACTTACACGGCCTAACAGCACGGCCAGCAACACAACCGTGTGTCCCAGCCGTGTGTCCCAGTTGAAATTTCACAGATGAATACACGGCCAAAAGGCACGGTCGTGTATGAAACCATGTACTGTGCTCGTCATATACATAGACACATACACGGCCTAGAGGCACAGCCGTGTATGAGACCGTGTACTTTGTTCGTCGCATGCCCAGCATCATACACGGCTTGGAGACACGGCCGTGTATGGAGGCCGTGTACTACGCGTGTATTTTATTATTTCTTAGTATAAATACCCTCTTGTCAGATACGTTAGGGTCAGAGATTTACGGATATTTCATTATTGAATACACCTTTTGAGAGCTCTCTCTCTTTTGTTCTTTGCGAAAGAACTCTTTTCGATTTCTTCGATCTAAACGCTTGGGGAAGTCATCTTGATAACTTAGGTTTCAATCAACAGGTGTGGTTGGGGTCTAGTTCCGTTCATCGCTTGTTCAAGACGATTCTTGGGAATCCGATTTCAAATCACGATCGACGGGTTCTAGGTTTAATATACCTAGGGTTCGCATCACTAATCCTATGTTGTCTTTCCATTAGAGATGTAAAGAAGAATGAATTACTCACCTTTGTTTTGCCAATGACTTGCTGTTTTGTAGGGGCTATAAAGATTTGATCAATTGCTTCCTTGAAGCGCTTCAGCTCTTCCATTCTTTTTTCGAGTATAGCTATTAATGAAATGAAAACTAACATCTTCTTTTGTCATGTCAAACAATAGGAGAAGCAAGACATTTTAGACCTTGCACACTTTAAAGAAGGAACCTTACCAATACACTACATAGGAGCACCCCTCATTTCGACCAAGTTAAAAAAACAAGACTACTATACTCTCCAAGAGAAAATGCTAGCAAGATTGATAGCATGGACAACGAAGTTTCTATCTTTTGCAAGCCACTTACAACTCATTCGATCAGTCATTTTCTCCATGCAAGTCTTTTGGAGCTTTATCTTCTTACTTCTCAAATTTTTGGTGTCAGATATTGAACAAAAGATGACGAATTTCTGTTGGAGTAGTCACCCACACATATCCACTAAAGCAAAAGAAAGGTGGGATGTTGTTTGTAATCTAAAAAAGAATGAGGGTCTTGGTATTCCAAGACTTGCTATATAAAATAAAGTAGCTCAAATCAAACACATATGGCACTTGTGTAAAAGTGATCGGAGAGGTTTGTGGGTATATTGGATACGCTCAACCTTCCTAAAAGGTCAAAGATTATGGGCTATTAAAACACCAGCAATATCCTTTTAGAATTGGAAAAAGCTATTTAAATTACGCAACCTTAATCTCATGCAATTCCAATAGGAAGTAAATGATGGGCTATCTACCTTCTCGTGGTCAAATTATTGGATACCAATAGGGCCATTAGATATGTGCCTCAATGCAGGAGAAATAGTAAACTTAGGTTTGGAGAATGATGCATGGTTTGGTCTCTGATGGAGGAGTATGAGTGGAGACTACCAAATGGGACATTTTGGTCAAGGTTTTCTATTCCATACAACATAAGGCTAGATCCTACAAAATTTGATATCTTTAAATGGAAGCATTCACAATGGAGGGAGTACACCATACAAAGTGGATACTCTTTCCTAGCATCTTCTACCCCAATTGTTACTTGGAGCAATGTTGTATGGAATTCCATGACCATCCCTCGACATGCATTTTGTTTGTGATTAGCGTGGCTTAGGAAGCTTTAGACTTTGGATAGGTTGCAAGCATGGTATATTGTCTCATCCAAAACTTGCTTCTTTTGGAGCGTTGAAGAGCACCAACATTTATTTTTTGAATGTTCTTTCTCATCCCAAGTTTAGGTTATAGTATGTGAAGCAATGAAGTGTCCATTCTCATTCTTAACACGGCAAGGAGCAACTCTAGCTCTTAGAGCAATAGCATCTTCAAGAAGGCCTCAAATTAAGAAATAGAGAGCATCTTTAGTGGCTACAATTTATTGATTTGGAGAGCCAAAAACTGTGTCAAATTAGTAAACCGATGCCCTATACTCTGCTCTCTTGCTAACGTAATTATTGCCTATACCAAGATTTCTTGACGATTCTTAAAATATGATAGCTTTTTGTTTACTCTTTTTGTTTAGAATAGGATAGCTGTGTAAACCTTTTATCGAACAACAACTTGTATATTTTTAGCTTTTAAAAATAAATAAATAAATTTACTTATTTACCCAAAAAAAAAAAACTTATATATGCCTTTCTTTTATCTTTTCGCAACATCAATAAGGATATTTGCTTGCTTATATGAAAGGTTTTAGGTCAGGATTTTTTAATAAATAAGCTATGAGCAAATAGTATTTGCTCATGTTGTCCACCGCAATATTGAGTATGCTAAAGAATGTTAGACATATATATCTTACGCTTTTTTTTTTAGTAAATAGAAAGTAAAGTATCAAAACTACACATTCCCAATCAAAGTTCGTGTGTTCATTGAGATAAAGGTGAATTGTGCTCCTCGTGGAGCACAATTCATATTTGGGTAATTATTGAAAATTTCCTTTTCCTTACTGTTGTCTTGATGGCCAAGATGGGTGATAAGTTGATCCACTTGACCTACTCTAATCTATATAACCAATGAGTTGAATCAATGAATTCATTTAGTATATAATCCTTTCCACCACTTCTTATTACAAAAAGTCTATAAAATGACTGCCACGGAGTTAAAAGAAACAAATCCAACACGTGGAACCGACCAAGTCATCATGGTTTTGTAAAGCTTTTTAGTACGTCCATTAATATTAGCAAAAGAAAAAGACAGTAATACACGACAACAACCAATATTGCTCAACCCAATTGAACCGGGGCGGTGTTGACTGTCAATTATTCAACATCGAACCGAAATCGAAGTCTAGGGCCCCGGCCCATCTTTGATAACCACACGAGAAACGAGCTGATATGGGCCTCATCTTTTTTTGGACCCTCTACTCTTAATTCCACCTACTTCAACTGCTACTGCTTATTAAATTTAAATCACAAGACAGATAGATGACCCCATCACGTGACCTGCACCCCTTTTTTTCCTTCTCGTTTACGACAGCCACGTGGCTTCTTCTTTTTTTTTAAATGCGAAACTCCAAGAAACCTGGGACCTACACGTCACATCGTTCTTATCTAAGATCTAGATCAACGGTCCCGATTTCTTCAAACCACATCAACTTGTTCGACCTTTTAACCTCCTCCGTCGTTAAATATCTCCCTCTATCCTCCTCCCCATTTTCTTTCAATCAGACACTCAAACTGACTCCGTCTTTTTAAGATTGTTTTAGTGTGTTTTTCCTTTCCCCTAACCCCGCCTTCCCCCCTTCCTTTCCCCTTTCGCGATCTCTTATTGCGTGTCTGTTGTGTTAAACTGTGCGATGGGGTTGCTGGACCAGCTCTGGGATGACACCCTCGCCGGACCCCGGCCGGATAATGGCCTTGGGAAGCTCCGGAAGCACTCCACCTTCAGCTTCCGATCGAATTCCGGCAAGGGTATGCTTGCTATTATAGAACCATGCGTGAGCAAAATTCCACGTTGAATATTCGTTGAAAACTCAAATTTGATCTTAAAATTGTTCGATTCATTTATCGAGTGGCAAAATTTACGTAAAAATCGTAGCTTTTTTAAGCTTCAAAGACTCAAAAGAGTTGGAAATATGGTTTAATATGCGTAATTTGATTGTCCGAGATTCGATCTTCTAGCATCATGATGGCTAAAATACTGTTTGCTCTTTCTTGGTAGCTTTAATTTATCAAAATTCAGATAAACTTAGGTTGTTCAATTTTCACAATGAAGATCTACGAATATTTAATATTTGAAAGGCTAAGAGTAGCTTAATTTATCTCGAAATTAGATTAGTGATCAGTAATAGGTTTTATCTTTTTGCATTTGCATTATGACGATTAAAAAGGTTGTTTGAGCTTTCTGGGTATCGTGAATTTCATCCAAAATTCTAATAAATTAGCTTGCTAAATTTTTTATGATGGCGATGATGATTTAGTGATTTAATTTCTTTTGGTTTGTGATCTGGGAACAAAAATCAGATGTTGGAGGGAACATGAGTAGTCCAAGATCATACGGTGACGATCAATCCGAGGAAGCAATAAGAGTCACAAGAAGCATCACGATAGTGAAACCACCCGGTTATCAATTCGGTTCGCCTCCGGTTTCTCCGGCCGGGTCCACTCCTCCTATATCACCCTTTTCGAGTAAGCTGCCACCCAATTATATTATCTCTCTCTCTGTTTTTTTAAAATTAAATTCCTCTTTTACCCTTGTGCTTGTAGTGCAAGTGATGTGGCCTTTATAGTGCAATCAGAATCATCTAGAAAATTCAGGAGTGGGGGACTGATTGAGGGGCACTTTTGTCCTTTTATCGTCATTATTGCCTTGCTGATAACGAAAGTCTTTTGGAGGATTCAATAAATATTATTGGAAAACCCCAAGCAATGCAAATTGCAAATGGCGGTACAGGCCTCGTGCAAATGGACATTACTTATCGCACTGTGGCATTTGCTTGACTACTTCTATTTGGTCGACTACACGCATCGCGGTACATGGTCCCACTAGTGAATAGTGTTAATGAAAGTCATCTGTAACAGTTGAATTGTATTATTGTTACCCTTAAACAATGCAAATTGCAAACGACATTATTGTCCTTATGCAAAATGGTGGTATTTGTTTAATGAGGAACGAGGAAAATTCTTTGCCGACCTTCATCTTCTGTCCAAAATAGAATAAGCTGATTTCGATGTCATTTTACTTTGGTTCATCTATTGGACTGATTGTGAGCAAGTTGGTTAGTGGCGGTGAAAGTTTGTCTAAAAAAAGCTACATGAGCTTTTTAACTAGTAAGTCATTCACAATCGATGCAGGGAACTGGGTTGATTCCCTTTATTTCTTTGCTTGTATGCTGTCTATTAAATTTTGTGTGCGATTACCATGACTAACTAGTGGATATAATTATACATAGGAAACAGAGAGCCCTTCCGGTTTCGAAGAAGATCCACGTCGGATGCGTATGAGAAGGCAAGCGAAATTACAACAAAAAGCGCCAGTTCTCCCTAGAACTAGTGAGATATAGACTTCTGAGTTGCAAGCTTCCACCTGGCAAAAAGGCGGCAGATTTCTGTAGCTGCGGTTTCACCTGCGAAGCGGATATGATATGATCATCCTTATGTAATCTCTGTAGTTTTGTTCTGCATGTTTTAGTTTTGTGGTATGGACTTGGTTATATATAGATAGCTCCTATAAGCAGTGTAGTGTGGCTATGGTGTCTTCCGTTTAAGTTGTGTGGCTTGTTCTTCGTATATAGATGTAATGCCTCTGGTTTGCTCTTATGAGTAAGTTCTGTCACTAAAAATAAAATTTCCCACTTCTACATTGTTGAGAGATGCTGGCTTTTTATTATTTTATTTCTCCTTTCGGTCCTTTTGAAATTTTATTTATATGGAGAAACTTTCCATACTTTTTAATATTTGAGATATATTTTGTATCAAAAGATATAATTTTTTTTATTTAGTTTCTTAATAAATGTATTGGGTGTATCTATTAACACTTTCTATTTATATATAATAAGAAATTCCAATTAAAATTCGAATTCAAGAGGAATAATAAAAAATTTTACAACTCAAAGGAAAAAGATAAAATTTATTTGTAGTCTAATGTGTAAACAGTATAATCTAAATCATCCCAGGTTCTCTGTTAAACTTATTGTGGAAGATCTTGTTATAACAAAACCGGATCCCCCTGTTCCCTTAAAGGAAAAATAATAATAATTTACTCATTGGACAGCCAACTGAGGTGATAAGGATGGATCCCCTGGTTCCTTCCTAGCTCCAACTACTATTGAAGAGTCAATTTGAAGGGTAAAGGTAAAAACCTAGTAGTACGAGGGAAGCCCCGAGTTCCAATCCAACATAGCATCTTGCACAGTACGACAGCACTCGTTCACAAGACTGTCTGCCAAGAGTAGAACATCTAGTAGATTTCCCCTGTTTGCAGAGTCGGACTTGTTTGGTTTCCCAATTGTTGGGATATGGGAATGGTGGATAGGCATTAGCCATATTTTATCGTGAGCTTGTCAACAAGAGACTTGTCAATAGTACAAAAGAAAAAAAAAAAAAAACTTTTTTCCCCTTTAGACCTTTTAACAAGTGTCTTAAAGACTTATGATATGGATTTTTTTTTTTAACACAACGAAGGGATATAGCGTACATACATGTAACTCATACATGGTGTTTGATTGTCATAATTTTTAGTATTAGACTAAATTAATTTTTTAATTTTTTGTTTCATTTGTATAGTGAGTTAAGTCATTGGATAAAAATGATTCAAAATACTGGATAAAACAAAAAAAAATTATACCATATTTTAGATAATACAAAAATTTATTTCACTTTATAAAATGAATACATTCTCGAAACAAAAAATAACCTTATATTATCATCATTTTTTTATTATTATATTTACATTAAAACTCTTTTAGCAAGTTCTTGTGTTAATATAAAAAATAACCCAATATCATTAAACAAATTTGTATGTTGTATTGTACAAACCAAATATGATAAAAAAATATTGTATTATACTATTTTTCTTTTACAATGCTATCTTATACTTCTTATACTGTTTAGTTATACTAACTAAATACTACCTTAATAATGTATTATATGGGTAGACAATAGACATACATATGGAAGGTTTATTCAAAAAGTGAGTGGTTATCGTTGGAGCTTTAGCTCACTTGATCAGTACTATGCCAAGAAAGTAAAGTACAATTTTACAATGGAAAATGGTATTCATTTGTTGCTTTCACTTTGTTTTCAAACATGTGTTACAATCATGCATTTAAATCTTGATTGTAAAAACACATATGGTAGTTTTGATAATTGCATTATAGATTCTCTCTCTCTCTCTCTTTGGCTTTTTCTTAAGCTCAACCTTTTCATTATTTTTTAGCATATTGGAAGAATTGACATGATCCTTTCAACGTTTTTCCTAATATTGTTACACACATCCTCGCTTGCAATATTCTCCACAACCTCACTACGTATTAAATTTGAGGTTCTATTAAAGAAATTGTTGCAGTAGATGAGGGGAAAATGAATCTTCAAATGTTAGGGTAAATGCTTGATAGATGAAGCGAATTTAGGAAAAACTTAAGTGCATTTTGAAACAGCATGACTCGTTATTAGAGTTGCTTCAAATAATGATTATCTTGAGAGCGGATTCTCTCTTATAGCTCATTGTTAGGAATGATATGGTTTCGTAAAGCCTCTACTATTAATAAACAAAATTAACTATTAAAAATGGTGCATATAGAGTAAACCTATTGTAGATTAGTTAGAAACAAAGCATAATAGGTTACATGCACCAAGCATGGGTTTTCAAAAATATAAAAGGATAACTTTCAACCCTACATTCATACAACATTTGTAAAAGAAAACATGGACCCTATACAAATTTCAACCCACACTTCTAGTACCCCACATGTGCTCTCCTAATTTGGCAATATAGCATCCCATTAGAGTTAAGAACCCGAATAATAGATTGTCTTGATTTACCCCTAAACAATATCTTGAAACTCTTTCTTATAGGTGCTTTGACGAAGCTATTATTGATGTTTCCTATTTAGATATCATAGTTCTTATTAATTTGGAAATTTTACTAATGCTTGACTTGGTTTTATCTTTTCTTTTTATTTAATATTTATTCCATTTTCTTTCAAAATTTTATAACATGGAGGGCATAAATAGTTCTAGGAGTAAATGAGTGATTATATTGTATAAGATATACATCCATATCCTACTCGATCAAATAGGCTCTAGTGGGCTTTAAGGATTATTGGACAAATTCTGAAAATACATTTTCTAGAACTTGATCTCACAATATATGATATAGGTATGTATTCTTTTTACTCTATACCCACCCTGAAATGTATATTCTATAGAGTATATGTTCATGATATCTATACTCACCCTATAAACAACCATTAAATAATATTAATAAATAATGAATGAATTTTTTGCAAATAAAATATTTTAGTAAAAAGAAAAAAAAATGACTCCAAGATTATAAGTTGATAACTCTAAACAATTAAACCTAATACCATCTTTCTTTCTTTCCTTTGTTCTTCCTTATTCTCCTCTCTAACTTACATTTTTCATTCCTTCTCCTTTTTTTTTTTCATTTACTAATTAATAAGATCACGTAAACTTTTTTGGATAATTGAGATTTTATTGATCCAAAAGTGTTCAACTGTCAAATGACAAGTGATTTACAACCGGGCAAATTAATGTAAAATACAGATTTGAAACTATTGCCTAATGTTACAAAAGTTTGGCATATGCTTTAATTTGGTTTACAATGGAAACCACCTGGGATAGACTCCCCCCTAGCCTAACTTTGTTGCATATTTGCCATGTGTAGTAGACAGCAGCTACAAGTGCAGCCCTCCATTGTTGTAAGGTTGGAGATGGGGAGTTCACAGTTGCTATTAACAAGTCTATAGCTCCTTGCCAATTCCTAAATGAAGTTGGGTAGTGGAGTTGGTTACACATCTTCCCCTAGAGGAAAGCTGTATAGGGGCATGTGAAGAATAGATGGGAATGATCCTCCGTTCCTTGATGACATAAGAAACAAATTGCGAATGGTGCAATATCGCATGATACCATTTTGTCTAAGGTAGATAATTTGCCAAGCCAAGCTAGCCACATTATGAAGGAGTGTCTAGGCAATGTAGATTTGTTCCAAACCACTTTGTACCTGGTTATTGTGGTATTCAGTGGGTTTAGAAAATTGTAGCCACTTTTAATTATGTAGTCTCTTAAGGTTGAGTGGATCCAATGGAGCAGGTTTGGTAACAAGGAATTAAGTTTGAGAGATGACGAGATGTGAATTTTTGACCAAAATAAATCCTTTGGAATAGACCATTCATTCCCCTCCATTAAGGAGCACAACTTGGTAGTTGGGGGTAGGCTTGTGCTTCTCATCTCACGGGCACTGTATGATGTGTCCAATGGTCCTATCGGTAGCCAAAAATCAACCCATAGTGAAATTGTTAATCCATTATTAGGCTCTCATCAGAAGTTGTTACACACTGCATTCCTTAGCTTTAAAATTTTCCCCCACGTCCAGGAGCATGTAGTGTGCAATTTTCTTGCTTAGAAGTTGTTCCCCTTTAGTGGAATGCACCCATTAGGGCCATAAACTTTTGGGGCCATCCTTATATAGGTGCCAAATATGCTTAATTTGAACCGCCTTATTCCATATATGTAACTTTGGTATCCCTAGCCCCCCACAATGCAATGGCTTGCATACATCATCCCAACAAACCTTAGCCTTGGAGAAGGTGTTTGGCCTGCCACTCTAGAGGAAATTCCTTAATAGCTAATCTATCCTTCTCATGACTCCTTTAGGCAACAAAAATATTGAGCTCCAAAAGTTTGCATAGAAAACAGGATCGATTTAATTAGTTGTAACCTCCCTGCATAAGATAGAAATTTTGAAGTCCAGGAGTTGACTCGAGCCATAATCCTTTCTATTAGAACATCACAATCGATTTTCTTGAGCTTGGTGAAGAGGAGTGGGACTCCCAGGTATTGCACTGGTAAGTGACCTTCTTGGAATTGTGTGGAGAGTAGGATCTCTTCTTTAACACTTAAAGGGACGTTGGAGAAGAAGATACTACTCTTGTAATTGTTGGCTTTGAGACTCGAGAGTTGGTGAAACTTTTGTAGTGTGCCATGGATCAATGACACGGATTGAGCATTTCCTTTAGAAAATATGAGTAAATCATCTGCAAAACACAAGTGAGTTAGCCTTTCATTTTGCCATCTCTAGTGAATAGCAAACTGGGGATGGGTAGGTAGTCTCCTCAATAGAGTGGAGAGGACTTCCATGCCTAGTATAAATAGATAGGGGATATAGGATTCCCCTATCTGAGCTCACCGCTTGCAAAATAACCGGCTAGTTCACCATTGATGTTAATAGAAAATCTTGATGTGGAGATGTATTGCTCAATGAGTTTTGGGGGGGGGAGGTGGGGGGCTAGGGGCGGGGGGAAGCCATTACTTTAAGCGTTTGTAATATGAAATCCCAACTTATGGTGTCATAAGCTTTTTACAAGTACATCTTAGTGCACCTCTTTGTGTGTGATAGCTAGTAAGTAGTTCTTGGGCTAGAAATATGTTGTCAATTATTTTCCTTCCAAGAACAAAAGCTGCTTGTTCTCTGCCTATCAAAAAAGGTAGAACCTTTTTAATGCATGCTGCTATGACTTTTGTTATGGCCTTGTAAAGGACATTGCAACATGTAATAGGACGAAATTGTCCTAGTGTGGAGGGGTTAGCCTCCTTTAGGACTAAAGATATGATTGTAGCATTTACCTCCTTTAACAAGTGCCCTAAAGTAAGAAACTCAAAAGTTGTTGCAATCATATCATCCCCCACAATCACCCATGCTTCCTTGAAGAATTTTACCGAGTAACCATTTGGTCCCGATGCTTTACCATTGGCTTATGAGAGGAAACCCCATTTGATCTCATCTTTATTAAATGGAGCATTAAGGAAATTTTGTTGTTGTTCGCTTAGCTTCCATGTCACCAAATTGCTAATTTCACTGGGATTAGGCATACTCAACGGGGCAGCATAGAGTTGCTGGAAATAGGATATAGCTAACTCTTTTACCTCCTCTATTCCTATGGCCTCACTCCCATCCTCCTTTGACAACCGGTATAAGGAGCTTTTGTTGTGAAGGTTCTTCATGGTTTTGTGGAAATAGGAGGTATTTTTGTCTCCTAGCTTCAACCATTTAGCCTTTAACTTCTGCTTAAAGAAGCTCTCCTCTACTCCTTTAAGTAAGTAGTATTTTTGAAAAGCCAACCTTTCCTCCTCTAGGTGTGCAGTATCCCCATTACTGTGGATGGAGGATTGTGGCTATACCAGGTGATCTTTCGCCTCTTGGACTCATTGTGAGGGATGGGAATATTCATTACGATTAAGATTTCGCAAGCCTTCTTTAAGTAATTTGAGCTTCCTGAAAACCTAAAACATCTATAACCCTACCACATCACACTTCCATGTACCGACCACTATTGCTTGGATGCTCTTATGCTCAGTCCAAAAATTGAAGAACTTAAAGGGAGTTTTCCTGCCTGTTGAGCAAAAGCCCATGTATGTGATGGCCATGGAATGATCTAAGAGCAAGGGGGGCTCAAACTTCGCATGGGCATATGGGAATACGTTTAACCAATAGTGGTTAATCATAATCCTATCCAATTTCCTCAATATTGGATTACTGCCCTACCTATTGGTCCAGGTGAAAAAGTCTCCTGAATATTTGAGGTCAACTAACTCAGCCGCTACTAGACATGCTTGAAACTCCACCATAGCTGATGTTAGCTTGGCTCGTCCACCAACTTTTTCAAAGGGAACCTTGGTTGTGTTGAAATCACCCAAAACTAACCATGGCTTCGTAGCTAAGGTTGGTCCAAGACTTTCAATGTTTGCCTACAAGGATCTTCTTTCCATATCACTATTAGAGGCATAGATAACTGTGATGCATAAGTTGCAATTTGTACACCGATAAGTGGCCCCACAATGAATGAATTGCTTATGTTCTATTTGAACTTGCACATCCCATACTTTTGGGTCCCAAGCTAACCACATTCGCTTTCTAGCTAATGAGTTAATATGTACTAACCAATGCTGCCCTAAACAAGTTTTGATGCCTTCCTCATTTGAAAGGCTGGCTTTCGTCTCAAGGATTCCTAAAAATCCAATTTGTTGCTTTTTGCATATTTTCCTAACCTCTACTACTTTTATAGGGTCATTAAAACCCCTAATATTTCATGATGCAATATTCATGGTATTTATTCATTTGATTCCTTCACACCTAGGAGAAGGTCTGATGCCTCTTGCGCTATTTCTTTTTCTTTCTACTGGAAGAGCTTGAACTAGAGCTCTTGTCGTTGCTCATTTTACTCCCTGATGCTGGAAAACGTTGCACCAGCTTTTTTGGAGTATTCTTGAAATCCTCTATGCTATCCTCTTTGTCATTCTTAGTTTGAGCAATATGCAAAATTGTGTCTTGTTTCTCCCTCTCTGGAAGAAGAGTGTCATGTACTTGTATGGTAGCTGATGGGGTGTGCTAACCATTTTCCAGCTTATGGTCAAGGATGGCTTCCTTCTCCTTGTGACCCTTAGGTTCTTCCATACTCATACTTCCCACTAACATCGGCTCATGCTCAATTTCCATTCCCTCTCCCTCAGTGCCAGTGACATCCTCTCCCTTCCTCACCCCGCTGTCTTGGTGAGAGTGTGAAGTGTTTACATTGACTTACACCTTGTCAATGTTACAAGAAGTACCAGGATTGCTAGTGCCACCCTTGCCTTGTGTACGTCCTTCCTTTTCCCCTTTACTTCTCGACAACATCAGTAACCATTGATTCTTCCCCTTGTTTAACTTAGACAGCCTCTCCTCCTCTACGTTGCTAGTACTTTTGTTGTCATTGCAAGTGTAGCCAAATACCTTGCATCGGCCACACTTGGGAGGAAGCCATTAGTATTCAATGGGCACTATGGCTAGCTTCCCATCGGGTTTCTCCACTTCCACTTGGGTGATCAACTCATGGCTCACCTCAATCTCTACTAGGACAAGAGCTTGGTTTGCATGCTTCATGGTGGCCGTGAGGGAATCAACTTTTAAAGGAGACCCCACACCATTGACTATACAGCTAATTCCCTCTACTGTCATGTATTCGCATGGAATACGATCAAAGATTGCCTAAACCGGAGCGTGAGTGGGCTGAGGCCAATTAAGCAGCATCCCTTTCCTCCATTTTTGTAGAATCAATAAGCATTGAGCAAAGTACCATGTCTTCTCCAAGATGGGCATCAAATCAACTTCACATGTGAACTGAAAGTAAAAGAAGCCCTCCTTATTTGCTAACACGTCCAATATGATATATTCTTTCCAAAGCCTAAACGCTATTATTTGGACTAGAGTGCAGGGAATTTTCTTTCCAAGAAAATAGCCTACCAAAGTGGATGACCATTGGGATGCACCTTCATCCTCAACCGCTTGTGGTATTTTGATCCTTGGGATTTTCCCTTCTTTGATCGGTGGAACATATTGGAGGTTAAAGACAGGTTCAGCTGTTGGAGCCTTCAATGCACACACTTTGGCATACGACCTAAGCTCAGCAAGGTAGCTTGAAGAGTTGTTTTCCAAGGGGTCATGGTTCCCTAGGTGGTTTTCACCTAACCTATTTCCTAGTATCTTTTTTGCTACCTTCGGAGTGGATTTACCTAAAGGGGAAAGGACAATAGGTGTTTGTACTTTTGGAAGGTTATTATCCAATGGGTAGTTGCTTTCTTCATTGAATTTTTTCTTTTGGGAGTGTGCTAATAGGACATGTCCATGTGATCACATGGCTCCAAACTTCCCTTTTCGGCTATGGATTGATTTATATCTTACAGGTGGCTAAAAGTGCACATTGATGTTACACCTGCTTGACCTAGCAAGGATACTATAGCTTTGGCCATTCCTACCCGGGTTCCCTACAGAAAGGGGGAAAAAAATCCCCTAAGGTGGTTTGGTGACCAACTAATGTTTTCTTGGTCATGGTTAGGACCTTGTTATGGTGTGTGGGTGAGGGAGGGTAAGGTCTTGAAGGTGAGATGGTGAGATAGACGGGGCGATGGTGAGGGGTGAGTGCGTGTGGTGTTTACCTAAGAGAAGTGGTCTCATAGGGTGGCCGGGAGGAAAAAGTGGAGAGAAGGGAAAGCATCCTTAGGTCACATAAACTTGAAACAATAAAAGTAGATTTTTATTTAATTTACAAATTATGCTTTAAATTCTATAGATTTTGTATATGAGAAACTTATAATATCACACATAGATCATTTCTTTGATTCCAAATAAACTTGAAATTTATAAAAAGAAAAGCAAAATTTACAAGTTTTAAAAAGCATCTTGTATTTTGTAGATTTTACAAAGTACAAATTTCATGATGAATATAGGGTGTTGCAAGGGAGGTTCTTAATCCAAATTTTGAAAACCCATACCTTACATGATAGAGTGCAGGTAAGGTTTCATATCCTACCTACCTCATACCCGCTTACCTCTAGATAGTTCATACATGCTATGAGGCCATAAGCAAGGTCCTCTTCTATGTCACAAGCGGCCAAATTTGTATCACCCTTATCCTCCACATCTATGGTATGCCCTATGGTGAACAATCATGTTAGAATTGTTAAGCATCAACTAGCGTTGTTCTTTCTTCCCTTAGCTTGACAATTCTTAGCTTAACTAAGTCTACTTTGCCTTTGAAGACAATTGGTGGCAACATGGCCAACATGTTTGCACACAAAACACAATTCTCAATTGTGTGCTCATCTAATTCACAAAATTAATATCTATTTTGAAGCCATAGACATTCCCTTAGATACGGTTTCCCTTTACATTTCCAACAACACATTGGTCTCATTGTCTTTAGCTAACTTCCAAATTTTAGCCATTGCATCATTAGCTTGTGAATTGTGGGACTTTTTCCTTTATTGCTAGGTACGACTCTATGTTCTTATTTATGCTTTTTAGCTTCTTCTAGCACTCTGGCTTTTTCAACTACTGGATTAAAGGCAGTAAGTTCATTTCTAGTCAACATTCTTCTCATCTTAGGTTCAAGACTTCCAATAAATAATTCATTTTTCAAGCCATCACAATCTTTGTATATCTTAAGAGCAAACTGCAATAGTTAGTAAAGCTCATGCTTATATTGATCAATGCTTTTATTACCTTAGGTAAGCAAGAGTAAGCCTACATTGAGTTTGATATGGATATTACTTAAAAGATAATTTTTCAAGAATTCTCATCAAAATATCCTTCAAGTGATAAGTTGTGGAAGGATACTCCTCTTGGTCTCCCATTAAGTGTGTGCTCTTAATCCAAGCAAATATGCCCCATAAGCTACCTATTTCCAAGGGATACATTGAGAACTTGAAACGATCACTCCACTTGTGTGATCCAATCCTCATCCTCTTCAAGCCTACCATAAAATTCATCAAAGAATCTATTGCATTAAAGAAATTTTGATAATATATTTCTCTATCAGTTGCCTTAAACCTGCGTTGAAAACTACTCCATTTATAGTAGAGTCAAGGTTGCCTAAATTGCTTATACAAGTGGTGGTGCAATTGTTGGTATTGGAGTAGGTGGTGTTTGTGATTGAGTTTATGATTGTTGACCCCTTTGCGCTAAATATAATAATATGGCATTTTGTGTTTCAACCATTTGACAAATAGCCTTTAGGATCTCACTCAATTTATTAGGTAGTAGAGGTAGTGGTGATGCATTAGGTGTTAATCCTACTCTAGCTTGGGCTCTTAGGCAGCCCCCACTTTTTCCATGTCTTCTATAACACATTCACTCAAGATAAGACACAATAATATTATCAATTGTTCAAAACATTTCAATTAATGCAATCATATGTCATTTAGGTTTTATTAAATCACTAGTACAATTATATTGTTGTTTTGTGTCATGAATCATGCATATTTGAAAAAATAATTGCATAAAAATAGTCTAATTTATTAAATTATTAACATTTAGTTCATGATACATGTGATATGATTGTGCCTTGGCCTAATACACATCGTGTGGGTATAATGTAATTTTACCAATTTTTTGAGTTATAATAAAACAACTATATGCACTAGAAATCCCTAACTCATATCAAGAATGATTCATCATTCAATTACAATTCTGCAAAAAAGATAGTTACAATGTTCTAAACTACTCGATCATCCCCAATATAGTCCCTTCAAACATCTAATTGAAAAATTCATCAAAATCAGAATCCTAAACTAGCCATAGTCATCAAAAGAAGCAAAGCAGGTCTTTTGGGAGACCGAATAAGTCAAATACATAACTAAATAAATAAACATAGTCCATCAAAAGTAAAGGAAATTAAATTAAACAATGCAAATCATCAATCATCCAAATGTGTTAGCAACTACACACATAGTAGTTTGTAGCATTTACTCCACCTCTATGTTCGAGCATAAAAATATTGTATGGAGATTGTCCCCATGGTTAAGGACCTAATCCCAGTGGCAGAGACACATATCAAGCCTCCCAATTTGGTGATATGATGGGTTTCTCGAGCCAAAAAATTATTGGTCATATCACTAAGGTTATTCGATCCAATGTTGGATCCTGGTTTCGCATCACTATCACTTGAGCTATTGCTACTAATATAACCACCAACTCCCTCTTCTTCACCAAACCCCATGTTCATGGCCACATTAGGTGGCATCAGCTCAATGGGTACCTATAGTAATACAAGGTCCTGATCATCACCTATGATATCAATCTTGGGTGCGAACAATATTAGGTGGAATACATACAATGACTTTTGAAGAATCCTAGGTTGGGGTAATTTAGGGACTAACACCTTAGGCTTAATAGACTATTGTGGCTGGATCTCAACCTTACTTGGAACAATTGGATTTGCCAACTAATGGTTTTGAATTCACAGGTCAATCATAAAGTCTCACGCTGGATCATTAAGCTCCTTGTTATATCACAATATGGATGCAAGCTCCTAATATCACAAGCCATTTACACATTCAGCACAAATCTTATGTGTGTCCAAACAAAGACCATCTAAGGCCACCAAGATGTCAATTGCCTATTGACATAGATTGCGGTGACCGACTATAAATTTGAGTCTCTCTATGGCCATCATGACTTTGGGGAATGTACTAGCAAAATGATGGGAAAAGATTAAACTTCTCTTTGGGTTGGCTAATTTAGAGGGAATGATGCCTTAATCCCTTGCTCCAATTGGGTTAATTTACTAGATTTAGGGGTATGCCAATTACATGGGTAAGCCACTAGTATGCTCCGAGGATATATTTGCGGTCAAAGATTCATTGAGGCTTTGCTTATCCCAACTTCACTATTTAGACACACAAGATTTGCAATGGATGCGTGGATAGATTGTGATATTAGGAGCTTGTACCCATTTTGTGATATCCCTTGGGAGTTAGATGATCCTATGTAGGACTTATTGACTAGTGTATTTAAGACTCGATTGGCAGATCCAATAATTATATGTGGCATTGAGATTCAATCACAGCAACCTATTGAGCTTGAGACATTAGTCTAAATAACCCCAACCTAAAGATTCTTCAAGAGTTAATATATGTACCCCCAGTTGGACTAGATATTACCCGCATTCCAAATGGATGTCATGGGTAGGACCAAGACCCTATATCACTTCAGTCCTCTGGCACCACCTAATGTGGTCATATGGACATGGGGGTTGGCAAAGAAGAGGAATTAGGAAGCTGCGTCATTTGTCGTAGCTCAGGTGAGAGTGACATGGAACCAAGATCCAACATCAGATAGAATGACACCAATGATATGACAGATAGCTTTTTAGCCCGAGACGCCCGTTATATCACAGACTATGAGTCTTGATTCGTACATCTACCACTAAGATTAGTTCCAAAACTTGAACTTTGGTTTAAGGATTTCATGAGCATCAAACTAGAATCTAAATCGGATATGAGCTTATAGAAGGTTGATTGAGTTTAACGGTAAAATCTTAGTTATTTTTAAGAAAAAGATTTTTTTTTTTTTTACCTCCTAAACAATCTAGTACGAACGGTTCTAACATGTATAGCGCAAAACTTGAGGTGCAAAATCCTTTTTTCTTTTTTCTTTTTTTTACCCTTTGGCCAAAGTTGACCACGCTCAAAGAATCGAGCAATGGCTCGAGCGGCTGGTACAATTGTACCCCATTCCAGATAAAAGTAGACTGTCCCTCGTACATGGGATCCTTATTTACACTCACGCAGACACGCTAGGCAGCCAGGGTGCATTGTCACACAATAATAGGCTTCCACGTCCCCTAAGATGGAAGATTCTGGAATATACAGATAGTCTATGAAGTTGAAAATAACCAGAAAAGGCAATTTCCCATTAAAAGTTACCCCAATACTCTTTTTATTTTTTCTTTTTGTTTTGGCCAAGGTTGGGGGCTGGGTTTGTGGTGGTGGTGGGGAATCAGGGGCAGTTCCAGCAAAAGGAGCAACTATGTGACCGCACTGTCGTTTCCAAACACAGATGTGTAACTTGAATATTTGATCCTTTAAACATTGAGGATTTAACAGATTAACATTCCCCTCGGCATATTAGAGACAAAGGAATAACAAAGGGAGGAAGAAACTTACGCCAACAATTAAAAAGAAATCTTCCCCCAATATTCTGATATAGAAGCATAGAAGAAAAACTAATGGATATGACCGAGTGACAGAGGATAAAAAATTTATCTTGGCAATGTTCTAACGTATCCAAAACCTAACAGACTCATGTCAGCTCAAGACGACTGACACCAAAACAGAAGCAACCTGTGTACCATGACAAAAATCTTAGGCAGCTCCAGCTCCCTTGCCCTTCTTCCTCTGAAGCCTCTTCATGTAGAACTCTAGCTCTTTTCCTTCCAAAATGTAGCTGTTGCAAAGCTTACGGCTGTTAAAAACTATGAAATAATACAATGCTGAGAGGGCAGGAGAAAATCAACTAGGAAGACTGTAATTTTATTGCCCCAACCTGTATGCATCTTATACTTGCTACAAAAAACTAGCAATCAGGCAATAAAATTGCCATCATTTGCTGATTAAGCCATGCCCATTCAAAAAGAACAGCACACCTAACAAGAAGCATGAAAGGGATGAAATACTTACCCATCAGCACGGCCACATTGACCAGGCCGTGATGAGATACATGCTAATAAACGGCCACTGCCAAATTGCTCTTCGATATGGGTGTCAAGCTTGCGTTCCTTTTGGCGGTTCTCAATTTTCCTTAACACATGGTTACTCTTCTTCACTTCCTCGGCAGAAGCTTCAGCCTCCTGTAACCAAGAAATCCAAAGGATGAAAACAAATTAGCATTAACATTATTCCTAATTCCAATTTAAACAACCAAGGAGTAAGCTTTTACTTTTGTTTAAATCAGTGTAATTTTTTAAAACAGGGAATAGTTAAATTTTGACCAGTTGTCCTAGCCCAAAAGAATAGTTAGCTCCACTTAGCTTAGTTAGGAAGAAACATTGGATAGAGTAACTTATTTATGCACAAGAGATCAATTGATAAGTAGTTAACAAACTAAGTGCATAAGCTCAATAAATACATCCCAGACACAACATATGGCTAGAACCACAAATAAGTAGCCCCAGACAGCTGGAACCATAGTGAAGTATGTTGGTCAAATTAGATTGGCTTTAAGCCAGAGAAACAATAAATATACCTCCTTGAAGAAGGGTAAGAAAGGTAATTACCTCGCCTTCTTTCTTGGCAGCAGCTTGGGCTTTCTTCTTGCGGCCAATATCAACACCATAATGCTGAAGATACCAATGCTTAAACGGGGCCGCATCAACCTTAACTATGGCACTCTTCACCAGTGTCTGAGTGCGGACAAGCTCATTATTAGAAGCATTGTACACCACATCAAGAATCCTTGTCTTCCTTGTTACAGCCTCACTTCCCCACGAGTAATTTCCACTATCAAGCCTGAGGGCACGCCACTTGACATTACCACCTCGAACTCTGACTCTCCTAACTGTCTTGTTGCTTGAAAGTTTAGTGCTCGCAGGCTGCCTTCCAAGTTCATACCTAATCAATTGCAGTTTTTCATGAGTATGATTGCAGCAATAGGCAACTACAGTGAAATACAATTTTACATAATTAGAACAATTCATTTCCTATGGTAATTGTAAAATTGTAATGGTGAATGCAAAAATAGTAATATAAACCAAGGTGGTTCCTCAATTACAAAATAGAGTATTTTTTTCCGTTGCATTTGTTAACCGCGTCACTCTGCCCACCGAACAACAAAAATCAGAACCACTTCTTTTCTGCACATATATAAATCCCTAAACCACACCTTTAACTCAATAATGCAAAATACGCATCACCTCCAAGTGAAATCCTCAAGTAAGACATACACAACCAATAACAAACACATTTTTTATCACAAAATCTCCGACCAGCAATACCTCGATTCCGGACTACACAATCATCCTGCTATTACATGCTGCCGGTGAATCTACATTAGTAAAAAGTAATATATTCTCACTTCTCCACAATTATAATTCTAAAAAACGCACATATATATATATAGAATTTTTACATTAAAAATAACACCTTAAGTTAAAAAAAGAAAAACTACTAAATTCCTCATTACAATCCAAAAGACCTTCGTATGAACCAAAATACATGTAAATTCGAAAATCACACACACACACAGAAGGAGAGTGTTACTTTCTCTTCTTCCTCCAAGCCTTCTTCTTTCCTCCAGTCGCGCGTCTCTTGTGCATCGAATCACGAGAGATACCTGTAAACATACGATTTCACATCAAAAAGACGAAACTCCAAAATCAAATCTTGAAAAAAAAATTATAAGAAAGTGGAGTTTGCATTGAAAGAGAATGAACGGAAGACTATGAGATAATACCCATTTTCGGAAATCGAAAACTCAAATGGTGCGTCCCAAATTCCCTTGGTCTGGTCTCTTCACTGCTCAGTCGCAGCTAGGGTTTGCGGATGAAAGACGCCGAATCTAATAAGCGATTCTCTATTTACTCTCAAGACTAAACCCTAGTTGATGATTTGACAATGCTGCCCTCGTTCTCTTTCTCAATTCCTATTTTACGATTAATTCTTATTTGTTAGTTTTTGTTCATTTATTTGCAGGAAAATAAAATATTGTAGCATTCAAAAATACTGTAAAGTGGAAAAATATTATCCTACATTTATAAAATATAAATGAGATGCTGTTTTTACTTTTGGGAAATTGAAAATACTACTATGACACATATTCGCAATACGGATGTCCAGAATAAAAAAAATTAATTAATTAATCACTAAAATAATTAAATAAAATGAAAAATAAAAATAAAACTCCAGTTCACAGTAGCATTAAACATAGATATACAAGATAAAGGTACTATGGCCATTTACTAATATACTATTTATAAAAATAAAGTAACAAGGCATGTTGAATATGAAAACATCCATTCCCATTTTCTACTACATCTTTGCTACTGTTTCAAATGGAGGGTTACATACAATAGACTAAATAGTCTATCAGGCCACTAAGGATAGAGGGTTGATACGACAGAGACCCCTCTCATGTGTCTTATTCCATGAGAAATTTTATGGTATCTTTTTATTATTCTGTTGTAACTTTTCAGTTATGTAATATATTCTTAAATTATCATAAAAAATTTAATATAAACATTAACATAATTTATTTTAAGGATATTTTAAAGGTAATTCTCTTTAATGGATGTATTTTTACAGTAATTCAAAAATTTTATTATAGTCATAAAGTGATGACACAATTTCATGATAGCTTTGTAGAAGTTGCCTTTATTGTACATAGATAAGTAAGAAAATTTTAAATCAAAACTTATCACGAGATCTTTTAAAATCACACTAGAATCTAACTTTGCAAAATTTATAGGGATAAATACTTTTTTGTTGATTGTGTATTTTTGTATAGTTAGATAATGGGCTTAGGTGACCTGCAAAAATGAATACAATTAAAATGGGTGTTGGAGTTTTATTTGATGTGACCACTTCGATTCTTAAGTCAGTTTGCAAATTATAGGAAATAGTAATAAGTATATATGTATAGGGGTTCAGAGTTGGGAATTTGGAGAAATAGACCTTTTTCAACTCCTCTACTAAAAGTTAGAACTTAAGCTTTTATAACGGATTCTCCAAATATGGGTTAATCGGTACCTTTAGGCATAAGATGTTACTTGTTAACTTTTAAGATATGGGGTTGATGTGATGCCTTAACTTGTCTAAAACATCATTAATTAGTCATCCATACAATATGGCCTTCTAGGCTCATAATGCCTAGGTTTAAGCTTTATTGCTAAGTTTCCCATGTTGAGATTATGGGCTTATCATATGTGAATTTCGCCCATCAACAATTTTAAATCATTGATGTTTTACCATTATTCTATTTGTGTCATATTTTTTTCCCTCCATCTTCAATGCTTGCAAAAATTTGCAAAGTTGAATTTTCTTAACAACATTAACTTTTCATTTCTATGTGCCACATGATGGTTTTGGTTAGCTCAAATATTTAATTTAATCAAATAAAAATGAATGAAATAAATTAATTAAAAGTAATAAACAATAAAAAAGTGTAGAAAATTAAAAAAATAAAAATCTACAAATTTTTTTAAAAAGTCATTTTTGCCACCTTATGGCTAGAGGGTTGTTAGAACAATTGCTCTAATAGATTAGCCATGATCCACAACTTAAAGTAGATTGTTTAACCCATACTACTCATGGGTGGCTACGCACCACAAATCGATCTTTTTTAAAAAAAGAAGAAGAAGAAAAAGAGAGAAATCAACCAAAAACTCAATTGGATTACAACAATTGATTTTTTTTTTTTTAAATTGTGCTAGATCAAATAATACTCTTTAAGTGGTGGGTCATGACCTACTTGCTAAGACATAGCTAGAGTGATATCTTTAAAAATTTTACAAATTTTTCTTTTTTATTTTATGTAATTTTTCGTATTTTTATTTTTATTATATTTAATTACTTTAATTAATATTTATTTAATTAAATAGATTATTTATATCAGTTAGAACCCGCCACTTGACGCACAATAACGAAGAAGTTAACAATGTTAAGAAGTGTTCAACTTTGCAAACTTTTGCAAGTGATGGGGATTGACATAAGAAAAAAAAATTAAAGATTTAAATAGAAAAACAATGAAATGTTAATGATTAATTTTTTTTATTTTCCAAATTTCATATGTTTTAGGATATCTTATGGAATATAAAAATTTCTTACTTTTATTAAAACTAAGATGTTATTAGTCATTCATATATAAAGTCATAAATTCAATTCGCAAGTTAATATCGTTTTCAAATAAAAATGTAATAACTCTCAATTAAAATACAAAATAATAGCAAAATACAATTAAATTAGAGATTTATGATATATTTGACTATGTGATCGAGTTCAAGTGGACGTAAAAAAATAGGTTAAAGGTTAGGAAAAATGACTAAATTTCCATTTTATACATACATACATAGATATACTGATGTTAAAAATTACTCTACCATATAAGATATTACGGAATTCAAGTTCTCGTAACTTTCCATGCTCACTATTCTTAATGTGATTCCAAACTTGTCTAGTCTGGCTTCTTACTATATTATACTTTTTTATACATTAGCAAATTAACAACATTGTGAGCTTTGGGGTTGGCTTGAGTTACTTTTGAAATATAAATAATGCGCCAAATTGACATTTTTATGTCAGCCCATTCGTAAATATGGAATTTCCACTTAATTCAATTAACAAATTCAGCTGTTCAACCCGGTCTCTATGCTATAGAATACACTCCTTGGCACATAGGAAACACAAAATTGAATCCATATCATCCACAACCTTATTCGGCCCAATTTCTATTATCCTCACAAATATCAGAAGTTGCATCTATTCTCTAGTAGTAGGTTTACTTTAGGGATTAAAGAAAACAGGAATAGAAAAACTTTTTTTTTTAAAAAAAAAAAACTATTATGCATAATAGCCAAATAATTTATATCACACCGATTACTCCTAGTTGCAAACAAATTCCGCTGCGGGAAGTAATTATTCAATTGTCTTCTTTGTAAATTATGTCGCATTATTTACAACATAATATTGTACTATTAGGCTAGGAAAACATTAAAGGTGCAAATGTAATTTAATTCCATGAAAAATACTATTATCACATCATTATCATTACCTAGATACCAACAATGTCACAACACCACCCTTGTCCCCCACCACCACTGTTGCAGCATCACCACCACCGCCATTAATAAACAACTGCTAGTAAGCCATGATCACCACCTCCTTTGTCACCGTTTCCATCACCACTAATATTGTTGAACTACTACTATTATCATCCTCATGGTAGTGGTGATGGTTGTATGGTCATGTTGATAGTAGTGGTGGTACAATATCCATAGGGGCAATATCAATTTAGGGGTGGGGAGGTAAAGCAAAAGGTAGTAGCATTGGTGCTAGTGGTAGGTTGGTGATGATATTGATGATGGTGAAAGTAGTGGAATTAATAGTGGGATAGTGGTATCAAGGTGGTAGGTTGAAAGCAACTAGTGGTGATGTGAGATCTGTAATGATTGTAGAGGTTAGTAGTTATAGCAATGGATTTATAGATGGTAGTGATAGTGGTAGTGTTAGTGGTCAAAGTAGTCAAACCATGGCAATGGTTGTAAGGTAGTGGTGGTATTGATTAAACAATGGTAATCACGGTAGAGTGGTGGTAGGGAAGGTGGCCATGGTGCTCTAATAGTATTATGATAGTGGTGGTGGTATGGTGGCCAATGGTGGTAGTGGTATGGTGTTGATGCTAGTGGTGGTAATGGATTGGTGGTGTAAGGTAGGAGTATTATTATCATATAATTATTAAAAACTATTCCCCCATTGAGAGGGAATGATAAATGCCATATTATAAAATATAATAACTTTTTTTTATATATAAAAATGTAATAAAAAGTCTTTTGAAGTAATTGTAATTCCTCCATTAAATTTCAAGTAAACAAGCTAATATATGTTGTTTCAAGATATTCACTTGAAATAAAAAGGACTATAGGACTTTTTCCAAAGTAGAAATGTATGATTCATATAAATTTTGAAAATAGTTGTCCAATTTGAGAGGTGTGGACAAAAATAAAGAAATAAATAAACCAAACTAATTCTCAATGTACTCGAACTCATCCTATTACCTCTTGAATTCGATTTTGATTTAACTATAGTCCGGTCGATCTTAAATATGAATGGCTCAAATAAATTATTAAGCCGAGCTTATCCAATTAGGGTTAAGTTTAATTAAGCTTAAATCAACATATTTCATTGCAAGAAAATGCAACTTCCTTTTTTTTTTTTTGTCGTTTTATTTCCATAATGAACGATCTAATGAAACCGGGTCGAGATGAGGTTGTGCTTAAACACCAATTAGCAAGTGAAATTGATCGGTGTTTCCAGTATAGGAAACTTTTTTCAGGCTATAATATCAAAAGTTCAACGAAGAGCTCAGGAACTAGCTCCAACCATACAGCCACTACAAATACAACATCAAAACTATGGCACTTTACTAGACAAAAACTCATTTCTACGTCTCCTTATGACATAAAATTTGGAAGAACCGTTGCCACCAGGGGTGATAGTCTAGAACAAAGAGAAAGCAATGTCCCAATTTGGTTATGAAGATACCAGGATGAATCACTAAACGAAAAATGAATGCATCACTCTGCACATGACGCTGAAAGGGAGACTGCGGTGAAGAGACAGCAACTTGGCTGGAATTAGCATGCACAGTTACTATACAGACTTCACAAAAAATTTTGTAATTTTTGTTCAGTAGATTATGTCACAATTCCAAATTCTGATAGGTGAAGAACTTCAATGAATTAGGACGGTTTCTCCATCCCGGTTCCCTCTATTGACAGCCCATTCTCTCTGGTAAAAATCCAGGTTCCTATTAGTATTTGAACTCCCAGTGAAACTTCAAAAAACTCTCACTCCACATCATATGTGCCCAAGTTTTGGAGGCTGCTCAGATAAAAAGTAGAAGTTAATATAATCCTACTTGAATAAGATATCATGCTGGCAAAGTAGTCAAAGTTGACGAAAGTGAATGTACCTTTTTTAAAGTAATTCCAGATGAACCGCTTGATGATGCTGCGCTCAAAGCTGGTTTTAGAATCTCAAAGGAACACATCAAAGTCTCATCAACACTTAATAAAGCACCTGCATTATCAAATTCCCCACCATAATTTGGAGCGGAAAATATTGTAACTAGCCTCCTTTTAGCAAAGAATTCATATCCATCTTCGACAACCTGCAATTGGGTCATCAACTAGCTGTTAGAGTACGAGTCAAACTCTTACACTTACCTCCTAGGAGTACCAAGAACTAGACAAGTGCAACCGAGGTAAATATAAAATATTTGTTTTGTGATCATCTTCATATGTCTTACAGCACTTGATTGCAGCATCATTGACAATCATGTTAAGAGTTTGTTGTAAGGCTTCTGAAGGCAATTCCACTTACAAGAGCTTTTAGATAGAGAGTGCAACATCAGAAGCCTTATATGAAAGCATTAGTATCAGCTATACAGTTATTTAATAGTGCCAATAATAGGATAATAGCATTTCAGATAGGATGTGACGGACACAACGTGTTTGAAAACCGGAGATAGCTTGACCTGTCTAACTCCATCCCGCCTCCAGATCAAGACAAAAAGAAAAATGCATCATTTTTCATTCCTATTTCCTTTAATTCCTATCTAGACGCAAACCTCAAAGACTGGATGGGATAAAGCTAACCTATGTAAATTCTTATACATCCAGGTAAGCCGACTACATATAGCAGGGGTTCTGAACATAAAAGCTTGAACTCTGGTGATACGATAAAGGTAAATTTAAAAATATAACAGCATTTCCAAATAGTTTTAGGCAATAAAAAGCTAGTACCAGCTCACGAGATCCAATTTAGAGCCAAACTTCAACAGAGTTAAGATTGTACAGAGTCCTGCCATTTGCTTACCTGATGACCTCGGCAAATGAGATCGAGATCATTCTTATCCAAAAACTCAGCAACTTTATCTGCTCCAAAAGTACACGAAACACCTCGATCACTATTTTGCCAGCCTTCAATGCTGGGATCAGGATCAGACCATAGCAAATCACAAAGGAGACCATAATCAGGAATGTCTGTGGGCCTCTGGATTTCTCTTATTTGGTTCAAATTTTGCAGCTCTGGAGATACTCCCCCATGCATACAGAGGATCTTGTCATCGATGGTAGCAGCAACTGGGAGACAATTAAAGCAGTCAGTGAACATTTTCCAGAGCCTAACATTAAACCTTCTTTTGCACTCATCGTAGAAACCATAAATGCGATTGATTTTAGCATCTTCATGGTTCCCTCTGAGGAGAAATATTTTATCTGGATATCTTATCTTGTAAGCCAGAAGCAAGCATATTGTCTCCAAACTTTGTTTGCCTCGGTCAACATAATCCCCAAGGAAAAGGTAGTTTGCCGCTGGAGGATAGCCGCCAAATTCAAACAATCTCAGTAGATCTTTGTACTGACCATGTATATCGCCTACAGAATGCTTGGCAACATTAGAAACGCAAGTAATTGTTGACAACATATGGTACATTAGCATTAAGCCCCAGGGAGTAGTTACTGTATGACTGTTTTCCATGTTTTCATATCCGGACATGTTTGCGATCCAAAAACACTAAAACTAGCACTCTAAAATCATTTGATTTGCAAATACTTGATGAACCATATATTTACTACGTTATTTGTGCCTAATAGAATTAAATATATGTCACTACAAAATCATAGCTGCATGTGTAATTGCAGAAAAGCATTACAGGAAATAACAAAGAGATTGTTTGTGAATATAGAGTTTGTTTGATTCACAAAAAAAAACATTTTCTATACGTAAATATAGATGCATAATATCCAATAGGTACACCTAATATACCGTTTTCTTTTCACATATAGTGTATTGCATCCCGATTTTCATTCTGAAGCCAACCCCGATTTAGGATCTTTCAATAGACTGTCTTACTTGCGGTATATTAATGAAACCTGTCCGAGGGTAATGCATCACATTCAACCCCATGTTCTAATTTAAGGCGAAATGAAATAAAATAAAAAAGAATTTAGACAAAGATGATGCTTCTAACTTGCTTTATGTGCAAAGATAGATTATATGACCTTGTCTCACAAAAAGTAACCAGATAATATCTACTCATCAATCCGTCCAAAAAGTTCATTGACAATGTATAAATCCTGCCTTAAAGCCAATCATAAACAATTTCCTAAAACGCATTTATACTTCCATATAAACAGTCCAACTGGATGGAACAAAATTTACAGAGATAAATTAAAACATGTTTCTCTATCCGAAAGGCAAATTTATACAATCCAATATAATTTCATCCAAAGTCGTAAAAAAACAAGATGGAATTTATCCACCTATATCTTGATAGGATAAACATATCTTATCCTATCGTTCATGAGCATTGGAATGAAACAGATTCGCTTACCCTCCCTCTGCAGGTAAATTAGACATAACTGGCCAACAAAAGTCTTCATCTCTTATAAGACTTCTGATAATGAAATGAAAAGGATTCTTCAAGCTGACACACATATTTAGACTTTTTTCGACATGTAAAACACAAAACCCCCCAGGTCCCATCCACATTGATCATCACAAGGAAAAACATAACAAGAAAAAAAAGTACAGCTTAACCCAAAAGCATGTGAATGTGATCGACAAAAACCAAACATAATCCTAAAATAAGTAAAAGGAACAAAGAGCTAACCACATATACGAATAGGAGCATTAAGTTCAAGGAGGTTTGGTTGAGACAGAAAGATTTGACGTGCATTAACACACAATTGTCTGATCTCTCCTTCAGATAACTGAACCTGTTTCCCCCCTTTTCCTTCCAATAACCTTCTGATTATATCATCCAACACAGCATTATCCATCGTTCCTTCCATTGTCATCATCATCGTAATACAAAATATGCAATCCAATTGATAAGCAATTGTACTTGTACTGGTTTTCCAACAGTTTTTGTATAGATGCAAATAGGGTATGTGTCAGATTCGCAAAAAATGGATCAAGTTTTGAACTTTATGATAAAACTACAATGAATTGACAAAAGGGTATGTATCAAATTGGTATAAGATTGCTTCTAGTTTCAAGCTTTTAAGTGTCAAATTGGAAAAGATGAGTCAAGTTTGAAGATTCAAGGAGAAATGAAACGGATTAGCTTTGGGATAGAAAGAGAATGAAGAGAATCTATTTGTTTGATTATTTTAATCCGTGGATTTAGATAATGGATCAGGGATCATATATTAAAAAGAAAAAATGCGTTGAAATTCGATTTATGTGAGCTGAAATTCAAAGCTTGAAGGTAGATAAAACAAGAAAAAAAAGGTGGATAATAAAACGGAAAAGACAAAGATTGAGAATGCAACAGAATTCAGACAGCACCCTTTTTGGAGAAGAGACGGCAAAATGGTAATGTTTGTTGTAGGTGATTTTCGTGGCTTTTCCTGCTTTTTTTTTTTTTAATTACAAAAACAAAGAAAGAAAAGATAAATTTTAAAAATAAATAACTAAAAAGAAGGAATAGAGAAAATAAAAGACGTAATTACAAGAGTAAATTGTAAAATAATGCTTAGGTTTGATTCATAAACGGGAAATGCTCGGGTTTAACAGTTTTACTCTTGACGTTATGCTATTTTTATAATTTTAGTATTATTTATTATTCTATCTAAGACTAAAAGGATGATTCAAAATTTAGATAAAGAACTGAACATATATGAAACAAAAACATACTTATAATTTATCCTAATTAAGAAGGGATTTATTTATCTTAGGATTTTTCAATAAGCATTTATTGAATGTTTGTAAAGAATAATAAGATTAGGAAGAAAAGAAAGTAAAAGGAAAAAATTGCAAGGAAAGGAAAATAAAAAGAAAGTATCTAATTATTTATTTTTTAATGTTTTGGGATAGGAAAGAAAAGAATCATATATAAAAAAAGAAGTTTATTAAGCAAAATTGCTACAAAAATCGTATTACTATTTTTTTTTTTTTGACTTTTTAGAGGTAAAATTCAACCTGTACTCATTTTCCTCGTCAACCCTGGAGAGAACAACAGGACGTGGGCGTAAGGATTTGTTTCTCTTGTCAATCTACCACTGATTAATTTTCTTCTATTTTCAAAGGAAGGAAATTACCATAAAAAAAAAAGAATTTTTATTTCCTCTACTAATTTCTTTCTCTATTCCACACATAGCCGCAATGGATCCGTATGTAAACATGGCCGTCAAGACCTAGTCTAACAGCTACTTCGTCTACGGACAGTCGATTTCATATTAAAATAAAAATTTGAAACGGAATTCTTTTAAGTTGAAAAAGATAGTAAGCTTTCTAGTTGATATAAACGTTATTTTTTTTAGACTAAAATATATTTAAATCTTTTCTTTTTATTAATTATGTAATATAATATGGTTAAAAATTTTGAAAAAAGTCGATGTCCTAAAAACTGAAAATTAGCGGATTCTAGAACCAAAAGTTCCAAAAAATCAGCCAAGTTCACAGATGTACTTCATTATTTCTTTTGTGAAAGCTTTTTAAAGGTATGTAAACATTTGTGAAAGCTTTTACAAAATGCAATTTGCCTTTTCTTTAAATGTCAAATAGATACAGCCTTTAAGTCTTTAATAATTTAAAAAAACAACGTTGTTGATGACTCAATTAGCTATTTTTTGTGTTTTTTTTAAAAGAAACCTTTATAACGCCTTTAAAATGGCTTTAGACTCTGATAGATAAAGCTTAGATGCATTCGGGATTTAAATGCATATTTATAAAAATTTAGAACTTAATAGGTAAAAAAGGAAAAAAAAAATGAAGACCTTTTGACAATTTCATATTATATGTTTGTGTACTGTGAGGTACTTAATAATAAGTGAGATAAAAAACGTTTAACTGAACCCATTTATTTTTTTGACATATAATAATCTATTTATTATTTATTAACGTCAAATATATATATATATATAGTAGTAGTAGTAGTAGGTTTCTTTTTGTCCGTTGAATTGAATTCCTCAAAATACGCGGGTTACTTGCTTTCTTGCGCTGAACGGAGACTGACCGGCGCAGTTTGACCATCCAAGGCGGATCATTGTCCATCCACGCAAGGGATTTGTATATTCTGTACGTAGTTGAATACAAAAGTCAAAATCGATCCGTCATCCTTTGGAAATCCGGTTAGAAGTCCGTTCCGATTATATATCTAAAATCAATTAAATCTTTTATATCTTAGTACTTTTGAACAAATCAAATCAAAATTTACACCAAAATCATAAAACATGATTCTTTAATATTTTAATTTGGTTCATGGTTTGGTTCGAAGATGGTCCAAACGGGCTTCAAACCAAACCTAATCAAATTACTTGATATCAGATTCAGTTGATTTAAAAAATAAGTAAAAATGAAGTGAAGTGTTTTAGTTTTAAACCTTATTAACATTATCGATAAAAAAAATTATTCGCATTTTTATTTATCCCTATTTACCCTTTATTTTTTATTAGCTGTCATTCCACTCTCAAATAATGTTTAGTTATTAGAACTAGATAGTACAATGATAGTAGGATGATAGCGTACAAGAATAATAACATAGTATAATTCTTTTGTGTCACATTTATTTTGTATAGCACATAACATGAATTTTTATAATAATATAGGGATACTTTTAGTGTCAATATGATAACTCGCCAAAAAAGCTCTAACATAGATACAATGACAAAAACAATAATGATAATTTAGAGTTGTTTTTTTGGTCTTAAGAATATACTTTTTTTTGTCCAATGAAATAAATTTTTATATCATAAAATATACAATACAAATTTTCTTAGATTTTGTCTAGTACATTGAGGTATGTTTGATCCAGTAACTTGATTTATTATACAAACCAACTAAAGGATTAAGGATTTTGTCTAGTCAGTACCATAAAATAAATGTAATTGAATGCTATCTCAATCCTGTAAAATCTATTCATTTTCTTTCACCTTTGTCTCTTATCTCTTAAGTAGATTAATGCACATTTACCATCACCTAAAATATAATGTTATTGTAAAATAATGTTATATGGCTCACATTATCATGCAATGTTTCTTAATTTGAATATTAATGTTTGATTGAAAACCTAGAAAAAAGTATTTTTAAAAGGAGTTCAAATTGAATGGAATCAAATCGAATTGCATTTTAAGTGGTTGGTTCAAAACCCTGAACGATTAAAAGTATTTTGGTTCATTAAGAGTTTGAATCGAACTATTTTAAATGTGTTTTGATTTGATTTGACCCTTGAACTTAACCGAACCAAACATGAACACCCTTATTATATCTTGATCTAATCATTTAAGTATTGTGCATTGTTGAGAAATAGTATATTAGTTATTTATTTACACATGCAACATACATGCACGTGTGAATTTTATTTATATATATGTTAGTTTCTTCAGTTGGTTAGTTAGAGAATAATAAAGGGGAAAGTATATATTTAGTCTTCAATGTTTGGTACCTTTTCTATTTAAGTCATATTTTTTTTTTTCTATTTGAGTTTTCATTGTTCACGAAAATGTGCGAAAAAGTTATTTGTTAGTGCATTGTTAGTTTTTCCATTAACTGTGACATATGTCGCCTATTGATTGATCCACATATTTTTATCATATAAATAATATAAGAAAATGTAGAAAAAAATAAATTAATTAAAGAATTAGGAAAGTTTCATAAAAATAATAAAAAGTGAAAAAAAGAAATATATGTTTATATACATAATTTATTATTTTGTTTATATATATATATACATAGTTTAGTAAAATTAAAAAAGAAAAAAAAAACCTAAAAAAAAAATGCTCCGATCACCCCTTCTATCTTGGGGTGGTCAGAATGGCCAAGAGAAAGAGTGGGTTACAATTTATTGATTGTTGCAAGTGGTCGCCCAAATGTTTTTTTTTTTTTTTTTTCTAATCAAAGAAGAAACACAGTTAGGTTTTCAGTTTATTTATTTCGGTTACCACTCCCTAAGGCAGTAGTGGGTGACTATTCATAGTTGCTAGTGGGTTGTGACCCACTCATTTTCTTGACTGTTGCAATCACCTTAAGGTAAAGGGGTGGTGGGAACATTTTCTTTTTCTTTTCTTTTTTTGCTTTTTTCAATTTTTTTCTTTTTTTTTTAATTTTAGTAAACTACATATATATATTTATTTATCCAAATAGTAAATATTATATATATATATAAACATATACTTCTTTATTTTTTTCATTTTTTCTATTTTTCCTTTTTATATTTTTCCTAATTTTTTATTAATTTTTATATATATTTACCCAAAATAATAAATTGTACATGTAAATATATTATTTATTTATTTATATACACATATATTTAAAAAATATTTTTCCATTTTTAAATCATTCTTCTGAATTTTCTTTAATTTTTTTATTACTTTATCTATTTTTTAATTTTTTATATTATTTATTTAATAAAATTGTGTAGACGAATTAGAAATTGACATATGTTACAATTAATGGAAAAACTAATAGCACGCTAATGGAGAACTTTTTTATATGTTTTTACAAATGATAAGAATTCAAATAGAAATAAAATAAAGGCTTAGAACTTAAATAGAAAAAGTGTCAAGTATTTAGGATTAAATATATAATTTACTCAATAATAACTTTCATTTTCTTTCTTCCTATAGCTTTGTTTCTCATCTTTAATCAATACACAAGCATTAATTATGGAGATTTTTATGTAATTTCTTGCTTTATATTTTTTACATGATACCAGAGCAAGTAACATAACATGTAATCTTTATTCTTCTCGGTTGATTTTGGATCATTCTTGTTGAGTATCATTTCATTCATTCTTTGCAGGGATGGAAAAAAAAAAAAAAGGCCCAACCAAACCGAATCAATTTGCAGACCCAACTAAACCAAACTATTATTTATTTATTTATTTTTTATTTTTTTAGAGTTTAGAAGATTCTCATTCTAAACCAAATTGAAAATTTATGATTGATTTGGCAAGATAAATAAACCCAAATTGCAAAAAACCAAACCAAACCATTTTGAAAAAACAAAATAATATTTTTACTAATAACAAAAAACAAAAAAATTATCATAACATAATACTTAAAAGAAATTTTTAGTTTACATTATATTGAAATGTATATTTATTTAAATTTTATAACCATAATTTAATAAATCTATATATAAATTAGCTCAAAATTTATTCTACATGTTAGCTTTAGGAATAAAATTAACTATTAATATATATTTGAAATCTTTTAATTGCAAAAACATTAACTTTATCAATATTTTATATGATATCAATATATATTATTGTTAAATAAACTTAATGCATTTCGTATGAAATTATATGTTAAGACAAAATACAATTTTAGATAACAAAACATGTTTAATCCATAAACTAAGTCAAACCAAACCAAAGTTTTAAGGTTTAGGAAAATTCTACAACCAAACTATATGGTTTGGTTCAAAGCAATAAAAAATGATTTTTTTTTTTTTTTTATGATTCGATTTGGTTTAACGAGAAAATTGGACTAAACTAAATCGTGCTCATCCCTAAAAAATCTACGTGGTGCCAAACTTCTTAGACCTTGACTAGTTGGGGTGTTTTAGGATATCTCGATTGGAACAAATGAAATGGATGTATGTTTTAAGTATAATCAATCCCTAAGTTCAACGTAAAGCCTAGAGTAATCATTTTGCTCCCACAACATCAATAGTTTTTTTTATGAAATTCATCTACATTTCTAATTGTGTGGTTGGGTAAGTGGAATTTTCCCAATTGTGCATTTTCCTAAGGATGTTCATAATACCTATGCTACTTGTGGAGAGATGAAAATGCTAATTTTATTTTACTCACTTCTTTTCTTTATTTGCCAATTAAAGACTATATTATAGGTGTTGAAGAACTGCCTATATGAGTTTCCTAAGTCCAAGTGTTATAATTTTATATATTTTTATTGATAATTACTTATCTTACGGGTATAGTTTATCTCGATTTAGTTAAATAATAAAATACAAGTGTATATAACTACTTTATAATCTTAATCTTCTACTTTTTAGTTTTAACCTTCTATGTTTGAAAGTAAGCTAAAATGTTGTTCCTAGTCCATACTAGTAGCTCAAACACTAGGATTTCACATATTTGTAGTCACACCTCATAGGATGCTCGGATTGTAATAGTCAACCACGAGTGTTTTCAAAGAGAGAAGGACACCTACATAGGTGTCTTAAATTCCATCCATTACCCATGAAGGACTTAACTACAACTTTACATTCAATTACAAACTAGAGTAGTGGCTTTCATATATTAATAAAGGTGATTACATACATCCATTTGGTCTTTTTAGAAGAATCTAACAACAAAATCTTGCTAGAGAGGCTAGAGAGGTCTTACAGGATGATAAAACCAAAGCATTTCTAGGTGATGTTTGGTTAATAGATAAGCAAGACATTCACATCTAGAACTATGAGCCCAATAGGGAGGCGTTAGTAAGATTTGTTTATAGGGAGTTGAGAAAAGAGGGTGAAGAGGAAGGCAATAGGGATTGGCAATGGGGGTGGAAAAACCCTATGATACCAAAGAACCAATTTTTTTATGGAGGATTCTTCATTTTAGTTTGGTAAGAAAAGATAATTTACATAATAAAGGTCTAAAGGTTGATTCAAAATGTGTGTTTGTGTGTGTGTGTGTTTTTTTTTTTTTTTTTTTTGGAAGAGAGGAGGAATCTGCTGAAGGGGTTGTGCATGTGTAACCGTGGGAGAACTCTTTTTTTTTTTTTCATGCTATAAGGGAAATGGGTTGAATGAAATAGGATGATCTTTAAATCAAGAGGAGAAAAGATGAGAATTGAGGCCATAGAGATTGAGTTAGAGGTTTCAAGAAATGTATTTATGGTCTTACGAATGGTAAGAGAGAAGTTAGGTGAAAATTGAGGTCAAAAAGGATGAAATGGAGGTCCAAATAGATACACAGGCATGTTAACCAACACAGTTGCTAACATGATCATGTTAAGTTGAAAATAAATGATTAGAGAGATGCACTATCATTGACACAATCGTGTTGGCAACCATATTGATTATATTGTTCATTATTTTGTCTTATTTTCTTTATTTATGCTATCAACTTTATTTTAATTACATTTTTACCCTTTTATTGGATTGCTAGGTTATTAGTAGGTCTCTTTTCATATTGATAGACAAATATTGATATCAGTTGTTCTCTCTTTTCATGAATTGAAACCTTTATCACTTGACAGTTTTCATGAATTGAAACCTTTATCACTTGACAGTCTATTGAGTGATTTCAATAAGTTATTAGATTGAATCTTTGTGATTAGGTTATTCGGTGAGTAATATTGGGTAATCTAGTTATACCTTTATTGATTGTTGTCTTAATGACATGAGTAATATTGAATTAGGATATAATAGCTTAGTTCGTTATTTGATTGATTTATTCAGTTGATTAATGCCCATATCCCTTTTATTTCATCATTCAATTATACAAAACACCTAAAAATATCTCTTTTTACTTATTTCTTACATATAGAAACCTAAAAATCCAAACTTTCCTAGTAGCCATGCATGAAGATCATGGCCTTGGCATTATTGTGGGACTCGGGCGACATTAAGAAAGCTTAGAATGGATACACCAAGTGCAGATTAGAGCAATAGAATGGTGGAATCTCGATAGGAAAAGTAAGAACCACTTTGTGGATGAGGTGTTTCCTTATAAATGGAAGCTACGAGGAAAGGATTGGTGTAAGATAAATTTGTGATGGGGCAGTAAGTATGGAGAAAGGGAGAGTTGCTATAGGAGGAATCTGTTGTAAATATAGAGGAACGGTCTTGGGGGGTTTTGTACAAAATATTGCAATGACCTTGCCAATTAAAGCAGAGCTTTGGAGTGAAGGCTAGCAAACCGTCTTAGGATAAGAAAAATCATCTTGGAGATGGATTCTTTAAATGTAGTTTTGTGTCTTTCTAATAGGGAAACAGATCTTTCTTTAATGCCTTTGTTCTTGTTATTTGCAGGAGCGAAATGGAAAAGCTCGATCTCTGCTGCATTCAATGGACGCCGAGGAATTGCAATAGGACTGCGGATTGCCTAGCCAAACACGGACTTGCGCAAGGAAATAACTTTTATTTTGCTAGAAATGTACCTGTATTTTTATTTTTTTTTAATTAATGGTTTGTATAAGGACTTAGTCCAGATTTTGGGGGGAGATTCTTCCCCACCTTTGCAGCGAGGTTAATCCTGGTCTTGCTATGTTTTGGGAACTTCGTACTTCTTTGTTTTGACATAATAGTATTGCAGTATTCTGCCAAAAAAAAAAACCTTAACCAGTAGTACTAACGATCTGTCTCTCATACTTCACACTCTCATCCTTGGCCCATAGGGATTGGCATCACTAACTAACTTGAATAGCTCACCTACCTGGGTTATGAACTTTGGATCATGCAAAATGCGAAAACCTACAGAGGGGTGACCACTATCATTGTGGTTCAAAGAGTTTGGTATAGCTTCTTTACCATACATACACACAATAGCATGTAAGTTATCAATCATATTATATGTTAAATGTATAGACAACCATATATGATTGCATGCATTCTCAAGAAGTTTTCCAATAACCAAGGTTTACTTTTCACTTAGTAAATGTTCTAGACTTCACCATTCCACTTTGACATTGTAAAATTACTGGAAATGAATTCTTTAAAGTTATTTTTTCTTTAAAATTTTTTGAAGTTACAAATTAATGATTGCAATCATCTTTTTTTCTTATAATTTTAACTATTGATTACATATAACAATATTTTAAAAGAACAATTTTAAGGATTTTTAGAAAAATTAACTTAAAAAAAAATCTAAATCCAACATCACTTCATAGTAAGTCATTTCAGTAAATCTACCTAAATGTATACATTTGTAAATTATACACAAGTATGTAAAATATTTTGCACAATAGTTTATCATACTATTATTTCTCATGTGTTCGACCATGTAAAATGACAGAAAAAAAAAAAAAGAAGCGCTTTTGCTAATTATTTCGTAACGATATCCTCCTTGCGAACTATTCATTCATTTCTACGAAATTGGGAATCTGTACACAGCCATATTTCCTTTACTGTAGCTCAATAATCGCATAACTACTCTCCACATTATGTAGATCCTTCGTATATTCGTAGGCATGATATATTTCCTAAATCAAGATAATTACGTAAACTCCCTTAAACATCGTAACTATAAAATAAACGGAACTTCCATGCACGGGAAGTCAAAAGGCTCCACGATTGATACATATAATGGCAATTAGTAAATGCATGACATTATCTAGAACGACCAGTATAATCCTGCAGCAAAAAAAAAAAAAGAAAAAAGAAAAAAAAGGGAGAAAGGGCATTAAAAAATGTTTACTATTCTGAATATTTGATTCCAAATATAATTGAATGATAGAGTAAGTTAAAGTACAACGGAGTGAATAATTTGGTTTGGACATAAATCTTTTCACGAAAATAAGTAAGGTTTTTCGAATTTGTGTTCCTAATCTTTAAATGACGTATCAATAATTTGGGAGGAAATTCGGTTTAATATTTTTGAAACACTCCTATCGTTCTTCTTGCATTATTTTTATTCTTATTCTTATTATTTATTTTTGGACGTCGATGATCTTCTACTGACATAAAGTCCTCATGTCGTTACACAAATAAAGAAGGATTAATACCTGGCATTAAAGCGTTTAAGCGGGTTTAATAGATAATAGCTCTGAAACCATTATTAAATTTAATTTGGTATGAGTTTTTCGTATGAATTTAATTACATCATTATTGCCAGGCGATCAATTCTTAATAAAAACTTGTCATATAAGTAAGTTTCCATTTAAAGACTAGTCTCTATATATTCTAAGACTCTTCGTTGACACATCAAAAATCTTGCGTCTACCTGTCTCTGTTCCTACCCATTGAAAATGGCTGCTCGATTGACCCACCAGATTACTGTTGTCTTTTTTCTCCTATTATGTATGTCTTCATCTATGTTATGTACCCTTGAGTACAATACCCAAGTCATTTGAAAGTTTCTTGATAATCTAATGGCTCCCTCCCATGTGGGATCCTTAGTCTTGTCCTAGAATTTATATATTCGAGGCTTCTAGAATTATGGGATTGAATTGGATAGCCTTGTTTCTTCCTTATAAAGCTAGGGTTGTGTTTAGTTTGTAGATAGTTTTTTCATATAATTCTTAGTACAGTAAAATAAGAATGTGTAATTACTTTATAGGATCAAAAGAATTTCTATAGTTTTCCATAAAACCTTAATGTAATAGTATAGTCAAATCAAATAATAGACATCATTAGTCTATTTTATATATTCTTTAAGAATTATTATCATATTCCTACATTATTTTATTCTATGAAACAAATATATTAAATATCGCTGAAGTGAGATTCTAGCTACGATTAGGTTAAGGAAAAAAATAATACTATATATTTTTTAATATAATTATTTATAATAAGGTTATGTTTTAGTATTTTAATTTTCTTTTTGCTTTATTTGAAATCACAGGTGCGGGAACTAGAGATGTGGCATCGGTAGACTTGGCTCCTGTGGACAATATTGCACCCGTTGCTGACGGCAAAATAGTCCTTGGAAAATGCATCAAACATTACTGTAGGTCATGTCCGCCAGGGTTTGAATTGGATGATTTCTTCAATAGAAACTGCTGGCGTTGTCTAAGTGGACCTGGAAAACAGGCTTGGTGTAGAGAGGAAGATTGTGATTCTCACTGCCCATGAAAACCCTGCTAATTGAATCCTACCTTAAGCCATATTTAAGTTGATCATTCAACAAAATCAAAGCTCATGATCAACTCGTTTTGCTTTTAATAAATTATAGATTTTATTACGAATATTGTTGTTTATCATATTTAAGTTATTAAAAAAAAATAGATCTTTCCATATTGAAAGTCGATATTCTTAACTAAAAGTTATCTTAAAATATAATAAAAAAAATTTAATTCACAATTTCACTTCTCTTATATCATTCTTTTAATAATATAGCTAGAAATATTATTCATTACTAGGGGGCATAAATGGTTGCAATGAGAGAAGACGGTAGCATAGCAAGTGACTATTGGTAGTGGTGATATGGAAAAAACAAGTGAAAATAGAATACTATGATTTCTTTTTTTTATTTTTTAAACCACAAACCATTTTTCTAATTTTACATTAGCATTTCCCATATGTTGTTTGATTTCCATTACGAACTACTATTTTTGCCTCCTACCGCCATCTACCCTATTGCTTTGTTTAATAACCTGGTATAAAAGGGAGGTGAAGAGTGTAGAAAAGTGATGGGTAGATGAAAGAAGAGAGTAATATTTTGTTTTTTATGGTTGGTATAATGAAGAAAATGAAAGGAAATAAATTTTTTAAATCAACTAATCAATTGTATTCTTTATCTTATTATATTAGCGGTTAAGAATATTCATGTGATTTTATAATATTTAGCCACACTTTTTCCTTTTGATCTCTAGTTTTTTTTTTTTTTTTTTAACCAAACACCCATTTTCCTTTTTCACTACCCCACTCCCTCTTATAAAATTCAAAAGCAATTTAGTTACCGCAATCTATTTAGCTTAGAAAGCAATACCCCGTTTTCGTAAAATCTTTATTGATAAGTATTGAAAAATGTTTTTCATGATTTTTTTTAAAAGCAAGATAAATGGCACGAAAAACCATATTATAAAAGTTGAAAATGAAAGACACTGTTTTTGACATTTAAATCCATAGCTCCGTAGTAGTTGAGGCCACCAGTGAAACCCTTTTCTTCATATATATACTTGGAGGTGCAGAAAGCAATATCTTGCTCTTTAAGCCAAGCTGGCAGTTGGAAGTCGGAGCTAGTGTTGAATCCCTGTGCTTTAGGCAACATTGAAGAACCTGGTTTCCGATCCGTCAGAATTTTAAAAGGGGTGTTTCTCGTGCCACTTCTTTCAATCTCTCCTCCTTCCTACAACACCATTACCAAATAAATAAATAAATATTTCCCTTTCTTTTAATTTTTTCAAGTCTGGTTATTGCTTCACGAAAAATTAAGTATATAAAATACTGTAAGAGTTTCTTCTTTCGGCTGAAGGTTGCAGTTAATGGTTTATCATCATAATGCCTAGCTATCAAATAATTAACAAAAGCAGAAAGACAGCATAACAAAACCAAAGAACCCGAAATCTGCACAGGTAGTAATCATCTCCCAAGAAAGTTCTTATAAGTTGAACTGGCTTCATCTTAGGATTTCTTGGTCTAAATGGAACAGTAAGAGTCACATAAATAGTGAAAGAGGCCGCCCTTTCTTAAAATTAGGATCTATCCCTATCTAATTTTGAAGTACATAAAGTATGATGTTTTCCTGTACTCTTGGCTTCCTTTTAAACCTTGTGTATATTTAAGTCCAATTTATTAATTAATAAGCTTGAGATTTTTATGTCATATTTAATACGTTAAAATATACCTAGAATAGAATTATGATTTCATATTCTATTCCTTCTTTTCATGCTTATAAACATTTTTTTAAGTATAAATTATGATTCTTTAAAATACTATTTCAGTTTAAAAAAAAAAATTAATTATATCTTTGAGGACGTAGAATTGTGCTTTATTTCTATTATTTCATGAACGTTTCCAAATATGTGGAAAAGAATCTGTATTTTGTTATTGATATTTTATTTCAATTAATTTTATTTATATTATTTCTATGTACTAAATATAATATTTTGGCATATTCGGTAAACCCAAATGCACTCATAAATGAATTACGATTTTTGATTCCATTTCTTTTCTCATTTTTGGATAAATTTTAAGAAGTTAAAATCATAATTCTAAAAAATCAATGGTTTTAATTTTAAAGATTAAAATCCCATTAAAATCCCGATTTCATTCCGACTTCTTTAATTATTATATTCTCAATCCATTGTTTTCATTAGCTCCGCCTTATTTGGTATCTTCATGTTCAAGGGGATTTGCGTGGACCCATTGTAGATTTATTGGCTAAGCTCTAATTACTTAATTATCTAAATAAGATACAATTTTGCACCGTTTATTGTTATTATTTGGGTCAAGACAATCACGTAACGTAACAAAGCACAATATATCCGGCTGACTAAATGGAAACGAATAGAACTTGACTTATATATATTCAAATCATTTTAAATAGTCTGTCACCCTATAACCGTATATGACAAATATATATAACATTTATACATATATACTATTATGCATATATAAAATATACGTAAATAAATTATATCGTCATTGTTATATATAAATATTTATATATAACAACATATATATTTATAATTTAAGAGTGTATGTATATATATAAATGATACATACGTTTATCCGCAAGTTAAGGGCATTTATATTAAATGCTACAATATGCACATCCCATTTCATTTCAATCTATTTCAATAATGGAATAGATTCATTGATTTCGTTGATATTTCCAAATACATGAATGGATTTTGTCATTTTGTTATTGATTCTATTATACTCCAATCTATTCTAAGTCATTTTTAGGTATCAAATGTGAGTTAGAGTAATTTTTTTAATTATTTTTTTAATAATATAGCTAGATATAATCAACATCAATAAAAAAATGAGATGAGTGAGAAAATGCTCTCTCCTCTCTCTAACCCCTGCCCCAACCCACACCCCTAGAGGACCACTTCCTTTAGGTGACCGAAATATTTTCCCTAATACCCCATTCACCCCTCTAACCTGCTCGTAACCCACCACAACACCACTTCCTAAAATGGTAACCTTTGGAAACCTGGAAACCGCACCCCTTTGCACGCCCTCAGAGGTGGATTGCAATGGTTGCCTTAAAAAAGAAAAAGCAAAAGTTACTTTTGCTCATCCAAAAAGCAACCAGAAAAGTAAAGACAAAAATGGAAATGTGGAGCCTTGTGCCAAGTCAACCCAGCCCACACTGCAGCAAGCTTGTTCCCCCTTGTCAGCACATCCAACCAATGACAATCTACTACCACCTACTGCTAGGTCTACTATCCAAACTACCTTGGGCAATGCTATAGGTACCCAGGGAAACCAAGTGACCGGGAACCACCACTCACCGACTGCTGACCACACAAATACCGCCACCAATACAAAGTGCTATGTAGCTGCCTGTACGTTAGAGCCACCTAAGTCAACTACCCCTGGCCACACCGTGGGCACCAATGATTTCCTGCTCCGGTTTATCCCTCCGGCGAGCAGGGGCTCCATCACTCGAGTGACTATCCCGCTTGCACTAGAGAACCACGGTGCCAACTATTAGGAGACCACCCTTGTTGGATATTTTCTAGGTCGGAAAATACCATACCAGCTAGTTAAAACCATAGCTCTTCGACTATGGAAGGATTATGGACTTCTAGAGGTCCTAAGCAACAAGGAAGGCGTGTTTTATTTTAGGTTCGGCCCAAGAGTAAACCTCACGCCCATTTTGGAGAAGCATTGGCACTTTGCTCAGAGGTTTCTTATGTTACATAAATGGAGTAGGGGATTACCACTTGACAAACCCCAACCTACCAAAGTGTCGGTCTAGGCACAACTTACTACTATCCCTCGTAAATTCATAAGCATGGATGGGATCAGCTACATTGCGAGTGGTGTTGGAATACCCCTTAAAGCTGATACCTTCACTATGTCATGGCAAAAGGCTAACCATGCTAGAGTACTGGTGGAGATTAATGCACGGGAGGAACTTGTAACTAACGTGGAGGTGGAAAGATCTGATGGTAGGATTGCTTTGGTAAATGTTGAATATTAATGGTTGCCCCCTAGGTGTGGCGAGTGTAATGTATTTGGCCACAAGTGTAGTAGCCAAGTCCCTCCAATGAAACCACGAGCTACATCTGATCAGCATGTGGCCAATGAAGAGCGCTGGCAACAGAGCTGACGGTCAGGATAAGGAACAGGGAAAGGGAAGGTAAGTGTTGAGGGGACAGGAGCGGGTCCTCAACCCATCACCCCAAGTAGTAGTGGGTGAGGGGAAAATAAGAAGGAAGGAAAGGATGTAGGTACCTCCAAAGTGGATATATGCACAGCACTAGAGGAGATAGGGAAATCTAAATTGGATCCCTTATTTGAGTCGACCAAGGAGGACGCAATGGAGCCAAATGTGGCCATGCAAACAGTGAAGGAAAGTATGGTAGTACTAGATACCCCACCTGATGGCAGGGACATAGCAAATGTACTACCTTCCATAACTACGGTCAAAGGAGCACACCCAGAAGCGGACTAGAAGGGACTTGGGGCATGCGATGGAGGGGCGAGGGAGAAAGTAAAGGACCTGGAAGATATTGAGAACACCCCTCTTGCTAAACTGATATCTCAATTACTTCGAGCACTTGACAGTTCTTCCAAGAATAGCAAAGGATCTTCCTCCTCTAGCCGGTGGAAAAAGAAGCTGCGCAAGAGGCGAAGAACATTTACTTAACACTCATGGACCTCCATCCCCATGTATATAGCAGCTTGAAATACACGGGGATTAAACGACCCCATAAAGGTTGTGGAAGTCCGAAATACTTGTGAAGCCCAAGGAATAAGTCTTATTGGTTTACTTGAAACAAACGTCAACCCTCCAAATGAGAACACCATTAAGAATATGATGGGGCGTAAGTGGTAGGTATGGATCAATACAGCTGCAAGGAAACGTATTTGGATTACATGGAAGCTAAGGGATTGGAACGTTAGGATGGAGCGCACTGTACAGTCACTAATGTACATCACAATATAGCTCTAGCTATAAATTCATTTATGGGTCAAATTGTGATTGGGAAAGACGATCATTATAGCTAAACTTTGGGGAGTTAGCACCTTCAATGCGCTCGTGCCCTTAGGCGGTACTAGGTGATTTCAACACCACGAGATACATCTCCAAAAAGTAGGGGGGAAACATGCGGCTCATTGAAGCTATGGCTGACTTAAATTGCATTGCATGAGTGGAATTGGAAGACTTAAGGCAATCAAGAGATCTTTTCACTTGGTCCAATAAACAAGTGACAAACCCTATACTAAGGAAACTTGATAGGATTATGGTTAACCACTCCTAGCTTAGTTCCCTTTAGAGAACACAAGCTAAATTCCTACCGCCTATGCTATCAGACCACTCCTTGGCAGTTATACACTTTGATCATGGACGTGGGGCTAGAAAGACCCCGTTTAAGTTTTTCAACTTTTGGGCAGACCATAGGGACTTCAAGGAGATTGTGAGTTGTGGGTGGAAGGAAGATGTGGAAGGTTCCAAGATGTTTCATGTGGTAAAGAAGCTAAAACAACTCAAGATGGCATTTAAAGCACTGAATAGAACAGAATATTCGGACTTACCCAACCGGGTGAAGACGACAAAGGATTACCTAGCCTAAGTCCAAGAGAGGATGCTTACCATAGGTACCTCCACCAGTATGGAGGAAGAAAGGGCTGTGTTTAGAGCATACTATCTCCTACAAGGTGCTGAGGAGAGCTTCTATAAGCAAAAATCAAGAGCCCTGTAGTTAAAGCTGGGGGACAAAAACACCTCTTACTTTCACAAAGCGATGAAAAATCTGCATAATAGGAATGCCGTCTACCAACTGACAAGGGAGGATGGCAGTGAGGTAGTTGGAGAGGATGAGGTGCGGGATCTAATAGTCGGCCATTTCCAGCAGTTGTATGACACGTCTTCCACAACTGGCTGTTTAGAGGACATCGGAGACAGGGTGATGCGAACTCTAAGTGAACAGCAAAGTAATGAGCTTGAGGCTTCATTCACAGATGAGGAGATAAAATGGGGTTTTACATCTCAAGCTAATGAGAAAGCACCAAGACCATATGGGTATACGGCCAGATTCTTTAAAGAGGCTTGGGGAATCATTGGTGATGACTTGATAACTACAACAAGAGAATTCCTTGTGTCGGGTCACCTCCTCAAGCAAATCAATGCAACAATCATTTCCCTAGTTCTAAAGGTAGCTAATCCTACCAAGATGGGGATTTTTGGCCCATTTCCTACTGTAACGTAATCTACAAGGCAATATCCACGGTCCTCTCTACACGCATCAAAAAAGTCTTGCCATCTTTAGTTGGAAGGGAACAATCTGCCTTCATCCTGGGAAGAAAGATAACAGATAATATCTTTATTGCGCAAGAGTTGATGGTAGGATACCACTCACAATTGGGACCCCACGATGCATACTAAAGGTGGACCTACAAAGAGCCTATGATACTTTACATTAGGATTTCCTACTAGCAGTCCTAAAAGCAATGAAGTTCCCTCACGACATGTGTACCCTCATTGAGCAGTGTGTCACCACCCCTATGTTTTCTGTTAACATAAATGGTGAATTGTCGGGCTTTTTTGCGAGCAAGCGAGGTTTGAGACAAGGGGACCCTATCTCCCCTTATCTACTTGTATTGAGAATGGAAGTGCTCTCCAATTCATTGAGGAGGTTAACTTCTAACCCCCAGTTCACCCTTCACTAGCGATGCAAAACTGAGAGAATAACCTATCTTTGTTTTGTTGATGATTTACTTATATTCACATATGGGAATGTGGAGTCCACAAGACTAGTCATGCAAACCTTACAACATTTCCATACCATCTTGGGTCTACAGGCTAATCATGCCAAAGCAGCATATTCTTCTCAAATGTCACATCGAGTATTAGAGAAGATATCCTCTCTGCCACCCGTTTTTGCGAAAAGGAGCTACCAGTGCGCTACTTGGGGGTCCCACCCATATCGTCAAAGCTCAGAAAAGTGGATTGTGAGGCACTCTTAGAAAGGATCACGGCACGCATCACTACCTGGACTATTAAATACTTGTCTTATGCGGGTAGGCTCCAACTAGTAAAGTCGGTCCTATTCTCCATGCAGGTTTACTGGTCCTCAATGTTCATCCTCCCAAAGTCCGTCATAGCAAAGATCGGCCAACTAATTCGGAACTTCTTATAAAGTGGTCAACCCAATACATATACCAAAGCCAAAGTGTATTGGGAGAAGGTGTGCCAACCTATGCGGTGTGGTGGGCTAAAAATCTCGACCCTACTTCAGTGGAATAAGGCCATCTAACTTAAGCACATTTGGCACCTATGCAAGGAGGGACCAAAGAGCATATGGCCTGAATGGGTACATTCCACCCTTTTTAAAGGGAGAAGCTTTTGGTCTGTTAAGGCACCTGCTCGATGCCCATAGTCTTAGAGGAAGCTGCTGAAACTGAGGACTAAAGTTCGATATTCTTTTCAATGAGAACCTAACAATGGGCTAGAGATATCACTTTGGGCAGACTACTGACTCCCGATAAGGCCTTTAGACACACTATTCAGTGCTAGAGAGAGGGGCAACATAGGTTTTCCTCCAACAACGAGACTATGTTCCTTAATGAATGATAATGAATGGCGAATACCAGTAACCCCATTTTGGAACAACATTCATATACTAGCTTTTCTGCGCCCGAATGCTTCATGCTTAAACCACTGCTATTTGAAGCACTCAAGTTCAGGAAAGTATACCATTAGAAGTGGCTATGAGTTCCTCTACCCCCCAGACACTGCAATGCCATTGTGCAAAGTAGTGTGGAATAGCAAATCCTTACTGAAGCACTCATTTATACTTTGGCTAGCCTAGCAAGGTAAACTAGCGACCTTGGATAGAATGATCTCATGGGGGATCTCAGTGCCTGCTACATGCTTCCTCTGTAACCAAGGTAGAGAGAGCCATGAACATATTTTCTTTACCTGTGGCTACACATCGGCTTTATAGGATCTGGTTTTGTGACTGTTTCTAATGCCCTTCCTCATTTAGTACATGGCAAGGAACCATGAGTGCTCTAGTGGCGATAGCGGATTCCTTAGCCCCAGTGGCTAAAACATAAAGTGCAGCTCTTGCAGTGTCAGTATACTGTATATGGCGTATACGCAACAGTATACGCCTGGGAGGAAACCTATCTGCTATAGGCTCTATTGTAAACCAAATTAAAACGTATGCTACACTAATGTAAGATAGAGTCTGTACTACCTAGAAGCATTATGTTGCTATATTTGTACCTTGATTGTCATGTATTTTGCTATTTGGCAATGTAAATTATTCTCTTTGGATTAATAAAATTTACTTGATCCAAAAAATATAGCTAGATATATCTGATTGGTGAAGTTAGGTTTTATAGGGCCTTTGTCAAAATGAGCAATTGATGAGTAGCTTCTACCAACTTCTACTTTGTTTGTAAAAGCTTTTACTTTGTCTACGAAAACTTTTACTTACCTTCTATTTCATTTGTGGAGCATCTTTTTACTTAAAAAATTTTTAATCGTCGCTTGTTCTTGATTGCAGATGCTTCTACTTACTTTTGAATAATTTCTACACAATTCCCAATCTCTTCTATTTTAGGTTTAATTGATCTTTGAGTAAATTATACCAACTTCTCATAAAAAATTTTAAAATTACATGAACACTTCCCATTTTTAAAACAGAGCACTTACACCTTTAAAATAGATGTGAGACCTATATTTTTAAAATATTTGGTAGCCGACATGTCTATTTGATTGATGTAAAAAATATATTAAAATAAATATTTTGTCACGTCATTTAATTTCTATTTGAACGAACTAAACCCATACCCAGCCCAATAGTACTCTTACTTAAGCATACAATACATTGGATGATGAATTCAAGAGACAATCATCTACATCACATTCTTGTTTGTCTGCTTTAGCAAAACCCTTTCAACCCTTAAAGCAACAACCTCCTTCCCAATCCTTTATCCCTTCAAAGGATGATTCTCAAGATTTGGTCAAGGAAGAGGATGCTCTATGGAGAAGCATGATCTCGGTTTGATGGATAGTCAAAGCTTATAAGAACGAGGTATGATATTTTCTTTGAATGTATTTATGAATTTCTTTTAAAAAGGATGGTATGTCCGTGGAAACTTTGGTATATATTTATATTCCAAATAGAAAGAGATTTGTGTTGATGAAAGTATTCTAGAGGTTATCAATTCAAATGGCAATTTCAAGTTGGGTATGGGTTTAATCCATTCAAATACAAATTAAATGATGTAATAAAATATTTATTTTAATATATTTTTCTATTAATCAAATAGACATACAAGCTACCAATTATTTAAAAAACATAGGTTCTATATCCATTTTAGGGGTATAAGTGTTTTCTTTTAAAAATAGGAGGTATCTATGTAATTACGAAAGTTTTTAAGAGAAATAGTGTAATTTACCCTTGATCTTTTTTAAGTAAGAACATCCTCTGTTGGCTTTTGATAACAGCACACTCGATAGATAGGTAGCAAAAACATTAATATCGTGGATTGTTGTCATCAAAATCTCTTCGGGGATTCAACAAACACATTTAATGCTCTCACCTTTCGGTATCATAGACAAGGCTACCCCTTTATATTTCCCCACTATCACAATATTAGATAACTCCCATTATCCCCCTAACCCTAACACAACAATCATATTATAACCTTTAATTAGCTTCTAAGTGATTTATATATTAAAATATTTATTTCTACAGACACATAGTATGTGTATAATTTGCTAGTACTCATTCATGTGGATAGGAAAATAACGATCCAGATTATTAAGTTTCGCTAACAAATAAAACTTGGCGCTCCAAGTTTTTCTGCTTCCAATGTCAACTACTGCTAAAAGATATGACATATAAGAAAATGATAAAGATGTGAAATCGCCAGAAACCACAAAACAAACATCCCCATCAACTTCAAGAAAGCAGATAATGTTCTGGTTGATTGGAAAGGGTGCATTAGAACTTCTTAATGAATTCATAAATAAGTGCATTGATTTCATCTGCCTTCTCCTGGTTGATAAAATGTCCCACATTTTCCATCACAACGATGTCTTCTAAAAGAGGCACATCCTCCTTGAATCCTCCACCATGCACATACTCCTTCACTCCTGGAGTCGTATACGTCATGTCCAAGTCCCCTACTATGAACTTCACTGGCACTTTCACTTGCATCCCCATCCACGGCGCGGTTAGCTCCCAATTCCTAAACCAGAAAATAGTCAGTTTTAATATGAAACGAAAATAGTTGGAAAATACATTTAGTTGTTGAGATATTTCCGAATGAGAATGAAACAGTATAACTGTTTTCTTTACGTTATGAGAACAAAATCATTCGCAAATGATTGTTTTAAATACATAATAAACTCTTTCATTTTTATTTTTTCGTAAGTCAGGACCATTTTAATCATATTATTCTTACATGCCAATTACAGTATGAACCGTTTTCATCAAGCGAGGCAGGTTAACTGTAAAAAGATAATTATTCTAAAAAATTTCTCTATTTCTCATAGCATGCAGCTTGGTGATCAACTGTCTTGTCTGACAATATAGATACATATAAATCGGGTGTGTTTCTTCCGCAGAAAAATATTTTTTAATATATACATATATGCATTTATTATAATTTACTATTTACTATTGTTAGATATAATAATAATATTGAGATAAACTACTCCTAGTGGCTTTTACTAGAGAGCAATAAATGGTAATAAATAGGAGAGAGTAGTAGCAAGTGATTATTGGAGAATTTTTTATGGTTCGTCGTGTTGTTAATGGAATCGGTTTAATCTTTAATCTCATCATCAACTTATATATTAATAGTAAAGATTTACTAATAATTAATTATAAAAATTTAATATACATAATTGAATAATAAAATTGAAGGCTGGACGATCTTATTAAAATAGCAGATGAAACTATAGAAACTTCAACTATTGATAATAGTGACATGGGAAAAGCAAGTAGAGATTGATTATTATGATTTTTTATTTATTTAAATCCCAAACCATTTTTCTAATTTTACACTAGCATTTTCCACATGGTGCTCAATTGCCGTTATGGACTACTATTTTTGCCTCCTACCATCATCTATCCTAATGCTTTGTTTGGCAAACTAGTATAAAAGGGAAATGAAGAAAATGTGGAAAAGTGAAGGATAGAGGAATGACGAGAGAAAGTTAAAATATATATATATATATATATATGTTTTCTTCTTATGGTTGGTATAAATGAAGGAAATTAAGGAAAATAAAAATTTTAATGAACTAATCAATTATATTCTTTACCTTATTTTATTATTGATTAAAAATATTATATTTTATAATATTTACACCCATTTTCCCTTTTCTTTTTCACTTCTCCACTCCCTCTTATGAAGCTGGAAAGCCACTAGCCATAACCACAATCTATTTAGCTTACCGAAGCAGTGTCTCGCATTCGTAAATTCTTCATTGATAAGCATTGAAAAATGTTTTTCATGAAAAAGAAAGCATGATGAATGGCAGTAAAAACTATATTGCAAAAGTTGAATGAAAGACAGTGTTCTTGACGTACAGATCCAGAGTTCGGTAGTAGTTGAGGCCACCGGTGAAACCCCTTTGTTCATATTTGGAGGTGTAGAAAGCAATATCTTCCTTTTTAAGCCAAGCTGGCATTTCGAAATCGGAGCTAATGGTGAACCCCTGTCCTTTAGGCAACATCGGAGGTCCTGGTTTCCTTTCCGTCAGAATTTTCAAAAGGGTGTCTCTCGTGCCACTTCTTTCAATCTCAGCTTCAATCCCTCCACCTTCCTACAACACAAATACCAATAATAATAAATAAATAAAGGTGTAATATTAGGATTCCATTAACAAGTGTAACTGTTTGTGCATAGCTCCTTTTTTTTTTTTTTTTCTTTTAATTTTTTCAAGCCTGGTTATGCGTCTAAGTATACAAAATGCTCCAAGAGTTTCTTCTTTCGGCTGATAACAAGTGCAAAGGTTGTGGTTGATAGTTATTCTCGTGTCATGTCTAGTTTGTAATAAATCGTCTATTTTCTCAGTGTAAAAGATTAGTTAGAGTAACTTTACTTCTTAAGAGGGTAATTTTCAGTTAATTACATTTAGATGTGACCGCCATGACCATGAGTGCGTGCTTGCCCAACACTAATTTTTAGCCCAAATTTTGTGACCGGAATCCCAAAACATGCCAATAAAAAGATCACTTGACAGAAGTCTCCATTGAAAGCTTTAAAGATAAGACTTTCAAATAGAGTCATGACAACATGACAATAATTGCCACTTTCCATAATCTTTCTTTCACTAGATCTTTGCTCCAAATGTAGCTTCTTCTTCTTCTTTTTTCTAAATCATGCTCTTATGATCATAATAATATTGTCAAGTTATCAAATAATTAACAAAAGCAGAAAGACAAAATAAGAAAACCAAACCTGAAATCTGCACATGTAGTAATCATCTCCCAAGAAAGTTCTCATAAGTTGAACTGGCTTCATCTTAGGATTTCTCGGTCTAAAGGGAACAGTAAGTGTCACATAAGCCTTGACTAAATCAGGCCTAAACAAGCACATATACCACCCTAACATAGCACCCCAGTCATGAGCCACTAGGAAGACCTTCTCTACACCCAAATGGTCAACTAGAGCCACAAGGTCGCCAACTATGTGATGGCATGTGTAGCTGGTGACCTCGGGTGGTGCGTCCGTATCGCCGCAGCCTCGGAGATCAGGTGCCACAGCATGGTATCCTACAGATGCCAGAGCAACAATCTGGTGGCGCCAAGTGTACCAGAATTCTGGAAAACCATGGATGAGTAACACCACAGGGTGGCCTTCACCTCGACCCTTTTCAGCTATGTGCATGTTTATGCCATTAACATTGACCATTCGGTGTTCTATGCCATCTACTTTGCACTTCTCTTTTGTGCCATTGAGAGTGGCTGATTTCATGGTCTTGTCCATCAACTCCATGTTTGTAGCTTTTTTTGGATTTCTTTCTGTGCTGGTGAATAGGGTGACGGGCGTCGGTGATGTGGGGTGTTATATAGGAGAAGGACTTGATTTGTTGGGTTTTTCTTCTTTTTTTTTTCCTTTAAGTTGCTTAAATTTACGATGCTGCCACATTTGGTTAATGTTTAAAATTATATTACAGAATATAACCTTTTACAAGCTATTGCAAAATATAAATAATCATTTATAAACCATTTTCAGCTCCATAGAGATGAGATCATAAACTGTCTAACTCATGGCGACGCATCAATACTTATAACCAATAATTCATCATTTATCATATACTATATAATTTGTGATGAAAGTTATTAATGTCTAATTTATGATTGTTAAAATCTCAATTTAACTCTTACAATCTTATAAGACTTTTCCTAATTAAATCTTATGCAAAATCATTTTTGAGTAAAATCGAGTAGAATTCTAATTTAAATATATAGAATTAATAGAATCCTGATTCTATAAGAAATTTTATAAATATATATTTTGACTCAATAGACTAATACTCTTACTTAATGGGTTTTTAATTTAACTCATTACATGCTTCCATTATTTTTCTTTAACCTTTAGTTACGATTCAATATAGGAAAATATATATATGTTCAAATGCAAGGAGTAAGGAAGTTGGTACATATTTAAATCAGCACTTATGTTATAATTTTATATATCTGGATAATGATTTATACTTAATTTTTTATATTAAAATTTATATTGTGAATATAATTTATGATAAATTTTATCATTCTATCATGTATTATAAGTTTTTCAATTACTAGTGTAAGCATATTTAAAGTTTTTGAAAGCTAATTTATATAAGTTATAAAATCTTACGATTTCATAATTCAATTCTATAATTTGAGTTTACATACTATTTGACGATTCTACGTAGAATCGTAGTTTAACATTTATGATCTAATCCTTATGGATTTATGAGTAAAATTTATGCAATAAGTGCTCCGATAACTACCTTCGCATTTTTTTAGCAAAATATAAATAAGCTTCTTAAACTTCACTCGTTTTATAGATAATTCCTTAAGCTTTAATTGTATGCAGTTAGTCCTCCTAGAATATCCGAATTTGCTGAATCAAGCCCCCAAACTTTTCAACTATGCTAAAGTAATAAATTTTGCTAGCATATCTCATTAGTTTATATTGTGCTTTGATCTCTTATGAGAAAACTTTATTTAAAGCTTTCATATAGGATCAAATTTTTCTTTTCTGGATATTAATTTACAAAATTGGGGATTAATAAAAGTATATGAAGTAATATTTTTATATATGTTACAATCAAAAAGTTCAAAAAGCCTTTATGAATAAATATGAAGGTACATAGTCTAATTAAACACAAAACAAAATTGTGTGTTTTGGCTTTCTTAAAATCAACTTCTCATATTTAATTGCATTTATCCATCTGGCTCATCCCTTGATATTTTCCTAATCCATATAAGGTTCACTACTTATCATTTAATCTTTTATTTATTTATTTTTTTATGGTGAAATTATCATTATCATTTACTATTAAGTTTTCAAAATATTAGGACCTATATTGTCTAGTAATATAAATATTGATATTTTAATATGGATTAAATCTAATTCCCTCTTCATTATAATTATAATTATAATTATAAAATATATAGCTAGAAATAAAAATTGAAGTTTTCAAGATAAGTGTTTAAAAAATAATCAATAAGAATTCCATTAAGCAGCATTAAACTTTGAAAGTATCACTAGGAATTAATTCGTATTTACCTACCTTGACTTGTCATTTAATAATTCAATTTCCATTTGGTAGCGGTTACTGGTTTGAACAGAAGAGGGGACAGTGGCTGAGCAAGGCGGTCACAGAGGTGAAAGAAACGTCTGTGGAGCATGTCCCTTCGGTGTTTGGGAGTAAAAGGGGCCGGTGTAGGAGTCAGTTTTACATTTAATTTGTCAGCGCGATTTGGCTCTTCAGGGTCTAGTAGTCCTGTTGAGAAGCTGAGCAATATAAATGCAAAGTAAAGGCCATTTATAGTTTCGTGTTTCTTTGAATCTTTCCAGAAAATGGAAAAAACGAAAATTAACAAGCAATCCGGACACGACAATTTTAACCTAAAATTATTTAAAAGTAATTATATAGTATAATTATTTTTTATTATTAATAAATATTATTTACTATAATTTAAAATAATTTACTATTTGAAAAAAACCATCCATTAATAAGTCTTACTTTTATTATACTTAAAAAAAATTATATGATAATCGAATATAACCAATTTCAAGTTATTACACTATAAAATTCTTCATTTATTAAAAATTAAAAAGAAAATCTTTATACAACTTTCTATAGTTACTTTTTAGTAAAGTGTTTAATTAGTTTTGTAAGGTTAAAACTTTAACTTTTCTCGGACAAATTAACTAGTGCCTCGTAAGTGCTTTATAAACCCTTGCAAAAAGTGGCATTTAATAGGATCAGATTTATCTTGGTTTGCTTCATTCAATGGGTGGTAGTTGTGGAAGAATCACACGACAAAGAGGGGCGTCTTTTTATCTTTGTTTCTTATCTTATAAGATTTGCCTTACAATATTATAAGGTTTTTTTTTTCTAACATAATTACAATTAAAAAAATATATTAAATTTGATCTATTTTACTAAAAATTCAGTATTCATACTACTTAGATATAAGGCTATTAGCCACAATATTATCAAGATAAAAAGCTAAAATAAATGATGTTAGCTCCTATAAATAGATTATTGATTTTAAGTCCTTTTCATACTTATATCACGTCAAGGAATCAAAGAAGAAAGAGTTGCAAGATGTTTTTGGATAACATGTAAAAAAAATTGTATTTTGAGATGAAAAAAAAAATATTGGCATTGTAAACCTTAGATAAATAGTCAGGGCAATCAACCTTAATTATAGAGGAATTCTATGATGCAATAATATTAAAGTGATTATATCATATATAGTTACTTTGTACCGTTAATAGCTTTTATTATACTATAAATAAGAATATTTTACTATACGAAACAAGTATTGATAGTTATTTTTATCGTAATAAAGGAAAGTGATTATATGGTGTAGTTACTTATCTTTAATTATAATACCTAAACCACCAATTAGGTTAATTACATCTAAATTAAACCCTAATATGGCAATTGGGAGGGCAAGAACACCTAAACTGACCCCATAAAGTAGTAATTGGGGTAATTATACCTAAATTTAGGCCTTTTGAAAAAGGTTATCTAATTGAGCCAAAAACTTGTAACATGGTTACAAAAGTTAGAAGAAGTGATTCCACGTAATTAGGTTTCAAAAAAAAAAGTCATAAAATACTAAAATTGCAAAAAACATAAATTAATTGTGATAGTTTGTGATTTATTGAAAGTTCAAAATTTGAGTTTTGATATATATATAGCAAGATCCTAAAGATAAATTGTTTAATACATAAAAATAATAATGTGATATGAAATGACATTTAAAATGTATATATATGCTTGTCAAATATGTAATATAAGCTAAAAATAAGATAAATTACTTTTAAAATTAACAAAAGGTAAGCAGATGAGGGATAAAAAAAAAAAAGAAAAAATAATAAACTTGGACGTGGCAGCATAATCCATAAGGGACAAAAATTTAATAATAATACTAAGATAATAAAAAGTAGTGAAAAAGTGAAGAAAGCAACAAAAAAATAACCGCCATTCAAACTGCCTCAAGTGTCTATAAGACGGTGGGAAGGGTGGTCATCAGCTTATTGCTCATTTTAGCAACTCAGGAAAACACAAAAAACATCAGAGAGGAAAATAAGGGGAAAAATATCTAGAAATTAGGACCACGCGCGTAGACCAACCAAACCACCACCTACTATGAAATCGCGCTGGCCACAAAGTACCCTTCTCCCGCCCTTTTCGGCCGACATAGTGTCTCTGGCCGATGGCCATCGAAGCTTCGGTGACTAGTGAGTCCATTTTTTCAAATTTAATTAAAAATATTAAATGCACCCAGAAAATTATGGAAAAAATTTATTGCTAGCTTATTTTATGAGTAGATTCATGTAAAATTATTAGTTTTTTGAAATTTGTACACTTTATATATCGCTCATAATATTCATCCGAATTTTGTATCTGATTTGAAATTGCCTACATGATGTTGTTTCAAGCTGAAAGATATATCATAGACTTATTATTATATCTAGTTTACCTTTTATGTCAAAGGTTTTTGAAGATCAATATGTTAAATATTTATTATATTTTACCTCAAAAACCGTCAAATCTGCCTTTTTATAAAATAAATTGATGATGAATTTAAGATTTTGCGATTCCTATAGGGTTGTAATGACATGATCTATTATTGGAATTCATTTTACTTGTAGATGTGATTATTAGCATAATTGATCGCATATGTAGAGGTAAATATGTAGTTTTACTTATATAGGCGATAATCCCTTTTTCATGAAATGAATAGAAATATACTCTTAAGTATTTTTTGAGTCCATTGTAATTTTTGCGAAATTATTTGATGACCTCAGCTATTTCTTATGAATTTTCTTTGAAAAAAAGGGCCTAATTTATTAAGTGGAACCTATTTTGAGTAAATATTAGTTAAAGTACTATGATAGAATTGATGTATCAAGCCGCCCATTGGGCTAACCAGACCTCATAGGGTTCTATTTCATGTAGATTTTGTAATATCTTAAGCCCAGGTTGTGAATTGTATATTAAGGATGGTATAGATACTCATATTCTATGGTTTCATTATATTTTGCGAAGAATAAAGTATTTATATAATGAAATATGAATATCACGTTATTATATATATACAAACTATTGTATATATTGAGATAAAATATATCTTTTTAAATACGTTTCTATAAAAAGAATTCATAGTACGTATTGTCATATTTATACAAACCCAATGATATCGATTTCATTCAATCTAGATAACTATAGATTATTTTACAAATTCTCATATATCGTTATGAAAAATATTACCTTTTGACATCCTTTCCATAACCAAAATATGATTGAATAAATGAAATCTACGTTTCAATACAATTGAAATAGTATATTATAACCAATATTTTAATATGTCATATGATACCACTATTACAATACTACCTTACTTATATGTATATAACAAGCTTATCCATATATATATTTCCCTAGTACCTAAATATATACATATATACACTAGTTTACCAAATAGACAAATGTTGATGTTTTTGTAATTCACACAAAAATTGAAAATTGAAATTGATACATAGAGGATTTCCAAGCTATTAGGAGCTTGACGTAATTGACTAGTTTGAGTGAGCAACAATTCCAAGTAAGTGGGATCAATGCTTTATAGCATTTTGGAGACTAAAGGTATATACTTGCTTGTGTTTTTGCGTAGATTGGATGTGCGCATGCTATGCATGTGATTGGAAAATGAAGTGCTAATTTGGTCATGTTGTGTTTCTGTGAATTGACTCTTACTTGAACTATTTGTGAATTGATTGATCACCCCTAAATTGAACTCGAGCTAAAATTCTAATTAGATATGTATTACAACCCATTAGGGGACGATTAAGATTCTTTAGTCAAATATTGACACTACTGGTGAGTAGCAAAAATGGTCTTCCTTTGTCTTCAATCGAACTAAGTGATAGGAGAGGAGGTTACGATAAGGGTATGGGTAGTCGTGGGTTTAGAGACAATAGCTAGTTCGATGGGGTCTTGGGAAGAGGCAAACTCCAATGTGTTGATCGGTAGATAGCAGCTAAGAGATAACTTTCCATTTGCACAAGCTTAGGTTTGGTCAAGAGCTATTACATCTAATGCGAGTGCAATTTCTTTAGTCTCATGATGGATCAAATAACGTCATGCAGATGGTAGTTGCTTTCTCATGTATTGCACTTAATAATTGATTGAAAACCCTATTTGCTTTGTGCACCTAGTATATGCTTATTGCCTCCTATCCTTTATTGAGTTGTGGTTTGCTCACTCTCCTATAGATTCCTAGCAGTTCATGAGTGGATATGTCGTAGATCATGGATCCACATGTGTTTATATGACTGTAAGTAGGATTTAGGAGTGAGGAATAATGGTTGATGGGCCCTCTATTTGTTTGTTTGGCTTTTTGAATCAGTTAGGTCTCTCCTGGGCGGCCTAGATTGATTATGATTACTACTTGTACTTAAACCAATTTACTTTAGTATTTATTATGTAAATATATGTGAATATCCTTGGTTAGACCAATTTACTTTAGTATACATGGTGGGATTGTTATGATTATATCACTTTTAAGGTAGGATAGGCATAATCTTTTTATAATGAAATAATCATATGTGTTGTAGGTGAAAATTTGAAGCTCAATTCTAAATGGATTGTGTAACTTCTATGATTTTTTTTTTTAAATACTGCAAACACTCATATGACAAAAATCAAATCATTTAATTAAAAAGCACAAATCTATTGAAAAATAGAACAAGTGCAAGTGTGAAGGTATATATTAGTAGCTTATATGGATTTTTCTATTGACATGGACAATTAAATTGGTATATTTAATTAATAAATCTTAAAAATATATAAAAAATTTAGAAAATAAAAATATAGAAAAAGGAAAACCAAAATAAAATTAAAAAAAAGAGAGAAAAGACTATGTGGACATTGTTGGCCACTCCTTTTATTTTGAGTAAATGTCATATCTAATATTTGAATTTTATCCATTTTTGCAACCTAAACTTTAGAATTGTCAATTTATTACCTATAAACATTTTGATGTCATTTATAATACCTAGATGAGATAAATAATTATAAAAATAGTAAAGTTCAAGTAGTCAATTGTAATAATAAATAAAGTCTTAGTAGTTGATTGCAAAAATAGAAAAAGTTATATTAAATTGATATATTGAAACTTTAAATAGTTAATTATAAAAAAAATAAAGTTTAGGTATTAAATATAACATTTTCTCTTTTCTAATTTCATTTGACTTTCTTTTTTTTAATTTATTTTTTTCATTTTTTTTATCTTTTTTATTTTATTTTATGAACTCTTAGTACTTTTTAACATCAATTAAATATATTAATTTAATTATTTACGTAGACAACCAACACATAGATAAAGTAGGTCTATGGTTGTTTCAAGGATTTAGGTGCCAACTTTTGAGAAAATGGAGGTTCATCCAATTTGGTAAATTTCTAGGGGGTATTTGTGTAATTTATGCATTTTTTTTTTTTTTTACTTTATAGAAACCATTCATTTAACACTAGATACCAAATTTTGTACAAACATTTAAAAACACACCAACGGGCAACCAAGTTTTACTTGGTTATGACAAATCCGTGTAATTAACCATACACGAGTCTTCAAAATGTTTATTTAACATAGAACATAGTTCCTCCAAAAGAATTAAAAAAGACAAGATCCTCCAAGCAATCTAATCCTCGTTTTGCGAGTTGACTAACAACCTTGCTGCAGTCTTCGGGTATTTGTTGCAACTTGCAATTTTTGAACATTGTTAACATATCCCTGTAGGTATAAACCACAGGTCGAAGAAGCAATGTAACATGCACATCATATTCATTTTGAACCAAATGAAAAGCCTCTATTGAATCCACTGCAACAATGATATTATCAATTTTCAAAAGATTTGCAAAATTAAGAGCTTCAATTATACTCCAAATTTTTGCTTCCATGGGATGCGAAAGCTATCTTTTTTCAAGAACCCTATAAAACCTTTCCTTCCCCATTTCAACAAATTCCCCCAATACATGCCTTTTTTCCATTTTCTTACATAGTATCCAATCACAATTAATTTTAATCCACAGTTTAGTTGATTTATGCCAATTATAAGGATACCCGCTACTCTTTGCCTTGAGCTCTTTTGTCTTAAATTGGCCCACCATTCCATTGCTTCGGTTTTTGTTTGTATCACTCATTGCTCGTTACTAGCATTGGGAGAGAAAATTCTTAAATTCCTCTTATACAAAAATCTTCCAAGCAAAATAGAAACATGACTGCCCATGGTCTCTCCTTCCTTTTAGCCTTCTTCTTGCTAAATTTTCCGTTCTTCAAAATGCACTACTTGAATGGCAGCTTAAATGTTTCCTCAAAGCTTTGGATACTATTTAGGGATTTCCAAACTTTTCTCACAACATCATTTTTCATAAATAACTGCTCAATGGTTTCTATTTCACCCTAACAAAACATACAATTAGGACTCACATTTAAATCACACTTCAATAAATTTTCTTTAGTTGGAAGACCTTCATGCAATAACCTCCAAACCAAAGAGACATTTGCAACTATCCAAAGATAGGCAACTTTCGAATACACTTCCAATTACCTTCCACATTATAATCCTCTTTTTCCTTCAAAAGCTTCCAATAGACCAACTTTAATGACATTTCCCCATTAGAATCATAAATCCACACTTTCCTTTCTTCTTCAACTCTTTCTTTGTTGAAGTACACATTATCTAATAAATTTTGCAATTGCATATCCAAGGGGAAGGAAATTTTATCTTCATCCCGGTCCTTTATTCTTTTGGAAGCTTGCGCAAGTGTTAACCTTCCCCACTCTATTTGCAACGGTCCAAAAATTTAGGGCAATTTCTCGACTTGTACATGCCATCCTTACGATGGAGCTGTGCTAATCTTTCCTATATGGTTCTCATTTTATCCAATGTCTACAAAGAGATTGGTTTGCCGTACATGTGGTCCAATCAATTAATTGGATTTTCAGTTCTGCAGCATAATTTTGGCCTTGGTATCATTAGTTGTAGGATGGTTCTATGCATGTTATTGATTTTTGCATATATAAAAAGGAAGTTTTTTATATGATTTTATTTTTTCTATATTTACATTCCAATTAAAATCCTCTATATTAATATATTAATGACAATGTATTAAAGGTTGGCATATTCGTATCAACTCTGTTCTTCTTCTATTTATGTTTACCAAAAACCAACCAACTCATTTAATGTAATTGATACTTAAACGGTTAAAAGAAAAAATGTTGGAAAAAGATGAATTCTATGTCCTAGAAGTTTTAATAGTTGGACTGTTTTCTCTTATTTTAAGAAAAACAAATACTTTTATTGATGGTTAAGTTTGGAATGAGTTGCAGTTATTAGGTTAATAAATCTCCATCCCATCTTTGTTTTCAGTTATATGTGAATTGAGAACAGCCTTATGAGTTTTGTTGTATGAATAAATTCATTTCCTTTTAGGAAAAAAAAAGTCCTAAAAAAATTATTTTCTTTCAATCATATTCGAAATTCCAATTTTAGCAAAATCCTTAATTAAATACACAATCAAGTCCTATTATAAGCTCTTTAATGTTAATATATGACATTATAATTACACTTCCTTGTCACATGTTATTAATGTGGAAATAAGAATGACAACTTGTGTTAATAGACCACATTTTATGTTAGGTTTAAAAAGATTCATGTTTAAAAATCCCAACCTTTAAAATGCTCCGTTTGTTAATTATGTATGAAGACATAAATTTGTAATCCAACCTATTTAGTAAACTTCTTTCATTGTATCAATAAAAAATCTTAAAATAAATTTACAAAATATTTATAAACTTACCCAAAAAATTATAAAGAATTAGAATATTCATAAATAAAAAATATATATGTATAAAAAAAACAAGGAAATGGATCATCTCAAATTACCTTTTCTCATTTTCTCTCAATTAACTTCCTTAAGATATTTCCATGTACAATAAATGGTTGAAATTATAAGAAAGAAGATAATATCACAATGACATCATAAGTTATTTTAAGAATTTCTGAAATTTCAATCATTAATTTATAAATTTTGAAAAATTGAGAGAAGGAAAATTAACTAACTACTTTAAATGCACAAAGAGAGGGGGCATCCCTAACCAAATATGTTATGTCATCTAAGAAAATTTTAAATAAAATAACTTTTTAAATATTAAATTGTTTAAAAAATTTTGGGCTCCATTGTATTGCAAAAGAAAATTTAGGATGTAATTGTTACAATTGAAAGTTTTAGGACTTGGTTGCATTACTCTCTTTACCTCTTTCTCTAGTTCCTGTTTTAATGTAATCTTGAAGGTGCCAACATGTTTTAATGTAATCTTGAAGGTGGCAACAATCATAATATGACACCCTCCCCAACAATTCATCTGGCACTATCACTAGTTTTATTGCGTGACTATTATAATCTTAATTTGAATTTGGAGATTTGTAATTGTCCATCCATCAAGAAATAATAGTCATGTGGAAGTTTCATTTTCAAATATAGGTTTTTTTCCCTTTTTATTTTTGTTTTTAATCCTTACACGGAATTTTTCTTAGCTAGAGTCCCAAATTTTATTCCATGATTTCATAGAAATTCTTTTTTGGTTTATATCACCCATATTTGTGTAAGAGATGTGTCAACTGTCATTTCTTTTAATTTACCTTATTATTTTTATATAATATGTACTTGCATTCCGAGGAGATTCAATAAGCGAAATTCAGATTTTCTAGCTTGAAAAAGAATTTGCTTGCAATAATCCAAAAAGGTTGAGGAGTTTATTGCTATAATAAATGTAGCCATAGACGAAAGCCTTGTAGCTTAAAAGGCAACTAGATGAGGCGATATGAAAGAGAGCCATCCCTCATAAGTTGGATTTGTATTATACTCCAATTTCTAATGTGTGTTATAGATTGTAATTAATTTATTTTTGGTTTAAACTTGCCACCCTCTTTTACTCAAATCTTAAAATTTTATGTTTCATCTATCTTTAATGTTTCTTTTCTAAATATAATAATTTTTATTTGTTTTATTGAAAAGCAAGAATAAACACATATTTGTAATAATCGCCATATTTGAAACTAATAACTATTTAGAATTAAATCTTCCTTTACATTACAAGAATTAAAAATATTTCTAGTGATAAATAATGAATTTTTAATTATTATTTTATATTACATATAATATGTAGTACTATGATTAAAGACGTTAAAAGGAATATGGTAGAGTGCATTGAAATTTACAAGTAAATTTATGCGTATTCCAATTAACTTTATGATTGCACCTCAGTTTACTTAAGATTTTTTTTTTTTTTCAATTGGTTTTGTTGTCGCAAAAAGAGGGGGTCTGAAGTAAAGGTCATAGGTGAGGTGTGTTGATAAATGTAGAAATTATATATTTTTATCCCGATTTTATTATATATGACATTTATGTATATCTTCTTACACGTTTTATAGGAATATATGTATGTATGTTTCTGAATCCATGTACTATTCCTATAAAAACGTGTAAGATTACATCGAAAAGGAACCAAGACGTGAAGAAATTCATCGCAATGTATGGCTAGCTCTTTACTCCGTTTGCATGATCCAATGCTTTGGTGAAGATGACCTGGCAATGATTGATAGCATGGCCCAGGTCACTGCTTCAATCGAAAGCAAACCTCAAGCTCAAGAGTTAAATCAAGCAAGTCAAAGCAAAGCAACTGTGGATTTTGCTACTTTGATCAAGAAACTAAATCTGATATTCGAACAAGAAAGAAAAACAAATGAAGTAACATGGAGAATCAAGGCTATATTGTATTGTGTATTGAAGTGAATGAATACATATTACACAAACTTTACTATTTATACTAGTTAACTATTCTAACTAACTAGCTAACTTGACTAGTGAAATAAAAAGCATTCGTTATCTACATATGACTAAAGAACCACAATAGCAACCACATAATCTCGCATTTCCCCTCAAGGTGGCGCCTCAAAAAGGCCCAACTTGAAGCAAAAAGTAGATAATTTAGCAAAGATTTGGTCATCATATCTACAAGTTGCGACACACAAGAAACATAAGTTGTTCTAAAAAATTCTTGAGTAAAATGAATGTCAATATCAATATATTTAGTCTAATCGTGATGGTAAGGATTACCGGCTATTTGCAATGTTGACTTACTATCATAGCATAATTCAACAAGTAAGGATACTGGTATTGATAAATCTTAAAGAATATAAGTAACTAGAGTACTTCTTTTGTAGTTGTAGCTAAACTTTGGTACTCAGCTTCAGTAGATGATGTGTTAATAGTTTGTTGCTTTTTGATCTTCCAAGACACTAAAGCATCACCAAGCATTACACAATAACTGGATAAGGATTTTCTATCCAAGGCACATGATCCTTGGTTAGCATTCAAATAAGCAAGAACTTGGAGAGAGTTGTTTGTGGGATAAATTAGACTAGGAGAAGATGTTCCCTTCAAATAACATAAGACATGAAAGGCTACTCACAAATGATCAAAATGCAAGGGTGTAGGAAATTGACTCAAATAATGAACTAAAAAAGAAAAATCTAGATGTATAGGAGTGAGATAAGGCAAATGTCCAATAATTCTTTGATACACAATAGGATGACCTAACAATTTACCAGTAGATTTGTCTAAACAAAGACTAGTAGGAAGAGGAACACTTGCAAGCTTACAACTAAACAAACTAACATTAGTGAGAATGTCTAAAATAAATTTCTATTGATTAAGCATTGTACCTCTTGCTGTCCTATTTAAACATTACCCAAGTCTTTGATAGTAAAGGTAATATCTAATTCTTGCTTTAAAACATATATAGTAGACTCATCAAGACCCATAATCAAAAGATCATCAACAAATAACAATATCACAATAAACTAATCTTTGATCTTCCTTATAATAGAGAGTAGTCACTCTTAGACTAAATGAAACCTTTATGAACAAAAAATTGAGACATTTCTACATTCCATTGTTTGGAAGCCTACTGAAGGTTGTAAAGAGATTGTTTGATTCTACACACTTGATTATTTTGAGCCTTTTTATAGCCTTCCAGTGGAATCATGTATATTTCCTCGTTTAAAAATCCATGTAAAAAGGCATTATTTATGTCTAATTGATACAAAGGCTAACCACATGCTATAGCAACTGCAATTAGGATTCAAACAATTCCCAATTTTGCTACTAGTGAGAAAATGTCATGATAATCCTTGCCTTCAACTTGAGTAAACCCTTTTGCAACTAGACAAGCCTTATACCTCTCAACATTAACATCTAGTCTATATTACAGACCTATTTAGATCTAATGGCTTTCTTGCCTAGTGGAAGATTTGTTAACTCCCAAATATCATTCAATTCTAAAGTTTCCAACTCCTTGTTTATGGCAAGTACCCAATTTGAGTTTTTAGTAGCTTGAGAATAAGAATGAGGTTCTTAAGTTGTTAATACATGTGCCAAAGATGCTATGTAACATGTGGATAAGAAGTAAAAGTGGTTGATGAGAATAACGGGTATTGAACAAAGGTTTAAATGAAGAATTTAAACTATCTAACGTTGAAGGTGTATTGTGCAAGTCAAAACAAACCGAATGAACAGTCATTCAACCATGTAGGAGGTCTATGATCCCTAGAAGATCTTTGCAAGTTCAAAGACTCTCTATTGAAAGAACTGGATTAAGTACAAATGAAAAATGTGAAGGAAAGTCATCAAGATAACAATTATCATTAACAAACTCCAATATAGTTGAGGAAAAACTAAAGGAACATCATCAATGACATAAGATGGACATTGAGATCGTTCATAGAAAGGAAAAACACATCCATAGAAGATAATATCTCGATTGACAAAAAATTCATGATCATTAAAATCATAAAGTTTGTATTCTTTTATACCACTAGCATAGAAAAATACATCTTGCACCTCAAGAACCAAATTTATCTTTTGAGGTTAAAACATTGGTTGCATAACACAAACATCCCATCACTCTTAAGTGCTCATAAGAAGTTTTTACCCCAAGCAACAACTCATATGAAGTTTTCTAGTTAAAACTAGGCATATACATTCACCCCATAATTTTGTAGGCAAATTAGCATAAAAGAGTAAGGCTCTTGTTGTATTAAGTATATGTTTATGTTTATGCTCTACCCTCCTATTTTTTTGCGATGTATATGCCATGATGCATTGATGTAAAATTCCTAAACTATAAAAAATCAATTGACATTCAAGGGACAAAAATTTTGTTCCATTATATGATCAAATGTATTTAGGTATAGTGGAAAAGTGATTAGTAACATAATGGGAAATTTTAACAAGTATTGCAGGAACTTTTGTCTTATTATTTAGCAATAAGTTTAAGTACTTCTAGTGCAATCATCAAGTATAGTAAGAAATTAGCGTGCATTAGAAATTGAAGAAAGATGATAAGGACCCAAACATCTATATTTAACAACTGAAATTTTTTAGAAGAACAATGATCACTTCAACTAAAAGGAATTCATTGTATTTTAGCCTAATGACAAGTATTATAAATGAAAGAAAATAGTATCAAGTGACTTACTAACATCAATGTGTTTAAGCTTTAAATAAGACGTGTGACCCAAGTTGGCATGAAGCAATTGCAACATGTCTGATTTATTACAAGAAGAATTATTTATTGATGATTCTAATGGACTTTTCCTTCAAAGGACTTAAACCTCTTCATGGAAGAAGACTCTATCACATACAATTCATTCAATGACTTGGTTAAAGCAACAAATGATCTAGTTTTTTGGTCTTGGAATGTAAAATTAAAGGAATCATTAACAACAAATAATTTTTTATCTCATAAAGCTTTGTTTACAAACAACAGATCATACATAAAATCTACAAGATACAAGAGATTAAGCAATATTATGCATACATGAATGCTAACAGAACTTATGCAATGTACAAATTTGTGATTCCATCAAGCAATTTTACTAATATTGGTGTATTTAAATGTTGTATGTTGAAAAAGAATAGACTTGAAAGGTGTCATATGATTAGTGGCACATTTATCCACAATCTAACAACTTTCATTATTATTCAAAATGCTAAAATATGACAAAGATTGAGATTTACCTGCACAATGAACAACATTCACCACAAACTCCTCTTGTAATTGTCGTCCTTGCATTAGTTTCAAGAACTCTTGACAAACATCTTATACCACCTATTTTTCTACTCCTTGTATAAACCAATAACTAGATCCCATATTAGTAACAACATCAGGAGGAGTACTTCCATAAGAATCATTCTTTTCTCTCATGCAATAGGTTGCAACTTTGCCATGAGATTTATTCACCCTTTTTCCTGTAAACCAATTTAGATATTCGATTATTTGGAAACAATTTTCAATAGAATGTCCCTCATTCTTATAATGTTTGCAAAACAACTTGTTATTAGAATTTTTCCTCTTTCTTTTATCGGCAATCACCTTATTTGCATCTAACTTATTTGAAAAATAGGTTGTAGTTTCCAAATCAATCGGATTCCTTGTTGTTATTTGATTCTATTTCTCGACTTGCTAGTCTAAATAAAAGGCTTATTCATTGAAGGCAATGGGTCCATGAACAAAATCTGATTTCTCACTCCCTCGTAGCCTTCATTTAGTACCATTAAAAACTATATAAGCTTTCCTTGTGACTCAAAATCTGCAATTCATTCTTTAAGAGCACCAGTACAATATTTAGTCAAGCCATAATTATAAATAGGATATGAGTGTAAAGCTTGCAATCCATCCCAATATCGTTTGATTTGTTAAAATAAACTCCTATTAACTTATTTCCTTGCTTCAAATTACTAATTTCATATTGCAATCGAAATATAAGTGGTCCATTACTCTAGCCATACAACTTGCTTACTTCCTTCCATAAATCATATGCTGACTAAGCAAACAAGAAGTTTTGAGAATATTCACTTAACGTTGAATTAAGAATCTAACAATAAACCATACAATCACACCTAATCCATCTCACTAAATCTAGAGAATTTTCATTAGGTTTCATAATAGCTCCGTTAATGAATCCTAGCTTAAGTTTAGCATTTAATCCCATCTTAATTGAATAAATCCAACTCAAGTAATGTGTTCCATTAAAGATAATATTGCCGATTACCATACTAGGATTATCTGAACTAGATATGAACAACAGATCATTAATCGTTTGATCTCCCGGAATATTCCTCTTTGCAATTATAATAGATCTAGATGAAGATGATACGAATTCTTCAAGAAATCAATGTAATAGAATTTACCTCGATCGATTGCTACTCTAATAGCATGTGGATTTTGCTACTTTGATCAAGAAACTGAATCTGATATTCAAAGAAGAAAGAAAAATGAATGTAGTAACACGGAGAATCGAGGCTGTACTGTATCGCGCATTGAAGTGAATGAATACTCTGTTATACAAACTCTACTATTTATACTATTTACTAACTGTCCTAACTAACTAGCTAACTTGACCAATAAAATAAATCTATACGTAACTAAATGACCACAATAATAACCACATATCTCACAGCAACCCACCGTCTATACTTGAAGCCTACCATACAGCACAAGGAAAGGCTCACACTTATGTTGAAGATGCAGTCCACGCTGGAAGTCCAGCCACTTCTCCAGCAAACTACTGCCACGAATTCAGCCCATGCAAGTCCAGCAAATTCAAGGCCATCTAATTCGTAAATGCCAGCAATTGAAAAAAAAGAAAAAGAATTGGATTGATTCAGGTCCCAAAACAGTCCATTTGACGACCTAGCCTTGGAGAACACAGCTAGCCTCTGTCCAATCTCCAACCCTCGTGCAAACAAAAGCATGTCAGCCCATGTACGTTGCAAGCAGCAACTCTAAAGTCTTGAAGTCCACCATGCAGCCTAAGATTTATGTGTCAATGCCACAGTAGTTTTAAACGACCCCAGCTCCAAGGTCAGAAGGAAATCCCACGCCCAGAGAAGGATATTTTAGGAAAGTAAATCAGATTTGTTAAGGGAAAATAGACTTACAGATATTTTCAGAAAAAAAAAAAGACATACGCAAAGGAAGTTGACTCTAGATACGCCGCGGCACGTACAGGATACTAAGGCCGACTTTTTGCCCTTAATACTATTCGCTTTCACTTCTTCTCTCCCAGTCATCCACTCGTTCCCTCTCTAGATAGGGGGCTAAAATAGATTCATAGTCGTATGACTTCAAGTCTAGAGACAACTAAATTTGACTTTTCCAACTAATGATAAGGTCCAAGGATTTAGGATGGTTTAGGAAGATTTGTGTAAAATATTGAAAAATAATAAAATAAATAAATCTCATTTAATGGGGCATTGATATAATGTTATGGTTATATAAGAAGTAATATGGATATTTTAACCCTAGATTATGAAGCCCTCACAAAACCATATTGTCCTCTTTTTTAAATCATGTTCTTCTTTGCAGACAACACTTAAACAAGTGAGTTGGAAATCTCTACCGATTAGCTCCATATGCAGAATCCACGAGGTAACTGTTAATTTGATTTAGATTGTGGTACACTCTCCCTTGTTAATAAATGTTTGACTTAAAAGATTAATTTATGCTACAATTCAGATGCAACTAAGATAAGTAAATTTGGGAGTGTGGATGATTAGAGCAACTTTGGAATCGATTGAGCGATTCAACCAAGTAAGTTGATCTTTTTACACTATGCTTTATGAAGTAAACAACTTTTGGTATTGAATTAGCAGTAAGGAAGAGATGGGTGAGAATTGGCTTGGAAAAGGAGATAAATTATGTAAAAATCGAGCCCATCATGAGATTTAAAGGGCTACACAGCTAGGGTATACGACCATGTACTTCTCTCGTGGTGAAAATAAAGGGCAATTATAAAAACATGGTACATAGTCAAGTACATGCCTATGTACCTACTTGTGCTAAAGTACACAGCCAAATACACAATTGTGTATTAGGGCTTGTTACAAGGCCTTGACACATAGAAAGATACACGACCATGCACATGGCTATGTTCCCACTTGTACAATAGTACACAGCTACATACATGACCGTGTTATCTTGTAATACATCCAAAATGATTTTTCTTCCCTATTTCTAGAATTTTATGAAATTCAAAACCCTTTTTGCACCAAATTAAGTCATTAGGAGGGAAAATCATTAACCCACACTTAGAATTACAAACCGAGTGAATGTAGATTGATTGGTAAGTTAGTGTTAAGTTAGTTATTTGTGTATAACAAGTTATACCCTAGCTCCTAGTTGTTATTCTAGTGGCCTCAAAATAGTCCCTATAGGTACATTACTACCCTAATTAAATGATATTTGGTTAAAAATTGGTCGTGTGCTTGTGCTTAATTAGACCAAGGGGCCGATGGAGGTAGATTCCTAAGAGGCACTCTAATGATCTCCGTGTGGCTTATCCTTAGTAGAGTCACACATTGAAATAATTTAGGTAGATTTAGGATGACTCATGAGTGTTGAGACTAGAAGTGGCAATTCTTAACACTATAGTATCGAAGCCAGAAGTGGTTAGAAGTGGCAGCATCCCAAATGTATAAGATTATATATATTTATAAAACTTCTAATGACTAAGGTATGCAGAGTTATGATAACTCCTATATTGTTTGAAGGATTTAAGTTAAAGATAATAAAATTGTTAGATGTATTCTATTTGCATTTGAATGTATGTGAATCATGTTTGTGTGTGTTATGCGCATGTGCTTGTGGATAGCATATACTAGGCATTTGCTCACCCCTTGTGTAAATTTCTTTTTAGTTGTAAGTATAGATGATACCTCCTTTTACAATGAGCTAGGGGTGAAACACCAGCGAAATGGGGAGCTAGTAGAATACTATTATTTTTATGAAAACTAGCAAAATTTATTTGAGAGTAGCTAGAAGAATTATGTTTCATATTGAGAAGACTATTGATATAATAGAAGTTGTGTAGTTGTTATTTTATTGATGATAGTTAGACTTTATTTTGAGAGGAATAATAATAATGAATATTGTGGAGTTTTTCCTATTATTTGAGAATGGTTGATAGGTTGCTTGGGAGATGGTAATTAAGCAGGTTAAAGAGCTTTAAATGTCACTAAATATCAGTAACATGTGGCAAATTGTTGGGTTCCAAGTTTTGAGGTGTTACAATTTGGCATAATAAGCTTGAAATATGAATTGTTAGACCAATATGCTTGTTCTCAATATTTTTCATGTAGGCTCATGCACTCAATAAAGAAAGGTAATAGTCATGTGCACATAATAAGTTGATTAAGATAACTCGATATGCTTCATCTCATCCATTAATCTTCAAAAGGATTTAATGGATGTCTTAGAACTCAAGAGTATATAAATACCCAATCATACATCCTTATTTGATGCCTTTTGGAATTTAGAGATGAGAGAAGTGGTGTTGTGCTATTAGACTACTATTCTAAAAAGTCAAGCAAGGCTTAAAACAAAGAATAGACTATTCCTCAAGAATAGTAGGGTTGATGCTATATAGTCCTTCTACCTATCACTCATGCATTCAAATTTCTTGAGATTACTTGTTCTTCCTTTCTTACTTGTCTCTCCAAGCATGCCAATGTCACATCACTGATTTGAGACCACGTGAAGCATGAAAATCATGTTGCAAGCACACAATCACTGCAACTAGATCCATTCATCTACATTTTCGAGACTTCACTCAGTAGTTAGTGATAGTTTTTAAGGATCAAAGTTGAAGCCAACATGAGAGCTCTTAAGTAGTATGTAGCATTACAAAATTTCTTGAGTTTCAAGCAAATGATGCTCTTATAGTTGATGCTAAGGAAGATGAGCCATAAGGTAAATGTAAGGAATAAGCAAAGAAAGAGGAATAGTTGAAGGGAGAAAGAAAATAGGATGTAAAGAAAATTTTGAAGAAAGATAGGAGCAAAACCATATCATTTTTAGAAAACTATCATGCTAGTGGAGAATTTTAACTTAGTAGAGTTTAATTGGGGAGAAATTACTTTGTTAGTGTGATGTTGCACTGTATGTGAGATGCCTTTATGTTAATACTCCTATCTAATTGATGATTCGCAAAGAGTATATCAAGAAAAAAAGGGCTATTTCATAACATTTTAATTTAAAAGCTTAAGGAAATATTTTAGACATCAAAACTAGCTTCTTGTGCTTTAATATAATAGATATGTAATAAAGTTTCATATTATATAATTATACATTTGTATCTGATGAAATATAGTAGCTTGAGAATTTAATTATTGATTCAAATTTTAAGTGCTATGTGACTAACCTAAATAAAAACTTTTGACATGATTGTCTTGTAGGGCTATTTAATTGTATGTTGTAATTGACTTAAAAAAAATCATATTTATTAATAATATCAAGTTTTTTTTCCCAATAAATAAGGTATGGCTTCTATATACACATACAAAAACACACACACATATTACAATATATTTTTTTTATCATATGTTATAATGCATAACATCTATTAGATGAGAAATAATATATATTAAAAATATCTACTATTTTTTAATTTAGATGCAATAGATGTATGCATATAAGTAAAGTCATATTATACGATATTATAATATCCATTACATTTGACATTTTACTATTAAATAGATGTATATTCAATATAAATCCAAACAGCTTATCTTAATATTATAAAATTGCATATCAGAAATAACCCACTTATTCTATAATGTCATAACTTTTATATTATATCCATATATAAGCCATATCAGTGCTTTTAACTTATATAACCGCATAATACATATTACATGGTACCGACCCATTAAATATGTATAATAATTATATTAAATTAATGAAAGTAGCTTCTATAATATAAAATTGTCAACCTTAGCTTTTCCACAGTAATTTGACATATTTCAAAGTATAAAGTTTTTTGGCGTGTAGAAATCCAGATATATATATATATATATAATATATATATTTTCTGTGCAGCTTAATAATGATAAAGTTATAGAACTATTTTAATGAATCAAACAAAGTTTCAATATATTGATAAAAAATCTCATGGATTATGTATTGTTAGATTCGAACTAAGAAATGATGCCAAATTATAGACGATTTCATGTGCGATATATAGATATATCTCGTTGATGTTTGATGACAAACAATTTTTCAGAAGGATTTTTTCTTTTTTGGGTAATTATTTATTTTTTATGTGTTCTATAAACAATGATCTTATTAATTAATATATATGTATTAGTATTAGAATATAATTATCACCAGTTAGATAGAAGAAGAAGAAGAAGAAGAAGAGAAGAAAAGAGAAGAAAGAAGAGAAAAGAAAAGAGAAAGACTTATGTTTTATGTAAACATAATGTAATATCAAATAAAAATTTCCATTGAGAATTCTCCAGGATCGAGTTGTACAAATATAAAAAGATTCCTTGGTCGTGCCCTAATTTAGGAGAGTAATTTAGACATTCATCATCCCTGCAGAGTATGGTACACCAGTCTGTGGAATCCACTGGTTGCCGTGGATGAAAGTGGCGGCGGTGAATTTAGCAGCCATTTCTGGGGTGACTTTCCTATAACCCTTCCATGCAACACGTTTGTCGATGTTAGAGCCGGGGCCACGGTTTCCGAACTCACCATACCAGAGAGTGTTGAGACCAGCAGTTCCAGCCCAAGGCATCCATCCTTCAGGGATAATAATGTCGTCAATGAAGGACTGCATGATGACGGTTCTAGAGTATTGCTTCCAGGGCCTGCCAAGGAATGCCTTGAATTGGGTCTTGACAGGGAGGTAGGTTTCGTCGCCGGTGATGGTGCAGTTCTGGAGGATGGTACCTGCAGGGGATGCCTTAGATGGCCTTCCATCGGCAGTTACGATGCACTGTTGGTTGGGCATTGGCCTGCGGACAAGGAAGATGCAGTTCTGGTAGACGGCGGGTGCAGCACCGAAGACGAAGTCAATCGATCCTGAAATGGTGCAGTCCCGGTAGAATTGCTTGTTGGCATGTGCGTAAACCGTGTCTTGGTAACCGTCGAACCTGCAGTTGTAGTAGACGGATTGGTCGGATTGACTCCTGATTGCCACCGCTTGGTGCTTTTCGGGGCCTGCGGAGTTCTCCACTCCAATGTCTCTGACGATGTAGTGCCATCCCAGAAGAGCTGTATTATTTGTCACAAAAGCAGTACCATTAGTAAAAATTTTCCTCATGAGAAGTATGAAAAGAAAAACCATTCCTGATAACCAATATTTTAAACAGCCGAGGCATTAGTGTGATTTTGAAAGTTTCTCTTTCTTGTAAAAATTGTGAGTGGGATACAGAGGATACTTACTAAGTGTGGCTGTCTGGGAGGTCTGTTTACCATCAGCAAAGTTATCAGCCCAGGTAATCTTAGTCTTGGTGGGACCATCTCCAACAATCACAAGATTTCTTATCTGCTTGTCAACTATGACCTTCTCCTTGTATACTCCTTCCTTGATATGGAGAACGAATGTCTTGTTGACCTTCCTTGGGATGTCATTCAAAGCAGCGTTGATGGTGTTGTATTTGCCGCTTCCATCCTGGGCAACCACTAGGTCGGGTTTAAGAGCAGGAGCAGGGAGGGTGAGGAGTCTGCGCCTGTTAGAATCCAGCCAGTCAGGGAACTCACCATGTCCTAGAATAGTGACACCTGACTGGAGGAGACGGCGGTTCTTGGGGGCGGTGTTGGCGTTGCTGCCGCTGTCTAACAACGGGATGTTCAAGTTTGAAAGTACGGTAGAGAATTCAGAGACCATGGTAATGGCATTGGCTGTCAATTTCATGGATGTGTCCAATGCCTCTTTCATCTTCTCACCTGCTTCCCCGGTGGTGTTTTGGAAATTATCCAAACAAGTGTCTTGGAATGTCAGGGCACCGCTGAGCCATGTCTTCAAGTCGAGGACCACATCATCGAGCTTGCTGATATCGAAGTCGCCCACAACTTTCTCGAAGGAAACTTGGAGTTGATCGATGGAATACTCCATCATCTCCTTGCAGCTTCGCAAGGCTTCCGAAGTTCTAGGATCCTTTGCGAGTTCCTTCAAGGTGGTCGATTTCTGGGCGGCCTCGTTTATGTGCTTCATTATGACCTGGAATCCTGTCTTGACGAGCTCTTTTGGATCGGTGCTGTTTGCATCCTTAAGGCTATCAACACATGCCTCCTTATACTCGGTTGGCTGGCAAATTGCCTGGACTGCTTTGGTTGTTGAAGATACCGCCGGGGCGCTCGAACTCGAACCGTCGGCATTATTGTCAGCTGATTTGCCCTTGACAACACTCGCCGTCACCGCTACACCAACCACCACCAGGACAAGGGAAGACACCGCAACTATTGCGATTTTCTTCTTCTTTCCATCATCGGACCCCATTCTCGTTAATAAAATAGATTTATTTTTTAAATAAATAATATGTAAATAAAAATTAGAGAAAAAAGGGTCTTTCTCCCAAAAGAACCCCTTTTTTTTTTTTAAGACTTTATCGTACTCCGATCCGGAGAATTGATGTCTAATGCCTAATTTCACATGTTTTTATACATGGAAGAGCATGCCAAATTAAGGAATTAGTTTTAGATCCTGAGACACTTTAGACAAGTTTATGGCCTGTGATGATTTGCTAAGTTTAAAACTAATCACAATTTAAGCAATGCCACTAATCTTATTCAGCTTCCAACTACTCTAAATTTAGGAATACATAAAATTGAAAATATTGCCTAGGAAATACCCACAGCGATTGCATGCGAGTACTGGTATGTTTCTTAAATTAATCCAAAACTAAAAACTGATATATACTATAACTATTTCTGAATATTTGTTTTATTGTATTTTTTTCTTCTTCTTTTTTTATGACTTTGATGATATTTTAAGTGTATTTTTGCTTTCTGTAAATTTAACTTTCTATAAAGTCAGATGCTGAGCATATTAAACGCATTCAGTATAAGCCAGTATCGATAATCATGATCGTATAGAAAAGATGGCCAAACTTTTTGTGAAACATATATAAGGAGAAGAATTTAATGCTACTAGGGTTTTTAATCAATCAAAAAGTGACATATCTTATGTTTGTTACCTTAAAGTAAATCATAAGTTTTTTTTGTAATAATTCATGTTTTATTCCTTTTGCTTTCTATAGAGATCTCAATGGCGGTATTTCACGTGGTAGCTGCATGCCAATTTAACTTATAATAAACTTATATACTATTAATAAAACTTTTCGATATTTATATTATTTTAGGGAGAGCTGGGCGGTATCCTTTTATCAATTAATATTTTAGCTATATTTAATTTTTTTTAAATTACATCTTTTACCACATAGTTTATTTATGTTTTATTTTTTTCTTTTGTCGCTTTGGTATTAGCTTTAATAATATTATATATTTAATTTTTTAGACGTGCAAGACGCAAATATACTTTCTCTACTATATTATAAGGCTGAATATGATGATCCTCATACCTAGGGCATATAGACGGAGAAGCGCATGGTTCGACATTAGAGGACACCAAATATAGCAAGTAGATATAAACTGTAAAGAACATAAAGGATGGAGTTTCCACAAAAATCTTGAACGGAAATAAAATAAAAATAAAAGTACGTACTTGCAGTTTTCTACAAGTATATATATATATATAGATGGCTTATTCTTGTTGATGTATAAAAAAGAAAAGGTAAATAAACCTTTATATATTGAAATACATGCCCCACATATATACAACCATAGTTATTTATTCATATATCATGTTCAATTATAAGAGTGCTTTGCTTTCTATTTTATGAAACCTTGATTCAACTTCTTTATCTAGCTAGACGAATAAATTGCAGGCCTATTTTGAAGGGTCCTTCGTGGTCCCCGCTTTATATTATTTTAAATATTCATTGATTTTAATATCCAAATTAAACTTTCTGCAACTTAAACAAGAAATTTCATTATATGCCATTATATCCCCAAAACTATTTGGGGAATACTCTTAAAAATTATTATTTTTTTTTAAATTCAAAATAATGTACTCATAATAATTATTACAAAAATAGGCTTCAAAAGTGTAAATATAATTTAGGACTACTTTTTTTTTCAAAATTTGTAAAAGTAAAAAATGCACATCGAGTCCGCGTCTTCATTACAATTTGCTTAAAAACGCTAATGAGGTTTACGCTTTTAATACAAATTGTGTTGGGTGCAAATAAATTGTACTAAAGGCATGATCTTGATATATGTCTTCAGTTTTGTAAATTTTGAAAAAATAAATTGTAAATTAGGTTTACGTTTTCAAAACTTATTTTTAAATTAATTATTAAGGATATAATATTTGAAAAAAAAATAAAAGATAACAATATTTAATAATATTATCCAAAACTATTATATTACTTTAACAACACTAGGACTATACATTATATGTTATCATCAAAATAACATATGACATTGTTCATGTTACATGTAATATAACTACATGTCATGCTTATACATATTTCCGGCTTTAACAAGTACATTTATATATAAGTTTTATGCTCTAATCAGCAATCAAACATACTACATTATAGAGTATTCTGGCTTATATCGGTAATTATTTTGGAGTTACCCCTAACCGAATGCTTAATTGCCCAGACCCGCTGTAAATCTTATGCCTGTTGACGGCAGCCACGACCCACCATCAATAAACCGGCCGACCGAGAAGTAATCAGCCGTAGCAGCATCCTGAATCATGTGATAACCGGGCCAATTGACCCGGCCAGACATCGAAGCACCCGGTCCATAATTCTTATACTCTCCATACCATAATGTGTTCAAAGCAAAGCCACCAAACCACTCGAGCCACCCTCTAGGCTGGACTTGATTACTCATGTAAGTGTTCATAAAAACTGTCCTGGAATACTGTTTCCAGGGCCTGCCAAGATAAGTAGCTTGTGTAGCCATAACATAGCTGTACTGGATGGAAAATCCAGTGTTTTGATCTGGGCTTTTTCTGCCTTGTGCTGTGATTGTCACTTTCTGAAGTGGTAAAGGAACCCGGGTGAATATCTTGCAGTTCTGAAGGACGGCTGCTCCATTACCAAAAATGAAGTCTATAGTCCCGTGAACTTCGCATTCGCGGTAGAATTGTCGAAGGGAGTGAGCATACAATGTGTCCTGGTAACCCTCGATGCTGCACCTATAGAAGGCGGATTGATCGGAATCGACACGGAGAGCCACTGCTTGATGATTCTGTGGTCCTGCGGTGTTGCGGAATGTCATGTCTCTTGCTATGAATCCCTTCCCAGAAACAGCTGCAGAAAAAGTTTAGAAGGAAAATTATGATAGGGATGAGATTGACAAAGGATTAATCTGGATATAAGAACAAAAGAAGGAAAAAGAAAAAAAAAAACTTTTCAATCATCATATCCCATCATCTATATACTTTTTATCATGATAAATCACAGTGATTCTTCCGAAAGCTATCGACTTTACGAAGATATCCTAAATTTCTAAAATAGCAATCACATATTATATACAGAAGATTGACTTGGCTATTGAAAATAAGAAAAAGAAAATTACAGCAATCAGCATTTTCTAACAGGCATAAGTAGCGCTATTTCAAAAATTTAAGTTTCGTATAAATTTGATCGTTTCCAAGTGATATCACGGTAATTTTGATAGTATTGAGGGGATGCCACCATAATTTACTCATTGTTCATCATATCTAGAATTCCAAAGGCAGCCTAAGTTAAGTAAACAAGAATGATCCAAAAAACTGTACTGTGGTTTGGTTTCTATGTTCTGCACTCCAGGCATAATAGGTTCTTTATGTCATTATTTTCTGGTTATGAAGTGAAAATGTGGTAATACAAGGGCATCAAATAACAATATGAAAAGAAAACATGAATTCGTTGGACGTTGGGGATTTTTTATATTGCCTGCTCATAACTACATAAGGAGTAAAAAAGGATCACTCACCAACAGTTGCCGTTCTGAAAGTGGTCCATCCTTGCATAAAATTTCGACTTCCAGTCACAATCGTTGCTCCAATTCCCTCTCCAACAAACATAATATTGGTTTTCTTCTTCTTCATATCGATGTTCTCCGCATATACACCTTTCTTGATGTGTATGACATACCTCCTAGTGCTGTAACTTGGAGCATTGTTAATTGCTTCAGTGATGGTTCGGTATTGGCCGCTCCCATCTGATGCAACAATAGCATCTACATGCATACCGAAGGGGTTAGATTCGATTAAATCCTTATCGCCTTCAGTTATCCATTTTGGATAATGTGTTGCAATTGTTGCTGTTGCTGTTGTTGCTTCATTGCTCGCAGTGCTATTCCTTGGAGGATGAAAAGGAAAACTATGCAACTGGTTATAAATAGAGAGTACATTGCCAATGAGTTGTGTAACTTGCTTTAAACTTCCCTTCACAAAATTCTGGAGGCGTCCATCAGTACCTATTAACCAATAAATATAAAATCACATTACATCTAACAGGCTTCAAGTTTGTACATCAGCTGAATATAGATTCAAGAAAATATATTTTAGTATTGAAGTGGGTGGTCCAATGCGTTACATTTGACAGGGCTTCAATAAAAAGGTGTAGCCTATAAGTGAAGAGGAGTGCTAACTTATTAAATCAGTGGGTTATGGATCTAAAATTTATCAGTACCTTCAAAACCTTCCAAGCATGTGTCTTGATTGCCTAATGCAGCACTTAACCATGCTTTGAGGTTCCCTTCATAATGAGCATTCGTGACGCCTTGTCGGACTCTTCTCATCACCCCTAAGGACCAAGCTAGCTCGGAGACAGAGAATCCAAAAGTTCCTTGCAATCCTCAATGGCAATCTGCTCCCGGTAACTGATGGAAAGACTAGTGAATTTTGTGATCGTCCCAATAGCCAGTCTTGCTTCATTAAGGGTAGTTCTAAGTGCAGCACTTATGATTGAACTCGGGTTCGAGGAGCCTATCTGATCAAGCTCATTTTGTATGTTGGAAAGGCATAGATCCTGGTCATCAATGTTGAGGCAAGCGCGTTTTATAAGAGCTTGCACGCCGAGGTTTGGCTCCTCCGAATACGGACCATGTGACAAAGCTCCTAGGGATGGGAGAAGGATGAGAACAAAAACAAGATTGGCTATGCTCATTTTTAGCTAGGTTAGCAGGATCACGTCTGCGATGATATGCTAATGAGGAAAATGCTTACGTTCAGTTAAAAGGGAACAAAGATTTTCTTATATAATGAAACTCATTGTAGAATAAAGAAATGGGGGAAAGAATATAGTTTGCTTTGAAAATAAATATTAAACTTCGGAGTTATTTCATATACTTTTTCCAATGTGCAAGTCATGCTTCCTTTCGAGAGTTAAGTTGTTTATTCGTTGCTTTTTTGGCTTTCGGCGTTATATGGTGCTTCCTACACAACTACTAGATTTTGTTGCCTAGTGGCAATACCAATGAAGCGATCCTCTCCTTGGGAACGACCCACTTGGAGTTTGCACTTAGGGTCATATGAATTAATCAATGAAAATTGAATTTTTTGCCACTTCACAGGCATGGTTATTCTTTTCTTCATGTTAGGTAATGCATAAAGTTGTTAGTTGAGTTAAAGTCGAAACGGACAAAGTTTTCCTGTACTTGCTTGGTGTTTCCACTCGTATTTTTCATCTATTTACTTTTACCAAATTGTATTAATAAAGAAGTAAAAAATGGTGCGCACATTGAATATTCATCACACATAACACATATGATTGAGGCAATATGGATAGAGAGAGCAATCGGTAATATAGACTCTCTTTTTTTCTGTAATATAACATACATTTTGAAAGTAAATTATCAAAAAAGAACTGCACATTCCAGTGATAGATTGCTAGGAACATGGTAACCATAATGGCAAAGATGTAGAATAAGCAATAAATTTTTGTATGGTGATTGACATGAACATATATGACAGAAATCATAAAAAAAAAAAAGAGTAGAGAGTTATTTGCTTATATAATTGAGAAAGTTGATCGGACTCTCAGATTTACCTGTAGACATCATCCATCACATAATTTACTACCAGTTTAGCGTCCAAATTATGGCATCACGCAGTTATATCGTATTCCAAAAATTTCAATCGGTGGCTCACTGAAAGAACTTAGCGCCAAAAGATGCACGAGTTGCACAAAACAATCGAAAAATCCATGGAGGCACGAAAACAATGCTCGCAGTAATAACAATAAGATCATGCAAGGCAACGATTCTAAATGTGGCCCTTCTCCTTACAGATACAGTAGAAGCACTTCACAAGATTTATTATCCAAAGCTTAAGAGCTAGGTCACCAATAGAGCCATTTTTTCCATTGGTTACACACGTACAGTAGCAGACCTAGGATTTTTTTCCGAGTGACAACTAGCAAATGTCAAAATAAAAAGGCGGGCATAAGAAAAATAATAGGTGCCTTTTTATTTACATATTTTTATTTTAAGGTCTATTTATAAAAAATTTTTGAAGCTAGTGGGGTTCCACCGCTGCATATATATGCTGCTCTAGGATAGCTACCGAGTGTTCATGTAGCATGGAAGCACACAAACAAACAAATGAATAACCATACACTGTAGTACTCTGTTTATGAGACCTGTTCTAGTCACTACCAAGGCTTTATTGCAGAATTTTTTTATAAATGAGTCTGCTCTACAAATAAAAAAAAAAAAGTATCTTTAATACCACACGTGAACTTCTTGAGAAGAACATGTTAGGTATGTGAGTATTATTGATACCTCAGCAACTCTTGACAAGGACAAATAAATGATCGTGTCGTGTTTGTGTCACAACGCTAGTCTTCAGGGTCCCATTTTATCTTGCAGCCCCTTGCATCCAAGGCTTCAAGCGTGTGGGAAGATAGTTTGTACATGAGGCTGGCAGGCAACTTGACCTTCTTTAGCCGCAAGCAACACGCTCGAAGAGCAAGCTCATATCCTTCTGCAGTGACTTTATCCAGGTGCAACAGCTTTACATCTTGAAGGCGTGTCAAGTTTCCCATCACCAAACATAGCCCCACATCCGAGACATTGCAATAGCTCATATTTATCTGCCATGATAAACAAGTAAGTTAAACATTGCCACCTATTTCATTCTCAAGAAACGATCACAAAGTTTTGCAACACAAAAAGACCAATAAAAGGGAAGTTTAACATGGATTAATTTTTCCTATCTATATCTTCACAAACACAATTAAGCCTCAAGTGGCTTGATAAATTTCAAAAACATTTCAAAGGCAATAGTCACAGATTGAAAAATGGAAACATTTTACAAACTGCACTAGAAGGTAAAAGAAGTTTAGACCTGATGAATTGTAGAACTAAATGTGGACCAATTTGCCTAAAACAGCATGCATGGAAAAGCTTCATCTAATTCTAGCCTCTACACTGAACCAACCAAACTTGGAAAAGGAGAACAAATTTTACAGGAAATGACCATGTGCAATACAAATTTGAATTCTGAAGGTGCTTGTGATGCAGGAGATGACGATTATGGCCCTATTGGACTCATTTACTATTCCTGGGTTTGTTTCTTATTGTCCTCTACTTCAAACTGTGCACTTATCTGAACCAAAATAAATTAGACGAAGGTATTTTTCCATATCCCCTTCAAATTTCTATACATTAATTTTCTGTGTGTATTTACACCACTCATTTATATAGTTACATAACCAAATGCAAAACAAACAAATTTTGAAACAACCCTAAAAGAAAATGAGATTCAAAGTAAAAAACAAGAGGTAAAATCCCCTTAAAATTATCAAAATTGCAACAACACCATGAATTTTTAAAATGCCAAAAGCTGACAACCCTTGAAAATGTTGACACCACCTCATTGAATATAGTGCTGAGCACATCTTTTTTAGTAATATACATTTGTAATTATTTTTTCGGGCCAATCCATGACCTGATTTATGATTTTGCTTAAATAATTTGATATTTCAAAACTTAATCTTAATTCAAAGTAGTTGATGAATGTCCAAAAGAAGTATACATACATATATATATATATATATACACACACATTTGAAATTTGCAATGTCGCCGCAATTTTGTAGTTTTTTTTTTTTTTTTGGATAAATGAATTTTGTAGTTTTCCAAAGGTGACATTGTAATTTGCCCTAAAAAAAATGTAACAACAGGGACCCATACCTGTTGCAAGTTCTGCGAGTGATAGGCAAGAGCCCAAAATCCTGAATCATTGATGTTCTTACAAAATTTCATATCCAAGTCTGCCAATCTCTTGCATCCAGCTGCAAGTGCTTCAAAACCTACACCTGTGATTTTTAGAAGCCCTCGCATATCTAGAATAGAGAGTTCTTTCAGATGGCCAATGCATACCATTCCTTTGTCTGTGATGTTAATGCAGTATGACAAGTTCAGTATCTTAATCTTCCTACAACCTTTCGATAAGCCAGCTAATCCATCGTCTCCTATGCAAGTACATCTACATCCAGAAAAGCAAATCAAAAATGCATTTTTATATTCCTCTCTTGTCTCTACTAAAATTGATCAAAGAGTAAGCATTTCAAAATAAACATTCACCGGTATAGATCAAGCTCTGTGATCATCCCACAATTAGAAGCAATGTAGCACAATCCCTTGTCTGATATATTGGTGCATAGACCTAACCTTAATTGTGCAAGTTCAGAGCATCTGGACAAGTGTTCAAGACCTGTTGAAGGATAATCCTCATATCAAGTTATGGACAGACTAAATGGGTAGGTCCCTTACATTATCAGAGTGACTTTCACAATATGGAAGAAGAAGCTAGGCAGAGTAAACTTATAGTAAGCTTATATACCTGAGTCATTTACACCAGTGCAATCTGTTAGATCAAGTTCCTTGAGTTGCTGGCAAAAATATCCAATGTAATACAGACTCTTCTCAGCGATCATATTGCAGGATTCTAACTTCAGGCAACTCAGACTCCGGCAAGAATCCGCAACAGCAAAAATTGCAGCATCAGTAATCAAATTACAACAAGTTAGATCAAGGATTTTTAAGTTGACACAGCTACGTACTAGCTGCACAATTCCTTCATTCGTCACCCCTGTACATTTGCTAAGTCCAATTTCCACCAGATTTTTGTAACTTGTACCTAAAGTCTTAAAGCTAGACTCAGATAGTTGAGCACCATCAAGTCTTATAGTGCTCAGATTCTTCAAGTCCAACTCATATAGAAAACTTGACGAACAGTCCTGCAGCAAGAGATCACTTCTAAGTAAGAAAAGTAAATGGGGAAAAAGAAAAAGAAAAGTGGCAAGAGAAACTGCCAAAACAGGTCGTAGTATTTATGTAGCTGAGTAAACCACTAACCATTATGCAGTGTCTTGCAATTAGCTGCATAAGATTGTTATGACCTTTTGCCAAAGAAGTTAAACCCGATGAAGTGATGCCATCACATCTTGATACATCAACCACCTGAAAAAGTCAAAATTTTGGGTTATTACGTCAACCTCATGCAAGAGTGATTCCTGATGCATGAAATCTTACCTTAAGCAAAGGGCATCCAACTCCAAGAAAAGTTAGTCCATTATCATCCACTAAAGGACAGCCTGCCAAAGCTAAGACTTCCAGGTATTGCAAAGAAGAGATTGAGTGAAGCAATTCATTTGTAACCTATAGCCCAATAAAAATGTGCACTTAAAGTCCTTAATCATGAATAACCAGTACAACTTGCAGAGAGGAGAAGTTCAAGCTGAGCATATACTTGTCTAGGTACCTTAAAACTAAAGACCATATCCTCATCTCAATAGCGATTAATATGTATGCAACTACACTACTAACCAGCAAAAATTTCCAACTTCAGAACTCAAAAGAGAGAACTATTTAAACTTAAAATTAACATTCCAACCTGATAAGAATTCTGGGCAGAAGAAATATATCTAATAAGAATCAAATATTTTACTCAACTGATAAATAGCAGATCCAAACACATTCCACTTAGCATGTCTTCATGATAATTTCTCTACCTATTAAAAATGCTTAATCTTGTTCACAGAGGGCACCATTAATCTGCTAACACAAAAACATATATGTGTAAGCACAGAAGAACCCCTTGTTATAGAGACAATAAATTAGCAAAGGAGCATGCACACAACCACTTGAAGTAATGGCAGAGGTAAAAAAAGGAGAAAATTAGAGTAGAACTGTTTGAATTGTCATGTCCTTTTGATTTAACATCTAATTAAAGTTTTTCTTTAGTGCTTACAGTTGCTAAAATGCTGGTGCACACGTAAATTTCAAGATGAATGTCAGATAAAGGAGGCTTGGAGCTCGTCCAAAGAGTGCTAAAGTGGAGCGTCTTAGAAACCCTGTACACTTCACTTTTAATTATTCGCCATCTTTTGTCCTTTTTCCATTTTCTTTTTTTGGTTAAGTAATCTTTTTTCCTTTTTCCAAATATTAGATTGAGCAATCTTTAGGATAGACCTACAGATACTCAAACTAACTATTAATGAAAAGCTGCAAGACACTATAGGGAAAAACAACATGCTGATGCCCGATTCATAAATATGTTCTCATCTCCCCCTGGTTAAATGTCAAATAGAACTTCTAGAGGAAGACATCCTTGAGTTCAGATTCAGAATTATATTATTTCCAGTAGCAAGTAAGAGCGAAAAAAAAAATTTGCAACTGAAATTCTACTTTCTATCGACCATTCAGGGTAGTTTCTAAAAACAGATTATGTGTCATATTTTCATTTGTTCTCGCAAACAGCACATCACAATCTCTAATTAACTAACTACGAAAGTTTGTTACAGTGCGTACAAAGGAAATTGATTGAAGATAACAATAACATACCTTGAGATATGACAAATCAAGAAACTTCAAGTCCAAACACTTCTTACACAAAAGGTCAACGCCCAAATCACCTATCTGCATACACCACTTCAAGCTCAACTTCTCCAGCTTACTGCACCCCACCGCGATCTGCGCCAACCCGACATCACTCACTCCCACGCACTTATCCAACCTCAGCTCCCTCAATCCCGAACATCCCGATATCGCTGCGGCCTCTCGGTCCCCAAACTCAGTACAATATGACACATCTACACTCTCCAAACATGGACACGCTCTCACCAAATTCTCTAGTCCTAAGTACCTCAACCCGGTAGCACGACTCAGAACTAATTTCCTCAACCACCGAGTCCAACTCAGTGAGTCATAAATTGAAGCCGAAGATAGTGATGTCATTCCTCCGCAGATTTTTGGAAAGAGCAAACTCGGTGAGCTCGAGCCCGAGTTTCGACTCAGTAGGAACGAAAGTGTGCCGTCATCGATACGGGGACATACGGAGAAGTCCAGGGTTTCGATTCGGGGAAATTTAGCAAGGAGGGATTGGAGGAACTCGACTCGGAGGACTCGGAGACTCGTCCGAGTCAGTGAGTCGACTCGGTGGAAGTCCTTGCACACTATCCTCCATGTTTTGCGGTCGGACTCTGATTCAACTCGGTTACAAATTCGAATAAGTAAATCCTCAGTTAGTTTATCAAGAATTGACATCAGTTTACCAGGAAAAGAAAAGAAAACACTAAAAAAAAGGGAATTTCCCAGCTCTTTTATTAATTGAGATTATCACTCCGAAAACCACCGTATTAAGTCAGACAAGTGTGATTAATTTAAATGACATCGATTAGGGTTTGGAAGCCCTTGATTAGGTTGGGACGAAGAGGAAGACGGCTCGAAGAGAGAGGGGAGAGTGGTAGTAAGAGACGGAGAGAAGCAGGAATGGATCGGATGGGGTGTTGGCATTCGGGTTTTTCATGTTTCGTATCGGAAATAGAGACGGGAAATCGCAATAACAGCTTTGTGATTTCTGTTGGAGACGGTTTTTTGACCCGTTTGCAGACAGAGAGGGAAATAAAAAATATAGAGAGAGGGGGGGGGCGGTTCAGTATGTCCGTGACTACCGATGATCCAAATCTAGCTATCTTATTAGATCCGTTGACGAGCCAGCTCAGTAGCCGTTATTAATGCCAAATGTACTTATTAACCAGCGCATTATGGAAAAACTCCAACTTTTTTCAATTACGGATATTATATTTTAATTTTCAAACCAAAGTTACAGTTCATGCATTGTGATCTAAAAACTCCAATAATATCTGCATTACATATAACATTGGAAGAATTCCAAGTTCTTTTATATTAATTATATAATTCATGGAAATTCATTATTTAACAATTACTTTTATTACATTTTTAGTATACAAAAATAAACGTGAAATATAATCATAATTTTTAAATTTTATGCTCATTGATCTGTTTAGATGCTCATCGCGATTTTGATTTTTAATAGAATTTTTATTCTTGTAAGTAAAAAAAGGAGCTTTTATGTATACATAAATAGATGAATAAATGACTTGTAAGTAATTTCAAATAGATATAATACAGACAAGTGATTAGTACTTATATGGATGCCGTTATTGATGTTTCAATGTCTTGTATAATACATTCGTGGTAGGAGTTTGAAAAATAATTCCAATTTTTTATTAAAATTTTTAAATTAAAGTTACAGATTGTATCATATAAAATGAAATTCCTAAAATATCGGCATTAAAAAAATTGCAAGTTTAGCATTAATTATATATAATTCATGAGAAAAAAAAAAAAAGAAATGTTGCCAAATTCTTTGCTTTGCAAGTACTGTAAACATTTTTCTTTATTGAATTCGGCATCTGAGTCATGGACGATTCACTGATGTCGAGCTTCAAATTGAATTGAATCGGTTATTTTAAGTTGTTTCAGGGTGGCTACATCTAAAGCGTAGAACGTGCGGAATCTGGGCGGCTATTGATGTGGTGCTAGAATCAGACGGTGATGAAGAGTGACGATGGGGATGTTGCGTGGCGTGGATGAGAGCCAGGATTGTACGGTCAATGGGGGAATCGCTGGGGGTCCAGTTAACGTGCAAAGTACCGTACGTAATGTTGAAGTCAAAAGTCAGAAAGGAAGAATCGAGCAAGTGGATGGGAAGTCCGACGACGGATTGAGTGATGGCCCATGGAGGAGACTTGGTTTTTTTTTTCCATTTTCATGTCGGCTTCCATGTGGCCACTAGTATTTATTTTTATTTCCCTCCATGTCAAGTTGCTGCTTTTTTTTTTGCTGGTTTCTTTAATTTTTTATTTTTCAAAAAAGCTCCACACATAAAAATTAGAATAGAATTCAAATCAACAGGTTGTATTTTATTTTTATATTTATATTTAAATAAATTTTACATTCAAAAACCTTAATTTATGTCACTATAATTTAATCTATTTTAATAAACATGTTTTATTGCTAAATTCAGCTGTTTATAAATTAAAAAAATTAAATAAATTCATTATATTTATTGAATCTTTTGCATGATTAAATCTAAATCACTAAAGCAATTAGATCTAATACTTTAATTATCTATTTTTTAATATAAACTACACGATCTTTTTGTTTTTTCCTTTAAGATAATTAAAATGTCTAAACATATGAAGCAACTTGTAACATTTAAGTTTTATTATATGCGGTGGCAAAATAAGGAGTTATGGTTTTGGACTCATTAAAAGAACACTTTTTGTCAAAGTAAGAAATCATCTTTTGAAAATTTGTATATATTCAATAATAGATAGAAAAGACGGATCAACCAAAGTTGGCAAACTTTGAATACGAAATAATACCATTCTGGTTTAATTTATACCCGTCATTTATTACCATTATTAGATTTGACTTACGAGCCTAGATTATTGGATTATAAAATGTGGTGTGTTGGCCTATAATGCCTTGGTCATCCATGACGATGATACAATACAATAACTCCAATACATAGAAGTAGGAATCTTATAATGTTGCATTTATGGTGGATGGCCGTAAATAAAAGTGACTTTCGGTAGTAAAATTATATATTTTTTTCCTTAAGTTAATTCTATATTCATTACTCTGGGAGTAAGAAATGTTCGATTCTACATGATAATATAAACCTTATATAGTTAAAAATATAATATAAAATTAATATCATACATAATATAAGGAATATATATATATATATATGATATGTATAAATTAATTATATAAAATTTAAATTTTTATTCAATTTTATATATTTTTAAAATTGATATGAGTTTGATATAAAACAAAACATAAACCCGATTTACTAATACAAATTACCAATCCCTATCCATAGATTAATTGACATGTGTTAAAATATGGTAGCTGAAAGCTGATGATTTACTACCTGGAGGCTGGAAGCAACTAGGGAGGCTCCATTGGGCTACCGGGTCTCGTGTAGCCCAACCCCCTCATTGGCCATCATTAAATAAAATTTAATTTCAATGTATCAAATCACAGCACAAAATCCTCAATCTTTTCGCTAGTTCGCTGCCCTTTTTTTTTTTACATATTAAAAAATAAGAGTACTGTGATTAAGGAAAAATATTTATATAAACCAATACTTATAGATGTAACCACAAATTATATATATTATGGTAAGTGTAAAACATTGATTACGGGAAATGATAAATTTAAGGAGTGTTAAGAGGACCATAACTGGATGTTTATGGACTCGAACTCCAATAGAACTTATCGTCGGGTGGCAATGTTAAAATCAAAGTAATCACTTATGTTCTCGAAAAAGAAAAAGAAGAAAAATATAAAGTAATAAAAGCAAGAATGTTAATGAGATTTAAAATTAAAAAATATTATCTTGATTATATTCTTTAATAAGAAATAATTCAATTCAGGTTTAAGTGATTTGGTTCGGTTTGATCTTTTAAATCGAATCATAACTGAACTAAAATATAAAATAACCATATTTTACGTTTAGTATGGTTTAGCTTAATTTGGCTTAAAAAATAACTCTAGTATCTACACTAGCATTTATATAAAATATGTTGAAAAGGAAAAAAGAAAACTAGTTAACAAAAGATCCATACAAAAAAAAAAAATGAAACTTGAAAAAGTTGTCATTGGTCAAATAATTAGTTGTAAAAAACTTTAAAAGAAATGAAGCTAGTGGAATGAAAAATAGGTATTGCTATTAACTAAATATATGGGAACATGGGAAGATGTTTCTCCCAACTAAATAACATGGGAAAAACTAGAAAGATTTGTTACTATGGTTTCCACTAAACAATTTTTACTAGAGACACTAAATCCACCTCTTTGGCTTTAATATTATATAATATTAAAGCTAAAGAGGTAGATTTAGTATAGAGAGAAAAAGAAAGTTGAAACTTCTTCTTTATGTATTATGTTGCACTATAAATTTGTATGGCACTATAATCCCATGCTCTTACTAACTTGCATAGCATTAATATATTTTTTAAGATTGATTTTCACTCGATAAGAGAATATGAAATAGTTAATAGAAAAAAAAATCGAAGATGAGCCATTGGTTGAGTTAACCTAGTTTAGATCAATTCAACCATAAGAGTATCCAAAGTTTTACTCCATGATGTTGTTTTGCCAACTAATATGGCATTTCGATCAATTGAATTGATGAAATACATAAGAAACTTTGTTTGTCTATCTCTACTCCAATTTTCATATTTTTATTTATAGTTATCATCCTAAATTTCTCTTAATAATTTGTAATCGTTTATTGTCAACCTAACATCATCAATAATACATGTGCTTGATCATTATACTTTTTGATAGACTGTTTTAGACATAGACCTCCATGTCTAGGTTGGTCTGTTTAGTGCTGGTGATCAGTTAAAGATTTAGGTAATGTTTGATTATTAGTATTGAACAATACAAAAGAAGAAAAACATGACAAAAAAAAATTATACCACGTTTGGTATGTTCAATACTAAACAAAGATTTTTGTCATATTCATTGTTTGAAATTACAAAGTACTACACTGAACATGGTAATTTTAATAATTATACCCTTTTATATATATCATGGTTATTTAATTACATTTTTAATATTATAAAAAATACAATTTAAAGAGATTATTTAATTCACATTTAATCCTACAAATTATATAAAATAATAAATGTAAATTTATTAATTAAAAAATTAATAATTCATATGATAAATTATAATAATTTGTGTTATATTTAATAATATAACACATTGTAAATATTATATTAGTAATTTTTAATAATTGTCATAAAAAATTATTATTATTATTATTATTATGTATAACCGTGCAGTACTGTATTAATATAGGGATAGAAATGCAATAGATGAGTAAGGATATTTGCGGCATTTTTTTATAAAAAAAAAAAACAATTTTTTGTCCTATGATGCAAATTTTGTACCATATTTAACATGGTATAAATTTTAGCCATTTTGTCCTATACTTCAAATCTTTTTTGTCTAGTACTTAAATCAATTTGTTAAACCAAACGTAGGATAAAAATTTTGTCCAGTTCAGTACTACAAAATATGGGAAACCAAACACTACCTTAGGCTTTTAAGTTCAAGTCGGCTTGGTTAAGCTTAAGTCAGCTAGCATGGCCTACCATAACATTAGCCATAAATATCTATAATTTCCTAACTATCTAATATACATGAGCAAAATTTATGTAAACCTACGAATACCTATTTTTGAATGGTCCCTCCATTTATTTTTTGAAAAAAAAAATGATTATAGGACTTACATCCCAAAAAAAGAATTCTGCATAAATATCATGGAGCCTATTATTCAACATGTCAAGACTTGAATTAAGAAACCACACAAAGAAGATTGTAATCAAATATTCTATCCCCTCTATAATCCTTTACTTTTTCAAACATTAAGAAAAAGTGAAATCCCCATGAAATACTTAATGGCGGGAGGCATATCAAAACATATTGGGATTTGATAAACTAAAGTAAAAAAGAGTAGAAAAAATCATCTCAAACCTTCGACTAATAATAAGCACCATACACAAGATTCTAAATAAAACAACTATAATACAAAAATCTAACTTAAAATTACAATGGCGAGGATTTCATTTTACGAAGTGCAGTCTGTTGAGAATAATTATGCATCCACAAATGGTGGAGTAAATACAAATGTTACTTTAACAAGGTAGATATTTGGATTTGATCCACCGCCTGAAAATGCAAAATGGATCATCAAAGACTATATATGTATATCATATGTTGTGGCATGTTGCATCATTTGTCGACAAATTAAACTTGTGGAATAAATGATACTGTATAATCAATGGATGTATATCTAATTAATGTTTAAAATGCACAAATAATCTAATTTTATATAGAGTCATACTATATATTACCCTTTACTAATTGAAGTTTCTAAGTAATATTAACTTAAAATTTCTTTCTTGAACTTAAACTACTATTTTATATCACTCATAGTATATGTTAGACTCTACTCATATCTAGTATCATAAGCTTTTCCCTTTAAGCATGTGGTGTGGTGTCCTCGCTATTAGATTTTATAATTAAGCTAACTTCTTTTACCATTTTTAATGAACAATTTAGTTCATTTCTAGTACCCTTTACCTCTAGGTCATCTCAAGAGCCTATCAAAGGTTTGGTGACACTCCCCTCCATTTTTGAACCTTTTCTCTAAATTGGGTTGAAATAGTATTAGCTTCCATCTTGGCTTTACAAGAAAGATTTAAAAATTTTTAAATTCAATTTTGATTAAAATATGATAAAAAGTATAGAAATAAATTATTGGGTTATATAATGGTGGAGTGTTGGCCTATAACACGTTGATCTCCATGACGATGATACAATAAAATAACTTTAATACATAAAAGTAGGATTCTGATAATGTTGGATCCATGGTGGATGGCCATAAATTAAAGTGACTCTCCGGTGATAAAATTATATATATATTTCCTTAAGTTAGTTGTATATTTAGGGAGTAAGAAATGTTCGATACTACATGATAATATAAACCTTATATAGTTAAAGATATGATTGTAAAAATATGATATAAAATTAACACAGTACATGATACAAGAAATATATATATTCAATATGTATAAATTAATTATATAAGATTTGGATTTTTATTCAATTTTATGTATCCTTAAAATTGATATGAGTTTGATATAAAACAAGATATAGATGCAATTTACCAATAAGAATTAACAACCCTATATATAATTCCATAAATTAATTGACATGTTTTTAAACATGGTAAGGGTATGGGCGTGATTTCAAATCACGTATTTCTTAATCGGGTTGGTACGGTTCTTTGGCGATGCAAACCGCGCTCGAGTGCATCTCCAAAAGTAGACCTCATAAACTATAATATAAGCCACAGGTAAAGGTCCATCCTTCGAAATTCAATTAGTATTGTTCTCCGGTCTTCAGTAGCCCAACCGTCCCTTAGGCCAGCTTTTAGGACAAAGCCCTTTGATGATCGTTTGCTTTTTCAATGGAGCTGATGATTTACTACGTGGAAGCAACTAAGGAGGTTCCATTGGGCTGCCGGGTCTCGTGTAGCCCAATCCCCTCATTTCATTGACCAGCTTTAAATAACCATGCTTACGGTGATTATTTACTTGATCCAGCTAATTATTCCCATATTTATCAAAATCGCTATTGAAATTTTAATGGAAAAACTAAGAACGATTAATACAAAATAATACCGAAAACTGTGGAAAATATATTACCGACAATGATATGGAAGGGGATATTGTTTGGGAAAAGAAAATTTTTATTTCTAATTTAATATTGCTTATATTCACCTTTTTTTTTTTTTTTGGTTTAGTCAAATTCTTTATGGTTGGCCATCATTAAATAAAATTGAATTTCAATGTATCAAATCACAACACAAAATTCCCAATCTTTTCGCTAGATCTTTGATAAGGGTATACATAACGGATATCTACCTAATATACTGCCTTTTTTTTACATATTAAAAAATAAGACTACTGTGATTAAGGAAAAAATATTTATATAAACCGGTACTTATAGATTTAACCACAAATTATATATATTATGGTAAGTATAAAACATTGATTACGGGAAATGAAAAATTTAAGAAGTGTTATGAGGATCATAATTGGATGTTTATGGACTTGAACTCCCATAGAACTTGTCGTGCGGTGGCGATGTTGAAATCAAAGTTCTCGTAAAAGAAAAGGAAGAAAAATATAAAGTGATAAAAGCGAAGAATATAAATATAAAGTGGTAAAAGCGAAGAACATACCTAGAGTCAAAGCGTGGTTTCTATCACCGAGTCGAGTACCATTATAACATTAATCCCATTTTTGAATTCTCCACCAAAGATTCCTCGTGATATTTTGTCAAGAAATAGTAAAACAAAAGGAAGAATCTAATACGAGATGTGCATAATGTATTTACCGAATACTTGCTTCCTACTTGTGCATATATATTAGCACATCTCATTTGCATTTTAGTAATATAGATAATATAAACTATGATAACAACTGAAAAGTAAAAAAAAAAAAATCAAACATATAAAATAGTGGTTTAAAAGAACCGTAAAACTTCATGATAAAAAGATTAGACCGTGGGATTGGACAACCACTTGTTATTATTACCAGCCAAGTTGGAAAGATGTTAACTTTTTCTCATTTGAATTGAAAACCGATCAGGGACACACACAAAAAAAAAAAAAAAAAAGAGAGAAAAGGAGGTAGTGTGCTAGTAGTTGACAGGATAGGATGTGTTGGTGTCATTTATCATTGAGAGAGAGTTAGTTGATATTTAGTAATTAATAATAGAAAAAAAATTATTTGGCTTAATAACATATTAGCGGTATGGGTGATGCGTGTGCTTTAAAAAAAAGTAAAATTAAGTAAGTATGAATAATTTGCCAAATGACCAAAATAATAATAATAAAATCAATTACATTACCACTTAGTATTCTTCAAGATCAAGAATAGCCTCTCTTTTTGAAAAACTCCATTTTCCCATGCAACTTAAAACTAAAAATACCATATAAAGAATTCTTTTTCTTTTTTTTTTTCACTTTATTATTGGTTTAAAATGCTTAAAATATTAACCACTCCTGAACTCATACTCCATAATTTAATAAACTTCATTTTAAGTTCTCATTGGAGAAATAATTAGTTGTAAAAAACTTTAAATGAAATGAAACAATTATTGTAGGATGGAAAATAGGTATTGCTATTAACTAAGTACATGGGAAGATGTTTCTCCTAACTACATAACATGGGAAAAATTGGAAAGATTTGTTATCATGGTTTCCACTCAATAATTTTTACTGAAGACACTAAATTCACCTCTTTGGCTTTAATATTATATATATATATATATGTATAGAGAGAGAGTTAAAACTTCTTCTTTATGTATGGTGTCGCACCACAAATCTATATGACACTATAATCCCCATGCTCTTACTAACTTGCATAGCGTTAGTATATTTTTGAAGATTGATTTTCACTTGATAAGAGAATATAAAAATAATTAACAGGAAAAAAAAAAGATGAGCCATTGGTTGAGCGAACCTAGTTTAGATCAATTCAACCATAAAAGTATCCAATGTTTCACTCCATGATGCTGTTCTACCAACTGATATAGCATTTCAATCAATTGAATTGATGAAATACATAAGAAACTTTGTTCAACTATCTCTACTCCAATTTTCATGATTTTTATTTATAATTATCATCCAAAATTTCTCTTAAAAATTTTTAATCATTTATTGTCAACTTAACATCATCAATAATGCATGTCCTTGATCATTACACTTGTTGATAGACTATTTTGGACATAAACCTCCATATCTAGGTTAGCTTGTTTAGTGCTAGTGAGAAGTTAAAGATTTAGGCCTTCAAGCTTAAGTTGGCTTGGTCAAGCTTAGGTCGGCTAAGATGGTCTCAAGTTTAAATGAAGGTGGATGGGAAGAGTTTAGTAGATGAGATAAGTCAATAGCCTCATAACTCCCTTAATTTTTCTTCACAAATCTCGGAGTAAGGCATTAATTACCTTTCTTATCTAGCTTATATGTCCCTCTATAAATACTAGTTTAGGCCTCTAGGTTATAGATATCCTGCCACCCTAAACTCCTTAGAGTTACTCTAATCCTACTTCTCATTAACTTGAGCACTAGAATAACCACATTGGAATTAAATGCAACACCCTCATAGCTCTTTTTCCTTGTCTCGTATAGGTCATTTACACCTTTAATAGGATCAAGTGACAACAACACTTCATTTAAAAACCCTAGATAAATATCAATTCTCCTTTATAATCAACTACAACAAGATTGTAAGAATCCAAAGATTTAAGATCTTTCACAAAACTCAATTGATTGATTCAAGATTCACTCCTTCGTATGATTCTCAATTTCCTTGATATCTTTGATCTTTTCTATGTATTTTCTTCAATTTTTTAAATCAATAAAAAATTTCTCCTCATTTTTTTTAAATAAAAGGAATTTGCTTTAGAGAGACCTTTATGGCAAGCTCGGGTGAAAGGATTTTGCATTCATATGATCTTCTCCTACAATCCTTCTAAATCTTAATATAATTTGCCAAAAATAATGATATTTAGTATAGGGTTGATAATTGAAGACCTATATAGAATTTTTTTCCCCCAATGTCCTTTATAGAACCATAAAAACTAAATTTTATGGTATAGGAGGCATAGATTCAAGATAATTCAAAAGAGATAAAAGGTGATATATAATGGAAGTAGAATTTCAAAATTTAGAAGAACAAAAAAATTTGCCTTTAATACTAGCTACACATAGTGGAACGTATGCAACTCTACTATAGAGGATTATCTCAGCAATAAGCACCATATATATACAACTCCACGATAACAGTAAAATGGTACTCCGACTAAAAAATACAACAACAAAGGTTTCATTGTAAAGTACAGTCTATTGAAAACAATTATGCATCTACAGACGGTGGAACAAATACAAATATTATTTGAAAAAGATAAATATTTGTATTTGATCCACCGCCTGACAATACAAAATGAGTCATCAAAGACTATTGTTTGTTATCCCTTAAGACTTCCCAAAATTAATAATATCATACTTTTTCTAAGTTATATCATTTGTCAACAAATTTGTTGAGCAAATAATATAGTATAATCAATTTATAAATGTATCTAACGGAGTTCAACATTTAAGATAATTCTAATTTAAATTTATATATAATATGCTAAAAATTAGGATGTCAATTTTCTTTTGGTGCTTTTTTCTTCATTTTGTTTATGAGTTTTAGCTTCTTCAAAGCTAAATATTAAGGTTTGAATGGAAAAGTGAAATTGCATTTGTGTAATTTTAAATTTCTTTTAGAAGACATCTAAATAGTTTTTAGAATTATTATTCGAATCTATTTGTTTATAGAGACATTATGAATACACATTTGTCATAAATATCTATAATTTCCTAATTATCTAATATAAGTGAGCAAAAATCATGTAAACCTATGAATACTATTTTTGAATGGTCCATCCATTTATCTTTTGAAAAAAAAAAAAAAGATTATAGGACTTATTCCCTAAAAAAGAATTCTACATAAATATATCATAGAGCCTATTATTATGTCAAGATTTGAATTAAGAAACCACAAAGAAAAAGTGAAATCCCCTCAAGAATAAACTCTTCCAATCAAGGCCTTAGGATGATTGATGAATGAAATACTGTATGGCAGGAGGTATATCAAAACTTATTGGGATTTGATAAACTAAAAAAAAAAAAAGAGTAGAAAAAAATCTCAAACCTTTGACTAATAATAAGCACCATACATAGGATTCTAAATAAAACAACTATAATACAAAAGTCTAGCTTAAATTACAATGCAAGGATTTCATTATATGAAATGTAGTCTGTTGAGAACAATTATGCATCCACAGACGGTGGAACAAATACGAATATTACTTTAACAAGATAGAATATTCGGATTTGATCCACTGCCTGAAAATACAAAATGGATCATCAAAGACTATCACTTATTGTCCTTTAAGACCATCTCAATACCAATATATATTATATATATATCATGTGTTACTTGTTACATTGTTTGTCAACAAATTCAACTTGTGAACAAGTGATATTGTATAATCAATGTATGTATATCTAATTAATGTTTAAAATGCATAATTAATCTAATTTTATATAGATCATACTATATATTATCCTTTATAATAAAAGTTTTTAGGTAATATTAACTTTGAATTTCTTCCTTGACCTTAAATCACTATTTTATATCACCCATAGTATATGTTAAACTCAACTTACATTTGGTATCACAATCTTTTCCCTTTAAGCATGTGACGTTCGCATTAGTCACTACCAAATTTTACAATTAGACTAACTTCATTTGCCATTTTTAATGTATAATTCAATTCATTTCTACTACCCTTTACCTATAGGTTGTCTTAAGAGCCTATACACTTTCCTCCATCTGCAACCTTTCTTTAAAATGGGTCATCTTGGTTTTACATGAAAGATTAAAAAAATGGGACATCAAATTCAATTTTGATTAAAATATAATAAAAAGTATAGAAATAGAATTACAAGAAATGGTAAAAAGATAAATTAAAAATAATATCAAAGCGTTCGGGCACTGTCTTAACCGAATCAAACTGAATTTTATCTACCCATAACAAAAACTCACCTCATAACCTTGCTTGAAGGGTTTCCTATTGATCACCCCTTAAGTATCCATCGCGTATAACCACCCGATCTTGTTTGGTTAACTAGAAATAAAATTCCAAATCCTCATAAGCCCGATTCCATCGTTTGATGATGAGGGCAATCCAAAAATCCGATTCCACAACGAATCTCATTCCTTAAATCCATGAAATGCTATTTATTTATTTATTTTTTAATCACATTATAAGAAATTCAGTTCCTAAAATATATATAACATCTTCAGTTATTACTAATCTTTTATCATAATAATCTTAAAAGGTTGTTTTTACTATTGATAATCATAAAAAATGCTAATAGAAAATATAAAAAAATGATATTCTCTTTTAAAAATAAAATAAATTTCTAAACTTTTTTCTACGTCTTTTATTATAACTTTACTATCAATCTCTATTATAATAATCTCAAAAAATTGTTACATATTACTAATAGTTTTCAGTGCCTCAGTGATAACAAAAGGCAATTACAGGTGTTTATTGATAATAATGAGAAATACTTATAGAAAATCATTTTTTGTATTTCAATTGATATATTTGTGACAACTATCCATCATCAGTAGCTATTAATTGCTATATTCATGGTCTCTGTTATTATTTGCTGCTGTAACCCACTGGTAATTGATGGATGAAATGAGTACAATCAAGCATGGATAACAAATAATTAGTCAGCAAGGAACAAAAAAACAAAAAATAAAAATCTAATACCTTTTTACATGTAGTTCTTTAGAGTATAGGAAACGGCATGAATGAGAAAATGCAAAGAGATATACATTGAACTTTTTCAACTATGTGGCTCCGCAAGATTGCACTTTTGGAGAAATTAATATATGTGCATATATTGATTATACGGTTTTTTTTTTTTTTCCCTTCTCTCTTGCTTACTTGGTTTGTGGCGGTGATGCAATATATATATATATATATATACATGTAGTCGGTAGCCGGAGAGAATCCAATGTATCGTTAACGTGGCGACATGAGGCCATTGGCTCGATGAGATGATGACACAATAGTAACATAATGGTGACACCGAATGACATTCTTGGAGGATTTTGATGAATATGAAACATACAAACAAAATGGGCCGGTTCAGGGTGTTTGGATTTTTATTAAGGTTATAATATATATATATATATATTTAAATCAACTATTATTATAATTATTGAAAAATGAAATTAAAATTAATTTATCTTATTTAAAGATTTATATTTATACCATTAAATTATATAAATCATGAACTTTTTAAGTTTTAAATTTTATTTGTTGATTTTTTCTAGCATTTTGCTCTCTTAAATTAATTGTTAGAGAAGCTAATGCGTCTATGGATTCAGTAGCTACCCTAGGCACAGCAAGCAGGGATAAGCTACAGTTTTCGGATAGGTAGACCAACCGGTGGTTCTGCCATTCTCTCGATAGGGATTTTTTGAACAAACTTATTTCTTCTCAACCAAAGAAAATAAAAAAAGGGTCTTAAAATGGTTTCAAAAACTACAAGGTTTTTCATTTGGTGTCTCCATAAGGGCCATAAACATCCACTAACATTTTCCATATTATATAAAAAGAGCCTTACACCTTAACTGCTTTCTTTGTTGAAATTCTCAAACATTTATTTATTTATTTATCTTTTTTTATTTAAATTTTATAACAAAAAAGTCCTTCGACTACTATATATATATTAAAAGCGGCACGTATCTAGAGAAAAAAAAAAGTTCTTAAACTTGCATACATTAGTTTCACGTTTGACTCTCTGAATTTTTCTTTAGCTCCTCAAACTTCTTCTTCTTTTTTTTTTTCCATTAAGATCCTTTCACACATCACTTAAAAAAAAAATTGTAACTATGCTAAGGAAAGGACTTCTTTAGACCGTTTTAAATTGTTGAAAGAAATAAATATAGTTCAAATAAGATAAAATTAAAAAATATCAAAAGCTTAAAGGCTTTTTTTTTATGTAATTATCTAGTACATAGTATAATTGGACCACCTTAACAAGTGCTTTTGGGTCATTAGTTAAAGATTGAAGAAAGATATTTTTCATGTTTTTTAAAACTAATTATAAAATTTATAAGAAAATAAATGTATGAAAATATGAACAATTTGTTTATTTGACCATAATATTGTATTAGGATTATTTGTTAACCTTTTCCTACACAAGATTGGTGTGTAAGTAACTTTTTTAAAAAATAAGTGACTTTGTTTTTGGGTCATTTGTTAAGGTTGAAGAAAAATAGTTTTTCATATTTTTTAAAACTAATTATAATTTTTTTGAGAAAACAAATGTATGAAAATATGAAATTTTGCTTATTCGAACTATTGCATTGGGATTATTTATTAACTTAACTATTCCCTATATGAGATTGGTGCATCGATGACTTTATTAGCTTAAATTTAAAATTGTAAGTCCAGTGAAATTTAAGCTTTGATTTTTTAAGTCAAACTTAAATTTAATACTATATATTATCAATTGAACTCATTTACACATTGGATTCTATGCTAGATGAGTATCTCTACCTAAACACCTCATCCAAAAAAGCAATAAGAAGAAGAATGTATTGGAGCATCCATTTTTCCCTCCTTTTCTATTGTGATGAGGGCACTTTATGGCAACATTGAGCTCATATCTTGGCTGTTTTTCTCTTCTCATAAAGATCACATATTTTTTACTCTTTTGTCAACTTTTTCCAACCATCTTTATCATAAAATCTTCTTCTCCTTCCAAAAGGAGGAAATAATATTCTTGGGGTCAAGCACTAGCCTCCTTGTCACTCTCATCCCATTATATGAAAAATTTTCTATACACACTTCCCATATGACATGTACTTGCTATCATGTTCAATTTTTAGTTGATTCCTACATTATCATCATGATGATTATATAGTCAAGCCATTCTTGTGACAAGTTGTTCCATTTTCTCATAGTTTAACTAGATTTAACCAATATATTTTATTGAAGTGCAATTAAGTGGGGTTGTGCATTGTGTGTTGCAATCTATATTATATGCTAATAACCCGTACATTAACATAAAAATATAAAAAAAATGAATGTACAAAACAATAGTCAAGTTTCAATTCACACTTTTTGGTTGCTCTTGTTATTCACATTTAACAATTTTAAGCCAATTTATTTAGGCTTCTTAGCTCGATCAAGCCTTTAATAGTTGATCATTGGCATCATTTCCTATCCTATATTAGTTGACAAGTGCTCAACATAACCACTTCTCTTTGAATATTTCGAATATTTCAATCGGTAACAATCATCAACTAGGCTATGACCTATATATTTAGTATAGCTAGGCCTTTTGTCCACATCCACAATACTCATGTTGAGTCATCTCGGCTTTATAAACCATCTTAAATGGCCATTACCAATCAATTTATAACTTATATACGCAATCCCACATTGATAGTAGGTATCCTTCACTCTTGTTGGCCTCTTCTTCTCAATTTCACAACTACTTAAATGACCTATGGTCGCGTATCCTAACCAATATCAACAGTAGAGTTGCCCATTTATTTCATCTCAAGTTTTTGGCTTACAAAAATGACCATTGTAGGTTAATTCTTTTTTTGCATATCTAAACCCACATTTTGGATAGGTATCCTACTGCATACATAACCAACTCAACCAACAAATGTCATGTGTTATAAAGGCCAATTGAATTAATCATGTTCTGATACAAAGAAATGTATATATTAGATAAAATGTTACTCTATCAACTCAAGCATTAAAGAATATCAATCACACACATGATTCCCTCCGATTAAGCATGAATTTCTTCTCCAATTACCTATATTTAATTTTAGAAATTGATTAAGAAACTATTTTAGAGAAGGAGTTTGTTTGACCTACCATAAGGTTCAAATATTGAACCTTCTTAGAAGGTTTCAATTTTGAAATTGACCTGATTCTATAAATTAAGCTTATCATTTGATTGATAGAATAAGGTCATAACATAAAGTTGCCATTTGATAAAAATTGATCAACCATTCTTATAATTTTGTGAATTAAACTATCATAGAATCAAGTTTTACATTTTTTGACCCATTTTAGTTAACAAAACTTCATTTAGCTTGGCCACAATCAAAGGTTTTCCATAGCTTAAGCTTAAATTAAAGTTCTCTTGATTTGATTCCTAATTGATTCATTCTCAAGTTTTAACTCATGATAATACTTTCCAACCTTACTTTTAACCAAGGTTTAGCTCTCTAACACTTTCGTTTGCAATTTTTTAAGGTATTAGATAGAAAAAACCCACCTTACCATGTTTGATTTAAAATATGATTTCCCCATGTAGTATTTGATAGATCTCTACATCTTTGTTCATTGCATTTAGTGGTACAAAATTTAGAATAGGATAAATTAAAATCTATTAACCAAAATTTCAAATTAACTTTTTTTTTTCTATTACTATCTCACCATTACCAATACCATTACCACCGCCATTATTGCCAATGCCACCACCTCACCATCACCACCTTGACTTAAGCGCCACCACTTACCCATACTACTTCTTGCCACTATTGTCACCACCATTAATATTATAATTGCACCAACTCATCGTCACCATCACCATCACTATTGCTTGCATCACTATGCCACTACACTATCTTACCATTATTACTACCTCATAAACCTCATGTATGATCATTGCTTCTACTATCACTACCATTACACTACACGATCACCATTATCATCACAACTTCATCATTATCACCATTGCCACAATTGCTATAGTTGTTGTATTACTAACACCTCGACTATACTACATCATCATCATCTTTGATGTACTCTTATATAGCCACCACTTCATCATTGCCATTATTACCACAAATCGAATAGATGCATACCATTACCACCATAATCATGAGTTGGTAGAGGGTCAACAATATTGGTGGTATTATAGTGGTGGCAATTGTGATGTCTTTGTATATATCACCAGTCAAAATTACTCTATTATAGCACTTACACACAACCAACAAAATACAATATAAGAAATATTATGTTAGCTCACTGAACAAGGTATAGAAACTTATGTTGTACCTTTTCTCTTTACACTATATGTTTGTTCTCCTCATTTTATACTGTATTGGAAATCAAGTGCTACCTTAGGTTGATTAATCTATCCAGGATCCTATCTTTATTTCTTTAAAATTGATTTATGTGGAACCCATTCAGTTTGAGCTGATCTTGCTTATATATGATTATATTCCAGTTATTATTATGTTATTTTGTTTCATGTTACGCCAATTAAGTTCTCTTGATTCAACTAAATTAAACGATTAATTGTCCTATTACATTTTAGCCAACTCATATCAAACCATATTTCATGAGAATAAAGTAAAATAGCTCCACTTTAGCAATCGATGCAGTGATATTGCCAAATAATGAGACTTGAAAAACTTCATGTTCTTTATTTTGTGGAATAAACTTTTACTTTGCCCAATTCAATAATGTTTTCTTAAGCTTGGTCATATTATAAAAATAATAAGAACTCATAGCTCCTAATAATATTTTGACATGTCAATAACCAGTGGAAGAGAGGACTTAAATTCTGAAATAAGCTTCTCTTTTTTTTTTCATCTTATTATTATTATCATTATTGTTGTTGTTGTTGTTATAGCATCTAAAGTATGACTAAATTTTCACTGAAAAATTATTAATTTAAATCAAATGGAATAGTCTTATTTATTTAATGAGTGAACAAATGAGGCCACAAAGATAATCTAAAATGCTTATTTAATTTTAGGTGATATTGAAATTATATATATATATATATATATTTTAGAATGTGGAACACATTTTTTGTAATATAAAAAATTTAATAAAAATTTTACTCATTATACTAGTTACCTTATAACCAGTAGGTCTATTCGGTACAAGTCCAAAGATGATTATAAGATATATAGAAGTAATTATTTTTAGAGTCCTGCAAACTTAGTTATAGGTGGAGAAGCAAAATATGGTAGCTTAGAGTCAATTATAGATTTACATTTCCAAAGCTGGAATCAATATATAAGCTAATGCAGAATGACTTTTTCTACACAACTTTTATCTTTTATTAGGGTGTAACTTCAAAGTAGACATGATTTTACTTATTTTACATAATTCTTTTGGACTTTTCAAATACTTTTGAGTAATAGTCATGTTATACTATTGTCGCGTGTGTCTCGACTACTAACCAATTGCAATGGACCTAGTAAGGGAGATTAGGCCTAGAAAATGAACACATGCAAGCTTAAAGGATGGTGCCTAAAGGTTTCTCTAATGCTACCACTTTTATACTTAAATTAACGAGGAAAGAGAGAGAGCGTAGGAAAATCACTCAATAATTAAGGGTATTGGGTAAGTGCAACATTAATATCCCCCCTCTTAGCATAGGTCTTTGGTATATATAAGGTCTATGGGGAGATGACCAATTAGTTGACCTTCCTCATACTTCTACATTTAGGCATCAAGTGCTATGGGTGCATTTCATGCTTGGTGTGCTCTTCGAGCATGGGATAACTAAATTATTGGTTGTTAGGTCTTGGTAAAGATGTGACATTTGCTCAAGACTCATGATTTGCACATGACATCTTCTAGTCTAAGAGTGGGCCAACTTTAAAGGCTCGACTATTTCCAAGATTAACATAGGCCATGACTTAGAGAATTGTTCCTAGATGGGGCTATCAACAATATCAAATAATTACAAAAACAACAAAGTTTGTATCATTAAAAGATGCATTAGTTTACCAATTTAAAGGGTTAAGGTACAAATATAATTTTGAACGTTTACATGGATATTCTAGCTTCATAAGATCATTTTAAAGCTTATTGGAAAGTTTACAAATGTCAAACTAGTTGTCTTTTGCTTTATTTTTATCAATGTAGATTGAAAATATAGTATAAAAATCATGGTCAAGAGCTAACAAATTCCTTAAACTCTCAAAAAGTTTCCTTACCTCTCCAAAAAATTTGTAATTAACCTTTCAATTGTTGCTAAAACCTAAACATTGTGCTATTCATGGGTCTTTTATCAACTATTTTGGAAGCTTAAGGTGTTTTATGGTGATGTAAGTACATAATTTTAAAGTTATAGGGAAGTAAAGGCATGTGTTTTAGAGTTTAGTGAATGTATTCGCACATGATCAACAATTTTATGATATAATTTCTAATCCTCTTATATATAATAAACATCACACATTGACTAACTTTGAACTAGTGATTGCTATAACTCAGAGAACAATCTCAAAGACTATACCTCTTAGATTTTCCCGTGATTCTCACTACTTACTTGAGTGCTCTCTTGTTCCCCTTTATAGAAATTTAATTACTAATACCCTAGCCAATGATAACATATGGAAGCTTAGTAGTTGGTTCATCTGACTTCATAGGATTCTCAAACCCATATGACAGAGCAAAGAACGTTGATATTCTAAATGAGACGAAGAGAAAGTTAGGAAAAGTTAACCATATTGGTGTGGCTGGAGATTCCTTCCACATATAGAAATTTAAAGACCATTTCAAAACAAGACAAAATCATTGATCTTTAAAGTGACCTTAGTCATATGCACATGTCATCTTCTAAGAAAGTTGTGGACTCACCCTTCAAAATAGTGGGCTTTTTTTATTTGCTATGGATAGGTTTATTAGAGGTAGATGATGCTCCAAGTATCTATAGGTAATGGGTTTGATGACTCAATGCAAAGACCCATTTGGATTTGAGCTTCAAGATCACGAATGGGCTCTATTAAGCTCCCATCTTAAATACAACCAAGTGACTCAACCTACCAAACACCTATCTCGCACCTATCACTTATGTCACACATCGACCTTCCCACCAACACTGTAATTACACTCAAAAATTGAAAAACCTTTAAGAGTAGTAATTAGATAACATAGAAAAGGATGGAACATATTAATCCATAGAATAGAACATGAATCTTTGAATCGAAGGCCGAACTATAGATTTAACAAAAGAAATAAAAAAATAAAATCAAGTGAAGAAATTTTGGATCTAAAAGGGCATTAATATGGTTGTTCATTATGCTCTCCTTAGGTACGGTTAGGTTGCTTCAAATTTTCATTAGTAGCATCATTAATAAAGTATTACTTCCCTTTTCATGTAGTATGCTCAAACATTATCACGTGATATTACATAAATTGGGAAAGTCTTGTAACACCATAAGTAATTTATGATGGTGCAAAAATTCAATCATGTCTTTTTGTTTTAAGTGAGTTATTCAAATCCTCTATGTTTATGTCTTTAATTCGATTTGCAATACTTATTGAACCTTTTGGATTCAAATTTATAAATTCTTAATCAATTGTATGCCTTGTTAACTTGTTACGTTAGAGTTCTATATGTTATATCACATTTTTTAATGTCATGAAAGAAAACAATAATTGAGGATATGTTAACTTGTTACGTCAAAGTTCTACATCTTATATCACATTTTTTAATGTCATGAAAGAAAACAATAATTGGGGATCATATTTGATATGAGAATATATATGTAGAAAATTTAAACAATTCACTTAAATATATAGACTTGATTTAATTTTGACACGAGTATGTAAGACTTTTGGTGCAGTAATGCTCTTATAAAACTCATAAAGTGTATAAGAGTACCTCTTAATATAACTACATAAATAATTATGTAAATGGTAAGTGTATACATGTCTTGTAAAAGTGAATGATACCCATAAATTAGCATTCTTCGGAGGAACAGAAAAAAAAAAAATTGGCTTGATATGATAGAGCAATGGAATGATGAACATTTTCTAGGAACGTGAAAAGAGAGAGAGAGAAAGAAACTTTAGTAGCCATAATAATTAATACTTTTTATGATATAACAGCACGATTTAATTGAAACTACTATCTCATTGGGATGAAAAGAGATATATCCCACTTCTCATAAAATGTAACATATCTAGAAGATTGAAAGAAGAAAAGAAAAATATAACAATTATGATAATTCTTTTTGAAGGACTTCATTTGATTGTTTAGGTCTCACCTCTATGCCTTCAACAATGAGACCTCCTTTTAAATGGTAATCATTCACCTCTTTCAAACTCATTTTGACCTCCTCTTCATCTCCCTCGCCATTGAAGAACTCTCCGAGCTCAATCTCCAACCATCCATCCTCTCTTTGACATGGAACTCGTACATTATCTCCATGACACATGTTATGTTTCTTGCTATTTTGATGGCTTATATATGCGCTACAAGTGCACAACCGGTTTCCGATTTCGATTGATGTAAGTGATGGTAAGATATCAAGCCCATATGCACGTTTAGAGATATTTATAATTAGATATGCTCCATATAAAGTATTTGGTGAAAGCATTTTGCAGCTTATTCTTCCTTCAATCTCCAACCAATTCATAGACCTCAGCTCAACCGCCTCCGGAAATCTGAAAAATGAAATGATGATAGAAAATTGGACAATATAGAAACCCTTTTTCAAGTAGAAGAATATAAAACGACAAAAACGAATTTACGTCAGTCTCGTATATTAGTTATTAGCTAATTCAATACTTCTACTCGTGCGTGAGCTATAAACATGGATTGAATTCCATCGTGCGTAGCATTTGAAATAGGTGAAATCATGATGTGTATATTAAAACTTCTAAAGCAGCGGTTTTGATGTAATTGTGGCAATAACTTGTATACTAATTACACATTTTCAAATTGGTCATATATTAATTATTGTACTTTATTGCCATCATATCCAGCATTTTTAAACCGCCGATAATTAATAATCTTTAAAATGTTAAGCATACTATAAGGAAAATATTGAAGTGGTTTTTTGCATTGCAAATTCTAAAAAATATCACTAATATGTAAAATGCTGCCACAATTAGAGAAAATTATAAGTACTTATTTAAAATGGCCATTTACTTATCGTTATTATTATTGTTAATATAAATTAACAATTACGATAAATATCGATATAATAGCATTTTATTTATCGTTTATCTTCTTTGCAATGTATGACGTAGTAGCACATGAACTTTAATACTACTTACAAGAAAGTTAAGTGAGCATATAGGTGTGTATTGCTATTTCTAACCTTGATTCGGGAATAAATTTCCAGCACCAATACAATGGAACATGGCTCCACGTTATGGAAAGCTCTTTAGCTGAAAGGACATAACATATGTTTCCCGTCGACCTCTCCAATCTAAAGCTCTGCATCGTAAGACAATAATATAAGCATCTACAACATTTTGAATAAGTTTTATGAAAAACACATCTTGTCGTTTTGCACTCTCTTTTTTTATTCTATAACTTTACATGCTGGTGTAATCTTTTTTCAGTTAGATACACCAAGTTTTGGCTTGAAAAGAAAAAAACACAAATATCTAAAATGAAAGAAAGTACAAAAACTAGATGTATATAACTTAATTAAAAAAGAACAACCATGTGTACAAGTGACTAAAACACTGACCTTTTTTCCATGATCCATAAGTAAAGGATCACATAGGCTCATAAATAGCTCTTTCTTGGTGCGACATTCCAGAGGAGTGACCAATCTTGAAAGAATATCATGATAATTAGGTGGCAAGAATTTCTCCCAAACGACGTCGGATTGAGCAGCTAATAGAAAAGCAGAAGACACCAAAGAGAACTTGCTTGCATCTGCTGGTGAGCATGAAGAGATAATTGAAGTCATGCAATCTATTGGTAAACCCTCCATTTTGATTATGTCAAAAACTGTACCACTATTCTTAAATAAAATGTTAATGTTGCTGTGTGGAGAAAAAGACTATAAAATGAGACTCTTCCTGGTTTGAAGTTTCCTTTGTACGCGTGTTGGGGGAAGACAATCTTATTGTAGCAAAGGAAGGATAAAATGTTGGTAGATGTCAACATGATGTCGGTTTTATGAGCAAAAATGTCTAGGTTGGTTTTGTTAGTCTTTATTTGAAACGTGGCATTCAATAGGATGAAGGAAATTCTTCTACTCAAAAGTGGTACAGTTTGTTATGGCCGATTGTCGCTCCAGCCTTTTTTTAATAATTAAATTAGCAAGTGATGCGAATGTCAAAATAAGAGATAATTAGTGTTTTATGTATACTTGTTGTTAATAGAAGTGAATCATCAAATTGTTAAGACTATATAGAAGTTAACGTTATGGATATACCTGGCCCAAAATAGGAAAAAAAGCATGGATGTACATGTTTCTAACAGATAACTTTTTTTTATAAAAAAAAAAAGAAAATTACCTTAAGGACCACATTCATAAAAGGAAAAAGGATAAAAAAATTATAGAAAAAAACAAAAGAATTTTGTTATGGGAGTTGATCTGAAAATTATTCTATGTCCATCCATGTTTAGAATTTTAATCCTACTTTACTTGTCCTTTTTCAATATATGAAATAATTAAGAAGTGGGAACACAATCCAAAAAAAAAAAAGGGAAAAAACACGCACATCCAAATTTATAAAGAAAAACGATCTTTCAAGAATTGAAGCAAACAAAATACTATGATGAGTGAGTTACTTTTATTCAAATATACGGTTCAAAACGATCATATAAGGGGTTCCAAAGCATTTTTATAATGATTTAGCGTTTAAATGTTCGGTTTCAAAAATTAAAAAAATTGAATCCACGTAGAAAAATATGAAAGGTATTTGCAGTTTTCCTTGAAAATTAATTAAGAAAACTGTTATCTAGCACAAGAGTATCAAGTCTTTACAGATAGCACGCAAAGTAGTCAAGTAATGATGAATTGAGGAAGGTGCTAGTGCATATTTTCATTGATAAAGCAACGAAGAGGAGGAAATCCTTCTACGAAGAAACGTTTTGAAGTTAGCTTTCGGAGAGGTACTACTAAGCATTTTTTTCATTTTTATTAGAAACAAAAGTGAATTTTACATATTAATTTAAAAGGTTATACATATTCTATTGTCATTAATTCCTCGTGTAATGTTTCAAAACTTGAGATGCTACCATATGTCACGTGTTCTTATAGGGTAAAGACATATTAAGGCTTTTAACTTAATTTACACTATGTGACCTGAATATCCATTAACCATAATTGAAATAATTCATTTGACATCATTCTTGATGATTCAACCAAACCTCACTACAAACCACAAAATGTATTTAAAATAATCTTGGTACATCATTATAATAAAATCTATAGAACGTTGAATTTCTAGCGGTTAACTATCCTATTCCACTCTAATGGAAGTCACCATCTCAGCAATATTAAGAACTTCATTTGCCTTCCTCACCTAATCGTTATAGTAGTAATAGTACTTTACATCACTCTCATCCTATGCATATGACCCTAGGTCCTCATAATAAGAAGTGTGTTCATTTATGCCTGCAACTAAAAAAAAAAAAAAAAAAGAAATGTTCCCTGAAGGTTGAGTTAATACATAATACATATAACCTGTAAACATATGTGCATAATCAAATACAACTTAAGCCACATACACTAATGCAACACAAAACATTTAAATAGTAGGTTATTATCTCATTTAGTCCCAATCAGCAAAAGGGTACTCATAACTCTACTACACCATATATATGTATAATACATAGTACGGTGTTGGAAACTGCTACTACAGGCTCCAACACCCATAAGTCCATAAATCTACCTAGATTATTTCAATACACAACTCCACTAGAGATAACGTCACATAAAAATCATTAGAGTGCCCCTTAAAGATTTGCCACTATGGGCCCCTAAGACGAGCCAAGCACAATTAGTAGATAACTCAATCCAATCCAATACCAATTATTTTAGTTCCTTAACTATCTTAACAAACACAAGTAACAAATAAGATCACATGTACTTGAAAGGGCAGTTTTAAACATGATTTGTCCTTGTCTAGCGGTTACACTGAAATATTTTAAAATGTAGAGCAATCAATCTTAATACTACTCTAAGGTATCGTCCAAATTACCTAATTTTTGTTACTTAATTGTTATTGGATCACTTCTCTTACTCTGGTATAATTTCTAGGGTTGTACTAGGTGTTTAGGGTTAACGAAGTTCAAATAAGAAGAAAAGAAATTGAATAAAGAAATTTCTCAAGGTACACAGCTGTACATTAGGCTGTATTCATCAGCACAATAGGGTACACGGTCGTGTACTATGCCATGTACCTTTTTTGTATACTTTCATAATTTGGCACATTTAAGTATACAGGTGTGTATTATAGTCGTGTATAATTACACGGATAGGTACACGAGTGTGGGCTTGGCTATGAACTTCCTAACTCACTCTTTTTTTATTCTACATAACACAGGCATGTACATAAGCATGTACTTAGCTATATACTGCATTGTCCCATTGCGAATCCTCTCCATCACTACTAAGCCTAATTATACATTGTTTCTAGCATCAAAATACTAATTTAGTTTAATTGAACAACTTACCAGTTTGGATCATTCCAACGATTGAACTCCTACCCTAAACCTTTTCTCGCATCAATCATTCTACAACGAAACCCAATGAAATCAACCCTAACTCATATCACACTCATGTAAATGCGAATCAAGAATTATTGATCAATTCACTTACTTTATGTACTTTGTTGAATAGTAACGTGTAGTAGTCACCTTCTTCTCCTAGGGTTTCTCCTTACTCTAGGAATATTGTAGTGCAAAATGTGATAAAAGGGTAAAAATAACATGTGGTGGCCTATTTATACCTTTCTTGTTAAATGACTATATTACCCTCGATACTAAATGCTATTTATTTCATTTGCCCTGACTTTATTATTTTTTATTTTTATTTTTTTTCTCAGGTCTTACGATCTCTCCCATTTATAAAAACTTTTTTGTCTTTGAAAATTACCTAAGTTTGGAAAAAGCTTTGGATACTTTATTTATGATTTCTTTCTTCCTCTACATTTTCCAACACACATAATCGTGTTTCATACCTTAAGACTCCACCTGGGTTAGTGTTAAATTTAGGAGCCTTGTCTTGTTGCAATCTATTCTTGATCTCTTGAATGCCAACATCTTCTACTTAGGCAGATTTAATTCTATCTACTATAGTTATCTAGATGTGTAAAGTGGCTATCTTCATTTCAACTTCTTAAGTCAAAATCTCCAGTTCTAACTTGCACATATCATCCAACAATTGTCATTGTGAGGTGATTAGAGTGGCAAGATTACCTTGTTTCTTTCCGCTAAGAGCATCTACTACCACATTAGCCTTTCCAGATGATATTGGATCTCAAAATTGTAGTCCTTAATCAGTTCCAACCATCTCTACTGCCTCATATTTAGTTCTTTTTGTGTGAAGGTATAGTTCAAACTCTTATAGTAAGTGAAAATCTTGCATTTCTCCCCATACAAGTAATGTCTCCACAGTTTTAATATCAACACTATTATTGGTAGCTCTAAGTTATGAGTCGTGTAATTTCTCTCATATAGCTTCAATTAAAGGATGCATATGCTATGACCTGCCTACCTTGCATCAAAACATAACCTAGCTCTTGAGCTAAGGTGTCATTATAAATAGTGAATTCTTCCCCACTTTTAGGTAATGTTAGAATTGAGGCTGATATAAGCTTCTCCTTGAGTTTTTGGAAATTAGCTTCACACTTATCATCCTAATCAAACCTCACCTTCTTTTGTGTTAATCTAGTGAGAGGAGTCACTATTTTAGAAAATTCCTCTACAAACCGTCTATAGTAACCTGCTAAACCCAAAAAGTTCCTTATGCCCATTACTGTCCTTGATCTAGGCCAATCTATTACAGCTCTCACCTTTTTTAAGTCTATTGATATTTCAACTTTATTCAACCACATGGCCCAAGAAAATCACATACTCTAGCTAAAATTCATATTTCTTGAATTTGGCATACAACCTCTCTACTTGTAATCTACCTAAAATCAATCTTAAATGCTCTTTATGTACCTCATTGCTCCTAAAATATATCAAGATATCGTCTATAAAGACGATCGCAAACTTGTTTAAGAAATCCCTGAATGCTCTATTCATTCTATCCATAAAGGCTGTTGGAGCATTTGTTAAACTGAAGGGCCTCACCACATACTCATAGTGCCTATACCTTATCCTAAAAGCTAACTTCGGGATGTCTTTTTCCTTAATTCTCAACTCGTGGTATCTTGATCTCAGGTTGATCTTAGAGAATACATGAGCTCCCTGTAACTCGTCAAATAAATCATCTATCATGGGGGAGTAGATACTTGTTTTTTAAGGTGACGCAATTCAGCTCTCTATAATCTATACATAGTCTCATGCTTCCATCTTTCTTTTTTATAAAAAGGACCAGTGCACCCTAGAGAGATGTGCTAGGTCTTATGAATCCTTTATCTTTTAAGTTTTGTAACTATTTCTTCAACTCCTCTAACTCAACCGATGCCATCCTATATACTAGTTTCAATATTGATGTAGTACCTAGGTACCAAATTGATGCTGAACTTAATCTCTGTAGCTTGGGATAAACCAACAAAATTTTCTATAAAGACATTGAGAAAGTCCCTCACTACTAACACCATGTCCAATTCCATTACTTTACTTGCCTCAACTGTCATAGCGGCCAACATACCCTTTCCCTATAACTCATGAGTGGGTAATCCTGTTAGTCTCTATGCTTCCAACTTAAACTTGAAGGAATCTCTTCTAAGTATGCTGAAGTGTACTACCCTGTTATGGTAATTAATGGTGGTGTGATACTCTAACAACTAGTTAACTCTTAAGATTATATCAAACTCCACCATGTCTATCATCAATAAGTCTACTAGCATTACTGTACTCTATATCTCCACTCTTACATTTCTATAAATCCTATTTAAAACCCTTCCAACTCTTAAGGGAGTATTAATACTCAAATGATTATCCAAATATTCAAAATTCAATCCATAATTATGTACATAAGATTCCGACACATAGAAATGAGCGGCACTAGTATCAAATAAGACATAGGCATTACTAGTGTGTACTTGAAGCGTATATGTAATAGTATCCATATCTAAAGGTCCTAGTGCTATTATTGTTGAAGTGCAAACACTCTAGTGGGAACCAGTTGTTTGGAGCCTCCTACCTGTGGTCTACCAGCCTGTATCCATGCTAGAGGTCTTGCTACCTACTAAGCTAAGGCTATTTGATTCCCACTTGATCCTAAGTATAGTCAATTGCCTTGTGTTCCCTCTGTTCACACACATAGCATAATACCAATGGGATAAATCTCTCATTGCAATTCCTACTTATATGACCTATCTTCTGATAGGAGAAGTATGTACCTTCTAGCCATCTGCAGTTCCTCTGTTCATGAGTTCCACAACATCTAGTACATCTAATTGTAGGGGCTACTAGAGAAAGTGCTAAAGGCAGTAGTTGAATATGTAGAGGAGAATTGTAGTAATGAGGGGAATGTTTTGAAATATTTGAGGCCTCTTACCCTTGTCTTAAACCACCACATTAGAAGTTGGCCTCTTACCCAAAGCCACCCCTAACCTATAAGCTAATTGCTCCTTTATCCTTCTCTTGCTTTGTTTTATGAACTTAGCCTTATCTACCACCTCAATATAGGTGGCCAGTTGGAAGAAGCAGACTTCATGTTGGAGATTTGGCTCTAACCCCCACACAAATCTCCTTGCCCTAGATCTATCATTAGCACGTATTACCTCAGGTAGGAATTTAATTCAGCGATTCAGTTCCACCTCATATTCCTCTATTGACATATTCCCCTATTTACGATTATAATATGCAACTTCCATCCTATCACGAATGTTGCTGGGGAAATACTTTTGATATAATAGCTCTCGAAATCCCCTCTAGTCCACATATCCTCCTACCATCCTAAAAACCGATGCCTACCAACTTGCTATAATCCCTTTTAGCATTAATGTAGCATAGTCTACCTTCTTATCTTCTAGAACTCGAAAAGCAGCAAAGGTCTTCTCCATCTCTTACATCCAGTTCTCTGACTTCTATTGAGTCATGATTTTAGGGTTGAACTTCTTTACTACCCAAACAAACCTATCCAAACTTACGGGTTCTTCGTTGCTACTATACTAACAACCCCACTAGGTTGTTAACAGTTTCTAAGAGTTTGGCGGTCTAGTTTGTAACTTAACCTTGTCTCCCTTGTGATTGCTAAACATGAGGATTCCCTTCATCTAGGTTGCTATGCCCAGCACCTCTTAATGGTTCTGATCTGGTAATTCTTCTTAAAGGCATTCTGTTTAAGAGGAAATAATCGAATAAACTCGAAAGTTAGAGTTAGTATAAAAGTTAGTGAAGGTATACATCTATATATATATACATTTACACACATATACATATCTATATATAAATAGAACAGAGATTTAAAAGAAACTGCAAATATAAGTAATGATTAAAGTAAAATAAATTACTGAACAAAATAATTAACCCATCAATTCACCTTCTCCTCATATCTCATCATCCTACAAATTGAATACCTAAATCTTCTAAAGATCCTAACCTACTTTCAATTGATTGAAACCTATACTTATTGATTATCACCTAGTTTTGATGATCATCAAACCTAAGCTCTGATATTGCTTAAGCTATAGTGCCTCAGAACCCAGGACGTTACAACCTGCCATATCTCCTTACAAGGTAAAGACACATTAAGGCTCTTGACTTAACTTACATTATGTAACCTACAATATCTGTTAACCACAATTGAAATAATTCATTTGACATTATTCTGATGATTCAACTAAATCTCATTACAAACCATAAACTGCTTTTAAGATAATTTTCATACATCATTATAATAAAATCTAGAGACAATTGAATTTCTAGCAATTAACTGTCCTATTCCACTCCAATGGAAGTCACCATCTCAGCAGTATTAAGAACTTCATTTGCCTTTCTCCCCTTGTCGTCACAGTAGCAATAGTACTTTACATTGCTCCCATCCTGCGCATATAACACTAGGTTCTTGTCATAGGAAGTGTGTTCATCTATGCCTGCAGCTAAAGAAAAATGTTCGAAAGTTGAACTAATGCCCAGTATGTATAACTTGCAAATACATGTGCATGACCAAGTATAACTTAAGTCATATACACTAATGCAATACAGAACATTCAAACAGCAGGTTATTATTTCATTTAGTTCTCAAACAACAAAAGGGTATATAATATATACGCATAGGATGGTGTTGGGAACTACCACTACGAGCCACAATGCCTATGAGTCCTTAAATCTACTAAAATCATTTCAATGCACGACTCTACTAAGGACAACATCACATAAAGTTCATTGGGGAAGCCTCCCAAAGATCTACCATTATGGGCCCTTAGGCCGAACTAAGTACAACCAGCAGACAACTTAATCTAATCCGATATCAATTATTCCAGTTCCTTAACTATCTTAACAAACACAAGTAAGAAACAAGATTACACGAACCTGGAAAGGCGGTCTTAAGCATGATTTGTTCTCATCTAATGGTTACATTGAAATCTGTCAAAATGTAGACCGATCAATCTTAGTACTACTCTAAGGTATTGTCTAAGTTGCCCAATTTTTATCACTTAATTGTTATTGGATCACTTCTCTTACCCCGGTATAATTTCTAGGGTTGTACTAGGTGTTTAAGGTTAATGAAGTTTGAATAAAAAGAAAAGAAATCGAATAAAGAAATTTCTCAAGTTACACGGCCTTACATTAGGCCGTGTTCATGAGTATGGTAGGGTACACGATCGTGTATTTGGTGGTACCTTTCTGTAAACATTCATAATTTTGATACACCTAAGTACATGAGCGTGTATTGTAGGTGTGCTTGGTTATGAATTTCCCAACTCGCTCTTTTTCTTTTCTACACAATACAAGCAGTACATGGGTGTGTACCTAGTTGTATATTACACCATTCCATTATGAGTCCTCTTCACAATTCGCCAAATTTTAATTCCTTTAAACCTTAGATGAAATCCATCACTATTAAGCCCAATTATACATTGTTTTTAGTATTAAAATACTAATTTAGTTTAATTGAACAACTTACTGATTTGGATCGTTCCAACGATCAAAACCTTGCCCTAAATCTTTTCTCACACCAATTGTTCTATAGCAAAACCCAATGAAATCAACTCTAACTCATATCACAGTCATGTAAATGGCGAATAAAAAATTATTGATCGGTTCACCTACCGTTTGTACTTCGTTGAATCGTAGGGTGTAGTAGTCACCTTCTCATAGAGTTTTTCTTTTCTTTAGGGATACTGTAATACAAAATGTGGAAAAATGATCAAAATAACATACGACGACCTATTTATACCTTCATCGTCAAATGATTATATTACCTTCGATACTAAAGTCTTGTTTGTTCTTTTGCGCTGATCTTATTATTTTTAATTTTTATTTATTTTCCTCGAAGTTTTACAATTTAGTTTTGTTTATTAGAATAGAGTGCATGGCTATGCACAATAATTCCATCAAGGGCTTCATGATTGATAAAAAGCCAAGTATAAAGACACAAAGTATATGATGAATTCATGCTAATGAATAAACATTCGTCACTTGTCTAACATGCATATGAATATGATTATGAGAAAATACTTGATTTTTCCAACCAAAGTATTCATCAAAATAAAATACGTAGAAAAATGGATAAAACACAAATAAAATAATGAAGATATGCCAATAAGACACAAGAACATACAGATATAACATAGATAATTTAGCACATATAGAAACAACGCAATCCAAATAGATCTCAACTAGAACCTAAAAGAAATAAATAAATAATAATCTGAACAATTTTTGTGAAAATAAAATAAAAATAAAGATGCAGAGAAAGCCATAAACTTCAGACAGTTGAAAATCCACCTGCTTACAAATAATCTTGCTAGGTAAACTTATATCCATTAATGGAAAGTACAATTGCAGGATAGGAATATAAAGAACATTGAAGGAGACAACATTAAACCTGCGAGAAGAGAAGCGATGCTAGTCAAGTGCTAAAGTGAATGCACCAAAAAATAGCTATGCTTGCCGGCTACACATTTTTTAAGGTTTCGACTCTCCTTGTGATAAGCATCCAAAGTCTCTGCTCTAAGGCTTTAATTGTCTCCAGGTCCATCAGATGGAACAAGTGCGGTGGCATTTCACTCTCGATTCTAATCGGATTGGACAGGTTCGATAATATTACTCTCTCCATTCTGTCTGCATCCTCTCCTAAATGACTATTTTCATATTTGAAGACCTTTAAACTCCTGAGAGCTGTAATAGATTCCGGTAAATGGGTGATTGCTGTGAATGAAATGTCTAACTCAACTAGCAATTTTAATTTCCCAACAGAATCCGGGAGCTTTTCCACCTGAGGACACCATAAGCATAAACACCTTAGATTTTTAAGATATCCAATCGAGTCAGGCAACTTAGATAGATTCACGAATTTCAGCTTCAGCACCGATAGTGTCTGCAGACGAACAATGGAATCGGGCAGGATTTGAGGTCCCCCTACCTCAAGTTGGTATGGAATATATTCATCAGGCAGCCTCTCTAAATAGATGAGCGGATTCGTGATTTCCAGGTAAGTTAAGTACTCCAGATTGCTAATGGACGGGTCTATCTCTCTCAACGTTGCGCAATTTTTGAAAACCAATCTCTCTAATTTTGTAAATGCAGAGAAGTCGGGCGACTTCGCAAGGAAACGGCAGTATGTGCACTTAAGGACTTTCAAGTTCTTCGCTGCCTGCAAATTAACTCACTCTTTAAACAACTATTAAGTGAGGCAAATAAGGCAGAATCATATTGAAGAAAATGACACTACACCTTGAATTCGCCCCATCCACCCCAATCATCAGTGATTAGATTCTCCGAAAGAATGAGGACAACTAAATTTTCAAAGCATAAGTTAGTCGCTCGAAATTCAGGTGGACAGTCATCCCACGAAACCCATCTTAACTCTGAAAAACTTCCTTAAAATCCTCATTCTCAAAGTTTCCTCCAGTCAATTCCAGGAAGTTGAGATTCGCTATTCCTGCAAATTCTCTATGCTTGAACTTGTAATTCCCATCAAGTTTCCCAAGTCTGAGTGCTACCACTTCTTCAGTACCCTAGGAATTGAAATTAGCAAGTAGATAAAATGAGAATTCTAATTTATTGCTCAATAAAACAAGGTAAAATCATGGTTTACCTTCTTCCGACGTACTACATTAAGAGCTACCTCTGGTGACCACAACCTACTACGCCTTCCATGAGTATTGGTTTCTTCATCAACAAGATTCCTTCCGAGGTCTCTAAGTAGGTCATGCATCCCTAACTTATTTCCTTCCACAATCTCTATCAAAGACATATTTCTAAGTACCATAATTCCACTTTTTGGGTATAGTCCTCGAGCTTCCCAATAATAAGTTGCATCTTCAATTTCTTTATTGATGAAGAGGCAAGCAACATCAAGAAAAATTTCTTTCTCACAGTTGTCCAATTGCTCATAACTTGTCATTAACTTTCTCCTGACATCTTTATGAACCAAATTCTTAAGCTTCTCAAGTGTACCTTCCCATGCATCTATACTATTGTTCCTGAATATGGGAGCTATGACACTAATAGCCAAAGGAAGTCCGCCGGTTGTATCTACTACTTGCCTCGAAATCTCATCATACCCCTCCGGGGGCGACCCACTGTCGAAGACCCGATTACTAAAGAGCTTCAGAGCGTCATCATCTTTCATTTCCTGCATTTTGTATCGATAAAAACCTTCACCTTCAGGCACTATTCCAATATTTCTGGTGGTCATAATAATTCTACTTCCCATACCAAACCACGAGGGTCTGCCAGCTAGTTTCATTAGCTGGTCACTATCACCTAAGTCATCTAGGACAATAAGCACTTTCTCGTCCTTTAATCTACCTTTGATCATGTTGACCCCATCGTCAACATCACGAAGAAAAGATAATGATCTCACACGGAGAAGCTGCCTTATTAGGTCCTCTTGCAACTTCACAATACCAGCATCAGTACAGGACTTCTCGCGGACGTCCGAAAGAAAGGCAACCCTCTGTCCAAAGCCAGAAGAAATTTTATTGAAAAGAAGCCTCGCAAGAGTCGACTTTCCCACGCCGCCCATGCCATGAATGGTGACAACTCGAGCATCGTGGGCGTCAAGATCTAATAACTTCTTGACGTCTTCGATTGGATCATCAATCGCAACATAGTTATTGGGCAACCTCTCCGGATCGCCTGCTGTCAATAACTTAGAACAAATTTCTTCCACCATGAGTTTGGTAAGCTCAGTTAACCTAAACGAAGACAAAATCATAGTACAACCATCTTAACACTTGCGTTACTGAAGAAGAAAACACTCTGCCCGAGTTTTCTTTGTTATTTGTTTATCATAAAATCAAATGTAAAATGGTGAGATACGAATCCAAATATAAGCCCTATTTTAAAGATTTTGTCCTCTGTATTTAAACTTTTAAATGAGTTGACCAATACGTGCAAAAATTGTTTAGAAAAAAATAGAAAAAGAAAGAAACGGATATTTCAATGGAAGAAGAAAATGTTAATAACTTATATAAAAAACTAGATGAAATATTAAAAGAACAAGATTAACTCTTAGGGACAAGATCAATAAATTATTAGGTGAAACAAATATGAACGTTACCCAAAATCACGCATGTTACGTCCCTTGATTGCAGAGACCATCCGGAGCGCGTCTTCCCACGGCTTCACCACACGTTCGCCGAGCTCGTCCTTGTGCCTTTGTAGAGCAGAAGTGTACAATTCCGATTTAAGCCTAACATCTGTACTTGCATCGACGTCATAGTAGACCGGTAAAATCGTTCTCGGCTCCCCCCGCATCTGCGATTCTTTGCAGCATTCCAATATTAGTTTTAGTTCACGGAGGCACCATTTGCTGGACGCGTAGTTCTTGGAAAAAATGGTGATATAGATCTTGGAGTTGGTGATGGCTTCCTTCAGCTCTCTTTCAATGACTTTTCCTTGCCTGATACTTTCGTCGTCGTAGAAGACGCAGACTCCAGCACGAACCAACGCACCATAGATAACATCAACGACCGTAAGACGGCTGTCGGGTCCTCGGAAGTTGAGGAACACCTCGAAGTCCTTGCTTGAAGGTCTTTTACTAGTTGTTACTCTTGCACACGGAGTTCCTTCCTCGTCTGCCATCATTTAGTTTGCTTTTGCTGTTTTGCTAAGGATGGCCAAAACGAAGGGAGGTCTTCCTTTACAGAAATTTCCAAGGCTCCGTCTGCTGATTTTTACGGGACGGGTGCCCTCGTTGTACGGCTTGCAGTTGCCGGTTGCAATTGGAAGAATTTTCTTTTCTTTTTTCAATAGATGTTGACTTGGTTGACTTTTGGTAAACGCAGTGTAGGCGCATTATACTGGATTGGTTAGATACTTAAATATTATTATTAAAAAAATTATATAAATATTATATTAATAGAAATTGTTACTAAAATAAATTATGAAATCATGATTAGATATGAATATTTAGTGATACTATAAATTTTTATGTTGAATATTTTTATAGTTTCATAAAATTATTTATAAAATTAAATAATTATTAATTATTCATTAATTAAATATGATTAGTTATTAATATGTCATAAATTAATTATTATAAAATTAATTAATGAAAAATTACGTAGTTGTTACAAAGTAAAAATATTTGTATGATTTTATAAAATGAGCTATAAAATTAATTAGTTATTAATTATCTATTAATCAAAGGAGATTAGTAGTTAATATATCGTTAATTAATTGCTATAAAATTAATTAGTAAAAAATTTTATATTCTTTGCAAATATACAATATTTGTATGGTTTTGTAAAATTAATCATGAAATTAAGTAATTGATAATTATCCATTAATTAAATGCAATTAGTCGTTAATATATCGTTAATTAATTATTATAAAATTAACTAGTAAAAAATTTTGTATTTTTTGCAAAGTGAAAATATTTATATGGTTTTATAGAGTGAGTTATAAAATTAATTGTTATTAATTATCCATTAATCAAGGGGGATTAATTGTTAATATATCATTAATTAATTACTATAAAATTAATTAGTGAAAAAAATTTATATTCGTTGCAAATATAAAATATTTGTATGGTTTTATAGAATTAGTCATAAAATTAAGCAGCTAATAATTATTCGTTAATTAAATGTGATTAGTCGTTAATTAATTGTCATAAAATTAATTAGTGAAAAATTAAGTATTTATTGCAAATATAAATTATTTGTATGGTTTTGCATAATAGATGTAGCTTAGACCTTTCGATCCTTCGGTCTTGATGCGGTAGGCAAGTCATCGATCACAAGCCGTCTAGAACGGAAAGATAATCGACGTTTCACTTATCTATTAGTTTATATTGCAAGAGAAATAAGAAAACATTTCGCATGTTGTTGGCATAAGATCAAGCAATCATCATTGTTCGACAACGTGAGGTATCACTTCGTTGTGACAAGCGTACCATCCCTTTCGATACTTGAATGAAGCCATACTTGCAGCTGGTTAGATTCGAAGGCGTGAGTCGTCTGTCGTACATATCCTTTGATTGGCACATGATTATAGCATTAGTGGAGCAATGGTGTCTAGAGATGCACACATTCCACATGTCGAAGGGGGGGTTTATAATTACACTACAGGATGTGAAGATCCAGTTGGGACTCCTTGTGTATAGACAAGCAGTTACAAGGAGTAGTTGCCTAAATTAGGGAGTAATATACAAAGAATTGCTGAGGTTAAGATCGGGGTCTAGCTGTAAGAGGGACGCATTAGTATGATATGGCTTTGTGATATATTCTGACTAATCCCATCAGACACCAATGTGGAGCAAATACATCAAGTTACTCGTGCATACATATTGCAGCTCTTAGGGAGATTTATCTTTACTAATAAATCCAATGCCCTCATCCATGCGATATGGCTACCTTTGCTAAAACATTTCAACATCGCTAGGATATATAGCTAAGGATTCACATGTCTAGCATGGTTGTATCACCAACTACGTGTCGCATCATCATCGTCGGCACACGAGATTAGAGGGGTTACCATATTACTACAGGTGTAAGCTTAAGACAGATTTCCCCACATTGCCCCCATTAGTCGACACAAACTATTTATACCAGCTGGATGTTCGCTGGTGGCACATTGGAACATGTGGAGGGATACACAATTTCACCCCACTCATGTAGTCAACACATATCGTGATGCGTTAGATAGACAAAATATGTCACAGGTATCTCAGTAATCAAATTTTTTTTCTTTGTAATTAATCATATTTATCATTTGAAGTGAATAAAATTTCCTATTTTCAAGTTGAATGAGAGTCCTATGACAAGAATTTAATTAATCTCCGGTCGTATTTCTGCAAAGCTAGCATGCACATTTGCATCGCTCGGGTGCCACTTATATGTTTCCACATTGTTGAGTGGCATTTCCTAGATCAAGTGGCGAGATAATTTGATGAGTTCCAATATATCCCACAGCCGGTGAACACGTAGCCGGAGCTCCATGAAATTGACCTATGTGGCCGGATTGATGTTAATTGGACCGTCTTACACTAAGTGTATTTGAACATGTGGGAACAGCAGGTCAGTTTAGTCATTCATATGGATGGCCCTCGCAATGTGCATGATAGTTATCTGCAATAGTATAGATCAGTCAGTAGGTGATACATTGGACGCTCGAGGGCTGTTCTTGGATTTTTGGTATTAATGATTTACATAAACACTTACTAATGTCTAAATAATTACATGATCATGTTAACCTTAATTTACTTTTTGTTCATACTTGTAGAGTGACATCTAATGACAAATCTGCTTATTGTCGGATATAGACATGACTGTGAGAATAATTGCCCAGGTTTTTTAGTTCATGCTTCATGACTATGGGTAACATTGTACTCGTAACCATAGTAGCAACAGCAGCAGCAGAACACCTAGGAGAAGGCAAAATTGGTTCCAATGCGGTGATGAACGAAGGAGTGATGACGACCCTGAAACCAAGGTGAGCTACAGGAAAGTCTCAAGCAGGACAAATAAATGTGTATTGATTCTAATGTGGTACATGCTACCTCAGACCCAATGGTCAACTAATAGGAGACATTGCATCGGCATTCTATTAGCGGTCCTATCCCAACACCGCCAGTTCCATAGAAGCAACACCTTGAAAAGTAACATATGTAACAGGGTGAATCATCTAATCACAAAGTGGAGTCTCATGCCTCCGCGAGCGTTTGACAGTACTCCCCACCAACATCCAACTCAAGAGTCTGCATCTCGTCCAGCTCCGCATGCAAAGCCATCCAACGTCTTCACTCGATTAGCTAGGCATTTAATTAAGGGTAAGAGATAGAAGGGCATGGGGATGGAAACGATGATTTTTTTTAATTATTTACAAATGTATATGGTCCACTACAATGATTAAATTTATTTATTTTTACAATTTGCAATAAACTGGTACACATTTCGTGCCCAACATTATTACCCTTTGCCGTTTTCACATGTAATGTATATATATATGATTTTACAACTTCGAATATTTCATAACATTTAACAAAAATCTAAATAAATTGACATTCAAAACAACTCCTCAATAAATGACAAAATTACATGTATATATAGAATATCAAGCAACTTCTTCTACCATGTCTTCAAACAAACTCGATGAAATAGTCGAGGATTCACCTAAGCTGCAAAAAAGAAAAAGTTAATGTTAGCATCACAAATGCAATGTTAAACATGATGAAATATGTATTAGTATCCATCAGTTACCATTATCGCATCGACGTAGGCATGTTCTTCTATTATGTGAAACCCCCCGCCCCCCCCCCCCCCCCCCACAAAGTCCACATGTGATTTGATCCAGGGCTCCTCAATGTCTATCTCCATGTGGTATTTTTTCCGCTTCGACTTTCCCTTTTTTCGTACAAGGTCTCCCCTTTGACGGAGTGACGGGAAATGTACTAGCTCCCAATCCAACTCTTCCTCTATAGGCATGAAGTGCATCATATATGTTTGATCCTGATGTGTCTATCTGTATCAATCAGGTATAAAATGTGTCGTATCAAGCCTAAGTGAGGTGGCTACTGCATATGAGTGAGAGTATGGAATTTCGTATATTTGCTACTTCTAGCAATTGTATGTGTCATAGGCAAAGTTAACAACGTGCGTTTGGCCCCCTCCCTTTAACTCGCTAGCGACGTGATGACTACCGATGAAGACTTCAAAAACTCTGTTATGCCTTCTATAGCCGATGACCCTATGGTTGCTAACTCGTGAACTCCATTAATCGATTTTTTTAGCTGCATATTTGATGAAAATTCTATCATTCGCTATATTCTTCAATGCATTCATTCGCTTCTATACGAAGTACCCAATGCAATTATAGAACATTTTATTCACCAAAGTAGTCACATGTAACACTCGAGCCCCCTTCAATACGAAAGTATAGCTTTCAATAGTATTGGAGGTCATATACCCAAACCGATAACAACCATCATAAGCTAGCATCCACATATCCAACAGCATGTCGTTAAATCAATATAATGCATCTTGCTTAATCATCCCCACCTTCTTTATCACATAATTCTACTTGCGAAATTGTGCTTACAACCCAGCATATGTGACCAACTTCTTACATTAAGTGTTTTTATGTACCGAGTTGAAGTTGCTCGCAATGTGTTAGAGGTAAAACCATCACACTACAAATGGAGGCCACCATCCATTCGTTGCTTCTTGGACTATTGATTTGATGCATGCATGTCTATTTGATATGAGACAAATGGTTTCACGACCTTCACAGTCACCGACAACATATTCCTTCAGTTTCCTCAAAAATCAGCCCCATGTCTCAGTTGTCTCTTGATCAACCAGAGCGAATGCCATCAAAAGTATATGGTTGTTACCATCAACGCTATAAGCAACTAACAACTTGTGGGTGTACTTCCCATACAGAAAAGTGACACTAATGGTAATAACAAGTCTAAGGAATCTCCATGCTGTGATGCATGGCCCAAAGGCCTAAAATACCTATTTGAAAATAAACACACTGGAGGTACTCGATTTGCTCCACCCCTAATCTATTCGTGTTTCAAGATTTATATTTTCTATTGCATTGAGAAATTTTAGCAGTTCATCGTAAGACTTCTCCTAATTTCCGTACACAAGCTCGATAGCCCATTTCTTTCCCTCTAAAACTAGTCTCCTGCTAATCCTATAACCAAATCCTATTCGACAATAGAAGTTAACTTAGCCACTTTCATATTAGGATTCTCCCTAAGAAGATTTACAAATCAGCTGGCAAAGAGATTGCAATCCAACTGTGGGTGATCTTACGAGTTATTACATGTGTGTGGACCCTTAAATCTCGTCACTACGAACATACCCTCTAACTTCTTTTTTCGGGGTCAAAGCCTCCATTTACAGCTGTCGTCCCTTTTCAAACAATAAACAAATCATAGTAGTGAATTGGACTCTACAATTGTGAAGTTGCAATGGTTCTTCACATGGTAAGACTTCACTGCTTGAATGACATCTGCTTTCGTCTTGAATCTCATGCCCCTATAGAAATCGTCACTACTGCTCAAACCACTATAAAGATTGGTTTGCTCTTACTCAAATTAAATGTAACTACTATCGCCCCCATAATTGTAATACGGAACAGGATCTCTAACTAGCATAGTTGGTGGTTCAGCCTACTCTAATCAATATATTGGTTGTCTTGAGTAAGTATGTATGATTGGAAACTCTTCTTCCGGTACTTCATCTCCCTTGTTTTTCACTCTCCTCATTTTCCTCATCAGAACTCTCATCGTTATCATTACTCTCCTACTCAACACCCATTTCACTAGTGGTGTCAGTTGTAGCCTTTACTCCCACATGAACCATGTACGAATCTCGTATGTCCGATTATTGTAATATTAGAGTAACTACTCTATCTATTTCATTCTCATCATTTACTTCCATCAAGGTTAGAATTGAGGATTGAAATGTCAATGGCTCTTGCTACATTTGTTTAATGTCATGTGATGAATGTAGCTAATTACTTACATCAAATGTTTGTGAATTATCTTAACCCCTACTTCGGTTGGATCAACTCTGATGCTGTGACATATTCCGTATAAAAATTCATTGTAGTTGACGTTTTTCTTTATTTTCAACTTCTTTACCGGATCTCTATCATACTCTGACTCCTAATTACCGGCTACAATATTTCTAAATGCATAGATCATCAACTTCACATGATCAACCATTTTTCCTTATATATAGTATATGTAAATTATAAGCTTTTAAATAAATATGATAATTTCCAATAACAAAATTCTAAAAATTTCAAAAAAGAAATAATAATTTCCATAACATTTCAAAAATTAACTTTTTCCCCATTATTGCCAAATGTTTTTTTCTAAAAATTTATCAGAAGTTATTTTTTAATAACATTTTCGCTGTTAAAAATTCTAATAATTTTTGTATCATTTTACAACATTATGAAAATTATTTCACATTCGAGATATTATAAATTTTCATCAGAATAATTTTTTTATTTTCAATAATATTTATACAAAAAAAATTCAAAATAATATTTATGCAAAAAAAATTCCTATCATTTCTCATTTTAATTTTTATTTTCCTTCGATTATTTCCAAACAATTTTTTTTCTAAATATTTATCCAAAATTAATTTTTAATTATATTTTTCCACTAAATTTTTCAAAAAATTCCATATAATACTGCAATAATTATTTCACATCCTTTACAACAACAAATCCTCATTCTAATACAAAAATTAATATTGCATGTTATGTGTTGCAATATTTATATATATCATATTTAATAAATTATAATATAATAACATCGAGTAACATTTTCTATAAAATATACAATTATACTAATTTTTTTTTTCTAAAATCTTACGTCAAATGCAAATACAAATACAAATAAAAAAACTTCAACTTTTTTTAAAAAATCACAATTAATTAGTTGTTTAGAAACACTTAGATTTGAGAAAAACCTTTATTTCCTAAACTTGATTTATTTATTATGCCTCATTTAATTTTAATTTAGGTTTTTAGTTTATTATAGGCATTATTAGGTATAAGACTCGTTTAGGTTATCTTTGATTTGTTAAGGCTCATTTAGAGTATAGGCTTTAAAGATGAAATGGGCCCATTAGGTTCTTTTAAGTTCATTTAAGCCTAGCAAGGTTCATTTACTAAGTTAATTCTTAAGTTGGTTCAAAATGGTTTCTTAAGTTTTTTAAGCCTTATTAAATAAATTATGTATTTCTATGTGAACCACACATGGGGAAAGATATAGAGTTGGTCCATAGGCTCATATGGATGGGTTGGCTTGGGATTGGGCTAACCTTAACTCAAATTAATTAAGTTATCCAACTTCAAATTTTAAATTCGTTATGACTTATTAATTTTAAGCCTAATTTAAGTTAAACTAAAGCCATTTTAATCCTCATCGCTTCCTTTACTTATTTCATCAATAAAGACCTTATTTTCTTCATTTTAGTGCCCCCCAACCCCACCACACAATCCAAACCAACCTAAGTTACGAATTTTTTTCAAAAGCCTATATCTCACTTATTTTAAGTCTAAATCAATTCAAACTAAAGTCTACTTGTTCCTATGCACTTCTATTCCCTAAAACATCATTTTTGAGGAGGGGAGGGAGAGGGTGCAGCAATCCTAAAACATCATTTAAATCCACATTTTGAGTAAGAAAAATTATCTAGACTGGGCCCAATCCAAAATGCCCATTAAGCAAAATCATGTTTCAATTTCAATAAATCCAACTTCAATTTATACTTCTAAGCATAGTTTAGCATCCAATCATTATACAAACTTCAAATTTAACCCAATGTGCACTTGAAATTTTATGAATCATGCTAAAAGAAAAATAGATTACACCCTCTATTAATTTGTTTACATATCAATTCACCAATTTCAATTAATTCCAACTTGTAAATTACGATATACTTAAAAATCATCATCTAAACTACTTTCTAATCCACAAATCATCATACCAATTACCATTTTATCCTAAGTTAATGCCCAAATCAGATTTAAACCAAGAAAATTAATTTCAAATTCATCATATGGGTGGCAGTAAACAAATGAATTTTACATACTAAAGTCAGATCCCAAAATATGATTACTTTCTATATCTAAATGATCCCTAAACACTCCAAATCACACATGTTCAAATATGGCTATGTGTCTTACCTCTTAGTGCAAAAGGAATTCTTCTTCCCAGAGTGTGCCACCCCCTTCAAGGATCCAAAAGTTGTGATTTTCAACTTCCATGACAATCTCTAGTATTAAGATCAACTAATTAGTACTTAAACCTAAGACTAATGAGCTTAAGCTCACTTAAACCAAATCAATGTTCAACTTACCTTACTGTCTCCTTTAACTAAACCTTGAGATCCCGCTTTCTAATTCTTTACCTTGATTTAGCCTAAAGCAAGTAAGTAAACAATACTAAATTAGTACTTGATTAGAGGGCAATTAGGGCTTAAGCTAGTTCTAGAGTTTTAGTTAGTTGTCTAGTGCATGCTTGGAAGCAATTTTAAAAGGTTCTTAAAACCATAGGGGTTTATGGAACAAAAAGGGACCATAAAGGCTTTATGCCAAATCACCTTGTTTTGACAAGTGTCCTATTTGGGGGCATTTAGTAATTTTTTTCTATTCCTTTTATTTCCACCTAGTCTTGGCTGAAATTATTTCACTTTGATTCTCCAAATTAATTTACAATTCCTCAAAATTTAGTCATTCCTTTGTAAAATCGAGCTTATAGGGTATTTTAGTCATTTTACCTAATTGATCTCCAAATTAAAATTTTTATTTTTCTTTTTCTTTTGTCTCCAAATAATTTTCTAATGATTTTGTTTATTTAATTAGGGTCTTGGAGTTATATTTAAGGTCTCCAAGCTAATTCAGGGTCAAATTCGATATATATAAAGCAAAAAGGTCATTTTTTGACAATTTGTATCCAAATTTCAAGAGATTACTTCCAATATCTTAAAATGACCCCAAATAATCCTTTAATGATTTTATTCACCTAATTAAGATCTTGGAATTTTATTTAAGATCACTAAGTTATTTTAGATCTATTTTTAATAAAGCCTAATTTAAGAGCAAAATGGTCATTTTGAAATAAAAATGGTCTTAAAATTTGTAAATTCTTTTTTAATTGATTTCAAATTTTTCCTTTTAATTTTCCATTGACCTTATTGAGGTTTTTCACTATATGTCTAGTATCTTTTGAAAAAAAAAAATGTTATCATGATGGAGATGGCTGTAGGGTAAGCGAAAATGATCCCTTTGATGGAGAAGACTATGTTTTTTGCTAAAGAAAAATATCTTTTTTGCTGAAGAGAAAAAGTAAATTTGATTTTAAAAAATTTCACGATTATATTATCTCCTTTTTTTCAGTTTTCTTTTTCATGTTTGATCGAATCTCCCTATTACACAGGTTACAAATGAACATCATAAAACTAAATGGATGTCTAGAATTAAATGGTACCAAATAAACGGCTTGAATTGGCAATACTAATGTACAGTCAAATTTGAGAGAGGATATAGTAGTTTATTTCAATCTAGCGATTAAACCTTTCACTAAACGGCTAGTTTTCTTTGTTGCAATTTCTTGGGGATGGACTCTTAAGCAACTAGATGTGAATTATGTGTTTCTTAATGGTGATCTTACCGAAACTGTCTTTATAAAGAAACCTACAGGCTACGCTGGTTCTCAATACCCTAGATCTGTCGGGTAATGCAATTTCAACATCGCAAACTGCTGATCTTCTCATTAAAGCTCTCTTTTTGACAGCATTTCATCTTTCATCCAAACGGTAACGTTTTCATTTTAGGAACAAATAGATGTTGCATCAATACAGTCACGGTAGCAGTATTGACTCTTTTTCCATTGCCATATAGCATGAGGCTCTGCAATGTATTTCATCATGGGACTGATGGTCTTAATAATCGATAAAAGAATAAATTGGTGTTAAGAACATGTGTCCACGAGTGTATGTATGATAAATAAGAAAATACTAAATATTTTCGACTGAAGCAGTTATTAATATTAAATATATGAGAGTAAAAAAGGGTAAGATATTACAAGTAGTTAATCCAAATAGATCAAAATCCACCCCTACAAAATATTACTCTTACAGAGTAGGAATGAAAGGGAGACTAATAAACACTGCGAGAAGAGAGGCAATGCTAGTCGAACAAGTGCTGAGAGATTCACAAGTGAATGCACCGAACAATATTATATTTACAGGCCACTTATTTTTCCTGCGGTAATCGTGTCCAACTGATCCGATGCTATTAGTAGAGTCATAGTGGGAGAAGTTTGTCATAAGTTACGGACAAGAAGTGATCCGGAGAAAGTGCTTGATGATTATGTTGCAGTTGGCGATCCAATATTGAAAGACATCATGAACCTATTAGATCTAGACGCCCGCGATGTTCGAACTGTCACCATTCATGGCATTGGTGGCGTGGGAAAGACAACTCTTGCGAGGCTTGTTTTCGATCAAATTTCTCATACATTTCGACAGAGGGCCTTTCTTTCAGACATTCGCGAGAAGTCCCGTACAGATGCTGGCACTGTGGACCTGCAAAAGGACTTACTATCGGAGCTCTTGTGGCGGAATTCACCATCATCACATATTGATGATGCTGACGATGGGGCCTACATGATCATGAACGGATTGGGGGACAAGAAAGTGCTCATTGTCCTAGATGACCTTGATAACATTGACCAGCTATTCAAACTAGTCAGCGAACCCTCCTGGCTTGGTATGGGAAGCAGAATCATTATAACCACAGGAAATATTGAAATAATGCCTGAACATGAAGGTTTTTATCGATACAAAATGCAGGAAATGAGACCTGATGATGCTCTGAAGCTCTTCAGTAAATTGGTCTTCAAAAGTGACTCACCCCCAGAGGAGTATGAGACCCTTTCGAGAGAAGTAATAATTATAACCGGGGGACTTCCTCTGGCTATTAATCTTATAGCTCCCTTATTTAGAAACAGTGGTCCATTTAAAGATGCATGGGAAGATACACTAAAGCAGCTTAGGGGAAAGGGTCACATGGATGTCAGAGAAAAGTTTATGATTAGTTATGAGCAATTGGACAACCGCTATAAAGAAATTTTTCTTGACATTGCTTATCTCTTCATCAACAAAGAAATTGAAGATGCAATTCATTATTGGGAAGCTCGAGAACTTAACCCGAAAATTGGAATTAGGGTCCTCAGAAATAGGTGTTTGATAGAGATTGTTGACGGAAATAAGCTACGGATGCATGACCTACTTAGAGATCTCGGAAGGAATCTAGTTGACGAGAGATTGTAGCAGGTTATGGTCACCAGAAGTAGCTCTTTTTGTAGTACGTGGGAAGCAGGTAAACCTTGATTTGATCATGTTTCACTGAGCAATAAATTAGAATTCTCACTTTATCTGCTTGCTAATTTCAATTCCTAGGGGACTAAAAATGTGAAAGCAATCAAACTAGAGAAACTTGCTGTGGATCGCAATTTCAATGCCAAAGAATTTGCAGGGTTAACAGAGCTCAAGTTCATCAAATTAGAGGGTGGAAAGTTTGAAAATGAGGATTTCAGGAAAGTCTTCTCAGAGTTAAGATGGCTTTCTTGGGAAAACTGTCCAGCTAAATTTGGATCGACTGACTTGTCTTTAAAAATTTGAACGGCCTTACGCTTTCGGAGAATCTAATCTCTGATGATTGGGGTGGATGGGGCGAAATCAAGGTATAGTGTCATTTTCTCCAATTTGATGCTGCCCTATTTGCCTCACATAATAGATGTTTGATGAGTTTGTGCTAATTTGCAGATAGCAAAAAACTGCCCATGCCTAAAAAGTCCCCCGACTTCTCTGCATTCCCACAATTGGAGAGATTGACTTTCAAAAATTGAGAGATGTTGAGAGACATAGAAGAGTCGTCCATTGGCATGCTGAAGCACCTAACTCACCGGAAATCACGAGTCTCTTACGTATGGAGAGGCAGAAGCTGCCTGATTCGATTGGCGGTCTAAAGTCACTATCAGTGCTGAAGCTGAAATTCTTGAATCTACCACAGTTGCCTGACTCAATTGGATATCTTAAGGATCTAAAGTATTTGTGCTTATGGTGTCCTAAGTTGAAAGAGCTCCCGGATTCTGTTGGTGATTTAATGTCACCAGTTGAGTTGGACGTTTCATTCACAGCAATCATCAAGTTACCGGCGGCTGTTATAGATCTCGAGAGTTTAAAGGTCCTCAGATGTGTAAATTGTCAGTTGCAAGTGGTCCCAGGAAAACTATGAGACTAATACCATCGCCCCAGTTCGATTAAAGGAACTGTCTCTCTTATTAATTTTTTATTACTACTCTAGACATGCTTTTACGAAGGGAAATAGGTTTACCTGGCAAGACTATCCATAAGGCCTATAACTTGTTCCCGCCCAACCCATCTAACCCTAAGAAATCCCAACTCTAAGCTTTGCATAATTCATCTGAATCCCATCTCACGCCTGAGCCCGTGCGCGATCTATCTCTGCTCTCCCGCTTCAGTCTTTTGTGCTTCTAAGCTCGAGTCCACAATCACTGACGAAGTCCTACGCGTTTGTTGTCTGATCGTGGGCCCTCCTTTTCCATATTACATCGAGTAACCTAAGAAACTCTGTCGTTTTTTTGTTTTTTGTTTTTTTTTTGGCGTTTTGATTATAGAAATCGAAGTCTCTTTAACTATCATTGATTCTGCGTATTATCACTGTTTGTTTATGTACACAACAATTGTTTGTTGAGGTCTCTGTCTCTGTCTCTCTCTCCTGCTTGTTTTACTTTTCACGTTGTTAAGAGTATTAGGATGATACATCTCACGCGTATTTGAAGTAGGGGAATATACAGGTGTTGTTTCTGTGGCTTTGTAAAATTAAGGAATGTGATCAGGATGATGAAAACCTGGTGCTGGACTTGGAGGTTCCTGAAATACAAATTACCCAAATGTGTAGATTTAATCTAATCTTGTATAGGGTTCTTAGCACAACACAGAAGAAAAAGCTTTAATATGCCAAATGGGATTTCTATTCTAATGCTAGATTGCCTATAGTGTGTTCTTGTTTTACATGCCAACTAAATTATTTATGGTTTCCAAAAAATAAAAAACATTGTGTTTGGTTTGGTTTTTAACAAAAACGAAATCAAACCAAATCATGCCCATCCCTATTGAGCTAAGACCGAGCTAACCTTTGGGTGACTACTTATCAGTAGAGGGTGGCTTAGTATATTTATGTCGTGATTGAGATATGATGAGATACTGGTTGAGAATTTGGAGTACTTTGTAATTGAACTATTTGATGTATGTAATAGTAACTTTCACCCATTTTATGTTTGTAATGGGAAACAATAGTTCTTGAAGTATTTTCCAAAACAAGAAAATGTTTATGAAATTGATTAGCCTTTTGTTTGAATGGAATGTGATAGAGCCATTTTATACTCAATCTTTATAGTATAAATTGTGTTAAATTATTATTGATTTTATAGAAATCATAAGGAAATGGTACTTTAATTCTATCATCGTGATAAATCAGGTTAAATGGAGTTAAGGATGCTAATTCAAGTATTTTAGATAAGTCATCTACAACTTGGATCAAGACAAGGAATTACACCACCGGAGGAAGCACGGTTTGAGGCACGGCCAAGGTTTAAACCGTGTTACAAACTGGACAAGAAGGCGAAAATGAGGACTTTCAACAGAGAGAGACACGGCTTAAGGCACGGCCGTGGTGGAACCCGTGGGAGAAACTGTACTTGAAGTCGTGGTGGAAGCCAGGACCAAAGAGAAGAAAGTGTGGAACATCAACCAGATGAAAGCACGGCTTGAAATCTAGCCGTGGGTGTAACCGTGGTACACACTGGACACGGATGAAGACTTGAAGATTATGCACAGATTAAGGCACGGCTTGAAATCTGGCCGTGTGTCTAACCGTGGTTCACACTGGGCGTAGATGAAGACTTGAAGAATATACACAGAGGATGGCACGGCTTGATCCACGGCCGTGTGTTGGGGCGTGCCAAGCAGACGAATCTTCACTTCTCGAAATCTACTTGGAAAAGGAAAGATATTTTCGTATCTTGCTAGCAAAAGATCACATGCTATCTATCTAATAATATAAATAGAGCCAACCCTAGAGGGTTAGGACAACTTTTGAATCTTTGGATCTTGAAGAACCTTGGATCATCTTGGAGGCAGAGCAAGCAACCGGCTTCATTATGTTTTTACTTTTTATTTTCGTTTTATTGATGAACATGTGTAGCTAAGCTACTTTTCTAGCCAAAGGGTCATAGATGTTTAATTCTCCACGAATTGTGAGGTCTAATTGACTTGTATTTATTCTATTCTTTGCTTTCGGGTATTCATATATCTTCTGATCGTTTTGTCATTATTATCTTTGTTGATTGGTATGAATAGAGCTCTTCTACTCAATTAGCAAGTTAATATATTGTCAACTAACACGTCAAATCCATAATTGTTTGATTGTTCTAGTCTTAGTGACGCAATAACATGTTTGGTTATAAAAGAGATGATCGAATTCATGTTATGGAGGTGTGTGATCATGTTTAAATAGGTTATCTTATAATCTACTGGCATGAATTGGTGGTCTCTCTAGATCTTAATGCTATTGATAGATTAAATCCTAAGCACTTGTCTAAGGGTTGTTTAATCAATAAGAGAAATAATTCAAAGCGCTTGTCTGAGGTTATCGAGGAAGTAAGGAGAGATAGGTTGTTAGAGCTTGTTAATAACCATAACCAATTTATCTAGAACAAGAATAGAGAACATTTGCATCGATGATCAATTCCTAGAATTAAACCATCTTGATTCCTTTGGCTAGGCTTTTTATCAATATACAACTTTCTTAACTTGTTTTAACTTTATTCAATTCACAAACCAAACCCCCCCATTTTCCTTTTCCTTTTATTCTCCTTGAATAGAAATAAGTTTAACCAATCTCTGTGGATTCGACCCTACTCACCACTATATGCAAATCATATAATTGTCTAGGAGTAGGTTTTATTTTTGTTGGATTCGACACCCATCAAATTTTGGCGCCGTTGTCGGGGATTGGTGTCAAATTTATTTCTATTCTTGTATGACTCGTTCTTCTCAGACAGGTGAACTAACTTATAATCTAGAGATTGAGAAGACTCTACAGAGGTTGCGACAAGAAGCTAGATCATCCCCCGGACTGAACTTAGTATCGGACTTGTCAGATTCATCCTTTGATTCTGAAAAAGAGGACGACATGGCAAATCTCGAGAGAACCTTAAGGGAGTTGGCTGCACCGGATGTGAATCAACAACCACTTTGTATTCACTATCCCGAACTAGCTGTGGAATTCGAATTGAAATCTGGGTTGATACATCTGCTACCTACATTTCATGGTCTTGAGAATGAAGATCCTCATAAGCATTTGAAAGAGTTCCATATAGTGTGTTCTAGTATGAGGCCGCAAGGAATAACCGACGATCAAATCAAGCTACGTGCTTTTCCATTTTCTTTAAGTACTAAAGCTAAAGATTGGTTGTTTTATTTGCCTCCAGGTTCTATAACCACATGGACTGATATGGTGAGACTCTTCTTGGACAAATTCTTCCCCGCATCCAGAGCCGCTGGTATAAGAAGAGAAATTTGTGGTATAAAACAAAGGGACACCGAGACTCTTCATGAGTATTGGGAGAGGTTCAAGCAACTGTATGCAAGCTGCCCACAACATGGGATATCTGAACAACTCCTCATCCAATATCTCTACGAAGGCCTACTTCCGATGGAAATAAAGATGATGGATGTTGCAAGTGGAGGCGCCATAGTAAACAAAACCCCTGGTCAAGCTAGGGAATTGATCTCCATTATGGCTGCCAATTCGCAACAATTTGGGTATAGGCATGATGCATATTCAAGGAAGGTAAATGAGGTAAATGTGTCTAACCTTGAACATCAAATTTCTAATCTTACCTCCCTTGTGCAGCAGCTAGCTCTTGGAAATACCCAACAGGTGAAAGCTTGTGGAATTTGTGCTGCTCCTAGTCATCCGACCGACATGTGTCCCACATTGCAAGATGACAACCATGAACACGCCAATGCTGTAGGCGGATTCCCAGGACAGCCACAAAGGAAATATGATCCCTATTCAAACACGTACAATCCCGGATGGAGGGATCATCCTAACTTCCGATATGGCAATAACCCTCAACATGTCCAACAATTCCAGCCAAAGCCATCACACCACGTACCCCAAGCTCCTTCCACTTTAGGTATGTCCCTTGAGGATATTGTTAAGTCTCTAGCTATGAATACCAAACAATTTCAGGAGGAAACAAAGCAAAGCATTCAAAACTTGGAGCATCAGGTAAGCCAACTTGCTTCAGCTGTCAATAGGTTAGAAACTCAAGGTAACTTACCTTCTCAAACTATTCCAAACCCGAAGCAAAGCGTTAATGCCATTACCTTGAGAAGTGAAACAAAAGTGCAGGGATCAAATAAGAAAGGAAATCCGTCTAATCTTGAGGAAGAGACCAAGAAAGAGACTTCGACTCCGAGCCAGCAAGGCGACCAGATTAGCAAGTCTCTAGTTGAGCCATCGAAGGTCACATTGATACCACCTCCTTTCCCCTCCAGATTAGCGAAATCCAAGAAGGAGGCGGAAGAAAAAGAGATTCTGGAAACGTTTCGTAAAGTCGAGATAAATATTCCTTTACTTGATGCAATTAAGCAAATACCGCGCTATGCTAGATTCCTCAAGGACTTGTGCACTAACAAAAGGAAGCGGAAAGGCAATGAAAAGATTAGTGTGAGTGAAAATGTGTCAGCTATTATTCAGAAGAAGCTTCCTCCTAAATGTAAGGACCCAGGTATGTTCGCCATTCCTTGCAAAATAGGTAGTCTTGGAATCGCTAAAGCCATGTGTGATCTAGGAGCTTCGATCAATGTCATGCCTTTGTCTGTTTATCAACGTTTAAATGTTGGTCCTTTAAAGGAAACGGGTATTATTGTTTAACTTGCTGATAGGTCCAATGTTTATCCTGAGGGAGTTCTAGAGGATGTTTTAGTTCAAGTCAATGGGTTGGTTTTTCCTGCTGATTTTTATGTGCTTGACATGGACGATAGTGATTCTCATACTTCATCACTGATATTATTAGGGCGACCATTCCTTAAGACTTCTAAAACGAAAATCGATGTAAATGATGGCACCCTCACTATGGAATTTGATGGTGAAGTGATTAAATTTAACATTTATGATGCCATGAAACATCCTAACGATATCTCTCCTGTTTTTGTTACGGATGCTATTAACCCATCACCACAGGCACCAAGGCTGGAATCAAAATCCTTATCCGAATATTTAGCCAGGAACGTCTAGCTAAAGACGTTAAAGAAAGGCGCTTCATGGTAAGCTCAGCTAGCCTAAACAAAAGCAAATTTGCAACCATCTGAACACTTGCGTTGCAGAAGCAATAGTATTATTTGTTTATTTGTTTGCCTAGACGAAGCAGTAAATTATCAGATGGTTTATTCTATGGTCCGTGACCGTTAAAATCCCTTTACGTTAAATCCTATACCGACTCAATGATGGACTAGTTATATATGACTTCTCCCATTCCATTTCTCTTCACTAAATCATTAGTCATCTACGTTATTACGATTTAAAACTTGAAAAAACAAGATTTAAATAAAATAATAAAATGCTTAAAACACAAACGAGATAAGCGATCAAGATTAGATTCATGCTTTTTCCCGAAAATTAACTCCCAGGGGCAAGATCATTTACTACGCAAAACAAATATGAAAACATTACCCATGATTACGTATGTCCCATCCCTTGATTTTGGTGGCCTTCTGGAGCGCGATCTCCCACGGCTTTACCACATCTTCACCAAGCTCGTCCTTATGCTTTCGCAGGGCAGGGGTGTACACTTTAGATTTAAGCTTGACATCTTTACTTACATCGACATCATGGAATATGGGTAAAATCGTTTTCTCCTCCTCCTGCTGCCCCTGTGAAGCTTCCCAGCACTCCATTATTATTTCTAGTTCACGGAGGCACCTCCTGCTGAATGCATAGTTTTTGGAAAAAATAGGGATGTAGATTTTGGAGTTGGGTATGACTTCCATCATTTCTTCCGCTTGCATGATACATTCATCATCATAGAATACCCGGATTCCTGCGCCAGGAACCAACGCATCGTAGATAAAATCAACGACCGTATAACGACTGTCGGGTCCTCGGAAGTTGAGGAACACCTCGAAGTCCCTGCTTAAAGGTCTTCTGCTAGTAGTTGCTCGTGCACCTGAAGTTCCTGCCTCATCTGCCATCATTTTGTTTGCTATTTGCTAAAAACGACCAAAAAGAAGGAAGGTCTTTGCCCAAAAACTTTGCACTGGAGGTGGATGTAATGTTTCTGATCAATATTTGGTTATGGGACCAGGTTTGCGCACTTGGTGAACCGCATATCTATTAAAGGGAAAACAAAATTGTTACTACAGCCGGCATAAACGGCTATCGCTGATTCTTTTTGGAAAATGGAATATAGATTTTGATGAAGAATATTAAATAAGAAGGATGATTCTCTTATTAGAAGATTATCTCTACTTCTATTTTCATGTTTGACTGAAAATGGGTTTGCGAAGGAAGCTTGAAGCCACGGGCATCACTCGTAAATATTTTATTTATTTATTTTTTAACTTATAAACATTAAACTTAGAATAATTATTCTAAAAATAGATTTTAAAGGAGCAGACGCAATTTATAATTTCAGTTTTACAAAAAAGGTTCAAGCCTATAAAAAATTATATCTAAAATAATTGTACTAAGGAATTTTTTTTTTTACCATAATAAAATCCTACAAACTTATAATAATATTATAAAATAACATTATAAACCTATAAAAATTATTATAAAGTGATATTATAAATTTATACAGTATCACATGTGATATCCAACGCACAGAAAAAAATTTTTGCACCAATAGTTTGTTATATAAATACAAATCCTAACTTCATATGTTCATTTTTATATATTTGAATTTCTTCTGCAAGTATCATTCTTTTTCATAGTTTCAACATTTTTGTTTTCTTAATTTCTATTTTACACAAGTTTAGCTTCTTGAATTACGTGTGTAGAAATATCTAGAAGATATTTTTTAACTTATTCGGTAAAACAAGATTTCGATATGTTTTTTTTGAAGAAAAAATTATTTTTTTTTGTTATTATATTTCTTTGTATGAATGTATAAAAAAGTAAGTGCAATTATTTATACTTCACTATTTTTATTGAAGTACCAATAGTTGTTAATTAATCATTAATTTATAATTAATTAGTTGTTAATATATCATTAATTAACACTTGCAAATGAATTAGTAAATTTTTTTGGTATTTTTCATAAATGAAATGCCTTAATTTGTAATTATGAAAATTATTGTAAAAATAATCATTAATGATGACGTAATTAATTTGCAATTAGTCATTATTTAATCATTAGAAAATTAATTAGGAAAATATTTCATATTTATTATAATGAATTATCTTTGTGTGTTATTATAATTTATTTTTTTAAAAATAGTAATTAAATTAAGTTATTGTTAATTAACTGTTAATTAATAGTAATTAGTTATTAATATGTAAATAATTGATTGTTAGAAAATTAATTAGTGAAAAATTTTGTATTGATTGCAAATATAAAATGTTTGTGTGTTTGTGTACAAGTAGTTATAAAATTAAATTGTTGTTAATAAACTATTAATTAAAGGTGAGTAGTCGTTAATATGTCATTAATTAATTGTTGTAAAATTAAGTAGTGAAAAAATTTGTATTAATCGTAAATGTAATATATTGTTTATTATTGCAGAAGTTGTTGTAAAATTAAGTCATTATTAATTAACTGTTAACTAAGAGTAATTAGTCATTAATATGTTATTAAGTACAATTAGTGAGAAATTTTGTATTAATTGTAAATGTACTATGTTTATGTTTGTGTGTTTTTTGCGAAAGTAGCTATAAAATTAAGTTGTTATTAATTAACACTTAATTAATAGTAATTACTTATTGATATGTTATTAATTAATCATCATGAAATTAATTACTAAAAAAATTTGGTATTAATTCTATATGCAATATCTTTATCTGTTATTGTAAAAGCAGTTGTAAACTTTAGTTACTGTTAATTAACTATTAATTAGACAGTAAATAGTCGCTAATAAGTTGTTAATTAATATTTTGATATTAATGGTAATATATAGTAATTTATATATATATATATATATATATATCTTTTTGCATAATAGATGGAGCCTGGATCCTTCAATCCTTTAGTCTTAATGCAGCATGAGGAACATCGATCATAGGTCGTTTGAGACAAAGAGGTAAACAACCTTTCACTTATTGATTAGTTTATGTTGCATTACAAATAGTATAACATTTCACTTGTTATCATTATAGAATTAATCAACCCTTGTCATTTGATGCCGCGAGTTGTCACTTTGTTGTAACGAGCGCACCATTTACCTTGATCCTCAAATGGAGCCATTCCTACGTTTGACGGGATTTGAAGGTGTGAGCTACCTATCGTTCATTTCATTAGATTAGCATATGATTACAACCTTGATGGAGTGATGAAAGCTAGAGATGCACACATTCTACATGCCAACAAAAAAGTTTACTATCACTTTATAGGATGTAAAGATCCAATTAGGACTCTACATTGATGGTCGAGTAGTACAGGAAGTAGTTGCTTGGATTGGGGTGCGATATGTGAACAATTGCTGGGGGGAAGACAAAGCCTAACTGTTTGGGGGGGGGGGCTGTTTGGTGGTTTGCATTAGCATGTAGAGTAAATCCATCGATATACACATGCATATATAATGCGGTTGTTGGGAGGATTTATCCTTATCTAAGCGATGTGGTTACCTCTATTAGAGCATTTCGACATTGCTAAGATGTATAGTTGGGAGTCCGCATGTCTGGCTTGGTTATATCGCTAACTTTGTATCACATCATCACCGTCGACACACGAGATGAGAGGGTTGCCATTTTCTTACAAGTGTGGGCCTGGGATAGATTTCCCCACATAGTATCCCTTATCTAACATGAACTATATATAGAATTTGGCAATCCATTGGCTTCGCGTTGGAACATGCAGAGGGAAATTTAGTGTCACGCAACCCATATTGTCAACACATATGGAGATGCGTTCAACGAGCAGAACGTGACACAAGTTTTTCGATAACCTTTTTTTTTTCTTTTGTCCTTCCAATTCATCGTATTGATCATTTACAATGAATATGATTTCCTATCCTTTAAGTGGAATAGGAGTTGTATAATGGAAATGTAATTAATAAAATACCAAATTTTTGTAAAGGCGGCATGCACATTTAGACGATTTGGGTGCTAATAATATGTTTCCACATTGTTAAACGGCATTTCCTTGATCGAGTGGCAAGGTAGTTTTGTGAGTTTTAATATATCCTATAGCCAGTGAGCATGCAACCCAAGCTCCATCAAATCGACCTTAGGGGGGGATTGATGTTGATTAGCTGGTGAAGTATGTAGTGTATATACACATGTGGGAACAGTGTATGGATCAAGTAGTTCACATGGAGGGCCTTAGTGGTGTGCATGACGATTACATGCAGTGGTATGGATCAATCAGCCGGTGATGTATTAGATGCATTGAGGTTGTTCTTAGATTTCTAGTAAGTATAAAATCAATACTCTCTAAGTGAATAATTGCATAACCGTTTCTTTTTTAATTTATGTTTTGTTCTTACTTGCAGGGTGAAACTAGGGTAAGACACAACAAAATCGAATACATGACCAACAATTCCTAATGGATTTCGATTTGATGCATGATAGCTCAAGGTTGATTTTCAGCAAATACAAGACACCACATTAGCATTCAGTAAGTGGTCATATCTTAACACCGTCGGCTCTATAAAAGAAATGCTTTAGAAAACAATCTATGTATCGGGATGAATCATCAAATCATCCTGCATAATGAAGTCTTGTGCTTCCTCGAGCATTCAACAATTCTCCTTAGTAGCATCCAACACAAGAGTCTCAAGCTCTTCCTGCTTCACGTCTAAGGGACTTCTTGAGAACCAACCAACGCATTTGCCCAACTAGTTAAACAATTCACCAGGGGAAGGAGATAAGATGGGATAGGAACTGATAATTTGTTATTCATTTCATATGTATATATTCCATTTAAACGATCAGGTTGATGTATTTTAACATTCTGTAATAAATTGTTATGCATTTTGTTTAGTAGATAATGTTAGTGTTTGCCCATTACATATGTAATGTATAGATATACAATTTACAACTTTGAATATGTGAAAACAAATTAAAAAAGGTCTAAAGAAGTTAAAATTGAATGCAAATTTTAAATAAATTACAAAATTGTAAATATAAATGCAGAAGAATCGTCAACCTCCACGAAGGATCTCACTTCTACTATGTCAAAACAAAGTTAATGAAGTGATTGAGGCTTCACCTAAGCTATACAATGGAAATAGGTAATCTTAACATTGCAAATGCAATGTAGAACATCATGAAATGTGTATTGGTATCCATCATTTATCATTATCACGTCAACGTGGACACGTTCTTTTATTATGCCCTTCCGCTTGGCAAAGTTCACATGTGATTTTATTTAGACACTCCCTAATGTCCATCTTCATGCGGTATCTTTTTTGCCTCAGTTTTCCCTTCTTCCATGCGAGGTCACCCCTTAGGTGGAGTGATGAGAAGTGTACCAACTCCCAATTTAACTTGTCGCCAATAAACATGAAGTGCATCCTATATGTTAGCTCTTGATATGTTTACCTGTATTAATCAGGTATAGAGTGCGTCATACCAAGCTTCATTAAAGCAACTACTGTATAGGCGTTGGAGCATAGAATTCTATATATTTGCCATTTTTGACAATTGTATGTGCTATGGGCAAAGTTAACAATATGCATTTGGCTCCCTCTCCTTAACCTACTCGCGACGCGATGACTACCGGTGAGCACTTCGAAAAATCTGTTTTGTCTGCTATAGTTGATGACCTTATGGTTTCTAACTTGTGAACTTCATCTACCAATCTTTTTTATTTTATATTTGGTGAAAATTCTACTATTCGCCATATTCTTCAAAGCCTTCGAATACTTCTTGATGAAGCATCCCATGCAGTTATAGAACGTCTTCTTTACCAAAGTAGTCATAAGTAACCCTAAGCCCCTTCAACATAGAATTGTAGCTTTAAATGATGTTGGAGGTCATATATCTAAATCGATAGCAACCAGCATGAGCCAACATCCATATATCCAATAATACGTCGTCAAACTAGTCCAACGCATTAGGTTTAATGATCCCCACTTGCTCCATCACATAGTTTAACTTGCAAGATTGTGCTTACAACTCGGCATATGTAACTAACCTCTTGCATTGCTTGCTTTTATATACCGAGTTGAAGTTGCTTGCAAGGTATCATAGACAAAACGTCCACACCGCAAGTGGAGGGCGCCATCCATTGGCTTCTTCTTCAATTGCTAACTTGATGCCTACATGTCTATCTGATATAAGGCAAATGGTTTCACAACTTGCATGGTCGTCAAAACATATTTCTTCAATTTTCTCAAAAACCAGCCCCATGTCTCAATTGTTTCCTGATCTATGAGAGCAAATGCCAATAGAAGTACATGGTTGTTGCTATTAACGCCACAAGCAATTAGCAATTTGTGAGTGTACTTCCCATATAGAAAAGTTATGTCAATGGTAACAACTGGTCTATGGAATCTTTATGTTGCAATGCATGGCCTAAATGCCTAGAATACCCACTTCAGAGTAGATACCTCGAGGGTAGTTGGTCTGCTCTACCCCCAATCAATTCGTGTTTTGGGATTTTTATTTTCTATTACATTTAGAAGTTTAGGGAATTCATTGTATAAGACTTCTCCCAATTCCTGTACACATGTGCTATAGCCCGTTTCTTCCCTTCCTAAACCTTTTTCCTATTGATCTTGTAGCCAAATTCTTGTTCGACAATAGAAACTAGCTCCACTACCTTCATATCGGGATTGTCCCTAACAAGATCTACAAATTGGCTAGCAAGAACATTGCAATTTAGCTGTAGGTGACCTTGATTAATCAACTGGTTATTGCATGTGTAGACCTTCGAATCTCGTCACTATGAACATGCCCTCTAGCTTTTTCTTTCAAGATTGAAGCATCCATTTACAACCGTCGTCTCTTCTTAAATAATAAATAGATAACAACAATGGACTAGATTCTACAATAGTGAAGTTACAATGGTTTTTCACATGGTAAGCCTTCACTACTTGAATCACATCTACTTTTATTCTAAATCTTATGCTCTTGTAGAAATCATCACTATTGCTCGAACCACTACAAATATTAGTTTGCTCCTACTCAAAATAAATGTAACCATCATTACCACCAATTTTATAGTATAAAATAAGATCTCTAACTACTATGCTTGGTGGTTCAGTCTACTCTAATTGATATATTACTTGTCTCGAGTATGTAAGTACAGTTGGAGTCTTCTTTAGGTACTTTATCTCCATCGTTTTCACTTTCCCCATTTCCTCATCAAAACTCTCCTCATTATTGGTACTCTCTTCCTCAATACCCATTCCTATATCGGTGTCAGTTGCAGCCTTCGCTCTTAAACGAACCATGTACAAATTATGTATGTTTAGTCATTGTAATACTAGAGTAACTGTTCTATCTATTTCATTTTCATCATTACCTTCCACTAGGGTTAGAATTGAGGGTTTAAATGTCGATGGCTTGGGTTGCAATTCTACAATGTTATGTGACAAATATGGTTGATTACTTATATCGAATGTTTGCCTTACAGAGGGGCCTCCTAAATCTTTAGAAATTCTAATGTACAATTATTGTATGCCATAATCTCCTTATGATTCAAGCATTTCAATGAAATTTTCAACGTCTTCATTATTGCTAATTGCCATCAATGCATAACATGTATTTCACCCATGGAACACAAAATGCCCGTGAATTATCTCAAGCCCCACTTCGGTTGGATCGACTCTAATGCTCCGACATATTTTGTATAAAAATTTATTGTAGTTAACATTTTTCTTCATTTTGAATGTCTTCACTAGATCCTTGTCATATTTCAGCCCTCAGTTACCAGCCATAATATTTCTAAACACATAGATAATCAATTTAACGTAATCACACATTATTTCCCTTTCCAGAGTATATATAAATTATAAGCTTTAAAAAAAATGACAATTTTCAATAACAACATTGTAAAAATTAGCTCAAAAAAAAATTTCTGCATCATTTTTAATTTTAATTTTTTTCCATTATTTCCAAACAAAAATTTTCAAATTTAATTAACAACACTATAAAAAGTAACATTTATAAATAATATTAAAATTTTCATCATAACAAGGTATTCTTATACTAATGCAAAAATTAATATCATATGTTATGACTTAAATAAATAATATCTAACACACTATAAACTAATAATAAGTAGTAATGTTTTCTACAAAATGTAACATTACAACAATATTTTCCTTAAATAATAACATCAAACATAATTTTTTTTTTTTGACTTTTTCTAAAAAAAATACCACAAATTGATTAATCGTTGGGGAAATATTAGATCTTAGTGTATTCGTTCAAATCCCTCCTTTTCGCTCTACATAAACACTTCTTCTTCTTTCTGTGAATAAGAGAAAAAAAAAAACAATGAAGTTTGTAGATGGAAAAATTAAAGCAAATATCTTCTGTTTCTATATTTATATTATTAATTTTCTATACTGTTGCCTCATGAGTTTATTTTTACATTGACGGTAGATGTTAAAGTAAAAAAAAAAAAAAAAGGACTTTGGGATCACTTAGGTTGGTAGAATTGAATGTGCATATTAGGTCTATGCCTTTAGTTTTGAAAATTTTCATAAAACTGAAGTCGCAAACTGCATTTGTGCTTTCAAAACCAACTTTTGGAATAATTATTTTAGGTATAATGTTAACAATTTTTTTTTAAAATACAATATTTACGAGTGTTTCCCTTGAAACCACATCTAACCTAAAATCTTAATTTATTAGGTTAATGGATTTTTTCATTGAAATATATGTGAGTTTGTCGTTTACTGGCAAACTAATTCTTAAAAAAGGGTTCCGGAAAAACTAAATCCTAAAATACCATGGTAAAATTGCAAGTTAAGATTGTGATTTCTAAATATGATAGAAATCACATGTTCAACATGTGATTTTGGAAATAGTATGTTGAACATGTGATTTCATCCTTGCTTGGGTTGGTTTACGTGCATGAAACGAGCACTAACCGCTCCCTTTTTCCGTAACTTTTAGTAGGAGATTAAGAATGATTATCTACATCTAAGGTTTTGTCAAAGTAAAAGTTTCATTTAATGAGTCAATTTCTGCTTTTGCTTATATAGATTCTATGCTGGTGAGCAAGCAACAAGATTTTTTTTTTCCTATTTGACTATGTGAGAGTGGTTTTTTTGTAGTAAAGTAAAAGGCTACTCTTGTTGCAAAGTTTACCAATCTACTAATGCTTCCTTCACTTTCTTTACTGGATGGGAACATGCAAATTGTAAAGGCCTTCTTACCATGCAAAGTTCAAACCTCACCAGAGAGAGAGAAGCAAATTAAAAATTGGCCTAAAATACGTTTGCAATCGAAGGTGAAAGCAAGAAAAAGACAATGAATTGTTCTAGGTAGAAATCGCATGTTCAACATGTAATTTCTATTATAGTTAGAAATCGCAATCCTAACTTGCGATTTTGCCATGGTATTCCGTGATTTAGTTTTCTTGAAACCCTTTTTTAAGAATTGATTTGCTTGTAAATGACAAACTCACACATATCTCCCTTTTCACTTATAATCCATATTTTTCACATATGGGATTTATCTCACCTTACACTTGTATTAGCATTTGATTTTGTACCACAAACGCTTTTGACTAGATAATACTTCTTGAAAAACCCCAAAAATAATAAATAAGATCAAAGGGAACAAAAATAAAATTTTTGAATTGAATTAAGAAGGAATTTCAAGTTGGAAAAATTAGTTTTTCTAAAAAAAAAAACCTTTTTGCTTTTGAAATTGGTTTTATTGAAAATAGATTTGAAATTTGTTGAGACTGTAAATGTAGCTCTAATACCTTAATTAGGAGAATAAAATCAATTATAAAATATTTGGAGATAAGTGAAAAAGAAAAATTTTAACTCAGAAGTCAATTGGGTAAATGACTAAAATACCATCCCCACCCAAAGCTTATTTTATAGAAGAGTAACTAATTAATTTAAATTTCAAGAGTATTTTAAGGAAAGAAAGCACCATTTTGTAGCAACAGTAAGTAAAGAAAATTAAGGGAAAATAACACTTAAATAGGCTAAATAATAGGACACATGTCATATTATGCTATAACCCACTAATAGAGGTGTGTAAGTGGATTAAGGCCTACGAGCTAACCAGTTTAACTCGTTTTAAAAATGGGCTTAGGTAAAAAAATAAATAAAATTAACTCATTTAAAAAGTTAGCTAAATTAGCCTAGCCCATTTAACCCATGAGTCAAAGTGGGTTGGCTTGTGACGGGTCGGGTTAGCCCGCTTACCTTTAAAAAAAATAGACTCGTAGGCTCTAAGACAAAAAAGGAACAAAAACAGTCATAGTTTGTAGAATGAACAGTAGCAGCAAGTAAAGAAAGAGGCTCTCATCTAGATAAAAAGGGAACTGAAGCAATTGATTGAAACTAACCCTAACCCTAACTAAGATAAAACAAAAATAGAAGGAATAGTCGTTCCTTTCGTCATTCAATCATCTCTCTCCGTGCTTTTGTCGTCTGGTCGTGCCTCTTCTCACTCGCAATCATTCGTTTGTCCCTCTCCTCGCTTTTGTTGTCCAGTCGTCCCTTATCCATCTCCTCACTCACAATCGTCCGGTTGTTCGTCTCCTCACTGGTAGTCATCCCTCATCCAGTCATCCTTCATTTATCTCCTTTCTCATAATTGTCCCTTTTAGCCTCTTGCACATCACATTCTTCACTCTTTAATGAATCTCAGCAACTCCTAAAGTGGGTTTGCCCATTTAACTCATCAAAAGATAAAAGTGGGTTAAATGGGCTAGGTTAGTAGGTTGGTCCATTTAACCCACTAACTCACATGGGCTAGGTTGGGCCAGTAAATTTTGGCCTGTTTATTAAATGGGCTAAAATAATTTGACCTGTTTAACTTGTGGGCCAAAGTGAGTCGGGTTAGCCCATTTAACCCACTTGCACACCTCCACCCACTAACCCTTATGGTTCCATTTGCCTTACGCTTAAACCCTCATCAAACCTTACCATAAAAACCCATTTTACGATGGAAAAATGCAGTCCCCATCTCCTCCATTTTTGAAAACATAACGGTAAAGAAAAATCCACGAATCAAGCTTAAACTCTAAACATTTCTTTAACTCAATTCTACTGTATCTACCTACTAATTCTAATTTCTTTTCTTGTAATTTTTAGGTTAAGAATCAAGTGGGATATCGAGATAAGAGGAGGCTCTCTACACGTGATGTTAGGTTGTGAAGTTAAGTGAAATGAGTTCGTTCAAATGAACTTGGCATGTGAACTATAGATCTAAGTAAGATATAACGTTTCATGTGAAGGAAAATTAATTAGGAGTTAAGGAAATACAATTTTGAAGTTGGCTAGGGAGGGCACTAAGGAGATTTAGGTTGGATCTCCTATAAGGTAAGTCTAAAATCATATTTAAATTGATGATCTAGGATAGTAATGAGTGATAGAATTTGATGATTTAATGATTTTTTGAATTTTGATGATGAATGGTGATTGAGCCTTGATGCCACCACTAGGAATGACATGTTGTGAGTGTGATTTGATGAATTAAGATGTTAATTTGTGAATTGTTATGCTTTATGTGTTGTTGGGTGTTGGAATTGTGACTAGAAATCAAGTTTGACGCACATGAATTGATATTATGCCGGGTTTTGTTGTGACTGCCACTATGAAGATGAAATTGAGGCTTAATTTTTCTTGTTAAATCCAATTTGAATGTTAGGTAGTGATAAATTGGTGATAACATGTGGTAGATATAGAATGTTGAGAGTTGGAATTGATGGTATGATTGAATTAGTAGTTGAATGAGTTAATTTAATTGTCAAGTTATAAATTTCTAGTATGCTACTATGTTCTTAGAGTGAAAAATTTGATGAAAATTACAGTTATGGGATAAATATTGAATTTGGAAAAGTTTGAGGATGAATTGAGTTGAATTGGAGAATTGTATAAACTTGAGATTTTGATTTTCTTGCATGTTTTAACATAATGTTCAATTTTGAGAAAATTATGATATATTATGTTTATTTTGAGTAAATTTGATAGAATTATGATTTCAATTGGACGTAAATGAGATCTAGAAGTGATAAAGTGTTGAAATTGGATTAGTGGAATGATAAACATGTTTTGGGTAAGTGCTCTGTTTTGATTGCCCTAGTTTGATGATATTTTGGTCTTAAAAATGAAAAATAAATAATGTTTTGGACTCTAGAAAGAAATAGGTTCAAGTGGGCTTTGATTTGAAGTGATATGGGCCTAAATTGAATAAATTATGGGTTCTTGAAATTAGAAATTCGTAACTATATTTATTTTTGTAGTCCAATGGCTTTAAATTGAATAAAATAAGGTTTTCTATATTAAAATGAGAAACAGAAGTGATAAGGAAACAAATGACTTTAATTTCATTTGATTCAAGCTTAAATTAAGTAAGTTGTGGCCATTTAAACTTGAGGCTTTTAATTGTGATAAATTGAGATTAAATTAATGGTTGGCTTAATTAAATCAGATCAAGGTTGATGCAAACCCAAGTTAACCCAATCAAGTAGGCACAATGACCACCCACTTGCCCTTCCCCTTAGGTAGCCCATATAATTAAACATAACTTGGTTAATTGGACTTAATTAACTAAACTATTCTAATTGGATCAAAGTATAATTAGACATGATAATGTGAACCTAATAACCTATGAGCCTAAGATCTAAAATCCAAAACATAATTGGATCTATTTCTTTCTAAGGCTCATACCCTAAACAAGCTTTACCACAATAAATAACTCAATTGGGTCTTAAACCAATTTAAGGTCAAAATGAAATCAACTAAATAAAATGAACTAAAAATAGGCAAAGTAAAATAAACTTATGTAACTATAATAAAACCCAAATGGGCTCAAGACCTAAAGCCTACTTAGACTTATTAATCTTTAGGGCCTATACCCTAAATGGACATTAACGAATTAATCAAATTTAATTAGGCTTTCAACCCAATAAGGCCCTAAATCAACTAAAAGCTTAAAATGAAATTACAATTAGATTCAATAATCAATTGGATCTCGACATAATAATTAGGAATGATTAAACATAATGGGACTAGGTTAATTAAAATAGATGGAAGTAATCTAATTGAACTTAAATTAAATTTAATAATTATAATTGGACTTAACTAATTCAATTATGTCTAGTAGGCTAATTCTAAATATAATTGGGCCAACTATTCTTAAAAGGCCTAAATACCTTAATTGGGCCTTAAATAAAATTAGAATTATAATTCAAATAGCTTATTAGGTTCAAATGAATAAACATTAAATGGTTCGAGTTATAATTAGGTAATAGCTAATCGAGCCTTAGCAACCCTAAATGGGTTCATAACTAGTTTGGGCATTAAGTAGTTTACATCAACCTTAGAATAGAATTCAATCACTTAGAATATCAAGTAACTTAAAATTTTCTCTTTAATGCATAAAATCAACTCAATCAATTCATTTCGAAACTTATATATTGTGATTTAGGAAATTTTTGACCTTTTCAGGTATATAGTAGCATGTATGTGTGCTTGCTAGGTTAGAAAAATTAACTGGACTAATAATTAACCCAACTAGTAACTACTTGCTGCTTATGTGTGTTTACTTGAACAAAAAAATGACAAACCTTAGATCAAGATTGTGGTTGCTATCATATATCCCAAAATGACATGGTAGTTAGGTGCTTGGGCTATCAAGATATGGCTCATGCGTATAGTTGACAAGTGAAATTATGATTGTTAAAGGGCATTGTGAACGAGAGATAGGATATTGGGAGTCATTCAATGATTATAAGTCTCAGTAAGCAATACAATATAGCTAAATTGCAATAAGTGAGGCTACATAACTATGAAGTTACTTAGATGAGGCTACTTATGTACTTAGTTTTTGGCAACATGGAGTTTGGTTGCTCCCTTCAACCCTTGATATCCATTGCAATGGAATCGGACCTTATGTCCTTCTTTGTGATATCTAGAGTCATGAGTGTTCCCATTTTGGATGTTTAAACAAGATAACTAAATGATATGATTGAATGCCTAATGCTTTAGTATGGAAGCCTATGTGACATGCATGTATGTGATTGCGATACTATGTATTATGCCCTTGTGACTCACTTCCTTTTTTCCTTTTCAAGTGATGATTCTCCTAATCCGCTTTACGATTTAATGGGATATGGCTCTAAGAAGGACATCTAGGATGAGATTATAGATATAGACTATGCCATTTACAATTATGATTGAGTCATGTTCTACTTTCTAGACCATATGTTATGTTTCATTTTATACTTAAACTTTTGGGAGCCACTTGTGGCTCTATGGCCTGTTTCCCTTTTGGATGTATTTTGTAGGCTTTATAAACCTTAAGACTTAGACTATCTTTTCTTGTTTTATCACATGTTTTCTTGATAAACAACCATCAAATGTTTTCTAAAATCTAATATTCCGCCAAAATGTTTTAAAAACTAATTACCAATTTCAAGGTCCTAAAATTGGTTTAGAAACTTATCTAGTAACTATAGCTTTATGTATTTTACTTAAGTAAATTACATAACAAATTGTCATCACCATAGTGAATTAAGGGTATGCTAGTTTAGGTAGTATCGGGGCATAAGTTTCTAAATAGGATTAGGATGTGATTAGGATAATGAGATTGAGTGTGGGAATCTTATGGGAGGATATTTGAGTCTTTGTTTTTCCTAGCTTGTTAGACTTAATAAATAAGATAATTAACTAGAGTTTGCTTATGAGTATTATAATGTATCTTACTCAATTGTAAAAAGGATATGAGTTATCTTGTTTTATGTTGAAATCGAGCTTGATTATTATTATTATTGAAATGAATATGTATGCTCAATTAGACTAAGTAATAATGGATAAAATTAGGACAAATATTATGTAATTCCACACTATTAATGGTAAAATAAAGTGCAAATATTTTCATGACTTAGTAGAAATAAAATGGATGAGAATTATATAATTTTCATACCTAAATTACAAGGACTCGTAGGCACACTTAATAGTAGGAAATAATAAACTTAGAGCATACATTCCTTAAAATTAGAAATAAGAAGCGTAGGAACACACCCTACCCCCTGCCCCCAACCTAAGCATTATTAAAATAATCTATAGGTTCCTAATATATTAATTACAAGATTGACAAATTCTAAAATTGAATAAAAAAAAGAATATGAATAGGCCCTCCCTTAAGGGTATCGAAACATGATATCCTATAAAAGGTCTAAAAATGACTAAAGTGGGAAGTTAAGATGAGGTAATAGGATATAGTAGAGTTAGGTAGCAAGTAAGATGAATCAATAAGGAAACTGGAGAATCATAAGATTGCATGCATGATTTTTGATGAGCAAGTGTGTGATTGTTGTGTGTTCTTTATCTCGAATAGATGAATAGGCATAATTCTAGACCCTATCTACTTCCTTATGACACTCCTAATGATGGTAATCAACCACCACCACCTCCATTGCTTTTAGTAGCAACTATACCCTTGACTCAACTTGTAGATGTTGCTCAATTTATGACTTCAACAAGAGATATGATCGCTATGATGCATTAGTAGTAGCAAAAAATCATGTAGCAGCACCGGCAGATCCTACAACAACATCAGATAAGGGTTGATCAACAAGCAAGTCATGTTGGTGGGAGACATAAAGGAGGAGTCAAGCTACATGACTTTGTAAAGTTGATGACATACTTCATTGTTCAGATATTAGACCCTTTAGCAATAGATAGTTGGATAGAGGAGTTGGAGAAGACTTTTGTAACATATGGTGTACCTGAGGCAAAGAAGATTGATTATGTAGTTTACATGTTGAACGGCAATGTAGCCAACTGATGGAGAGCAGCTAGCAGACGCATAGATGGAGAGGTTACTTAAGGGAGGTTTAGAGAGGCATTTTTTTAATAGGTTCTATCTTGAAAATCTAAGAGAGAAGATGGCTACAACATTCCTAAAGTTGAAGCAAGGGTCATGTAGTGTTGATGAGTGTAAGGTTGAATTGAATAGGTTGTTGAAATTTATGCTAGAAGCCTACATGAATGATGAGAGATCTACAGTGTTGAAATTTGTGAATAGTTTAGAGCTAAGGTTACAGCATGAAGTAAAGGAGTTTAGATTAAAGACATATATTATAGTGGTGAAAGAGGCTAAATGATGGAGCAGGATAGGAAGAACATTAGGGGGCATGGCTTGAGACAAGCCATAAGGTAAGGGAATAGGGCCATTTCTAAAGTTGTTTCTCTAAATACTAGATTTTCTAGCAGGCCAGCTACTAAGAAGCTCATGAAGATGGTTAATAAAGCCTAACTAACTTCGTCTTTTATACTGCCCTTCTTAGTATTAATTAGAGGTACCTTAGATACTATAGGAGAGCCACATAAGATTAGAGAGTGCAAGTGGAATTCAAAGGCGTGTTTTGCTTGTGGAAAAGTGGATTATAGGAGCTTTAAGTATTCTAACCCTACTTTAAAGCCAATTTTCTACTATTAATATAAGTAGAGGAGACACTTGTGATGTGCCTAAAAGGGAGTTTAAGGACACGCAAATGAACTAATTAAACAGCTCCTAAATGATAAGATCAAACGGGTTCAAATTGGAGCAAAATTGCGTGAACCCTAATTTTTGGAATGTGATTCGAATTACAAAAATCAATGAGATTATGATACAAACCTCGCCCACGTGTGACAAAACCCAATACTAATACGTTCGGAGTTGCAACCCAAGATGCCAAAACAATCAAGTGGAACTGCGACCCGTTGCCTATAGGTGAGGCAAGAACCTTGGTATATTCTGTTGACGCCACAATCGGGATGAAAGACCGATTGATAAGTCGGGATGAACGCTACGGAAGAAATCCGATAAGTTCCAAGAGAAGTTCTTTAGAGAACCAAGAGAGGAATTCTCTCAAAATATGTTATTCAATGTTGTATGTGTGTTCTCTCTTCTGTTTTCAACCCTAGCAGCTTATATTAGGGTTTACAACTTGTAATAGCAAAAGCCTAAAATGACATAACATCATAAAGTTGTGGAAAAATAATAAATAGGAAATGAAAGCCGGCGGCGTAGGAGCCGACGTAGTAACCGGCGTAAGATGTATGCGGGTATATAGGCCGGTGGCGTAGTAAGCCAGTGTCGTCCCTCTGTCGCGCACAAATGGCAACGCCGGTTCAAGGCCGGCAGTTTTTAAGCCAGTGTTGTTGATGTGCCTAATTCCAAGCTTAAGCACAATCAAAAGAATCAAGGAAAACACCTCAATTCACAAAACACAACCGGTTCACTTGAGGGCAATTTCACGTGCACACCTTGTAGATTTTGATGGAAATTGTTGTTCAAATGATTCAATTGTAATATCTAATGATAATATTAACCAAATAACTACAAGAGAACATGAAGTTCACGTAAAATCAGATCAAAAGGAAGCAATAAAGACAAGCACAAAACCGTGATCTCAAATCCTTCCAATAATATCAATTCACGCCAATCACTAAGAAGCATTTAATCTCAATGAACAATCAACCTTTACAAGATGATTATCCACGAATTACAATCACTAATAAGTCCAAGAAAGATTCAAATCAACCCTAGATATGACTCACTAGAGAAGAAATGAACAACAACAAAGATGAATCGATAGTACTCACGATTTCTCCTTGTTGCACTCGCCACAATTCCAACTTCTTGGGATTGAAATTGATAAGAGAATTTTGGAATTAGGAAACCCCAAGCCCTCTCACGAAATGTGAAGTGTTTTTCTGCAAAATTAAGCCTCCTCAAACCCTCTCTTAAGCAAGTATTTATACTTGCTACTCTTAGGGTTAAAATGTGCTCAAAATTACAAGTTTGCCACTTTTAAGGTGGCTAACCCCTTTAAATGAAAATTACAAGGGAATAAAAGTGTCCCAAAACCAAAATACAACCAAAATAGTTCATAAAAGAAGAAAAACATAAAAGAAATGCTCTTCAAGATGCCAGTCTTCTATAGATCCATCGGCCCAACTCATCGCCGGTTCAGGTTGGTCCATAGATAACCCACAAGCTGAGTTTAAGTGAGTTTGTCCATTGCCCTGTAAAGCATGATAACTATTCCTGTTGGAATATAAAATACATGAATAAGATAAAAGAGGTTAGTATATAAATAATTCTGGGGCCGATTTGCTCAAAATGGGTCCTCATCGCCAAGATTCGAAATCCTTTAGTTATTGCCCTAATGATAAGTCTTGTCGGATTTTGATTCCTATCAGTTGTCAAGGCTGGCAGCTTTGACCTCCTATGCTTTGATCTCCTTGAATGACTTGTACAAATGCAAGTTCATTCTCATGGTTGCTCCAATCCTTTTCGGCTTCTTGGACATCCTTTATCAACCCGTTAAGTGCTTCCTTAAATCGTTTCACTCGAGTTTTTGTGATCGGTCCAGGTGGCACTTCAAGAGGATCCACATTCCACCTTCTGGCTTGGCTCCCATCATGGCTCTCATCAGATTAAAACCACAATGATGATATTTCTCAATTGAATCAAGAATTCAACTCAATTTCCAATCTAATCCTAATCAAAAACATTAACACAAAAACTGTGAACCCTTCCTCACAACAATACCAATCTATGCAAATAATGTAAAGTGAAATTGATAGCAATAACAAGTGATAAAACTACTCAATTATATATCATTACAAGAGAGGATACAAATGACACCAAAATCAGATCAAAGAACCAACCTAATCAACCCTAGATATTACTCACTAGTGATGAAAAGGAAAGAACAATGTAGGGAATTGATATAACTTACAATTCTCTATGTTGCACCTTGCCACAATTTCAATTTTGGATTGAAATTGATAAGAGCCTATGAAATTTTAGGGAAACCCTAATCTATCACACAAAATGTGTTTGCTACAAATTTCAAGTCTAATCTCCAAAAATCCTACTTAAGCAAGTATTTATACTTGCTCCATTTAGGTTAAAATATCTACACAATTACAATTATGCCACTTTAGGGTGGCCGGTCCTAAAGGCACCAAATACAACCTAAATAAAAGTGTCCAAAAAACTTACAACATAAATGATTCAAAGAAATAAATTATAAGTAAAAATAGCCTTCAACATGCTAGCTCTTCAATAGGATTCGTCGGCTTAGCTCATCGCTGGTTTAAGTCGGTCCATGGATAACCTACAAGTTGAGTCTTAGTGAGTTTGTCTATCGCCCTATAAAGCCTAATAAGTGTGCCTTTGGAATATAAAATACATGAGTAATAGAAAAGAGGTTGTAAACAAATAATTCCGGGGTCGATGCTCAAAATGGACCCTTATCGCAAAGATTTGAAATCCTTTAGCTCTTGCCTTAATGATAGGTCTTATCGGATTTTGATTCCTATCATCTTCTTGGGCGTCAAAAAGATTTGTTCTCAAATCTGACAGATCAAATGCAGTAGAGACTCTATTTTCTCTTAGCAAGCCACCTGAAGAAGTATCACTTTTGAATCCCAATATCTAAAATACCATAGGGGGTGATTGCTTTCTCTCATCCATTTCTAAGATGTATCTCATCTGCAACACAAATAATGCCCCATTACCTACTAAAGTTTCCCCTGTATCAATCCGTTCCACTGATATTGTTTCCTCCTTTTCTAACTTATCTGTATGTTGCTGACCTTCATGGCCCTCTAATGGTTAGCTCAACTGCTCACGGCCCTCTGAAACCTCTAAAGGTGGACACAACTGTCTCTGAACTGTTTGGCCCTCTGATAATGGGCTCATCTGACTCTGACCCTCAGAATCCTCTAAAGGTTTACTCTACTGCTCATGAGCCTCTAGTACCTCTGAAGATGAACACAACTGTCCCTGAATAGTTTGGTCTTCCGGTAGTCTACTCATTTGACTCTGACCATTAGGATCCTCTGAAGGTTGGCACATCTGTGTCTGACAAGTTTTGTGCTCTATAGGTTGGCTTGTATCATTAGAAACCTCAGGAACCTCGAAAGATTTGATCATGTGGCTATGATCTTTAGGAATCTTTGATGGTTGTCTTATCTGTCCTTGCATCTTCTGGACCTCTGATGGCGACATAGAGTTCAATACTATATGTTTACCATTCTGTTGGAACATATAAGTATTTTTATACCCATCATATAATACCATCTTATCATACAACCATGGCCTGCCAAGCAATATATGGGCTGTACACATAGAAATAATATCACATTCAAGTTCATCACAGTACTTGTCCCTTATACTGAAGGGTACTCTAGCCCTTTGGGTCACACAAAGACTATCTAGATCATTTAGCCAATGTAATGATAGGGTTCAAGATGCGAGATGGTTTCAAGTTTCAACTTAGATAGTAACGATGCAGTTACAACATTAGTACAACTACCACCATCAATAATAATTACGTACAAGTTTTCTTGTACCCTACAAGAAGTATGGAACAAATATTCTCTTTGTCCATCATCAATGGTTGGAGAGGAAGTCAACACTTGATGAACCAAAGTAGTAGAAGTATGCACATCATTTGACATGGTTATTAACTAACTTCAACAAGTTAACAATACACTTCACTACAAGCACCACAATAACACACCTTTACACACCCACGGTGCATACACTCAACCAACACAAGAAATGCTTATTGTTACTTCAAGCAAAGTCAAGTGAAATAATTGAAGCACAATGAAATAATTCTTGGTACTTCAAGTAAAGTTAAATAAATGAAGTCCACACAATTACTTCTAAGTAATTTAGAATTAAATTCAACTACAAGTGTTTAAGTAATGAATTCAATTACTTTCAGACTTTAATGACTTGTTTGAATTCAAATTCTACTACTCAACTTTCCTTTTCTTGTTTTAGTTTCATACTAATTAACTTCACATTGGGCAGCACCTCAATACAAGCACAAATGCACAACTTCATCGCCACAAAACTCCCCTTTGCTCACGGTTCCACAATATTCACGTCATCACCAACAATTATCTATACAACACACACAACAACTAATGTCAAATACACACACCCTTCACTAAATTTACAAAAACATAACTCTACATACACACCTCTTCAAGTCACGGTGCACTTCCCCGCTTCCCCACAATATCAAACCACAACTACAACAACAAAGGAAGCTCAAATTTCAAATTCAAAATGAGTTCAATAATTGCAAGATTCCAGAAATGGTAAGGGACTATTTCAAATTCAAATGAACACACAATTAAACAATCACTTAATGTGTGTTTTAAAATTCAAATTACTTCCTTAACTCACACTTTAATTATGAAAATTCAAATATGAAAATCTCAATTGCTACTCCTCAAATCCAAAAATACATAAGACAATTCACACTTCTCCAATTGATCACAAAGGATCAACACTCCTTACTCCTCACAGTTCACTTTAAGAACACTTCACACTCACGGCTATTTCTCAAGGAAGCCAATAATGTTACAAGTCTCTAAGTTTATAACAACTAACAACAAGAAAATCACTTCAACAACACAAAGAAATAAAACACAACTCCACTTCACAATTCGGATTAAGGTGCTAATTCAACAATCCCTAATTTCTGAATTCTAAAATCAACTAACCCTTTCTCAAAACCTCAAGCTTTGATACCAAAAGATGATGTGTTAAAAGAGAGTTTAAGTACATGCAAATGAACCAATTAAACAACTCCTAAATGATAAGATCAAACTGGTTAAATTGAAGCAAAATTGCGTGAACCTTAATTTTTGGAATGTGATCGGAATTACAAAAATCAATGAGATTAAAACCACAATGATGATATTTCTCAATTGAATCAAGAATTCAACTCAATTTCCAATCTAATCCCAATCAAAACATCAACACAAAAACTGTAAACCCCTCCTCACAACAATACCAATCCACGTAACACAATGTAAAGTGAAATTGATGGCAATAACAAGTGATAAAGCTACTCAATTATATATCATTACAAGAGAGGATACAAATGATGCCAAAATCAGATCAAAGAACTAACCTAATCAACCCTAGATATTACTCACTAGTGATGGAAAGGAAAAAACAACATAGGGAATTGATATAACTCACAATTCTCTATATTGCAACTCGCCACAATTTCAATTTTGGATTGAAATTGATAAGAGCCTATGAAATCTTAGGGAAACCCTAATCTCTCACACGAAATGTGTTTGCTGCAAATTTCAAGCCTAATATCCAAAAATCCTACTTAAGCAAGTATTTATACTTGCTCTTTTTAGGGTTAAAATGTCCACAAAATTACAATTATGCCACTTTAGGGTGGCCGGTCCTAAAAGCACCAAATACAACCAAATAAAAGTGTCCCAAAAACTTACAACATAAATGATTCAAATAAATAAATTACAAGTAAAAATAGCCTTCAACATGTTGGCTCTTCAATAGGATTCGTTGACTTAGCTCATCGCCGGTTTAGGTCGGCCTATGGATAACTCACAAGCTGAGTTTTAGTGAGTTTGTCCATCACCCTGTAAAGCTTGATAAGTGTGCCTGTTGAAATATACAATACATGAGTAATAGAAAAGAGGTTAGTAAACAAATAATTCTGGGGTCGATTTTCTCAAAATGGACCCTCATCGCCAAGATTTGAAATCCTTTGGCTCTTGCCTTAATGATAGGTCTTGTCGGATTTTGATTCCTATCAACTTGTCAACTGATTATAAAGAGAATCCAAAGGGAAATGGTAGGACGCCACCTAAGGAAGGGAAGTTAAGAGCTAGAGTGTTTACTGTGTAACATGAGGAGATTGCTAATATTGATACCCTTGTAGGTGTGCTCCAAATTTCTACTCAATGTGCTTAAGTGTCAATTGATATTGAAGCTTTTCATTCTTGTATTTTCGAAGATTTTGTGTTGACATGTGGACTATCTATTGATGTATTACCTGCTAAGGTATGTGTTAGTTCTCCCTTAGGTATTGGATATGTATTGAGTAGAATTTATAAAGATATTGATATATCTGTAGCTAGTAGACATATGCCTATGGATGTGCTTATACTGAATATGACCAATTTTGATGTAATTTTGGGAATGAATTGGTTAACACGATACCGCATAATCATTAATTGTTGAAACACGATCTTAAGTATCAAGTCAAGAGACAAAAAGCTTAGTTATCATTTAAAGACACGTCGACCTTTTGACATGCTGGCGATGGAATTATGGGAGAAATGTACCATGGCATCCTTGGTGGTTAATGAGAAATCTAAACCTAATGTTCTAAGAAGAGGGAGAGGGATCAATCTAGCCATTTTAACTTCTGAAAGAACATACCGAAAGTAATGAATTGAATACAACAGCGTGAAATCGCCCCCAGCACAAAGAGTGTGTCTCGCCTTTACTTATTCTTTTCTGAAGTAGCTCTTTAGTCTCGTCGCCTTGAATTAATCTATTTATTTTCTTATAGATCTTTTTTATGCTCTACAAAGGGATGGACCAAGCCAATATTCCCATGATGTTCCAATTGTATATGAGTATAAAGATATATTTTTAGAAGAGCTTCTAAGATTACCACTAGGTTGAGAGGTCGAGTTTCGGGTTAATGTCATACTAGGTACTATGCCAATATCAAAGGCTCCTTATCAAATGGCACAAAATGAATTAACAGTTGAAGGAGCAAGTCTTAGACTTATTGGACAAAGGATTTATTTGACCAAGCATGTTGCCTTAGGGAACTTTGGTACTTTTTATAAAGAAAAAGGATGGATGAATAAGGCTATAAATCGACTATCGAGACTTAAATCAAGTGACAATCAAGAACAAATGCCCTTTGCCTCATATTGATGACCTATTCAATCAGTTATGTGGTGTAACAATAGATTATAAATTGATTTGAGATCGGGATACCACTAATTGAAGATTAAGCTGTATGATGTACTTAATACTGCTTTCCATACTAGGTATGAAGTTAAATTAGCTTAAGACCTTAAGTGGAAATTTACTTAATAAATATTGTGTAAATGGTAGGTTCGGGTATTACGAATTTCTTGTGATGCCTTTTGGATTCAGAAATGCACATGCAACTTTTATGGATCTTATGAATTAGGTATTCCAAGATTATCTGGACAAATTTGTTATTGTGTTTATTAGTGACATTTTGGTGTATTCCTATAGTTAGGAGTGACATGAGCAACACCTATATATGATATTATAGAGATTAAAAGATTGGAAATTATATGCTAAGTTCAATAAGTGCAAATTTTGGTTAGAGGAAGTTATCTTCTTAGGACACATTATTACCAAAGAGGGAGTAATAGTAAACCTAAACAAAGTGAAGGTGATTACAGATTGGCAAAAACCAAAGAGTGTAATAAAGATCCTCAATTTCTTTGGACTAGTAGGTTATTATAGAAAATTTGTGGAAGGATTCTCAAGGTTAGCAGCACCTATGACCCACCTCACCTATAAGAATGTCAAGTTTGAATGGAATAATAAATGTGAGTAAAGTTTCCAAGAATTAAAGAAGAGATTGGTCTCAATGCTTATGTTAGCCTTAATAGTGAGTGGAAAAGATTTTACCATATACAGTAATGCCTTAATACATGGACTTGGATGTGCCTTGATACAGGATGGTAGGGTGATTACATATACCTCATGCTAGTTAAAGTCATATAAGAGGAACTACCCAGTACAAGATTGATGGGTGTCGAATCCAACAAAAATAAAACCTACTCCTAGACAATTATATGATTTGCATATAGTGGTGAGTAGGGTCGAATCCACAGAGATTGGTTAAACTTATTTCTATTCAAGGAGAATAAAAGGGAAAAGGAAAATGGGGGGTTTGGTTTGTGAATTGAACAAAGTTAAAACAAGATAAGAAAGTTGTATATTGATAAAAAGCCTAGCCAAAGGAATCAAGATGGTTTAATTCTAGGAATTGATCATCGATGCAAATGTTCTCTATTCTTGTTCCTAGATAAATTGGTTATGGTTATTAACAAGCTCTAACAACCTATCTCTCCTTACTTCCTCGATAACCTCAGACAAGCGCTTTGAATTATTTCTCTTATTGATTAAACAACCCTTAGACAAGCGCTTAGGATTTAATCTATCAATAGCATTAAGATCTAGAGAGACTACCAATTCATGCCAATAGATTATAAGATAACCTATTTAAACATGATCACACACCTCCATAACATGAATTCGATCATCTCTTTTATAACCAAACATGTTATTGCGTCACTAAGACTAGAACAATCAAACAATTACGGATTTGACGTGCTAGTTGACAATATATTAACTTGCTAATTGAGTAGAAGAGCTCTATTCATACCAATCAACAAAGATAATAATGACAAAACGATCAGAAGATATATGAATACCCGAAAACAAAGAATAGAATAAATACAAGTCAATTAGACCTCACAATTCGTGGAGAATTAAACATCTATGACCCTTTGGCTAGAAAAGTAGCTTAGCTACACATGTTCATCAATAAAACGGAAATAAAAGATAGAAACATAATGAACCCGGTTGCTTGCTCTGCCTCCAAGATGATCCAAGGTTCTTCAAGATCCAAAGATTCAAAAGTTGTCTTAACCCTCTAGGGTTTGCTCTATTTATACTATTAGATGGATAGCATGTGATCTTTTGCTAGCATGATACGAAAATATCTTTCCTTTTCCAAGTAGATTTCGAGAAGTGAAGATACGTCTGCCTGGCATGCCCCACCACACGGCCGTGGATCAAGCCGTGCCATCCTCTGTGCATATTCTTCAAGTCTTCATCCGCGCCCAGTGTGAACCACGGTCAGACACACGGCCAGATTTCACGCCGTGCCTTCATCTGTGCATAATCTTCAAGTCTTCATCTGTGTCCAATGTGTACCACGGTTACACCCACGGCTAGATTTCAAGTCGTGCCTTCATCTGGTTGATGTTCTACACTTTCTTCTCCTTGGTCCTGGCTTCCACCACGGCTTCAAGCACGGTTTCTCCCACGAGTTCCACCACGGCCGTGCCTTAAGCCGTGTCTCTCTCTGTTGAAAGTCCTCATTTTCGCTTTCTTGTCCAGTGTGTAACACGGTTTGAACCTTGGCCGTGCCTCAAACCGTGCATCCTCCGGTGGTGTAATTCCTTGTCTTGATCCAAGTTGTAGATGACTTTTCTAAAATACTTGAATTAGCATCCTTGACTCCATTTAACCTGATTTATCACGATGATAGAATTAAAGTATCATTTCCTTATGATTTCTATAAAATCAATAATAATTTAACACAATTTATACTATAAAGATTGAGTATAAAATGGCTCTATCAAAGATCTAGATTTAGTTGTTGTGGTTTTAGACATTATTTATATGGAGAAAAGTACAAGATATATACAAATCATAAAATTCTAAAATATATCTCTACATAGATAAATTGAATATGAGATAGATGCAATGGCTTGGACTGATAAAAGATTATGATTTAGAGATTTGGTATAACCTAAGTAATGCAAATTTAGTAGCTAATGCTCTTAGCTAGAAGAGGCAAATGAATGTAGTAACCTTGATTACAAGTAAGAAGGAAATCCTAAGAAGATTTGAGGAGATTACATATTGAGGTCACAATCGAAAAACTTGAAGTCATGACGGCCAGTTTGAAAACACAACCTACATTGTTTGAGAAGCTAAAGCAAGCACAAGCCATAAACCCTAAAAGGAAGAATCTCTAGATACTATAGGCTTAGGAAGGAGATTTGAATTGATGATTGATGAAAATGGAGTGATCAAGTATGAGAGACAATTGTAGGTACTGTCAAGTCTAATTTTTGAATTCCCATTCCTAATCCAATCTAGACTAGACCCTATGCTCATCTAATATAGATCATCGACTTGAGTTAGGAACTTCGTTTGATTTTGGAGTCGCCACCCAACTGTTGTTGGGAAAGATTGAATTAAGACTAAAGGAGCGGATTAGTCTTAATTTGGACCATTAGTAGTCGTGATTTCCTCTTCTCGTTTTTTGTGAAAAGAGGAAAAGGGAAAACCAGAGTTTCTAAGTCCGGAGGCTAACCTATTAAAACCTTTACAGTTACTACCTAATCTCCTAAAATTGTCTCTATCTAGAAATGTCTTTTATTTTGTTTCTGTTGCTTTTTATTATGTTCTTGAATGAATTATTTTAAGAAAATGATTTTTCATTCTTTTTATGGGTTGCCCTAAATGGGTGCCTACGTACCTGCTATTCAGAATCAAACAAGCCGTAATTCGTTTTTCCTGAAAACTTTAAGTGTGTTTGTAAATTCTAATTTCAAAATCTCTTTTGATTTATGTTTTTACCATTTTTGGGATTTTTTTCTAAAAAAATCTAAGCCTAAGTTTTAATCTGATTTTTGAAAATGATTTTTAGGGAAAATGTCAATTTTGAATTTATTTGAAGAAAATGATTCTTCTAAGTGCTAAAACTCATTTTTTTTCTATTTTTTATCATTTTTGAATTTTTTATTAATTTTTATGATTTTTATAATTTTTTTTGTAATTTTATGATTTTTATTATTCTTTTACAATTTTTTATAATTTTCCTAAGTTTTCATGATTTTTATAGTTTTTTATTATTTTTTATGATTTTTCTATGATTTTTATTGATTTTTTCATGATTTTGTGAATTTTTGTTAAAAATTTTATCCTAAGTTATTATCTATGCTATTTTATAATCTAAAGTTTTATTATTATTTTTTTCTAATTTTTTTATTATTTTCTACATTTTATTATTTTATTTTTATTTTTATAATAATTTTTTTACATTATTAAATACTAAAACTCTAATTTCTAACATTTTCTTATTTATTGAAAATAAAAATAAAACATAAATAAATAAATATATAAATAAAAAATTAATAAATAAAATACCAAAATACTAAAACAAATAAAATAAATAAACAAAATTAGAAAATCCGGAAAATTCGACTTACCTGGATCCGGGTCGGTGCGTGAGTTGGATCGGTCGAGTCGAATCGGATCGAAGCGGGTCGAGTTAGATCGGTCGGACACGGCAGCGAGGAGCGCTCGTTGACGGCGTTCCGGCGGCCTTTTGCAGCGGGTGAGGTGTCGAATCCTAGGTTATAGAGGGTGGTGAATCAAATGGTGGCGGTGGTTTGCTCTAGAAACGCCTCTTGGTGGTTGCTTAGCTTCGATCGACGGTTGCGGCCTCATTCTCCTCCGGTGCTCTCCGATTCACTCCTTTCTCTCACTTTCTCTCGCTTTTGATCTATCATTTGGCTTCCTCCCCTCCTCCTCTATTTATAGGCGCTTGAAATCGAGCTGGATAAGCTCGGATTTCCTCCGATCGAAGCAAATCGGATCGACGGTTAAATGAACTAACTCCGATTCGTGTAAATTCTTTGATTTGTTGAGATTTGATTCCAATTGGATGATGTTTATCTCAATTCTGTTGAAGATCTGTTGGATTTGTGCAAAAAATTGAATCGAAATGGTCGAAATTTGAATTTTTTTCCTTCGCCAGTGATCTCAGACCGAGGTTGAAGACGATCACTTACCCGGCACGTGCGTTCCCTCTAGCCAATCAGATGCTGTCACGTGTCCTGGGTAAATGAAAAAACACAAAACGCGGAAACTGCTTCCCCCGCGTTTCAAACCCGCGACCTCGCACCCGCACGCATCCACTTAGCCACGGCTCGGACTAGCTAAGCTAGCCCATTTTCTTGATTTTGTTAATTTCGCAAATTGCATATATGCAATGCGATTTTTTTTTATTTTTGCATTTTTTGAAATTTCAAAAATTTGTAAAAATTATTTATTCCTTATTATTGCCATTTTTGAAATCATTTTTCAAAATTGATGTGTTTTCCTATTTTTTTTTTTGAATATTTTGAATATTTTTGCTAAATTAGAGAAAAATTGGAAAAAATTAAAAATTGATTATTATTTTTTCTTAGGGCAAAAATGGGGTGTTTACAGCTGCCCCTCTTTGTGGTAAAGTTTGAAAAACTTGACTACAAAGACAAAAAAGACGCGATTTTTGGCCTCTTAAATAGATAACGCCTTGGCTTGGCTGGTTACCTAGAATTTGGTTTTTGGTAGGAAAATGCTCCAAGAGCTAATAATCCTACGATTTAAGATGGTCCTAACAATTTAGAGTAATGTTCCCTCCCCAAAAAGTGCTTTAAGGGTTGACTAGTTGGCGATAGAAAATGTCTCAAGTATTGTTTAGGAATGATGATAGGAAGCGTCTTATCAGACTAGCAACCTTGGAAAGGAAATTATCTTAGGAAGCACCCATATGAGCTGGCTACCTGTCAACAGAAGCATCTGGTTAGACTAGCAACTGTTTGGAAGAATACCTCCGAAAAGTGCTCCTATGAGCTGACTAATCGGGAGAGTCTAAGAAAGTGCCCCTCATGGGCTGACTAACCTTTGATAAAATGCCTCAAAAGGTGCCCCCTATGGGCTGACCTTGAGATAAGATTCTTAGGAAAGTGCCCCCTATAGGCTGACTAACCTATGATAGAAGTGTCTCAAAAAGTGCCCCCTATGGGCTGACCTTGAGAACAGATGTTTTAGGAAAGTGCCCCCTATGGGCTGACTAACCTATGATAGAATTGTCTCAAAAAGTGCCCCCTATGGGCTGACTTTGAGAACAGATATTTAGGAAAGTACCCCCTATGGGCTGACTAACCTATGGTAGAATGTCTCAAAAAGTGCCCCCTATGGGCTGACCTTGAGAACAAATTTTTAGGAAAGTGCCCCCTATGGGTTGACTAACCTATGATAGAAATGTCTCAAAAAGTGCCCCGTATAGGCTGACTAACCTATGATAAAAATGTCTCAAAAAGTGCCCCTATGGGCTGATCTTGAGAACAGATTTTTAGGAAAGTGCCCCCTATAGGCTGACTAACCTATGATAGAATGTCTCAAAAAGTGCCCTCTATGGGCTGACCTTGAGAACAGATATTTTAGGAAAGTGCCCCCTATGGGCTGACTAACCTATGATAGAATGTCTCAAAAAGTGCCCCCTATGGGCTGACCTTGAGAACAGATTTTTAGGAAAGTGCCCCCTATGGGCTGACTAACCTATGATAGAATGTCTCAAAAAGTTCCCCCTATGGGTTGACCTTGAGAACAGATTTTTAGGAAAGTGCCCCCTATGGGCTGACTAACCTATGATAGAAATGTCTCAAAAAGTGCCGCCCATGGGCTGACCTTGAGAACAGATTTTTAGGAAAGTGCCCCTTATGGGCTGACTAACCTATGATAGAAATGTTTCAAAAAGTGTCCCCTATGGGCTGACCTTGAGAACAGATTTTTAGGAAAGTGCCCCCCATAGGCTGACTAACCTATGATAGAATTGTCTCAAAAAGTGCCCCTATGGGCTGACTAACCTATGATAGAAATGATATTTAGAAAGGTGCCTTTATAGGCTGACCTTAGAAGAGATCTAGGGAAGTGCCCCCTTTTTGGGCTGACTACCCTATTAAAGGGAATGCTTAGACAAGTGCCCTACTATGGGCTAACTCATCTTATGCTTTTGAATATGTTTCTACTGACTGAGCTAAATGATGTGATGCCTTTCATGATACGATGATAGTTATTTATTTTAATATGCTTGCCAGTTTATCGTGGATAGCAACCAAACAACCGAATCTCCGTGTTAGTTTGCTTCTGCCTCACTTCTTCTCATCTTGACACGAGGTTGAAAATATTGATGTGCTTCCTTTCTTGTGCGCATGGCTCTTTTAACGGTAATGCTATCCTACTAATGCACTAGTTTGAATGCTCAAAATTAGATAGAATTATATTACCAAATACATTGAGATTCATTATCATTTTAGTGTTTATCTTTCATTGGCGAAGTGGTGGGTAATGTGTTTAGGAGTATTTGTTGTAGTGCAAATTGATTTGGATTATTGACCATTCAGGAATATTAACTTTGCTTGCAAAAAGTAAAAACTCGACTCAACGAAATTTATATCGAACATTGGCTTTCATAAACTTTAGCAAAATTTCAATTCCTTTGCCCAAGGATAGTACATCTTTACAGCATCTATGTTAATGGGGTCTCTCAATTCTGGACCATCCATTTGAGTCAGTATCAAAGCACCTCCTGACAGAACCTTTTTCACCACATAGGGGCCTTCATAGTTTGGGGTGAATTTTCCTCTGAGTCTTGGACATTTGGGAGAACCTTCCTTAGCACCAGATCCCTTGTTTGAAGTACCTAGGGCCTCATTTTCTTGTTAAATGCTCGGGCCATCCTCTGTTGGTAACACTGGCCATGACATAGTGCGGTAAGTCTTCTTTCATCAATCAGATTCAGTTGATCAAGCCTCTTCTTTACCCAATCTGATTCAGTTAGCTGACTTTCTGACAGGACTCTGAATGATGGTATTTCGACTTCAACTGGTAGCATTGCTTCTGTACCATATACCAATGAGTAAGGGGTAGCTCTCGTAGATGTTCTTATTGAAATCCTATAAGCCATGAGAGCAAACGACAACATTTCGTGCCAATTTTTGTAAGTTGTTGTCATTTTCTCGATAATCTTTTTAATATTCTTGTTGGCTACTTCTACTACCCCATTCATTTGAGGTCGGTAGAGAGTTGAATTTCTGTGGTTTATGTGGAATTGTTGACATAAACCCGTAATCGATTTGTTGTTAAGATTGGTACCGTTGTCCGTGATGATAGACTCAGGAACTCTATATCGGGCTATTATGTCCCTTTTTAAGAAGTGGACTATTACCCCTTTTGTGACATTGGTATATGATGACGCTTCTACCCATTTGGTGAAGTAATCAATCGCTACCAGTATGAACCTATAGCCATTGGATGCTATCGGAGTGATTAGGCCAATTATGTCGATTCCCTACATGGAGAAAGGTCATGGTGCTGACAACAAGTGTAGCTTATTGGGCGGAGCATTTATCCAGTTTGCGTAAACCTGACACAAATGACAGTGCTTGACATATTTTATGCAATCCAATTCCATGGTTAACCAATAATATCCTAACCTCATGATTTTTCGAGCCAACATGTAGCCATTCATATGAGGTCCACATACTCCTTCATGTACTTCCTTCATCAGTTCGCATGCTTCATTTTTGTCCACACATCTCAACAAGGTGGTATTAGATGATCTTTTGTAAAGTATAGACCCACTTAATAAGAAGTGGCTTGCCAACCTTCTGAGTGTTCTTTGGTCACTCTTGCTAGCCATTTCAGGGTATTTACTTTCTTGGAGGAAGGTCTTGATGTCGTGATACCAGGGCTTGTCATCTTGTATCTTTTCAATGGTTAAACAGTAGGCGGGCCGACTTTCGATGTCTATTTTCATCGGTTGAACTTCAGCTCCCCCTGTTATCTGGATCATAGATGCTAGTGTGGCTAGTGCATCTGCGAACTGATTCTGAGTTCTCGGGATATAGGTGAAAGTGATTGCCTCGAATTCTTCGATTAGCTCTGTCAAGTGTTGATGATACGGTACCAGTTTGGGGTCTTTAGTCTTGTATTCCCCTCTTGTCTGTAGTATGATGAGCGACGAATCCCCGTATACTTCTAATTCGTGGATTTCCATTTGGCAGGCCATTTTGAGGCCGAGAATGGACGCCTCATATTCTGCGATATTATTGGTATATAGGGAAATGTAAGTCTTGTCACTGCAGGGAATTGAGTGCCATCTGGGGATATCAATACTGCCCTAACCCCGCAACCGAATACGTTGGCGGCTCCATCGAAAAACAATTTCCACTTAGCATTCTACTCTATCCCAAAGTCTTCTACCGGTATATCTTCCACTGTTAATATATTTTCGTCCGGGAATTGGGCCTGTGTTTCTTAGGAATCTGTCTCGACAGGGTGTTCTACCAATTGGTCGGCTAAGGCTTGCCCTTTCATCGAGTTCTGGTTTACTTATGTGATGTCAAACTCGGATAGGAGCATTTGCCATTTAGAGATTCTCCCTATCAAAGCTGGTTTCTCCGCCAAGTATTTCAAGGGATCATGCTTTGTCAGTAACTCAATATGGTAGTAAAGGGTGTATTGCCTTAGTCGATGCATGACCCAAATTAGAGCACAACAAGTCTTCTCCACCTCTGAGTACCTCTGTTCCCCATCCGTGAATTTCTTGCTCAGATAATATATAGAACGATCTCTTCCCTCGTCATCTTTCTGCCTCAACACACATCCCATGGATTAAGGGAGTATAGTGAGGTATAAGAATAAGGGCTTTCCTTGTTTCAGGACTATCAAGACCAGAGGTTTTATAAGATAGTCTTTGATTGTCCCGAATGCTTCTTCACATTCGCCGTCCCATTCTATTGTGGCATTTTTCTTCAACAGACAAAATAGTGGCCGGCACTTGTTAGTGAGTTGTGAGATAAAACGAGCTATATAATTTAATCTTCCTAGCAAGCTTCTTACTTCTTTAACAGAGCGTGGGGAAGGTAATTCTAATATAGACTTTACCTTGTCAGGGTCAATTTCAATGCCTTCCTGGCTTATGACAAACCCTAACAATTTCCCCATTGTGACCCCGAAAGTACATTTCTCTGGGTTTAACTTGAGCTGGAATTTTCTCAGTCGTCTAAACAATTTCCTTAGGATATCTATATGGCTTTCTCCTTCTTTAGATTTGGCTATCATGTCGTCGACATATACTTCAACCTCTCGATGCATCATGTCGTGAAGTATTGCGACCATGACTCTCTGATACGTTGCCCCGGCGTTTTTCAAACCGAAGGGCATGACTTTGCAACAGAAAGTTCCCCATGTTGTGATGAAAGTCGTTTTGGTTTTATCTTCTTCAGCCATTTTTATTTGATTATATCCTGAGAAACCGTCCATGAATGAGAAGAGATGGTTTCCCGCAGTGTTGTCTACTAGAACATCAATGTGAGGTAGGGGGAAGTTATCCTTTGGCGTAGCTTGGTTTAAGTCCCGAAAGTCTATGCATATGCGTACTTTTCCGTTCTGTTTCATAACGGAGACTATATTTGATACCCATTCTGGGTAATCGGATACTTCAATGAACCCTACTTCTAGCAGTTTCTTGACTTCTTCCTTAATCTTTAGTAAGATGTCAGGCCTAAATCTTCTCAGTTTTTGTTTTTTAGGTTTGACATCTTCCCTTGTGGGAAGCCTATGAACCACTATTGATTGGTCTAGCCCTGGCATGTCACCATATGACCAGGCAAACACATCCGCATATTCTGTTAATAGCTCAGTTATCTCATATTTTTGCTCGGCACTCAAACTGGTCCCGATTTTGAGGTTCTTAGGGTTTTCCATGCTTCCTAGATTTACTGTCTCCACTGGCTTGTCGATCGAGATTCCGCTTTGTTCATATTTTTGCCAATTTTCTTGTATTATTTCGTGGTCTAAGATATCGCCTTCAACAACTGACCCAGCAGCATTGGAAATGATATCGACGTTTTTATTTTCTACCTGCGCGAAATATCCCTGATGTTTGATAGTAGGAGATCTGGGTAAAATAAAAATGAAAGCATATATATAAGAAGAAAAACAAACTGTAATTAAATTTGTAAAGAGTCTCAAAAATTTGTTCAATAATTATTCTCTACTTTTGAGCTAACCTAGAGCTATTGATAAGATAACAAAACCAATTATTCAGAGCTAGATGCTGGTTGGACGTGCGGGGGGTTGGTTTCCCTTTGCTGGTGTCACCTTCGTTTATCCGAAACTCTTGAATGATATTCGCCTTTCGGAAAGATTGTTGGAGAGGTGGGATGCACATCTGGGTCTCGATTGGCTTCCCCTTCATTCTTCCTTTGACACCTCTTGCTTGCACTTCTTCTTCGGTTGTAGGAACGTACCCCAGTCCAAACGTCCCTTGCTGCCCCTCTTTAAACTGATGGCCCTCCTTGCTGGTCACCACGTTCACTTCATTGAAAATTTGTAGTCTCAGGTCTTCTGAACCTTCTTCCCCAATATATGGTATGGTCGTTTCTTTGTATATGGCGTAATCCTGCTCGCCCAGTACAGTGACTATCTGCCCGTTTGCAATGAATTTGACCCTTTGGTGGAGACTAGAAGGGATGGCTCCAGCAGCATGTATTTAGGGTCGTCCCAAAAGCAGGTTGAAAGATCTTGGGATGTCGAGGACCTGGAAAGAGATGTGGAATACTTGTGGACCAATTTCCACTGGTAGGTTCATCTCCCCTACTATGTCTCTTTTTGACCCATCAAAAGCTCTGACCACCATTGAGCTAGGCTTTATGTTGCTTGGATCGACCCCCAATAAGTCGAGAGTTGCCAATGGGCAAATGTTGAGGGACGATCCGTTGTCGATGAGTACCCAGGAGACAATGGTGTCATTGCACCTGACCACTATGAATAGTGGTTTGGTATGTTGGTCTCCCTCTTCTCCTAGCTCTTTCGGAGAGAAAGATATCTGGTCCATTGTAAAGATGGATTCTGCCACGTGACCTATCTTATCTGTAACAATGCCTTTTGGGACCTGAATCTGTTTGAACACTTTAAAGAGTGCTTCCCTGTGGGGCACGGATGGTGTAAGAAGGCCCATGAGTGATATATGTGCTGGAACTTTATTTAGTTGTTCCATTATCTTGTATTCACTCCCATTGACCATCTTTGTAAACGCAGAGAGTCCCTCTTCCTCTTCCTCTCCTTTCTCCACGTTGGGCTCTTCAATCGGGGCTTTATACTTTGGATCGTATATTCTCCCAAAGCAGGTGATTCCTCCCACTATAGGAGGTCGCTCTTGTTTGAGGGCCCGATAGTCGAATGGTGCAGCCTTGTAACTTTCTGCTAGTATCAGGACATTGAATACATATCTTTTCCTTGGGATTTGTATCTTAGCTGGTTATCCCTCATAGCACTGTATAACCCTGGGCTTCTGATGAGAATTGATCATGTTTATAGTCTTCTCTTCCTTTGACGGGTTGTCTTCCTTCTCAAATTCCAGCCCCCATCCACTAGGCGGCCCATACTCAATTGGGGTGTAAGAATAGTTTACCAAATATTGAAACCTCCCGTGTGATTCTCCCAAAGTGCCGACCGTTGGGTCTCCGGCTAACCACCTTCTTTTAATGTGTGCCTTTGGTGCTTCTTCTAGAGCTTGATGGGATTGCTTCTTCTGTTGCTTCATCGTATTCTGCTTAGGGTCTTCTTTGGGAGTCGGCTCCTCATATGTGATCATATTAATGGTGGGCTTGTGATTAGGCAATGGGTTGGTGTTGACATTGGGTGCTGGGGTGTTCACAAAATCCAGCTGTATGATTCATGTATCGATTAAGTCTTGCATCTTGTGCCGGAGCCTCCAGCACCTATCTGTAGAATGCCCCTCCTGACCCATGTGGTAGTCACACTTGAGGCTTGAGTCGAAGTTCTTGGGCTTGTACTGGTCGTTGGGGATCTCGAAACTGATCAAGTTGTCTGCCCTCAACCGAGCAAAGACCTGACTGAGCGGTATGGGGATTGGAGTGAACTGCCTTGGGACCCTAGCGGCCTGGGTATGACCTGTCGTGGATTGTTGGACTGGGGTACTCGTGGTCTGAAATGTCACATGAGTCCCAGCTTTTTCTACCTTACCGGAATGGACCGTGCTGACGGTGGACTCCTTAGCTCTATTTCCTCCTAAGGGCCTTTGTGTTAGTGTGACCCTAGGAGGCTCCATCGTTTGGAGTCTATCGGTGGTGATGGCATTTTCAATCCTACATCCCGCAGCTACTACCTCTGCAAAACTGGATGAGGTTTGGCCTACCAGGTGTGAAAAGTAGGTCTTGTCCAGGGTGTTGACAAATATGAATGTCAACTCCTTCTCGGAGATCAAGATTGCTACTCTGGCGGCCTGGGCTCTCTAGCACTGAGCATACTCCTTAAATGGCTTAGTATGTCTTTTCCGGAGACTCCCTAGATCAATCACAGATGGGGCGACTTCAATATTGAACTTGTACTGGTCATAGAATGACCGGGCTAGCTTTTCCCAAGTGTTGACAATGTTGAAGTCTAGGTGGGCGTACCAGACCAATGCAGGGCTGTGAGGCTGTCTTGGAATGTCTGGAGCATGAGTTGGTCATATTGAGCATATTTGCTCATTTTTCGGGCATATAGCCTGGTATGCATTTTGGGGCACCCGGTCCCATCATACTTTTCAAACTCTGGGGTCTTGAATTTCTCAGGGTATACCTCTTCCCTGTATGCTGGCAGATTGGTGATTCCGGCCTGTTCGAAACCATCAGGGCCCTCAATTGTTTTCATCTTATCATGGAGCTGCTGGAAGAGTCTCTTCTCCATCTCCTTCTGTCTCTCATTTCAGGTCATCAGAGGTTGGCCCCTGGTTGATCTTAGACTCATATTCAAAGGCCAGGTTAAGGTGGGAATTGATCTCTTCATATTCCAGAGGCTGTCCCTCCACTGCTTTCCCCTTTCTGGCCCCTGAATGTTCTTATTGGGTTGGCTGAGTGTTGCGCAGGAGGCCGATGCTTTCAGTTAAGAGGTGAACCTGGGCAGCCAATTGTTGGACCGTTTGTTCTAGGGACATGATCATGGAGTCCGAGGCAGCTTCAGCATTGGTGTTGTTGCAGTTGTCGCTATTGTTGGCCATTCTTGTTCTTGAACGTGTGCAAATTGGACTTCTGGGAGGGTTCGATTGCTTGGGAGCTATCTTGATACCTGGACGTGCATTTTTTTTTCCTTAGTGTAATGTATGCAAAATGCTATGCATGTGTCACACAGATGCTAAAAATAAAAAGGGTTGACAATTGATTGACGATGCAATATTGAAACTTTTACTTTTATTAATATTGAAAATTTTGGAGTTTGATAATCAAAATAAAATATTACAAATAATGATCTATTTCCTAGCTCTTTTGGTCTTCTATTGTGGAGGCTCAGACTTCCCGTTGATGACGGCTTCCAGTTCTTCGACTCTGGCCTTGGTCTTTTCTAACTAGGCTTCCAAAGCTTTGTTCCTTTGGTCGGATTCCTTGAAACGTCCCTTCCAAATGTCTTTCTTATAATCTGCGGCTTCAAAGTATACCTCCATTCGGGCCTTGACCTGCTCTAGGGAGACTTCCAGCTCTGGATTGATCTTGTCTGGCCTTGGTTGGGTGACGTCTGGAACCCGGTATGCTCTCTCCCCTGTCTGGTAGAGCTGGCGGATTACAAACTCTCTAGTGGCTTAGTGCTTTCCTACTTCGCCATCTAGCTCCCCGAGGTCCACATTTGGGCTTTCAATTCTGGCTTCCCAAAGTGCTTTGACCTCTGCCAGCTTAGCAAACTTCTCGGCTACCAACAGGTTCGGATCTTGATACTCCAAGGTGACTGCTTCCAGCAAGGGCCGATAAACTATGTCTTGGATAGTACCAAACCGGCGGACCATTGAGTTGGGGTGATATCCAATACATCCACTATTCTGATTAAAAGTACGACTTGGAAATTACTGCAAGTCAAAATAATTTTGTCACAGCAACTCTACCTGGCTGTCCACAGAATATCTTCGGCACTAAAGCTTCTAAACACTTCTACCCAACTGTGGCTGGTAAGGTCGTCAGGTAGCTTTACCTTTTCTATGCATGAATCCACAAGATCCACCTGTTGGGCTAAGGTTTTCCGGACCATGTTCAGCCTGAAGCACTTAAGGTAGCTTACGAACCATATCAGCATAAGGTTGAGGCTTGAGCGAGGATCCCATGGCCTTTCTTCTTAGGAAATTCAAGTTCCGAATCTGTTTAGCCAATAGAGCCGGGATGTAAGATCTTCCCTCCAGAATTGGGTCACCAGTTCTACAACCCGGTAGTGAATATAGAAGGTCCCAGTGGGGAACAGTATGGTGGCGAAAGCTGTCAAGATGAAAGCATTTACCCTTCTCTGTTTGTAAGTCTTGGGGTCCCCATACAGTATGTCCTTTCTATCCCCATTGTCCTCTCGGGCGATGAACCAGGCTTCTAAATCATCTATCCGTATGCAATATCCATTACAGTCTGCTAGGGCTTTGTTGACTGCTGTTTTACGGATGCCTAGTAGTCTGCTGAAGGTACCGGCTGGCCCGACCTCAAGCATAGATTTGATCTGTCAATGCTGGAGCCTGTAGTAGCTGGGTGTACTCTTCCAAAGTGGGGGTGATTTCATGTGGCCTGATGAAGAAAGCTGCGGGCTCGATTTCCCATAATTGGAGCATAGCCCGTATCAAAGGCAAATTCACCTCTATCTTTGTTAGTGAAAGGATGGGGCCTATCTTTTGCTGGATGAAGGCCTGCTCCTCTGGGTTATACAAGGTAAACCAATGGTTTAGTACCAACTTTGGGTCCAAAGGTTTGTATACCCGAATTTCTTTACAGAGGAGGCGGTCGACTGCGGTGCTAGCCATCTATTATCAATAAGAAATTGCCTAATTACAAACAGAACTATGAAAACATTACAGGGAAATAGATTTGAACTCCATGAACAAAACAACAAACTATTATATCGTCATCAATTGTCAACCCGTGATGTTATGTATGCAAATAGGTTGGTTCTAACTGGTCCCCAAGCTCTATAGCCTTCTGCATTCTCAGAGAAATGGATCTCAGGCCATATCGAATCATTGGGTGGGGTAGCTTAATCGGTCCCGAAACAGTGATCAACTCACTTCGCCCGAAACCTACACAATGGCTCCCCGTCTTAGGTTTCTAGGACGGTCCGGTTCGACCGCATCTATTCACATGAACGTATGCATGCAGACCCCAAAGTAAAGCAAGCTAAACCTAGCTAATCCCTAAAAATTTAGCAACAAGATAATAATTGAAAGACGTTTCTTTAAGAGAACAATTCAAAGAGATTCAGGTGGCTAGCCTACTGGCATGAGTCCCCAGCGGAGTCGCCATCCTATTGAGTCTAATTTTTGAATTCCCATTCCTAATCCGATCTAGACTAGACCCTATGCTTATCTAATATAGATCCTCGACTTGAGTTAGGAACTTCGTTTGATTTTGGAGTCTCCACCCAACTGTTGTTGGGAAAGATTGAATTAAGATTAAAGGAGCGGATTAGTCTTAATTTGGACCACTAGTCGTCGTGATTTCCATCTTCTCGTTTTTTGTGAAAAGAGGAAAAGGGAAAACCGGAGTTTCTAAGTCCGGAGGCTAACCTATTAAAACCTTTACGGTTACTACCTAATCTCTTAAAATTGTCTCTATCTAGAAATGTCTTTTATTTTGTTTATGTTGCTTTTTATTATGTTCTTGAATGAATTATTTTAAGAAAATGATTTTTCATTCTTTTTATGGGTTGCCCCGAATGGGTGCCTATGTACCTGTATTCAGGATCAAACAAGCCGTAGTTCGCTTTTCCTAAAAACTTTAAGTGTGTTTATGAATTCTAATTTCGAAATCTCTTTTGATTTATGTTTTTACCATTTTTGAGATTTTTTCTAAAAAAATCTAAGCCGAAGTTTTAATCTGATTTTTTAAAATGATTTTTAGGGAAAACGTCAATTTTGAATTTATTTGAAGAAAATGATTTTTCTAAGTGCTAAAACTCATTTTTTCTATTTTTTATTCATTTTTATGATTTTTATAATTTTTTTTAATTTTATTTTATTATTCTTCTACATTTTTTATAATTTTTAATATTTTATTTTTATGTTTTTATTGATTTTTTCATAATTTTTGTGAATTTTTGTTAAAAATTTTATCTAAGTTATTATCTATCCTATTTTATAATCTAAAGTTTTATTATTATTTTTTTTCTAATTTTTTTATTATTATTTTATTTTTATTTTTATAATAATTTTTTTTACATTATTAAATACTAAAAAAACTAATTTCTAACATTTCCTATTTATTGAAAATAAAAATAAAACATAAATAAATAAAATACATAAATTAAAAATATACCAAAATACTAAATCAAATAAAATAAATAAACAAAATTAGAAAATCCGGAAAATCCGACTTACTTAGATCCGGGTCGGTGCGCGGGTCGGATCGATCGGGTCGAATCAAGTCGAAGCGGGTCGGATCGGTCGGATACGGCGGCGAGGAGCACTCGTTGACGGCGTTCCAGCGGCCTTTTGCAGCGGATGAGGTGTCGAATCCTAAGTTATCGAGGATGGTGAATCAAATGGTGGCGGTGGTTTGCTCTAAAAACGCCTCCTGGTGGTTGCTTAGCTTTGATCGACGGTCGCGGCCTTGTTCTCCTCCGGTGCTCTCCGATTCACTCCTTTCTCTCATCTCCGCTTTTGATCTGTCATTTGGCTTCCTCCCCTCCTCCTCTATTTATAGGCGCTTGAAATCGAGCTGGATAAGCTCGAATTTCCTCCAATCGAAGCAAATTGGATCGACGGTTAAATGAACCAACTCCGATTCGTGTAAATCCTTTGATTTGTTGAGATTTGATTCCAATTGGATGATGTTTATCTCAATTCTGTTGGATTTGTGCAAAAAATTGAATCGAAATGGCTGAAATTCGAATTTTTTCCTTCGTCGGCGATCTCGGACCAAGGTTGAAGACGATCACGCGCCCGGCGCGTGCTTTCCTTCATACAATCAGATGCTGCCACGTGTCCTAGGTAAATGAAAAAACACAAAACGCGGAAACTGCTTCCCCCGCGTTTCGAACCCGCGACCTTGCACCCGCACGCACCCACTTAGCCACGGCTCAAACCAACTGAGCTAGCCCATTTTCCTGATTTTGTTAATTTCGCAAATTGCATATATGCAATGCAATTTTTTTTATTTTTTTGTATTTTTTGAAATTTCAAAAAATTGTAAAAATTATTTATTCCTTATTATTGCCATTTCTGAAATCATTTTTCAAAATTGATGTGTTTTCCTATTTATTTTTATTTTTTTGAATATTTTTATTATTTTTGCTAAATTAGAGAAAAATTGGAAAAAAAATTGAAAATTGATTATTATTGATTATTATTTATTCTTAGGGCAAAAATGGGGTGTTTACAAGTACTAAATGATTCTGAAATCAAGAAAGAGATTTTGAAGAAGCTTACTCTTCAACTTATTGGATCCACTTAAGTAGCACGAAGATGTATAAAGATTTGAAAAAAGTATTTCTAGTGGAATAATATGAAGAAGGAAATTGTTGATTATGTATCTAAGTGCATGTTATGTCAACACCTTCGGATTGAGCACCAAAGGCCAACAAGAGAATTATAACGTTTACTTATTCTAGAGTAGAAGTGGGAAAATATCACTATAGACTTTGTGCTGGCATTGCCTAAGACACGATCCAAACATGAGATGGTTTGGGTAATTGTAAATAGACTAATGAAATTGGCTCATTTTATACCTTTACGAGTTGGATTTTCCATGAAGATTTTGGCAAAGATCTATATTAAAGAGATTATGAGACTTCATGGTGTGCTAGTGTAGATTGTGTCAAACTGGGATCCACGACCTTTTGTTAGTAGATTTTGGAGAAGCTTACATGATGATCTAGGCACTAGATTGGATTTTAGCATAGCTTTTCACCTTAAGAGAGATGGAAAATTAGAGAGGACAATTTAAACATTAGAGGATATGATGAGGGCTTGTGCCTCAGACTTTTGAGGTAAATAGAATGATCACTTACCACTCGTAGAGTTTGCATATAATAATAGCTATTAAGTTACCATATAGATTGCACCATATGAGGCTTTACATGGGCAAAAGTGTAGATCTCCAATCCATTTGAATGAAGTTAATGAGAGGGCTCTTCTAGGATTTAACTTCATCCGATAGGTAGTGGAGAAGATACAGGTGGTAAAGAACAAAATAAAAGTGGCTCAAGACTAATATAGGAGTTATGCTAATCAAAGAAGGTGACTAATGGAGTTTAAAGTGGAAGGTCATGTATTTCTTAAGGTGTCACCAACTAAAGAAGTGGTCCAATTTAAAGTCAAGGGAAAGCTAAATCCAAGATATATAAGTTTGTACAAAATTTTGGAGAAGATTAGACTAATGGCTTACAGATTAGTCTTACCCCCACGAACCTATGCTTACTGGGAGTTCATGATGTTTTCCATGTACCACAACTAAGAGAGTGTATTTCGAATCTTGATGTAGTAATTGAGACGAATTAGCTAGAAATCCAATCAAATCTGACTCATGTAGAGTATCAAATCAAAATTACAAATAGAAAAGAAAAAGTGTTGAAAAATAAGGAGATTAAATATGTTGGGGTACAGTGGAGTGGCTAAATAAAGCGCAAGGCCACATAGGAGCTAAAAGGCATTATGGGGATGAAGTACCCCAAGCACTTTAAGCCTTCAAGTAAATTTTGAGAATGAAATTTATTTTTGGAGGAAGGATGAAAAACCCCAAAAATAATAAATAAGGGCAAACAGAATAAAAAGGAAAATTTTGGTTGAATTAAGAAGGATTTTCAAGTTGGAAAACATTTTTTCTAAATGACCATTTTGCCTTTGAAATTGGTTTTATCGAAAATGGACTTGAAATTTTCTTATAGACCTTAAATTTTGTTCCAAAACCTTAATTAGGAGAATAAAATTAATTACAAGATATTTGAAGACAAGTGGGAAAAAATTTAATTAAAAAATTAGTTGGATAAAATAACCAAAATGCCATTAAGCTTATTTTACAAAAAAAGTAACTAATTAATTTCAATTCCAAAGGCATTTTAGAGAAAAGGAAGAACCATTTTGCAGCTGGAGTAAGTGGAGGAAATTAAGAAAAAATTATACTAAAATAGGCTAAATAAGGGGACACATGTCATATTATGCTAAAATCTATTAACCTTTGTGATCACATTTGCCCTTACCATTAAACCCTTACTAAACTCTACTATAAAAACCCATTTTATGATAGAAAATTGTAGCCCCCATCTCTTCCATTTTTGAAAACATAAGGGTAAGGAAAAACCCACAAATCAAGCTTAAACTCTAAATATTTCTTTTAGCTCAATTCTACCATATCTACCTATTAATTCTAGTTCCTTTTCTTGTAAGTTTCAGGTCAAGAATTAGACGAGATTTCAAGCTAAGAGGGGGCTCTTTACACATGATTTCGGGTTGTGAAGGTAAGTGAAATGAGTTGATTCAAGTGAACTTTAACTTGTAGAATGTAAGATGTAATGTTTTGTGTGAAGATAACTCAATTGGGAGTTGAGAAAATAAAATTTTACAATTAGGTAAGGATAACATTGAGGAGCTTTCGGTATTATTTAGATAAAAAATAAGGTAAGCTAAAATCATATTTAAATTGATAATTTAAGATAGTTAAAGGTGATAAAACTTAATGATTTAATAATTTCTTCAATGTTGATGATGAATGGAGATTGAGCCTTGATGCCACCACTAGGAATGACATGTTGTGAGTGAAATTTGATAGTTGAAGATGTTGATCTATGAATTATTATGCTTTATGTGTTGTTTGGTGTTGGAATTGTGACTAGAAATCAAGTTTGATGCACATTAATGGAGATTATGTTGGGTGTTATTGTGATAGCCATTACGAAGATGGAACTGAGGCTTAATGTTTCTTGTTATATCTAATTTGAATGTTGGGTGGGGATGAATTGATGATTGGAGTAGGAACTTGTGGTATCTAGAATGATTTTGATGATTAATTAGTGAATATAACATGTTGAGAGTTGGAATTGATGGTATGATTGAGTTAGCAGTTGAATGAGTTAATTTAATTGTCAATTTATAAATTTCCAGCATGCTACTATGCTCTTAGAATGATAAATTTGATAAAATTAAAGTTATAGGATAAATATTGAATTTGACGAAGTTTGAGAATGAATTAAGTTGAATTAGAGAATTGTATGAAACTTGAGATTTTGATTTTCTTGCATATTTTAGCATAATATTTAATTCTAGAAAAAAATATGATATATTATATATTTTTTAAGTAAATTTGATGGAATTATTATTTAATTATAAAGATGAGTTGGATTAGATGTAAAATGAAAGCTAGAAGTGATGATGTGTTAAAATTGGACTAGTGGAATGGGTAAACATGTTTTAGGGCATGCTATATTTTGATTACCCTATTTTCATGATATTTTAGGCTTAAAAATGAAAAATAAATGATGTTTTGGACTCTATAAAAGAATAGGAATAGGTGGGCTTCAATTTGGAGTGATTTAAATCTAAATTAGATAAATTATAGGCTCTTAAAATTAAAAATTCATAACTATATTTAGTCTAGTAGTAGAAGGGCTCTAAATTGAGTAAAATAAGTTTTTTTTTCATGAAAATGAGTAGTAAAAGTGATAAGGAAACAAATAGCTTTGGTTTCACTTCATTTGACCTTAAATTGAGTAAGTTATAACTCTTTAAAATTAAAGTCTTTAATTATAATGAATTGATATTGAATTAATGGTTAGCTTAATTAAATCAAGTTAATACCAACCCAAACCTAAGCCAACCCAACTAAATAAGCCCAATGATCACCCTCTTACCCTTTTCCTTAGGTGCCCATATAATTACACACAATTTAGTCAATTAGCTTAATTAACTAAACTATTCTAATTGGGCTAAAGTAAGCTTAGACATGATAATGTGAACTCAATAACTTATAAGCCAAATATCCAAAATCTAAAACATAATTGGGCCCATTTCTTCATAAGGCTCATATTTTAAATGGATCTTAGTACAATAAATAACTTCGCAAAACCTCAAATTAATTTATGGTCCAAAAACATAGACCAAATAAAGTATAATGATTTTACGTGACTATAATAAAACTCAAATGGGCCCAAGACCTAAAATCTACTTGGACTCATTAATCTTTAGGGTCTATACTGTAAATGGGCTTCAACAAATAAATTAAATCTAATTGGACCTTTAACTTTACAAGGCCCTAAATCAACTAAATATTTAAAACGAAATTATAATTGGAGTTAATAATCAATTGGCTCTTAACATAAAAATTAGGAATAATTAAACATAATGGACCTTGCTTAATTAAAATAGATTAAAGTAATCTAGATGAAATTAAACTTAATAATTATAATTGGACTTAACTAATTCAATTAGGGCCTACTATTCTTAAATGGCCCAAATACCTTAATTGGGCCTTAAATAAAATTAAGCTTAAAATTCAAATAACTTATTAAAATCAAATAAATAAATTGTAAATGGTTCAGGCCACAACTAGCTAATAGTTAATCGAGTCTAAATAAACCTAAACTGGCTTGTAACTAGTATAGGCCTTAAGTTGTCTATGCTCACTTTAGAATAGATTTCAATTACTTAGAATGTCAACTAACTTAAAATTTTTTCTTTAAAGCATAAAATCAGCTCAATAAACTTATTTGAAAACTTAAATTATGATTTGAGAATTGTTGACCCTTTTAGGTACACAATAACATAGGTGTTTCTTATTAGGTTCGAAAAATTAATCGATAAAGAAAACAGCTTAATATGATTTAATATGGATTTCAGAAAACAGCTTTTGTAAGTTGCACTTTTGGTCTTAGTCTACGTTAAAGAAATTCAATGACTTTAGTATTGTTAGAAGTATGTCCTAGTCAGGTCTGCTTGTGGTACAAAATTAGGATAGCGAATAAATTAAACATGAAAATAGAAGTAATAATCTTGTAGTATGAGAATCATGTTCCTTATTTAATGTTCTTGTCACAATCTGTATTTCCATTTTCTCATCAGAATCAATCAAAGTCGTTTATGCTAGCTGTAGGTAGTAACAATTTGCTTTCCCCTCTAATAAATATTCGGTTCACCTACTAACTACACGCATGCTCCCATAATTAAATATTGGTCAGTCAGAAACATTACATCCAAGCGCGGCCCAAAGTTATTTTTAACAAAGACGACCTTCCTTCTATTTGGTTGTTCTTAGCAAACTTCAAGTGCAGGAGCAACTACTAGCAGAAGACCTTCGCGCAGAGACTTCGATGTGTCCCTCAACTTCCAAGGAGGCCTGGAAATATATCTATGTTTTGGTGCATTCACTCGTGAAGCACTCAACATTCGACTAGCATCATTGCTTTTCTTGTTGTCATTCATGAAAAAAGTACTGGACAAAAATTCAATGTAGTATTGGAAAAAATGACAAATTTTTATACCACATATAATTAGGTACAAAAAATCTAATACTAGACAAAAATTCATTTTTTTCGAAATCCCCAACTTGCCCTTCATATTCTTCTCTTTACAAACAAACCCTACCTCTCCAAATTCTTTTCATTCGAACCCATTTGCGCCGAACTAGCTTGCCCTTCAAGTGTAGTAGGAAAACCCATCGGTGCCGCTTCAACAACGGGATTCATCATGTAATCGACCGCTATTCGAGCGTCGCTGTAGCAAAGCTAGAAGTGGCCATCAAGTTCGTATCCTTTCGTTCTTTCTCACATTCTTGCTTGCTTTTCTATGTTCCCCGCATGCTCTACCTATGGTTGTAGCCGTTTCGTTTAGATTTCCCTCGCTTGCTTTTTTATCTTCGTCACATGCTCTCCGTCTGGTTGTCATCGCGCGTTTAGATGTCTGTTAAAATGGGACGGTAGTAGTGGATTAATCTTTCATGTATAAATAGATCATCACATATCCCAACTTGATTTCAAACTCACGTTTTGATTTCTAGTACGATAAGAACAAAGAAAATTACACAACATGAGAAAAATAATATAACATAAGTTTTTTTTTTAAACCATGTTTATTGCTAATTTCAAGTCAAGATTCTTTTATGTTGTATATTATTTATCATGTATATATACTATATCAGAACATCATTTTTAAGATAAAAGAAAAGTAAGTAATATATTATTTTATTAAATATAACATAAATTATTGTAATTTATAATATGAATTTTTAAATTTTTTAATCAATGGATTTACATGAATTATTTTATATAATTTATAATATCTTCAAATTGTATTTTTTTATAATAATATTAAATATGTATAAATAACCATGATATAATTAAAAGGGTATAATTGTCAAATTTACTATATTCAGTCTAGTATTTTGCAATTTCAAACACTAGACTTTACAAAAATCTTTGTCCAGTACTAAACAAACCAAACATAGTACAAAATTTTTTTTGTCCAGTCCTTCTTATTTTGTATTGTCCAGTACTCCTTGTCCTATCCAGTACTAGTAACCAAACACTACCTAAATGTCTTTCTGTTCCTACTCTGTAAGGCTATGTGTAAGGGTGGATTTTCATCTATCTGAAATTTACAACTTTGTCTACTTCATATCTTTTATGTTTGCGTTTATTCTTATATAAATGGTTTGGATTTTTATTTTTTACCTTATTTTGTCACACTAAGACCTATTTAGATTGACTATTTCTTATATGGGTTTTATCAATATCTTACTATCTATTTTCACATATTTTCTTAAGTTAGTGAGGAAAGAAAGATAGTGTAGAAAAATCACTCAACAGCAAAGGGTGTTAGGTGTTGAATAAGTGTGCGACTTACTATCCCCCCTCTTAGGATAGGTCTTTGGTATATATAGAGTTTACAAGGGAGATGACCAATTGATTGACCTTCCCTATACTTCTACATTCATAGGCATCAAGTGCTATGGGTGCGAGCATAGGGTAAATAAATTATTAGCTATCAAGTCATCATCAAGATGTGACATAGGCTTAAGACTTGATTTGCACGTGACATCTTCTAAGCTAAGAGTGGGCCAACCTTCGGGGCTCGGCTATTTCCAAGATTAACATGGGCCTAGACTCATAGGCCCATTCCTAAATAAGGCTATCAACAATACCAAATAATTACAAAAACAACAAAGCATGTGTCATTAATAATGCATTAGTTTACCACTTTAAAAGGTTGGGGTGTTAATATAATTTTGAACGTTTATATGGATATTTTAGCTATGTAAGATTGTTTTGAAGCTTATTGGAATGTTTATAGATGTAAAACTAGTTGTCCTTTGCTTTTTAAGACACGTTTTTAATAGTTTAGATTGCAAATATAGTCCAAAAACCATGGTCAAGAGCTCACGGATTCCTTAAATTCTCAAAAGGTGTCCTTACCTTTCCTAAAAATATGTAATTAACCTTCCAATTGTTGCTAAAGCCCAAACAGCGTGCTGTTCATGGGTCTTTTATTAGCTGTTTTAGAAACTTAAGGTATTGTATGGAGATGTAAGTACATATTTTTAAGCCACAGCGAAGTAAAGGCAAGGTTTAAGAGTTTTGTGAATGTATTTGCACATGATCAACAATGTTATGATATAATTTCTTATCCTCTTAAATATAATAAACATCACACGTTAGCCAACTTTGAACCAATGACTATGTAACTCAAAGAACATTCTTAAAGACTATACTTGCTAGATTTTTTTCGTGATTCTCACTACTCACTTGAGTGCTCTCTTGTTAGCTTTTATTGAAATCTAATTCCACTATTACCTTAACCATCAATAATATATAGAAACTTAGCCATTGGTTCATCTGATTTCGCAGGATTCTCAAACCCATGTAATAGAGCAAAGAACATTGATATTCTGAAATAGACAAAGAGAAAGTTTAGAAAAAGTTAACCATATTGGTGTGGCTGGAGATTTCTTCCACATATAGAAGTTTGAAGACCATTTCAAAACATGTAAGACAAAATTATTGATCTTCAAAGTGACACGTAGTCTTCTAAGAAAGCTACTAACTCACCCTTCAAAATAGTGGGCTTTTTTAGTTGCTAAAGATGAGTGGAGATAGACAGTGCTCTAAGTATCTTCAAGTAAAGGATTTGATGACTCAAAGTAAAGACCCACTAGGATCCGAGCTTCAAGATCATGAGTGGGCTTTACTAAGCTCCCATCTTAATTACAACCAAGCAACTTAGCCTACTAAACACCTAGCTCACATATGTCACATATGTCATGCATGTTAACTTTCTCACTAACACTCTAGTTACTCTTGAAAATTGAAAAACTTTGACGAGTGGTAATTAGATCACACATAGAAAAGGATGGAACATATCAATCCATAGAATAGAACATGAATCCTCAAAATTGAGGGCTAAACTACGAATTTAATGGAAGAAATCAAAAGATATCAAGTGAGGAAATTTTGAATCTGAAAGGGTAGCAATATGGTTGTCCATTATGCTCTCCTTATCAACGGTTAGGTTGCTTCAAATTTTCATTAAGAGCATCATTAATAAAGTATTTCCTGCCTTTTTCATGCAGTATGATCAAACATTATCACATGATATTACATATATTGGGAAAGTCTTGTATAAATGGCAAATGATAGAGAATAATTACAACAGAAGTAACTTATGTTAGTGCAAAAATTCAATTATGTGTTTCTATTTTAAGTGAGTTATCCAAATCCTTTATGGTTATGTCCTTGACTTGATTTGTAATGCTTATTGAACCTTTTGGCTTCAAATTTATAAATTCTTAATCAATTGTTTGCCTTGTTAACTTGTTACGTTAGGATTCTACACATTATATCATATTTTTTTAATGTCATGAAAGAAAACAATATTTGAGGATCATATTTGGTATGAGAATATAAATTTAAGAATTTAAATAATTCAGACTTGATTCAATTTTGAAATGAATATATAAGACTTCTAGAGTACTTGTGCTCTCATAAAACTTGTAAAGTGTATAAGAATACCTCCTAATATAACCATATAAATAATTATGTAAATGGTAAGTGCATACATATCTTGTAAAAGTGAATGATACCCATTAGTTAACATTCTTAATGGGCAAAAAAATTGCCTTGATATGATAGAACAATGGAATGATAAACATTTTCTAGGGAAAAAATAAAAGAAAAAAAGAAAGAAACTTTAGTAACCATAATAATTGGTACTTTTTATAATTTAACAATACGATTGAATTGAAACTACTCTCTCACTAGGATAGAAAGAGATATATCCCACTTCTCATTTTGACCTCCTCTTCATCCCCCTCGCCATTGAAGAACTCTCCAAGCTAAATCTCCAACCATCCATCCTCACTTTGACACGGAACTCGTACATTATCTCCTTGAGACTGGTTATGGTTCTTGCTATTTTGATGGCTTATATATGCACAGCCGGTTTCCGATTTCGAGTGATGTAACTAATGGTAATATATCAAGCCCATATGCACGTTTAGAGATATTTATGATTAGATATGCTCCATATAAAGTATTTGGTGAAAGCATTTTGCAGCTTATTCTTCCTTCAATTTCCAACCAATTCATAGGCCTTAGCTCAACCGCCTCCGGAAAACTGAAAAATGAAATATAAAAACCCTTTTCAAGTAGAAGAATAGAAAACCATAAAATATCACTTATATGTAATATGCTGTGCCACAATTAGAGAAAATTTGTTACTATAAGTACTTATTAAAAATGGCCATTTACTTATCGTTATTATTATTGTTAATATAAACTAACAATTACAATAAATATTGATATAATAGCAGTTTATTTATCGTTTATGTTCTTTGTAATGTATGAAGTACTACCACATGAACTTTTAATACCACTTACAAGAAAGTTAAGTCAGCATATAGGTGTGTATTGCTATTTCTAACCTTGGTTCGGGAATAAATTTCCAGCCCCAATACAATGGAACATGACATCATGTTATGGAAAGCTCTTTAGCTGAAAAGACATAACATATTTTTCGCAAAGGAAATCAATGCAAACATATAAGAAAGAAAGTAGACGTGTAGTATGAAACTTAATTAAAGTCAATTTTTTTAAAGAAAAAAAAAAGATATTACGTTGAAATGAAATTAAAAAAAAAAATCTGAAACAATGACTGCTTAATGAGAAAAATATTATGAATAGATGCAGCTGACGTGCCAAAACAAAGCACTAATACCTAGTACAAACAATAGTGTAAAGGCCTGATGACTAAAACCGAACAACGGGAACACTATGTGAAACAAATGCCCAGTCTAAAAGGAAAAGGAGAAATGAGAGTCCAATATTAGTTAAGCGCAGTTTCGGTAACGACACAATATATAGACTTGGTACACATAAAATTTGAAAAACATATATTATACCGGCAAATATATTGAGTCTTGTATGCAATAATAAAAATAACTGGTGAGTATTTTAGGTTGTTTATTTTTCTTGCTTGCAAGTGGCACTTATTTGTAATTAAAACAATTTATTTGCTTAATGCTTCAACATAGCAATTATTTGTAGGTGGAATAGTATTTTTTTATTTATTTACATTACATAGACGTAAGATTCACTTATAATAGATATAAGGTTTTATGTTTCTCTCTAATATTTGTACCGGATACATGTAAATGAAATATGTAATATCTTGTCAGGATAAGTAATAGGAATTTTTTTTTTTTTTTTTTGCAAGTAATATATAAATTTCTTTTATTATTTTTGAGAAAAAAGAAGAAGAAAAAAAATAATAATGCACAGTCACTAGTTTGAGATCCGGCTTGTGAATTGCCGATTCATTAATCTCGGCCCATGAACTGGGTCCACAAGGTCGATCCTGGAAGGATCGAAATTAGAAGTTTCGAGCCCAGTTCTGGGCCAATTTCAAGGTCGAGTTGGAACTATCTTCATGTCTATCATTGACTATGCCGACTCATCTTCAACGATGTCTCCAAAATCATTAACAAATGTAACAACTTATTAAACTAGTTTAAGAACTGAATTTATATATTTTTTTCAATAAAAGTCAATGAAAATAAAATCGTTCATCCTACTAAGAAGAGAAACAGTCCAAACACAGACAAAGACGATGGCAAAATCCAAATTTACTTACATTTCCTTTCAATATCCTCTCCCGCCACAGCTCTCACCTCCCAATTCCATCAAACGCGCGTGGAATTTCACAATAAAGTTTTTTCTTTTTTCTTAGTTTTGCAAAACATGCAGGTATTCCTTAAATTAACTCTTAATATTTCGATTATAACAATTCCAAATATTTTGCCAAGACCACACTTCATTTATTTTTTAAATATCATAGATTAATTAGAGGAAACATTTTTAAAGTTTTAAAATTTGTTGTTAAAAAAAATTAAGAATCTTATTTAAACAATTGTGAAAATAAAGCTTAATTGCATGGAACTAAATTTTAGGAGCTTAATTGTATATTTGTTGAAGCTTTAAAAGCCTATTTATGTGTTTTACCATTGTTTATTAATTTACACAAACACCTATATAGCTTTTAAAGTCATTAGATAATTTTAATTTTTTATTGCATAGTTAAATTTTGCATCAAAGTAGCATTATATGCTAATTTTTCATATGTGCTTCAATATAGCAAAGAGGGTTGGATGACCATCAAACTAGACTTGGAGTAAGCCTATGACACTTAGGAATGGGACTTTGTGCATGGGAGTTTGGAGAGTTTGAAGCTACCAACTTCATTTCAAGAGCTAATTGAAAAATGCATTTGCTCAACATCTTTAGAAATACTAGTGACAGTGCATGGGCAACCCCTTCCATCCTTTAAACCCAATCGAGGACTCAAACAAGGAGATCTAATGTCCCCCTACATATTTATAATGGCTTTGGAGTTTCAAAGTAGAACAATTGAAAAATTGGTGTTGCAAGGAAGTTGGTAACCTTATCGAATCAAAGGAAGTACCTTCTAGTTATCTTACCTTATGTTTGCAAATTATGTGGTATTATTTGCTAAAGCCATGAGGAACAACACCTAGGTTATCAAAGAAATACTTGGACAATTCCATGATATCTTTGGTCTAAAGGTGAGCTCTACAAAATCAATTGTCTTGTTCGCCACAAACATATAGTAGGATAGAAGAGAGGAAATACAAGGCATATTGGGAATATAAAAAACGGTGAATTTTAGAAAATATTTATGGTTTCCTTTAGATAGGTGAAATTGAACTATCACAGCACGGTTAAATATGATAATAGAGAAGGCACAAAAGAAATTAGATGAGTGGAAAGCTAAACATTTGAGTTTGGCTAGGAGAATAATATTGGCAAAATCAGCTTTAGAGCCTTAAGCAACATACTATGTGCAAGTTCAACAAGTACTGAGTAAACTCATTCATAAGTTAGAAACCACTACTAGAAATTTTATATAGCATGGAAAAGCCGATATCAACTCATTAGGTAGCTTGGGATAAAATACATAAACCTAAGGAGGAGAGGGGATTGGGATTAGCTAATTTACATCGAAGAAACCAGGCTTACATGATCAAGCACAATTGGGAACTACGTAGGCAATAGACTCTTATCTAGAGAGATCTCCTTCATGCAAAATTTAAGACACCATGGAGAGGTGATTAGTTGCAGAAGGCACAAAGGTTGTCCTCACAGGCGAAGGACATAATAAAAGCTCAAGAATGGCAAGAAACACATGGATGTACTATTTTGGAAGATGAAAGGAGAACACAATTCTAGTTTGATCGATGGTTAGGAATCAATACTCTTAGGGAGTTGATTTATGCCCCATAACAAGAGAAGCACACTATCTCCTCAGTTCGGGATAGCTAGATTAATAAAAAGGAATGGAATGAAACAAAAATAGGATTTTAGATATGAATTTTTTTCATTAGAAACCATTGGACCTATTCACTTAAGTAACAGTCGACAAGACATAATAAATACAAGTCAGGCACATCAAAATAATCCAACATTACTAAATAGATATGGGATGTTGAATCAACATGACAACATGGAAAAATCTAAATGGACTTAGATTTGGTACAGTATATTTCCTCCAAAAACTAAACTATTGCTATAGTGAATACACCATGACAACCTTGCAACTACAATTAACTTATGGCAAAGAAATACCAAAGATGATGGCTATTGCCTAAACTATGGGGAAATAGAAGAGGATATGCATCATGTATTCAAACTCTATCCAAGCATTTTAGAGGTAGTACCATTATGGGCTACTCCAATCCAGGGCAATAGAACTACTTTAACAGATCTTCTTAAATAGATTAAGATCTTTTAAGAATCGAAGCAAACAAAATAAACTCATTGCTCATCTATTTTATTTAGGGTTGGTTTTTCATGTCAACTCATTGTATTTCATGTCCATGCTTAAAAGGGTTCATGTCTTAAAAATCTCAACTCATAACCTAATTTGTTTAATAAGTGTGTTTTGTATCTAAGTTAAAGCCATTGATTGATTAAAAAGTCATAAATGAATCTATACAATAATTATAAACACATAAAAAAAGGACAATCATAAAACTAGCATTTATAAATAAAATTGCATAATTTTAACATTTAAATATAAAATTTCAACCCAACAAAATTTTAATTAAACAAGATCTCATCAAATATAACAAATGTAAACAATGATTAGCTACATAGCATTATAAGATTAAGTTGAACTATGACTCAATGGAATATTACTATTTCTAGTATACCATATATAATATATATATCGACACATATAACATATGCATATAGATAATATATCACACACAAAAATACATATTATATGTATGTGTGTGTTATATTTGATAGTTGTATAATCTATATATAAGTTTATATATTTATTATATATAATATATATGTTATATTTGATAGTTATATAATCTATGTGTGTGTGTGTGTCTATATATATAATTTTTTATTTTAGTATTAAATAAGTTCATCGGTCAAGCTTGTAACTTATTTACAAGATCTATTTGTAAACTGCTTCATAAATAGATTTTGTGGATTGAACCTAAACATAAACACAAATTTCATAATGTTTAAATAAGTCTAATATGTTTGTATCTCATAAATCGTGTCAATTTTTTTAATGTATAAACTCATTTATAAATGCGTCGTGTCATGTCTAAATTCACAAGATTGTATTGTGAATCGTTAGCCCTAATTTTATTAAGCCAATACCTCTTATTGGATTCCACACCATATGTTAATATACAAATTTTAGACACTAAAATTTATGGAGAGTGGGTTGATTATTAAAGCATTAGAAGAGAATCAAAGCAAATTTTACTCTTATACAAAATAAAACCAGCAAATGAAACTTATATTAGTTTATAAATATGCTATATTTGATCAAGTTATATAATTATTCTACATCTAATCCTTACCTATTTCCATCTTTTATATTTTGATCACCTGTTCTTTAGTATTTTTATTAGGAAAAAGGACATGGCATCACTTGAAGTTAGTTTTGGAGAGGCACTATGAGCCGACTGATGTAAATAGTTTTTTCTTTATTAGAAAGAAAAGAGAATTTTACACACTAATTTAAAAGGACATAGTTTGTTTCCCTTAAATAGAAATAAAGCACTCAAAATATTGAGGTATAGCGTGTTTAGAAATCGTATATTTACATTATAAGTGAAATTTATCTTTATTGTACATTACGTAAAGTAAATCCTCTATTTTCGTTTGGATGAAAACAGTTCCCATAGATGATTTCATTTTAGAATAACCGATGTTGCTTCACTGTACTATCAAACCCTTTTCCGTTGCCACTACGTTGTACGATTTTGTGTACTAGGATAGAGCGCATGCCTACGCACAATAATTCCATCAAGACCGTAAGGATCCAATAATAAAATATGGCATATTTTAATATTATGATAGTTAACATCATATTCAATGTTCTAACTTGCTGGTCGGTAATCCCTCTCATATATTAATTAGGAGTCGTAGTTTTAGATTTTATAATTTAGTAATTTTAATTTATTTTGTGTAGACATAAGTAAAACTAATATAGCTAGAAGTTAGTTTCAATCTTTATGGATTCAACGTGATCATATCGATATTAATATTGTATAAGTGATCATATCGATATTAATATTGTATAAGTGATCCGATGTATACGTGTCTTTAAATTTATTTTCCTTGAAATTGAATACTTAGACTCTTCAAATATTCTAAAAAAAGTGTTTTAAGATTGCCTTTTATTATTTTGCTCTTGGATAAGACAATTGAAAGATACTAGGATACTTTTTTATTATTTATTTAAGGATAAAATTATCATATAGGGAGTAGATTTTTTTATTTTTTTTTAAATTGAGAGTCTAAATATTTGATCTCAAGAGTAAAAGACTACATTTATGCAAACGAAGAAACGTAAAAGGAAAATAATTAAATAAGAAAGCCACGATCCAGCTCAAAAGGCAAGTAAAGATGAATTGAGGAAGAAGCTGGTGTGTATTCTCATAGACAATTAAAGCAACGAAGATGAGGAAGTTCTGAAAGCCGTAACTAAATACAAATACATAAAATGCAGCGGAATTAAGAAAATCACTAACCTCTTGCCATTGCTTAATCCGGAGAGGAACAAAACGTCAAGCCCTGGAACCTTCAAGATCTTCAGAGCACTCAAAAATTTCTCACAAGATGGTAATGTGTTTTTAATAGAATTTTCGTGCTCTGGGACCTTGAATCCATTAGCTATTTATAGAGAAACTTTCCATCAAAGTTTCCTAAAATCATGCTAATGGGTTAATGGGTTAGTGGGTAATGTGGTTGATTAGGATTAAGTGGTTAGTGGGAACATGGGAGTTGTAGTTGATAAAGTTGTGGTTTGTGGTTCCTAAAAATAGGACCACCATACTTCCACTATTCTAACAAGTTCTCCTGCGGAGTAAAGTTTTTTAAGCTTTGCACAATATATAATTCCTTCACGGTCATAATAATCAACAAAAGACAAGTAATAAAGGTACAAAATGCAAGAGTATACATGAATATATAACATATTAAAGAAAATTCAAAAATTTTACATAAAGATAAAATGAAATACATATAATTAAAGATGTGGACAGAGTTATAAACTTTCAGACAAATAAAAATAATCCACCAATACAAACAACCTTGCAAGGTAAAACTTATTTCAATCGACGAAAGTATAAGCGTAGAGAGTGAATAATGCACACCAATAATATTTATATATATAGTTCCACTTCCACGTTACTTATTTTTTAAGCTTTCAACTCTCTCTGTGCTAGTCGGATCAAACTGGCTCCATGTCGATCCCATTAGTTTCTTAATGTTGTCTGGAACCCGGTTTAACCGACAATTTTCACACTTAAAGACCTTTAAACTTAATAGATTGACCATACAAGACGGTAAGCAGGTGATTTTTGTGAATGAAATGTCCAGCTCAACTAGCAACTGTAATCGGGCAATCGAAAGCGGGAGCTCTTTCAACTTAGGACACCATAAGCATAAATATATCAGATTCTGAAGATTTCCAATTAAGACAGACAACTCTGATAGATTCACAAATTTCAGCTTCAGCACCGATAGTGACTTTAACCAGTAAATGGAAGAGGGCAGAATTTGAGGTCCCCCGTCGTCAAGCTGATATGGAAGATATTCATCAGGTAGCCTCTCCTTATAGATGAGCGGATTCGTAACTTCCAGGTAAGTTAGCTGATTCAGCATGCCAGTGGATTCGTCTATCTCTCTCAACGACGCACAATTTCTGAAAATCAGTCTCTCCAATTTTCCGGCTCGATCGAATTTGGGCGACTTACTGAGGTAACGGCAATATATGCACTCAAGGACTTTCAAGTTCGGCGCACTCTGCAAATTAGCTCTAACTCATAAAAAAACTTTTATGTGAGGCAATTAGGGCAGAATCAACAACTGAACAAAATGACAATATACCCGGATTGCATCCCAGCCATCCCAATCCTCGGTGATTAGATTCTCCGAAAGAATAAGGACGACTACATTTCTAAGCCAATACGGATTGAGTCGAAGTCCAGCTGAACAGTCATCCCAAGAAAGCCATCTTAACTCTGAGAAAACTTCCTTGAAATCCCCATTAGTAAAGCATCCACCACTTAATTCGAGGAAATCGAGGTTAATAAACCCTGCAAATTGTCTGAGATCGAAACTGCAATCGGCATCGAGTTTCCCAAGTTTGAGTGCCACCACGTTCTCAGTCCCCTAGGAATTATAATTAACAAGCAGATAAAATGAGAATTCCAATTTATAGCTCAATAAAACAAGGCAAAATCATGGTTTACCTTCTCCTTAAGTAATACATCAAGAGCTACCTCTGGTGACCACAACCTGCTACGCCTTCCAGGAATTTTAGTTTCGTCATCAACAAGATTCCTTCCGAGGTCTCTAAGTAGGTCATGCATCCATAGCTTATTCCCGTTAACAATCTCTATCAAAGACATATTTTTGAGGACCATGATTCCACCTTTTGGGTAAAGTTTTCGGGCTTCCCAATAATAATTTGCATCATCAATTTCTTTGTCGATGAAGAGGCATGAAATATCAAGAAAAATTTCTTTAGTATGGTGGTCCAATTGCTCGTAACTTATCATCAATGTTCTTCTGACATCCTCATGAACCACTTCCTTAAGCTTCTCGAGTATATCTCCCCATGCATCCCTACTATTGCATCTGAATAAGGAAGCTACGATATTAATAGCCAGAGGAAGCCCCCTGGTTGTATCTACTACTTTCCTCGAGATCTCATTATACTCCTCTAGGGGTGAGTCCCTATCGAAGACCTTTCTACTGAAGAGCTTAAGAGCATCATCAGGTCTCATTCCCTGCATTTTGAATGAATAAAAGTCATTATCTTTAGGTATTATTCCAATATCTCTAGTGGTTATAATGATTCTGCTTCCCATACCAAACCACCAGGGTTTGCCGGCTAGTTTCAATAGCTGCTCATTCTTGTCTAGGTCATCTAAGACAATAAGCACTTTCTTGTCCCCTAATCTATCTTTGATCATTTTGACCCCATCATCAACGTCACGAAGAAATGATGAATCCACTTGGAGAAGCTGCAATATTAAGTCCTTCAGCAAGTCCACAATACCAACGTCTCTACGGGACTTCTCGCGGACGTTTGAAAGAAAGGCAACCCTCTGTCCAAAGCCAGAAGAAATTTTATTGAAAACAAGCCTCGCGAGAGTCGTCTTTCCCACGCCACCCATGCCATGAATTGTGACAAATCGAACATCGGCGGCGTCTAGATGTAATAACTTCATGATGTCATCAATTGGATTGTCAATTCCAACATAGTCATCAGGTACCTTCTCCGGATCACTACCTGTCGATAACTTACGACAAACTTCTTCCACTGTGAGTTTCGTAAGCCCGGGTAGCCTAAGCAAAAACGAACAGCCATCTGAATCCTTTTTGCAGGAAATGAAGCACTAGTTTTCTTTGTTTATTAGTTTGCCTAGATGAAGTAGTAGTTTATCAGGGTATATATGACTTCTAGCTTTCCATTTTACTTCAACAAATCATCATTTATCTACATTATTACGAGCACATGGATGGCATGTTCACTCGCCTTTATTTGACAAAACCTTTAATGGGTGAGTCTGAGTCGTTTGAATTTTGCAACTATAGCTGCCATCCTAACACCAGGGGACTCTGGCCGCCACAGAGGGAGAATTTTTTTTTTTTTTTCGCTTTGTGTTGTAATTTTTCATCAAATCTCATTGTATTATTAAATATATTTAATAATATAATTTAATTAAATTGATTATTATTATTAATCAATCAAAAATTGACACTTATTAAGAGTAAATATATTATACTTGATTCAAACAACACAAGAAAAGGATAAGGAATTTAATTAATTCCTAGGCCAAGAACAATTATTAGGTGAAACAAATATGAACATTACCCATGATTTTGTATGTCCCTTCCCTTGATTCCGGCGGCCTCCTGGAGTGCGGACTTCCACTGCATTACCACATCTTTACCGAGCGCGTTCTCGTGCTTTAGTAGGGCAACCTTGTACACTTCCGATTTAAGCTTGAGATCTGTACTTACATCGACATCATAGAAGATGGGTAAAATCGTTTTCTCCTCCTCCTCCTTGAGAGCTGTACTTACATAGTAGGGGAAGGGCGGGAGGAAAATCATTTCATCCTTCGCCTGCACCTTTCTCCGAGAAGCTCTCCAGCACTTGATTATTTCTGCTAGTTCACGGAGGCACCACCTGCTGGATGCATAGTCCTTGGAGAAAACTGGGATGTAGATTTTGGAGTTGGCGATGGCTTCCATCAGCTCTCCTTCAATGACTTCCCCTTGCCTAATACTTTCATCGTCATAGAAGACCCGGATTCCAGCACGATCCAATGCATCATAGAGAACACTGACGACTGTAGAACGGCTATCGGGTCCCCGGAAGTTCAGGAACACCTCGAAGTCCCTGCTCGAAGGTTTTTTACTAGCTGTTGCTCCTGCACTCGAACTTCCCGCCTGATATGCCATCATCTCGTTTGCTATTTGCTAAGAATGACCAAACAAGGGAATGGTTTTCAATCCTCAAAAACTTTTATATTTAATGTGTTTATTTGGGAGTAAGTTGCGTGAAACCAACCGGAGGCCTTCAATATAATATTCTAATTATTGTTTGGTGACATCCATACATAGTATTCCCTCATATAACAAGTGTCATCGGGTCTGAAAAGTCTGAGTCAACGTAGGCCAAGAAAAAACAATCCTGACATTGGATAGGAAATTTCTTTCAAATAAATAATTGTTTTGTGGGACAAATAATAAGCAACTTGCAGGAATGCACCCCCTCATGCTCATCTAGCTCATCATATGTATCTAGTGAACATTTCTTCTGCATTTAGGAAAGCATTAGTTAGCAGCAAATTCACCACCCAACAAAGTCTATATAAGGAGAAATCACGTACTTAATGCTGTTTCAGCTAGTTAATTAGCTCAGGTTATTCATCTCTCATAATTGATTTTCCTTTGCACCTCATACTCTCATATTGACATCTCAAATTTATCTTTTTATTGCACCCAACACTGTACTATTATGAGAAATAATATGAAATAAGTAGTTGAAACGTGATGCGGAAGCCATTATTGTTTAATTTTATTGGTTGGAATTGAAAACACCAAACATGTGTAACCCTAAGATTTTTAACAAGTATTTAAAATAATAAAATGATTTTTTATTTCCATTATAGTGATGGTGTAATTAGAACTTCGATTTGAAACACTTCTACTAATAAAAACATCAATAAACTATGTCAATAATTAAAATTATTGTATGGAAATAATGAAATATCCTAAAGTCAACAAAGACATTAATTGAATTCAAAGGAATTAAATAAATTTAATTTATGAGTCAAAATAAAATTTTAGAATTTAAATTTTTCAATTTGACCCTATATGTGTCATTTAGGATCAAGGATAAGATGTAAATAGTTAATTAAGATATATATTAGAAGTATAAAAAAATTAAAGGAAAAATTATTTCTTACTAGCCATAATTAAATTCTAAATCTAAATTTATTAAAATGACATTAAGAAACTTATTTACTTAAGGACATATTGGTAAAAGTGAAGGGAAATCAACTAAAATATTGCTATTTTTTTAAATAATTGCGAAATAAGGTACTCGAGAAGTTATTCCTAAAATAGGTGACAAAATTATGGACTTAGAACATGCTTCAGTTGAGCCAAAATTGGCCCAACTTAAGATGCGGACATGATCTATTCCCCTTAATCTGCTCACTACACAACAATTGCTAGTGAGCACTTTAAAAATTCTCTCTTACCTACTGTAGTCAATGATCTTATATTTGCTAGCTCATGAACTCCAATTGTTTATTTTCTCGGTAGCATATTTGGTAAAGATTCTATCATTCACCATTAAATGTTTTCAAATGCTTATTAACGAAGTAAAGCATGCAATAATAAAAATTCTTCTTCACTAAAACAACCATCGGTAAACCTTGAGCTCCTTTCAAGACGAAATTGTAGTTTTCCACAATGTTGGAAGTCATATACTCAAACCGATAGCAATCATAATGGGTTAGTGTTTATATCTCCACCAACACATCACCAAACCATGCCAAGGTGTTAGGCTTAATAATCCTCACTTAGTCTATGAAATAGTTTAGTTTTTGAACCTATGCCTACATCTCAACGTAGGTCACCAACTTCTTACATTGCACATTTTTGTATGCCTTATTGAAATTACTTGCAGTATATCATATACAAAACTGTCACACTACAAATGGATGGCACCACCTATTGGCTTGAGCTTTGACTACTGACTTGATGTCATGGTGTATGTCTAATAGGAGACAAATGGTTTCACGACCTCTATGATCACCAACCACACGTTCCTTCAATTTCCTCAAAAACCAACCTTATATTTCAACCAACTTGTCATCTATGAGAGTGAATATCAACGGAAGTATATGATTGTTACCATTAACGCTACAAGCAATTAGCAACTTATGCATGTGCTTCCTATACAGAAAAGTTCAATCAATGATAACAATAGGTTTACGCAATCTTTATACTACAATATACATTCAAACACTTAGAAGACCCACTTAGGAGTAGACGCCTTAGAGGTATTCAATCTTCTTCACTCCCAATTAACTCATGTTTCAGAATTGGTATTTTTTATCGCATTTAGAAACTTAGAGAGCTCATTGTAAGACATCTCCCAAATCTTGTACACATGCTCAATAACTCATTTCTTGCCTTCCCAAACCTACCTCCTAACTATCCAGTAACCAAATTCCTATTCCATAACAAAAGTGAGCTCCGCAACCTTCATATTAAGATTATCCATGACAAGATTTATAAACCGACTTGTAAGAATATTGTAATTCAACCGTAGGTGATCTTGACTTATCATTGAGTTGATACATGTGTATGAACTCTCAAATCTACTAATTACGAACAATCCCTCTAACTTCTTCTTTTAGGCCTAAAGCCTTCACTTACAACCATCTTTTCTTTTTGAACAATAAACAAACCAAAGCGACGTATTAAATTCTACAACAATGAAATTACAATATTTCTTCACATGGTAAGCCTTAACTGCTTAAATAACATCTACCTTTATCCTGGATCTCATGCTCTTGTAGAACTCATCACTACTACTCGAACCAGTACACATTGCATTTTGCTCTTGCTTAAAATAAATGTAACCATCATCAGTACAATATTATAGAAGGGAACGAGATCTTTAAGTGCCATATAAGGTGGTTCAGCTTACTCTGGTTGATATATTGCTTATGTGAACTACCTTGATGCGATTGAACAATTCTCTTCAGCCATATCATCTCTTTCGTGAGGAATGTGAATGTCTACTTTGTTGGAATGTTTGCTGTTCGGATGGATCCCCTAAATCTTCAAAAACTCTAACATCAAACTGTTATATGCCATGCTCTCCAAAGAATTTAGCTATTTCAATTAAATTTTCAACATCATCATTGTTTCTAATTGCCATTAAGGTGTAAGATGCATTACCACTATGGAAAATAAGATGCCTATAAATTATCTTAACCTCCACTTCAGTTGGTTCGATTATAATAGTCCAGTAGATTCTATACAAGAATTCGTTATAATTTACATTCTTCTTCATTTTCGACTTCTTAACCGAATCTCTATCATATTCTAACCCCCGAATTACTACTTACAATATTTCCAAGCTAACCATTGTTGTCCCATTCGCAATGAAATAAATTATTGGCTAATCGACAAAAATAGATAATTTTGGCTTTTTAAACTCGACAATGTACAACAATGATCTTTTTCTTGCCATGTAACAAAAAAAAATATGTTCAAATTTTAAATTTCATTTCAAATTTTCGTAAGAAAAATTGGCAATTTTATATAAAAACACAAGAAAGATTATTTTATAAAAAACTTTTTAAATTTTTTTTAAAGATTATTCAATTACAAATATTTTTTTAACAACAATATAGATAATAAAACAAAATTTGACATTTAAAATTAATAGGAAAATTTTCATTAACATAATGTTAATCTTGTTCCCATACTAATGGAAAAATTAACTACCGCATATTATGTATTACAAGATCTACATAAATCATGTCTAACACACTATAAACTGACAACAAACATTAGTAATTTAAAAAAATAATAACATTACAAAGAATCACGACAAAAGTTTTGTTAAATAGTGAAAACTAATACAATAATAAAAAAAACTTTAATTTTTTTGTCAAAATACATACCAAAATATAGATTAATTGAGTTTTTTTTATTGAGGAAATAGTAGATCTTAGTGAACTCGTTCAAATCCCACCATCTCGTAGCTTTAGAAGAACTTATTCTTCCTACAAAAGAGAGAAAAACAAAGAAAGAGATGAATTTCACAAAAATAAAAAATAAAAATGAATGTCTTTTGTTTCTGTGTTTGTATTATTAAATTGAAATACTATAACATCTGTGGCTCTGTAAAATAGGTTTACAACATACTTTTATAAGTTTGCATGCATGTTTTTATTTCTCAGGTTTGTAGGTTGTAAGTTTGTAGTGAACATGTGGATAATTATTAGACGGTGGATTTTTAACGAAAATATTCGACGGTTAGCTTAATTGTATGGGGCACTGTGATGTGTACTAAAGGTGCAGACACAACCAATGCCTTCAATTGGGCCAATTTTGGCTCGACTAAAGATGCGTTCTAAGTCTGCGATTTTACAACCTATGTTAATAATAACTTTTTTGGATATTCTATTTTGTGATTATTTTTTAAAAATAGCAATATTTTAGTTGATTTTCCTAAAAGTAAAATTATAAACAACATGCCTTAATTAAATTGTATGTTAAAAAAAAAATACCTTTTGCATATCTTAACTAAAGAAGTCTAGTAAGGCTAAGTTGGTAATCTAATGACTCGATCATGATTTAGTGAAAAGTATGTCCGCATTCTTTTCTCACCACTTGAATAATGGTTTTGTTTCTTTTTATTAGTTTTTTTCTCTTTCAATTGAATTCCACGAACATTTCCCTAATTGCACAATACCAACATGACCATCAAGAAACTTCACTCATTCTGATAAGGTGGAGGTATTAGCAAATAAGTACATGGCGAAATGGGATAAAATTGGGTCGGTTGTAATTTCTTGATCTTTGGACCTTATTTTAAAGGAAACAACTTAACTCGAAGAAGTTAGTGCCTTTGGTGCTGAGCTATGCCATTTTCAGAGCAAATTCCTTCGCTTAGTTCCTTAAATAATCGAATTTGCTATTTTTTGTAACTTTTATATTAGTTGTAACTTTTTATAGACACTTCTGTTTTGAGTATCATTTGTGGCGTTGTATTTATCTTCTAATTTTCTATATGTCCTTAAGTTTTAGGCATTTCTATTTTTGGTAAATTTTATATGTTTCCATTTCTTGAAACTTCTTATGTTCTATTTTTTGTAGTTTTATATTTGGCATAGTTATCAAAATCTCGATTTTACTTGGAATTAAATGGTATAAAATCGTTAGAATCATATAAAATCGAATAAAATCGGTAACTTGTAGAATCATATATCTAAACTCATAATTATATCACAAGTTTGTACCTAAATGATTTTTTTTTTCTATTTTGATTATAAAAAACTTCATAAAATTGCAAACTTATGGAATCGTACAATTGACTCGTGATTTTAACAACCATTCTAGTATTATTTGTATACTCTAGGGCATTAGGCAGAGATTATTATTGAATAATATCGAAATTTTGAGCTGTCATTGCTTTATTTTTCTCCCAAATTCTAAACATCATAAAAATTGTTTAATTTAGATGCCAAATATCAAGGAATTCATAAAATCAATTAATATTTGAGAGTGGTACACTAGATATTTACATAATCAACGGTTTGCGATCAAAATCCTACTTAATCTTAGCCGCATCACTTTCCCTCTTTGTCTCTCTCTTTCTCTCTCATAACTTCTTATAATCACCCTTATCCTTATATCCCTCATGTCCATCAAAACCAACAAAGTCAAGCTTTTTTCTTTTTTCCTTGCTAATTCAAAAGTAATGACTGACATTCTCTCTTGATTGCTGTCATTTTTGCTATTGTTATTACGCTGGTGGTTTCAAGCAATACTCTTATAGAAGTGTTCTGAAAAGAAAATCTAAGCCTGTAACAAGTGCAATAAAAATTAGCTATCAAGTTGGATGCACTCAAACTATGTTAATTTCTTTAAATCTATCAGTAAAGAAATTTATTTATGTTTAGAACAACAGTATTGTTATTGTGATTTAAATGTTTTATAATACTGGCTTTATTGTTAATAATCTATTAAGATATAATTAAATTCACATGTTTCTTCACATAATCAAATTATAACGCATATGGCATGAGATATTTGATGCTAGTAAATGTTGAATTATGGTATGATTGCCGATATATAATGATTTATTTATTTTATTATTTAGAAATAGAAAGAATATTGACAAAAAATTATTAGAGTTGTATTGTTAACAAGACTACTTAAATGTCCTTCCCTTTTGCATACACTGCAATCTTCTTTAAGTCACTTAGCAAAATAAAAGATAATATGAAGAGAGGAGCTACTTTTAACTCATCTCAAATATTTATAATGATCACACTTCTTCAATTGTCAATTTAATGTAGGGGAAGATAATGAAAATTTATCGATTTGTCTCCGAGGAAATCGAAGAAGTTGTTTCTATGTAGCGGCGATGGTTGGTTGGCTAGCGAGTTAGAGCCAAGAGGAATGTTGTATTATTATTCAATTTTTTTAGGTTTGTAGTGGTTGAAATTTTTAGTATACTTCGTGCTTCATCGTTTCCATCTATCCCTTTATTGAATTATTTTGGTTTATTATGGTGGTACTTCAAGATAAATATATTTCATTCATTCGTAGGGTGTTAAATAAAGAGATAATATAAAAAATCTTGACCGCTTTTACTACACTGAGATCATGCTTAAGGTCGAATTTAGCACCTTCTTGGTGTTAATACTTAAGGTGTGTTAACAATAATACTCCAACAGGCGTAAGCACCACTTTGAAAGAATAAGGATTGGAATACCTACATTAATACAATAACAACTGCAGGTTTGATTTTCAATTCATTCTGTTCTTATGATTTTGTGGTTTCAAAAGTTCCTCAAAATCTTTTATTGTAGGTAATTCAATTTTTGCAGACTTTTGGTTTCCTATACATTCTCATGCATTTTAGCTTTTTTTATGAAGACATGCATTCTCATGTATTGTTTTTATAACAATATCATTGTTGTACGATTTGATGAGATTTCACTCTATATTTTGAAATAGAAAAATCTGAAACAAGTAACCTAAGAAGGTCAATTACGGATTCATAGGACACGTCTGCCTTCTATAAAACTTGGCTATCCAATCCAAACTCGAGGAAAGCCTCAACTCCTACTCGATATCTTCAATATAAGGAATACAAGCCCAGGCCACCGAATTTTTCCCCTCTAAAACCGATTCAACTACTTTGGACGTGTCAAATTCTATCATAACAACGGGCCATTTCTTTTCCTTGGCTAGCCCTAGCCCTTTAAGAACTGCAATGCTTTCTGCCACTTCCGCATCAGCCGTCTTCAAAATTTGTACGGATCGTCCTACCAATTGTCCCTTACAGCCCCTCGCTACGCAAGGGACAGCGCACTCTCCATCACGTGCTGACCAGGAAGCATCCGCATTAATTTTTGTCACGTTTCCGGCTGGAGGGAACCGCATAGCACTTCTAGGCCGCAAGGGAAAAGGAAATAAATATTAGTATTTTTAAAAATAATATTATAAATATATTAATTAAAAAAATAATTCTAAAAATAAATCAATTGAATTCGATACTTCAAGTAGTATCAATTTCATTTTGATTTGAAATCGATATTTGAAGTGCCGATTTCAAATAAGTAGTATAATTTTAGAAATATTTTTTTAATTAATACATTTATAGTATTTTCTTTTTTGAAAAAAGGAATCTTTTTTCTTTTCCATTTTGCAATGGACGAAAACACTACAATAAAATATTGAGCACAGAATCATATAGTGGCTAAAAAATTATTGATCGAATTCCATTGTCATGGGCGATAATCAGAATATGTAAATATGACGTAAAATTAGTTTAAACTAATAAATTCCCTTCATGGCACATTTGATGGTATAATCAATTCGCCTAAAAAAATCTTTAAATTATAAAAAAAAATATTCTTCTACAGTTAATGGAACTTAATATTTATTTAGAATTGGAATTTTAATATGGAAAATGAGAGACATTTGCATCTATTGTTTTTGAAATTTTTATTACTGATGGCATATAGCCAAAGCAATTAGATGAATTCACAACGTGGACTTTCTTAGGAAGGCGGAATTTGATAAATGTTTGCAATTTTTCTACCCTTTTGTCTTTCACCGTGGGCATATTATTGTTAAGGAAGGAAAAATTTTAAATGATTGTAATAATATCTTTCTAAATATGGTAAAAATAAGATTTATTATAATAAAAAAAATGATTAATAATATTTATAAAACTGTTAACAATTTTTTTACATCAATTAATAGCTTTTATGAATCTATCGATAAGTTCTTTTCATGATTTTACTTTTATTCTAAAATATATACCATAGTAAATTTTTGTATAAGGTGAAATAGCTTATGGCCTATTACCATACAACACAACCATGCCTCATCCCAAATTATTATTATTGATTTGAAAATACATATAAGTGTGAAATAAAAGTTCACCTGGCTAATCCAATCCCGTTCAACCTAATCCAGCCCTGAAGCTGATTTGAGTGACCTCTTCAACCCATATTGAGCAAATCAGAAAGACCCATTGACACAAGCAATCCTACGTGGTTCTAATAGTACCTAGCTGGATCTTCGATTTTTTTTTTTTTTTTTCGTTTTTTCAGAGAATACATCAATTTACTAAAAATAAATCCATACATAAGGAAATCAAAAGGAAAACAAGGAAATAAACTCTTCAGTTTCAAATCTCAAGAGGACGAAAGATTTTATTGCTCTATAAATAAGGTATGAACCATATACTAATGTTTTTATCAACCCCAGTTTGATCCAAATTCGATCCTCTTGCCCCCAATCCCCTCTCATTATTGGGTCAACCATGGCTCCTGTTCTGAGTAGATTGATACGTCTTGGTGTCAACTACATAAGTTACAAATGGCATATTAGAATTCATTGTGTGATTGGTTAATTGATTTGGAGTGCACATTTTTATGATAAAAGTAAAAGCTACAAAATGCATTAATTCGACCATTTATTCGCAAAAAGTTCATATAATTGATGCGATGAAAGTGAAGTCTTGACATTTTAGCCTGAGCATCAATTTTCTTATGTTAGTTGTAGAGATGTGGGCTTTATTTTTTAATATCTTCTAATTTTACTCTCATAATTATTTGTAAATGCTACACTCATAGTGTATATATCAAAAATAACAATAAAGGATGCTATGATGAATTTAGTAACTTATTTGAATAACTTCAACTTAAGAAATGACAATGAAATCTTCAAACCGGAGTCTTTATAATACAATGTCTCCAAATAAACAGATCCTAAACATTGCTAATCATTATTGGTTCTTATGAGTTCAAGTCAGTGCATTGCACAAGTGTGCAGAGCTTCCAATGGATATAACATTCAAGGGATTGAGCAACGCAATGCATTTCATGATCTTCGACTCCAGTACAGTTGAAGAAAAGTCTAATAAAAGTTTAATAACAAAGTAGAAGTCATAAGTAAACTGTGAGTTTTAGACTTAATCTAACCGTCTATACCTTTAATTTTACCAACTTGTACATGTGCAATTGCTTGTTCAATCCAATGTCAGTGATTGGTTTACATGAACCGCTATCAATTTTCATTTTTCATTTATAATAGATGGTTGATTTATGGTGTGTTGGATGGCAGTGGTTTGGGAGAGTGTAAAAAGGGCATACTAGTAAATTTACTTCAATCCCAATCAATTTTTAAGTGAGCAGAGTAATAATTCTTATGTCCACTTTCATTTTTAAGAATGGAAATTATATTCATAATGTACTGTGTCGATAACCAAGCATGACATTAAAGAACGCATTTGTGAAGAATCCACTTAAATATGCATTCTAACGGGAAGAAAGCAAAAGAAAATGAAAATGGCTTTTCCATACAACACCAAAACGTAATTGTGGATCTACAAATTGAACATGCCAAAGAATGAAACAAGATTTACACCAAGTAGCCTTCTTGGGGAGCAATTGAAACTTTTTTTTCCCTTATAGTTGTTTTTAATTTAAGTGTTTTGGCCTCACTTCAATGCCTTCAACAATGATACCTCCTTTTAGATGGTAGCCTTTCACTTCCTTCAAACTCATTTTAATCTCTTCTTCATCCCCATCACCATTGAAGAACTCTCAGTCTCCAAGCTCAATCTCTAGCCATCAATCCTCTCTTTGACATGGAACTCGTACATTATATCCTTCTAAATTGTTGTGTTTTTTGTTAACATGACGGTATAAATATGATGTATAGTTGTATAATTGACTTCCGATTTCAACCAATGTATCTGATGGTAATATGCCAACTCCATATGCACATTCTGAGATTTTCATGATGAGTTATGCACCATATAAAGTATTTGGTGAAACCATTTTATTGCTTAGTCTTCCTTCAATTTCTAACCAATTTATTGACATTAATTCAATGACCTCCTAAAATCTGAAGAAAATATGTATTATTTAGGTAATTGAATGTGCCAAATTGAAAAATTAGTGGTGGTTTTGCAGTAGGAATAAGGAAAAAAAAATATTTTTTTTCAAAAATAATACCACAAATGTGTTAATTAAGAAAATATTCCAAAAAAAAATACCACTTAAAATCGACACTTAAAACACTAATTTCAAATTAGCCCGAAATCCTTAACACTTCAAGTGTGGATTTCATAGGCAATGAAAATAAGGAAGACTAAAGATAAAATCAGCACTTCAAATATCGATTGTAATGAGAAATAGTGTAATAAGTATCGATTTCAAATAGCATAATTTTAAGAATATTTTTTCAATTAGTACATTTATGGTAATTTTTTTTTTAAAAAAATTATTTTTTTTCTTTCCCCTTTTGTAATAGACGAAAACACTTCAATAAAATATTGAGCAGAGAATCATATATTGGCTAAGAAATTATTGATCGAATTCCATTGTCATGGGCGATAATCAGAATATGTAAATATGACGTAAAACTAGTTTAAACTAATAAACTCCCTTCATGGCACATTTGATGGTATAATCAATTCGCCTGAAAAAATCTTTAAATTTTAGAAAAATATGCTTTTATATTTATACAAGCCCATGGTCACAATAGATCAATTGGAAAATGTGAATGATGACACAAAATATGAATTTAAAACTCACCTTATAGCACGATGTCAAGTTTGATAGTGCAATAAATTCGTCCAAAAAACAAAATGATGAATCATGCATGGGTTCTAACCTTGATTCGGGATTAAATTTCCAGCACCGATACAAGGGATCAGGTCATTGTTCCATGTTATGGAAAGCTCTTTAGCTGAGAGGACATAACATACTTTCCCCGTAGACCTCTCTATCCTAAACATCTACATGGCAAAATCAATTAACTAAAAATCTAAGACTTGTGCATCACACATAACTTATTAAAATAAAAAAAAAGGGATCAATAGTAGAAAATATACCTCTATCTTAACATTTTTTTTTTCCACTCTGTATGGCTATATTTTGGTTTTTTTACACTTTGCATAACTATATATAAGCCTGCGTTGAAAATGGATACATAGGACATGCATGGGGAAATAAAAATCCAAAGAAATTCGGGCTAAAGAGCTAAAAGAGGGAAGAATATTCCCTCTTTTTTTTTTTGGTCCACACGTGCATTACAGTTTATACTCATTTTTAACATTTATTCTAGACGGAGAAAAACTACGCAAAGTGTAAAAAACTAAAATACATTTAGGTAAAATGAAAAAAAAAAAAAAAAAGGAATTGATAAGAAACAAACCTTATTTCAATGATCAATGAGTAGAGGACCGCGTAGACGTAGAAAGAGCACCTTTTTCGTTAAATAATTCAAAGGAGTAACCATTCTTGAAATGATATCATGATAATTAGATGGCAAGAATTTTTCCCAGAAGATGTCGGATTGAGCACCTAGTTGGAAAGCAGAACACCATGGAGAACTTGCATGCATCTGCTGGTGAAGTGAGAGATGATAGAATTGAAATGATACAATCTTCTGGTAAAGTTTCCATTGCAATCACAAATGAACTATACTAACTTTTTTATTTGTCCGATAGAAACAAGACTGGGTGGTTTCGGTTTCGTTCACCACCTTCAACTAAGAGAGAACTATGCCGATGTTTCTTAAGACAAGGAAATGGACAGAGTATTTATAATGCTGGGCAGACAACTTTGACTATGACGACGAAAGTATCAGGACAGGGGAAGTCATTTCAGAAGAGATTATGGTAGCCATCACCAACTCCCAAAATCTACATCGTCATTTTCTCCAGGGATTATGCATCCAGCAAGTGGTGCCCCCTTGAACTCGAGGGAAAAATGAAGTGCTGGGAAGCTTCAAAGGGGCAGGTGGAGAAGAAACCATCTTCCGTGATGTGAATGTAGGAGATTTCAAGCTTAAAACGGCTCTGTACAAAGCTGCCCTACAAGAGAAAGAGAAGGAACACGGTGAAGAGAAGGTGATGGCGAGTAAGAAGGCGCTCGAGAACGCCACCAACGGCAAGGGAGCTAAGATACGTGGTAACGGGTAATCTTCATATTTGTTTTTTGTTACACCTGGTAATTCATCTTTCCCCAAATTTAAGATGGCTTTCTTGGGATAATTGTGCACTTGAAATTTCGAGCGACTAACATATGTTTTGAAAATCTAGACGTCATTATGCTTTGGGAGAATCCAACTGGTAATTGGTGTGGATGGGACGAATTCAAGGTATAATGACATTTTCTTCAATATGATTCTACCCTGTTTGCCTGACATAAGAGTTGTTTAATGAGTTTGAGCTTATTTGCAGGCAGCGAACAACTTGAAAGTCCTCAAGTGCGCGTATGGTCGATGCCCCAGGATGGCAAGGAAGTGACCTGACTTCTTTGCATTTCGAAAATTGAAGAGATTGGTTATCAGAAGTTGCAACACTTTGAAAAAGATAGACCAGCCCACTGGCATGCTAGAGCATCTAACTTACCCGGAAATCACGGATTTGTTCACCTGTAAGAAGAGACCACGTGATGGAAATCAGCTTGAGGAGGGGGAACCTCAATTCCTGCCCGATTCCATTTGCCATCTAAAGTCACTATTGGTGCTGAAGCTGGAATCCGTGAATTTATCTAAGTTGCCTGACACAATTGGATGTCTTAAAATTCCAAGAGTATTTGTGCTTATGGTGTCCTAAGTTGAAAGAGCTTCCGGATTCGGTTGGGGATTTAAAGAAGCTAGTTGAGCTGGACATTTCATGCACAGCGATCACCCAGTTACCGGAATCTGTGATAAATTTTGAGTTTAGAGGTCTCTAAATGTGTAAATTGTCAGTTAAAAGAGGTTCTAAACAAGATTAAGAGACTAATATATACCATCACATTAGTAGGTTACGATTAACATAGAAATAATAAGTGGCCTTGAAATATAACTATATTTTGGTGCATTCACTTGTGAAGCACTCAGCATTCAACTAGCACCATTGCTTCTCTTCTCGCAGTGTTTATTTTCTCTCCTGATGTCTTTTTATTCCTACTCTGTACGCCCATGGGCCTATGATGAATTACCATGCAGAGCCACACCCATGTTCAAGAAAGGATTTGATGATTTGTGTTTTGTCGAGTTCAGGATTGCCAAATATTCTTTTGCAGATTCGCAAATGCCTCGAGTGGATTGAATCGTTAGCATAGTGGAGAAGATAGATAGTGTCTTACAGCATAGTGGCTGACGCAGCGCGAAAAGTGTAAAATACGAGACCAATTCTAGGATTAGACCTCACGAATAAATAAAGAATAATCTGAGTTTATTTATTGAAAATCTCAATTGCGCACAATCGAGAAAACAGATAAAACTCTTCTCTAAATGTGTATATTTGACAAAAGATTAAAAGTTAACCCTAAAAATGACCTAGCAACTATATATAGTCCTTAGGAAATAATTAAAAAGGAAATATATATGTACACGTGGAAATAAATATATGTATACATGTCTGTCATCTGATTTATACACGGCCGTGTATAAACCGTGTATGTGTCTGTGGATTCTCCTGACACAACACACGGTCGTGCTTTCTTGCGTGTGTAAGGTCGTGTATGTTTTTGTGGGTTTTTTTAATACAATACATGGCCGTGCCTTCTGGCCGTGTATAAGGCCGTATATGTTTCTGGGAATCATCCTGACATAACACACGGTCGTGTATATTTCTGGGAGCTTCCAGACACATTACACGGCCGTGCCTTGTAAGAGACACGCCCAATCAACTCGTGTCAGCTACGATGCCCGCATCATTCTCTCCCGCCAATGAAGAACTCGACCTCGAGTTCTCTTCAGGATACAATGGTGTGTCATCTGGATGGAAAAGAGATAAATCCACTACATTGAAAGTGCACGAAATGTTCATGTCGTTTAGGAGCTTGACAATATACGTGTTGTCATAGATCTTGTGCACTACTTCATAAGGGCCATATTTCTTTGGTTGTAGTTTCTCATACTACCAATAGGGAAACGTTCTTTCCGAAGAAAAACCATATCCTGATCGCCCACTTCAAACGGTTTCTTCCGCCTATGTTTATCAGCAACCCCCTTATACCTGATATTAGCTTCTTCAATCTTCCGTCTGACTTCCGCTGTGGTGGCTTGGCATTGTTCAGCCATATGCTTAGCAGCGACGTCACCCACCACACCCTTGGGTAACTTGATCAAGTCCAGCGCATGTTGTGGCGTTTTAGTGTACACTACCGAGAACGGTGATCTTCCAATAGTTCTATGGACAGAACTATTGTAGGCGAACTCATCTTGAGCTAACGCTTGATCCCACTGCCCTGGCTTCTCACGGCAAATGCTCCTAATTAGATTCCGAGGGTCCAGTTGGTTACTTCTGTCTGACCATCAGTTTGAGGGTGAATTGTACTGCTGTAATTCAGGGATGAGTCAAACATATACCAAAGAGATCCTCCAAAAGTAGCTGAGGAACTTGCTATCTCTATCGGAGGTGATGGACTTTGGGACATCCATGTAGACGCACCACTTCCTTAAAGCACAGTCGTGCAATGGCCCGTGCATCAGCGGTCTTCCTGTAGGGAATAAAGTGCGCCATCTTGGAGAACATGTCAACTACGACAAAAACAGAGTCAGCACCTCGTTGGGTACGAGGCAAACCAAGTACAAAATCCATCGACAGATCCTCCTAAATGTTCGCAGCACTGGTAGGAGAGTATATAGGCCGGTGTTTTGAGACTATCCCTTCGACACTTGACAGATATAGCACCTTTCCACAATTCTATAAACACCTCTTGGCAACTACAGCTAAGGTCTTGTCTCTACCCAGATGTCCTGCCAATCCACCACCATGCAGGTCTCGAATAAGTTTCTCCCTTAAGGAAGACTCAGGAATACACAACTGATTCCCTTTCATCAAATATCTGTTGTGAATATGGTAATCGTCACAACACTCCCTGTTGGCACATTTACTCGATGTCTCTTTAAAATCTCCATCCCCCCCGTATAACTCCTTCAGCCTTTCAAAACCGACAATCTCCGCACTCATAGTGAGTAGTACATCGGCTCTTCTACTCAGGGCATCAGCCACTTTGTTTTGCACACCAAACTTGTGCATCAATCTGAAGGGAAATCTTTATAAGAATTTAATCCACCTTGCATGCATGTCTTTACTTATTCAGTCTGGCTGCTCAGGTGTTTTAAAGCCCCACAATCCGAGTATAGTATGAACTCCTTTCCGACCAAGTAATGTTCCCAACACTTTTAGATCTCTTACCATGGTATAGAACTCCTTATCATATGTCGACCAACTCCTCCTGGCCTCACACAATTTCTCGCTATAGAACGTTATTGGCCTCTTCTCCTATGACAACACTGCACCTACCCCAACTCCACTGGCGTCACAATCCACTTCAAACAACCTGTCAAAATCAGGTAGTGCCAATACATGGGCACTACATAATCGTCTTTTCAGGTCTACAAAACCCTCTTCAGCCTTTTCACCCCATCGAAATTTCCCTTTCTTTAAACATTCAATTAAGGGAGCAGCGATTGTACTGAAGTGTTTAATAAACCTCCTATAAAAATGGCCAAGCCTAGAAAACTTCTCAGCTCAGTGACGGCTTTTGGAGTAGGCCACTTTCTGATCACCTTCACTTTCTCATCATCCACCATCACCCCTCACTGCTAACTATGAACTCCAAGGAACAATAGTCGCCTCAACAAAAATGTGCATTTCTTTAAATTGGCATACAATTTATTCTCTTTCAACACAGAGATAACACACCTCAAATGTTCAAGGTGTTCTTCCTCAAATTTACTGAACACCAGGATATCATCAAAATACACTACAATGAAGCGACCATTAAAGGGTTTCAGTACCTGGTTCATCACAAGCATGAAGGTGCTTGGCGCGTTACTGAGACCAAACGGCATCACCAACCATTCATACAACCCCTCATTGGTTTTGAGCGCCGTCTTCCATTCATCTCCAGGGCAGATTCGAATTTGATGGTATCCGCTCCTTAGATCTATCTTGGAGAAGATAGTGGCTCCGCTCAACCTGTCCAACATGTCTCCAGGCGTAGTATGGGGAATTTGTATCCTATAGTGATCTTGTTGATAGCCCTGCTATCAACACACATCCTCTAGCTCCCATCTTTCTTGGGAGTCAACAATGCTGGTACAGCGCACGGGCTTAGGCTGTCCCGGATAAACCCCTTATCCAATAGCTCTTAGACCTTCTCTTGAAGAATTTCAGTTTCCTTGGGGCTCATCCTATAGTGTGGTAAATTTGGGAGACGTGCCTCAGGCACCAAGTCTATCTGATGCTGGATATCTCTCAAAGGCGGTAGACCCTCAAGTAGGTCATCAGGAGCCACCTCCCTATATTCTTCCAGTAAACTCTTTACTGCTTCAGGAATTTCCACACTAACCTCATCTTCTCCAACCGACACATCCTTCACTATTAGAGCATAAACCACCCGTGATTCCTTTAAATCTTCAACCAAGTCCTTATCCGATTGGGTGACAATTAAGAAAGAACGACTTTCTGCTCTCTTCTCCTTCGAACGTCCCTCCTTCTTTAGCAACAACAACGTATACCTCACACCCCCTTTCTCTAGCCTGTACACGTTCTCCTTTCCAGCGATGTTGTGCGTTCACATCAAACTGCCATGGTCTGCCAAATAAGACATGACAGGCATCCATATCCACAATGTCACAAAAGACCTCATCACGGTACTTCCCTATTGAGAACGGTACCCTACACCTTTCCTTCACCTCGATCCTCTCTGCAGCTTTGATCCACCCTATGGTGTATAGATTTAGGTGTTTTTCGATAGGTAGTTGCAACTGCTTAACAACTTTACTCCCAATGATATTTTCGCAGCTTCCACTATCTACTATCAGCTCGAACACCTTCCACCAATGGTACACTTAGTGCGAAACAATGGTGTTGTTGGATAATCTCCTCCTGCTTCGGCGTTAGCATCATTCACTTAATCACATAGGTCGATTCTGCCACTTCTTCCTCCTCCTCATAATAATCATCCTCTCCATCAGGTTCACAGCATAACTCATCTTCGTCTCCTCTATCAAGAATGTTAACACTTCTCCTAGTAGGGCACTCATTTAACTTATGACCAGGTTGATTACAGCAGAAACACTTACCCAAAATCGACTTGGCATATGGGTTATTTTGTCTCTGGGTCCCCCTAGGCTCGATAAGTCTCTTTCCCTCACTCCTCTCTTCTTTCTTAGCGTTTTCTTCACTAGGCTTGTGTACAACACCTTTGCTCTTCTCAATCCCTAACTTACTACTACTGCAAACGACATCATTGACATACCCCTTCCTTCCACCTCCGTACCTACTACTCTGCTCCTGCAACATCAATTCAGCTTGTAGGGCCATGTTCTTCACTTCAACCAAGTTTCTCACCATTGTGACCCCTATTTTATCCTTGATCTGGAGCTTCGTCCTTCTATGTATCATGCTACTTGCTGGCCTTCACTCTCCCTTAAGTCGTTCCGTTTGGCCAATCTCATGAACTTTGCGGTATATTCATGCACAGGTCGCTGCCCCTGACGACACTACTGATATTATTGGAACAATATCTGCTCATAGTTTGGAGGAAGGAAATCGTGTTGCAACAGCTGTTTCATGCAATACCACGTCCTCACCGAATGCCTACCCTCTCTCTGTCTCCTGTTCTGCAGCCTCTCCCACCATGCCGAGGCTCCACTCTTCAGCCTACATGCCACTAATCTAACCCGGCGGTCTTCAGGAATTTCCATATAATCGAAAAATCGATCCACTTCGACAATCCAATCCAGAAAACCTTCGATGTTAAGGCTGCTTCAAACCATGGGATGTCGACCTTCAGGCGGTAATCTCCCCCATCTCCTGCCATACCCACAACAGTTTCTCCGATAACTACTATCCCTCTAGTTGTTCCCATATTGAATCGGGCGATAGCCACCACCGTTACCACCTTGTCCTCGTTGTGGTCTACCTCCATATGGGACCTCGTATTCATTGCCAGAGTCATCATCTTCTACCCTTCCCCACCTTGTTCTCGACAACAGGTCGAACCGACTGTCCACCGTAGACATCAGCTGTCTGCGACTGATTCCTACCAACACCCCCAACCCTATTGGGGTCTACTGTTATGGCGTCGAAACGCTCGATCAATTCCTCAAGGCGTTGTTCCATACACCCAACCTTTAGATGCATAGCGTCAAACTCCGCCCTCGGAACCCATTGATGGGCTCCTTGTGATCTCGCATCTTGAACACCATCAAGAATACGACCGCCGTCATCGCCTTGATTAGTTGACATCTCCGCAAGAATTTGCCTTGCTCTGATACCAACTGACGCAGCGCGAAAAGTGTAAAACACGAGACCAATTCTAGAATTAGACCTCACGAATAAATAAAGAATAATCTAAGTTTATTCCTTAAAATCTCAATTGCGCACAATCGAGAAAGCAGAGAAAACTCTTCTCTAAATGTGTATATTTGACAAAAGATTAAAAGCTAACCCTAAAAATGACCTAGCAGCTATATATAGTCCTTAGGGAAACAATTAAAAAGGAAATATATATGTACACGTGGAAATAAATATATATATACACGTTCGTCATCTGATTTATACACGGCCGTGTATAAGACCGTGTATGTCTCTATGGATTCTCCTGATACAACACACGGTTGTGCTTTCTTGCCATATATAAGGCCGTGTATGTTTTTGTGGGTTTTTCTAACACAACACACGGCGTGCCTTCTGGCCGTGTATATTTCTAGGAATTATCCTGACATAACACACGACCGTGCCTTCTAGGTCGTGTATGAGGCCGTGTATGTTTCTAGGAGCTTCCAAACACATTACACGGTCGTACCTTGTAAGAGACACGCCCGATCAACCCGTGTCAGCTACGATACCCGCATCAGTGGCAATGAAAAAGAGCTAACACTACAAACAGTGAGGCGATACCTATTGATTTATTCCTATAATAAAATAATCTTTGTGGAACTACACTGTTTGGACCTAAATGCATATCAAAGAAGTTTTATTCAAAGTAGTTTACCTCTCATACATCGACTCTAGTTTCTTCCATAAAACATCAGCCCTAGTCTCCTGAGCAACATGATGATACACACTCTAATCAACCCACTGTTTAATATACCCTACAATTTTCCTATATAGTATCAACCACTCTGCATCAGATTTATTATGTGGCTTTGCAGCATCACCACCCAAAGGCAAATACAAATCTTTGCAGTATAACAGATCTTCCATCATTGACTTCCAGATAGAGTAATTAGAGGAATTAAGTTTAATCATCGTACCTGAAGATTCAGCCATGTTTGTGATTGAAAACACAAAACCCTAACTTCAATTTCTAGCTAAAATCCTAATTTTCTTTTTGAAACCTGGTGCTCTGATACCACTTGTTAGGAAAAAGATCCGAACTTTTCCTCTTGCCTGTGCGATTAACAATTGAAACAAACAACAATCAATAATAACTTGCGGAAATAAAAACAATCAACACCAAGGATTTACGTGGAAAACCCCAATTTGGGGAAAAACCACGGGATCGCCGCATACAAATTCTTCCACTATCAAAGTAATGGGTTACACACTTCTTTACTAGTCTCACTAGTGGATTACTCAATCTCACCACAAACCGGTAAATCAAATACAATGGATTTCCTTCTCTAGAACTCTCTCTAGGTTTAGGAATAACCTCTCTGTGTTTCTCACTCTTGTGTTTCGTACAACCCACACAACAACACTTATAAATACATATATATATATATATATTGGCCACGAAAAAAAAAAAGAAAAAAAAAACAAGTTTAGGACTTATGCCGACTCAAGGCCGGCTGCCTAAGTATCCAACGCCGGCGGCGTTGGGCCGGCCTTGAGCCGGTCTTCAATGTGATCGAGCAACAATGACAAAATAAAGCCGGCGGTGATCCTTTATTTAGGCGGACGGCCCTGAGCCGGCCTTGCCCTGTTTTGCTTGGTTTCGTCAATTTTCTTCAAGCTTAACATTCTTTCATATACTTAGGATACCCTTAGTATAGACCCATATGTGTTGGATCTATACCCCAACATCTTTGTGGAACTACACTGTTTGGACCTAAATGCCATATAGAGGGTGTAAGTCTATGTGATGTAAATTGAGGATAAATCTTATTTATAGTATGGTTTTTTTTTTTGTTTTAAAATTTTTCCAGCTATTATATATTGTAATTATTTAAAGGTAGAGTCAAAACTAGTCATTTTTATTAAAAAAAATTGTATTCATACCGCTTAATTATAAAAATTTTAATTATGTAACCATTAATACATAAATATATGTATTTGCAGGCAAATATACCCGCTTGCAGGTGGTAGAAAAACGTTAAGTTTGGAAAAAAGATGAATGAAATGCTGGAAAAAGAGTAGTCTGCGATGTTAAAATTGCATTATCGAGATGTCTAGGGTGTATTGAGAATCAACATAGCCTAAAGGTGTAAGATAAGTGTTAAGAAATGCATGGTTGAGATCTAGTTGCTTAAGAGAACTTGAAGGTTTAACCGCTAGACTGAAAGAAACACAATACTGACATCTAGTTGAGATCCTTCGGCAATGGGAAGTTCTATTGTACCATAACTTAAAATTGATTATAAGAGATTATTGTTACCTTGAACATTTATTCAGTATCATTTAATCCGAGCAATCCATTTAGTTGTATAATATCAACTTGTAACTAGTACAATAGGTAAATCAAAAAATGAAAGGAAAGTAAACTGAGAAAAAGAAGATAATTAAAAGTGAAATTTTTTATCTAATTTATTTTTCCTCTTCGGCAAAAGCATTATTTTCTCTAGTCAAAGCATAGTCTTCTTCATCAGAGTCATTCTCTGCCTACCTTACAGGCGTCTCCATTTTACTACATTCTAAACTTATGGTTAGATGCTAACCACAATAAGAAACAAAAGAAGCAAGTTGACACATGAGAGCTTCCTAAAACTGATCTTGTTTAAGCTATAAAGGTGGAGTTGGATTTGGGAACCTATGAGAAGTTCCTGGGTGTCAGGTTGACAAGTGATAATAATACCAGAGAGAAGACGAGTGGAGGACATGAATTTATAACCAATGGTGTTGACAACTTAGAGAAGTTGTTAACAACCTTCTTATTCACTATCAATAGTCGGTACGTATCCATAACCTTAGTGTTTGTTGTTTAGTATGGTTGTCAATCGTCCTACTAAGAAATTTTTTTAATTGAAATTCAGGCAAGAAGTTCTGGCCTAAAATAAATAAATAAATATCAGGGAGAATTTTGAGAAAAGAAGCATATTTTGAAAAGAAAAATATATATTTAATATTCATCTTTTTTATTTGAGTTTAACTTTTCAATTTAAATCTTCAGTGTTTATATATGTTATATTATCACCTTTTCATTATGAGAATATTTTCAGAATTAAATAGACATTTGACATGATAATGGTGGTCCATGTGAGCAAACCTAATTAACACACCCGAATCCATATCCATCTCAAACACACTCCCGTCAACTGATGATCTGTGTATGGATTGGGTCCATTATTGTGCTAATTAGGTTGCTTATACGTGATCTACGGTATCACATGACGTGTCCATTCAATTCTTAAAAAGCAAAAAAAAATCAACATAATAATTAAGTGATGAAACTTAACTCACTGAAGAAGTCCTATTTTGTCAACTTAAGCAAAAATTAATAAATCAAATAGAAAAAAATAAAAAGTTAAGAATTTATATATAAAAAGTGGATAAATATTGATATCTAAAGATATATATATTTTTCCCAATTTTAAAGTACTGTTAATTATACATGTGATACAATTTTAAATATATATGCGTGTGTGTAAAGTATGGTGATTTATGACTTAATAAAATCAAATAATATTCATGAGTTTCATAATTAGCTTTCAAATTCAAAGATCATTTCTCTTGTCAAAGATATTCTTTACTACATTAATGGTTACAACTCAGTTGAAACTTTGGCAGATTTTTCTTTTGAAAGTTATCATCTTACGTGAATCATTATCAATTTTCATTTTTCATTTACAATAGGTGGTTGAGCTATTAAGCTAACACCAAAACGTAATTGTGGATCTACAAATTGAACATGCCAAAGAATGAAACAAGATTTACACCAAGTAACCTTCTTGAGGAGCAATTGAAACTTTTTTTTTCCCTTATAGTTGTTTTTAATTTAAGTGTTTTTGGCCTCACTTCAATGCCTTCAACAATGAGACCTCCTTTTAGATAGTGGCCTTTCACTTCCTTCAAATTTACAAAAATACGACTTCCTTTATCTTGAACATGTGTTAGCTTAATAGCTTTCAATTACCTAAAGGCTAGTTGGCTAAAATGGTTAAGACACATACACATTTTTTCAATCCCTTTTCTTAATTTTAATTATTATTTATATATATTTAATATTATTTTTTATTATAATATGTAAATAAATATATTTAATATTTTCATTTCTTAATTTAAAAATTATGGATTAATTTGTACTTAATATGTATCACGAATGAATAGAAAACCTAATATATTTGATGAAAAAAAATTATAAGATTTTAAAAACATTAAGAATTCAAATAGATAAATAAATAAATCTTAAGAATTAAAAATTTACTTTAAGAATTCTATTCCTTCCCTATCGTATAAAGTTGAATTAGCGAAGAAAAAGAGAGAATGGTCATCCATTCGATAGCAAGACGGAATTGTGGATCTATAGATCGATGATATAAAAGAATGAAATAAGATTTACACCGAAGTAGCCTTCCAGTTGCAGGGCAACCAATTGAACCCCTTTCTTTTTGGTTGCTTTCAATTTAAGCGTTTAGGTCTCACTTCAATGCCTTCAACAATGAGACCTCCTTTTAAATGGTAGCCTTTCACTTCCTTCAAACTCATTTTGATCTCTTCTTCATCCCCATCACCATTGAAGAACTCTCCAAGCTCAATCTCCAGCCATCCATCATCTCTTTGACATGGAACCCGTACATCTTTTCCTTCTAAAGTTTTGTATTTCTTGAAGTCATGACGACATAAATACGATCTACAAGTGTATAATTGATTTCCAGTTTCAACCAATGTATCCGAAGGAAATATGCCAAGTCCATATGCCCATTCTGAGATTTTCATGATGAGATATGCACCGTACAAAGTGTTCGGTGAAAGCATTTTATTGCTTAGTGCTCCTTCAATTTCTAACCAATTTATGGACCTTAGTTCAACGACCTCCTGAAATCTGAAGAAAATATGTATTATTTACGCAAATGAATGCGCCAAATTGCAAAGTTAGCGATAGTTTTGCAGTAGACGAAAATATTTCAATAAAATATTGTGCATAAAATCTCATATTGGCTAAAAAATCGTTGTTTGAATGGCGATAATCGGAATATGTAAATATAACGTAAAACTAGTTTAAACTTATAAACTACCTTCATGGCACATTTGATAGTACAATCAATATTCGTCTAAAAAAATCTTTAAATTATAGAAAAATATGCTTTTATATTTATACGAACCTATGATCACTATGAATCAACTTGAAAATGTGAATGATCACACAAATTATGAACTTACGATGTCAAGTTTTGATGGAGATACAGGAGACACGGGCTGATGCACGGCTTGTTACACGGCCGTGTAATGAGTGAAAGGAACTCACAGAAGCATACACGGTCTCTATACACGGCCTGAGGCACGGCCGTGTACTCGATCATGGTATCCCATAGAATCATACACGGCTAGGAAGCACGGCCAGGGACACGGCCGTGTATTCGGTCAGGAACATTCACAGAATCATACACGTGCTAGGGGGCACGGCTTGGGACATGGCCGTGTAATGCGATCGTTACATGCCCAGAAACATACACGGTCTAAAGGCACGGCCGTGTATGCAACCGTGTACCGCGCTCGTCACATGCCCAGAAACATACACGGCCTAGAGGCACGACCGTGTATGCGATAGGTTATAGACGTGTATATCATTATTTATTTCTAGGTTATAGACGTGTATATCATTATTTATTTTCCACGTGTACGCTTAGATTTTCCCCTTTTAGATATTTTACGGGGAAGTATATATACCATTTTGTCAGACATGTTAGGGTTACGTTTTATTTTACAATTTGAAATACACTTCGAGAGAGAATTATCTCCGTTTATCGGTTGTGCGCAATCAGAGTTTGCATCAAAGAGCCATTCTTTGTTGTTGTGAAACCAATCCATATTTGGATTTGTTTTGTTACACTTTCCGCGCTACGTTAGTTGGTATCAAAGCAAGGCTATTTCCTGTGGAGATGTCAACTCATCAAGGCGATGATAGCGGTCGTGTTCTTGATGGTGTTCAAGATGCGAGGTTATAAGGGAACCATCAGTGGGTTCCAAGGGCAAAGTTCGACGTAATGCATCAGAAGGTCGAGCGTATGGAACGGCGCCTTGATGAACTGATCGATCGTTTCGATGCCTTAGTGGTAGACCCCAATAGGGCCGGAGGCGTTGGTAGGAATCCACCACGTGCAGTGGAGGAATTCGGGGGACGCGTAATCTGACCTATCGTTGAGAACAGGTGGGAACGTGTAGGGGATGAGGAATCCAGCGAAGAGAGTGATGATACGTATGGGAGTAGGCCACAGCGAGGACGCAGTGGTAGAGGTGGTGGTTATCGGATGACTCATCATGGAACCACCATAGAGACGGCGATTATAGGAGGAACCGTGGAGGCTATGATCAGGGAGACGGCGGAGACTACCGCTTGAAGGTCGACATTCCATGGTTTGATGGCAGCCTTAATATCGAAGGCTTCCTCGATTGGATTGCGGAAGTAGACCGGTTCTTCGACTATATGGAAATTCCCGAAGACCGTCGAGTAAGGTTAGTGGCATGTAGGTTGAAGAGTGGTGCCTCGGCATGGTGGGAGAGGCTACAGAGCAGGAGGCAAAGGGAAGGAAAACACCCGGTGAGATCATGGTATCGCATGAAGCAGTTGCTGCAACATGATTTCCTCCCGCCGGACTATGAGCAGATACTGTTCCAACAATATCAGCGGTGCTGCCAGGGACAACGTTCCGTGCATGAGTATACGGCGGAGTTCATGAAGTTGGCGAGCGGAATGATTTAAGGGAGAGCGAAGGCCAGCAAGTTGCAAGGTATGTGGAAGGACTGAAGCTCCAAATTAAAGACAAAATCGAGGTTACGATGGTGAGGACTCTAGTAGAGGCAAAGAATTTAGCTCTCCAAGCGGAACTAGTGTTGCAGGAACAAGGGAGTAGATATGGAGGAGGAAGGAAGGGATATGTAGGTGAAGCTGTGGGTAGTGGTAATAGGTCGGGATTTGAGAAAGGTAAAACTACGCCATACAAACCTACTGAGGACATTACCAGGAGGGAAGAGAAGAGTGAGGGGAAGAAGCCGATGGAGCAGAAGGGAGCCCAGAAGCAGAATAACCCCTATGCCAAACCTATTTTGGGCAAATGTTTCCGATGAATCGACCAGGTCATCGGTCAAATGAATGTCTTGCGAGGAGAAGCGTAAACATCCTTGATAGGGAGGACGATGAGGAGGTTTGCTGTGAACCTGATGGAGAGAGAGAGTATTATGAAGAAGAAGAAGAAGCAGCAGAACCAACTTATGTGATTCGGCGCATGATGCTAACCCCAAAGCAAGAAGAAGTCACGCAGCGATACCAGTTGTTTCGCACACGGTGTACTATCTTGGGGAAGTTGTTTGAGCTAATAGTAGACAGTGGTAGTTGCGAAAACATCATAGGAAGGGAGGTGGTGAAACAACTGCAGTTGCCTATCGAGAAGCACCCGAATCCGTACACCATTGGTTGGATTAAAGCGGCCGAAAAGATTGAAGTCAAGGAGAGATGCAGGGTACCTTTCTCAATAGGGAAGTACCGCGATGAAGCATTCTGTGATATTGTAGACATGGATGCTTGTCACATATTATTTGGGAGGCCATGGCAATTTGATGTGGACGCGCAACATGCGGGTAAGGAGAATGTTTATAGATTGGAGAAGGAGGGTGTGAGGTACACCTTGTTACCATTGAAAAGGGAAGGACGCGGGAAGGGAAAGAAGGTTGAGAGTCGTTCGTTCCTAACCGTCACTCAATCAGAGAAGGAAGTGATGGAAGACTTGAGGGAGTCGCGGGTGGTACACACCCTCATAGTAAAAGGTGTAGCAGAAGGAGAGGAGGAGATTGATGGGGAAGTACCCGAGGCAGTAAAGAGTTTACTGGAGGAATTTAAGGAAGTGGTTCCGGACGATCTACTTGAAGGTCTACCGCCATTGAGAGACATCCAACACGAGATAGACTTGGTGCCTGGAGCAAGTCTCCCAAACCTCCCGCATTATAGGATGAGTCCCAAGGAGGCCGAGATTCTACAAGAGAAGGCCCAAGAGCTTTTGGACAAAGGGTTTATCCGAGACAGCTTGAGTCCGTGTGCCGTTCCAGCCTTGTTAACTCCCAAGAAAGATGGAAGCTGGAGGATGTGTGTTGATAGCCGAGCTATCAATAAGATTACCATAGGGTATAAATTCCCTATCCCGCGCATCAAGGATATGTTGGATCAGTTGAGTGGCACTACTATCTTCTCCAAAATAGATTTGCGGAGTGGGTACCACCAAATTCGGATCCGCCCCGGAGACGAATGGAAGACGGCATTCAAGACCAAGGAGGGGCAGTATGAGTGGCTAGTGATGCCATTTGGTCTTAGTAACGCGCCGAGCACCTTCATGAGAGTAATGAACCAGGTATTAAAACCCTTTAATGGCCGTTTCATTGTTGTGTACTTCGATGATATTTTAGTATTCAGTAAGTCTGAAGAAGAACATTTTTAGCATCTGAAATGCGTATTATCTGTACTAAAAGAGAACAAACTGTTCACTAATCTTAAGAAGTGCACATTTATGTCAAGGCGACTATTGTTCCTAGGGTTTGTAGTCAGCAGTGAAGGGGTAATGGTGGATGACGACAAGGTAAAGGCGATTAGAGAATGGCCTGTTCCGAGAACTGTTACTGAGTTGAGAAGTTTTCTCGGCTTAGCTAGTTTCTACCGAAGATTCATCAAATACTTTAGTACGGTCGCTGCCCCCTTGACTGAGTGTTTGAAGAAGGGTAAGTTCTAATGGGGGAAAGAAGCTAAAACGAGCTTCATGAACTTAAAGCAACGATTGTATGGCGCTCCTGTATTAGCGCTACCCGATTTTGAGAAGTTATTCGAGGTGGATTGCAACGCCAGTGGGGTTGGAGTTGGTGCAGTCCTGTCACAGGAAAGAAGACCAATCACCTTTTATAGTGAAAAATTGTGCGAAGCAAGGAGGACTTGGTCTACATATGAAGAGGAATTCTATGTCGTGGTGAGAGCCCTTAAAGTATGGGAGCACTATTTGATTGGGAAGGAGTTCATTTTGTACTCAGACTGCGGGGCTCTTAAACACTTGAGTGGTCAAACCCGGATTAGTAAGGATATGCACGCCAGGTGGATTGAGTTCTTGCAAAGGTTTCCTTTCAGACTAATGCACAAGTCAGGTGTGCAAAACAAGGTCACGAACGCCCTGAGTAGAAGAATGGATGTCCTACTTACTTTAAGTGCGGACATTATCGGTTTTGAGAAGTTAAAGGAACTATACGAAGATGATAGCGACTTTAAGGACACTTGGACTAAGTGTGCCAACAGAGAACCTTGTGACGACTATCATATCCATGAGGGGTACTTGATGAAAGGAAATCAGTTGTGCATTCCTGAATCTTCCTTACAGGAAAAGCTTATCCGAGATCTGCACGGTGGTGGACTGGCGAGACATATGAGCAGAGATAAGACCCTAGCCGCAGTTACTGAAAGATAATTTTGGCCTCGGTTAAGGAGGGATGTGTACCGAATTGTGGAAAGGTTCTACATTTGCCAAGTGTCGAAGGGGCAATCCCAAAACACTGGCCTATATACTCCTCTTCCCGTGCCGGAAAACATTTGGGAGGACTTGTCGATGGACTTTATACTTGGTTTGCCTCGTACCCAACGAGGTGTCGACTCTGTGTTTGTTGTAGTTGACAGGTTTTCCAAGATGACTCACTTTATTCCCTGCAAGAAGACCGCCGATGCACGGGCTATTGCGCGGCTGTTCTTCAAGGAAGTGGTGCGGTTGCATGGGGTCCCAAAGTCCATTACTTCCGACAGAGATAGAAAATTCCTTAGTCACTTTTGGAAGACTCTCTAGTATATGTTTGACTCGTCTCTGAATTACAACAACACCGCTCATCCCCAAACCGACGGCCAAATAGAGGTAACTAACAGGACCCTTGGAAACCTCATCAGAAGTATCTGCCGTGAGAAGCCAGGATAGTGGGATCAGGTGTTAGCTCAGGCTGAATTCGCTTACAATAGTTCTGTCCACCGAACTATTGGGAGGTCACCGTTCTCGATGGTATATACCAAAACGCCACAACATGCGCTGGACTTGATCAAATTACCTAAGGACATGGTGGGTGATTTGGCTGCTAAACATATGGCGGGACAATACCAAACCACTGCCGAGGAAGTTAGACGAAAGATAGAGGAAGCCAATACCCGATACAAAGGGGCTGTAGATAAGCATAGACGGAAGAAACTCTTTGCCGTGGGCGATCAGGTAATGGTTTACCTCCGAAGAGAGCGTTTCCCTATAGGTAGATATGGGAAACTTCAACCCAAAAAGTACGGACCTTATGAAGTTATGCATAAGATAAATGAAAACGCATATGTCGTACAACTTCCGGAAGATATGAATATTTCTTGTACTTTTAATGTTGCGGATTTATCACTTTTTCACCCCGATGACACGCCGTTATATCCTGACGAGAACTCAAGGTTGAGTTCTTCATTGGTGGGAGAGAATGATGGAGATACAGGAGACACGGGCTGATGTACGGCTTGTTACACGGCCGTGTAATGAGTGAAAGGAACTCACAGAAGCATACACGGTCTCTATACACGGCCTGAGGTACGGCCGTGTACTCGATCAAGGTATCCCACAGAATCATACACGGTTGGGAGGCACGGCCAGGGACACGGCCGTGTATTCGGTCAGGAACATTCACAGAATCATACACGGCTGGGGGGCACGGCTTGAGACACGGCCATGTAATGCGATTGTCACATGCCTAGAAACATACACGGTCTAAAGGCACGGACGTGTATGCGACCGTGTACCGCGCTCGTCACATGCCCAAAAACATACACGGCCTAGAGGCACGGCCGTGTATGCGATAGGTTATAGACGTGTATATCGTTATTTATTTCCACGTGTACGCTTAGATTTTCCCCTTTTAGATATTTTACGAGGAAGTATATATACCCTTTTGTCATACATGTTAAGGTTACGTTTTATTTTACAATTTGAAATACACTTCGAGAGAGAATTATCTCCGTTTATCGGTTGTGCGCAACCAGAATTTGCATCAAAGAGCTATTCTTTGTTATTGTGAAACCAATTCATATTTGGATTTGTTTTGTTACGCTTTCTGCGCTACGTCAAGTTTGATAGTGCAATAAATTCATAAAAAAACAAAAAAATAAAAATGATAAATCATGCATGGGTTCTAACCTTGATTCGGGATTAAATTTCCAGCACCAATACAAGGGGTCGTTGCTCCATGTTATGGAAAGCTCTTTAGCTGAGAGGACGTAACATATTTTCCCCTTAGACCTCTCTATCCTAAAGATCTGCATGCCAAAATCAATCAACTAAATATGTAAAACTTGTGCATTACACATATTTTGCTTTTTTCCACTTTTCATAATTATGTATAAACATGCGTTAAAAATGAATACATAGGGCGTGCGTAGGAAAATAAAAATCTAAAAACATTCAAGCGAGAGCATTAAAAGAGGGAAGAGTATTCCCACTCTTTTTTTTTTTATTTTTCGTCCACGTGTGCAGTACAGTTTACACTAATTCTTAACAGAGGAAAACTATGCAAAATGTGAAAAAAAAAAAAAAAACAAAGGAATCGATAAGAAACAAACCTTATTTCCATGATCAATGAGTAAAGGGGCACATAGACGTAGAAAGAGCTCCCTCTTGGTTAAATATTTTAAAGGAGTAACCATTCTTAAAACAATATCATGATAATTAGATGGCAAGAATTTTTCCCAGACGATGTCGGATTGAGCAGCTAGTTGGAAAGCAGAAGACGCCATGGAGAACTTGCATGCATCTGCTGGTGAAGTGAGAGATAGAATTGAAATGATACAATCTTCTGGTAAAGTTTCCATTGCAATCACAAATGAACTTTACTAACTTTTTTATTTGTCCGATAGAAACGGTTTCGTTCACCACCATCAACTAAGAGAGAACTATGCCGATGATTCTTAAGACAAGGACATGGACACAGTATTTATAATGCTGGGCAGACAACTTTGAATGAGAACGATTCTGCTTAGTATTGTCAAAAAAGGAGAGAAGCAGCTGATTTTGAAAAGAAAAGGGTAATAATGTCATCTAGAGGAGGCTACGCCTCGTTTGAAACGTGTTGATGGAAAGTTCCCCATTCAATGTCAATTAGTTAGACTTCACTATTGAAAACGTTTTACTCGCTGAACGGAAATTTCCTTTGCCCCAAAACAGTATAAAGGAAGGAAGAGTCACTTGGCTTTTGGATTGCAGTGATGCATTTTTCATTCTTTTGTTGTTTTTCATATTTTATATCAAATCACTAAATGGGAAAAAGTAGAGAGAGCTGTACAAACAAATTAAACCCTATAAATCAATAGATTTTACTATAAAAATGCGTTTAGATTTTACTCTAATAAATTAAAAATGCAGCTAGATTTACCTTCGCTATCTTTGAATTGAGTATCTAACTCTCTAAACATTTTTAAAATGTGCTTTTAGAAGTTATTTAACTATTTTACCCTTAAATAAAATAATAAAACCACAAGAAATTATTAAACAATGCATAAAATTAAGGAGAAAATAGTTAAGGAATTCGAAACACTCATTAACAATATTTGTAATCTAAAAGCTCAATTTGAAAAGTAAGGAGTTAAACATATATAAAATAAATATAATAAATATAAAGGGATGTATTAGAAATTATCATTATTTTCTTCATCAAGCATGTTTACTTGTAAAGTAAGATAAGGTAAGTTGCAGTAAGTTAACCCATTTAACCTATCAATCAAAAAGAGGGTAAATTTCAAGTACTCCCCTTATATTTACTTCATATGCATTTAAATACTTATTTTTTAAATTAAGAGTTACCAAATTTTTGAAGAATTTTATTATTTTGCTCTTAAATAAGATAATAAAAACACTAAAATTAAAAAAAAAAAGTGCTTAAATTGAGAGCAAAATAATTGTGTATGAGTCCAAACACTTTTTTTCTTTTTTTAGATTTAATGATCTAAATACTCAATTATAAAAATAAATGAGCTAAGCACATATAAAGTAAATATAAGGAGTTATATTTGTAATTGATATTAAAAAATAAAAAATATATATATAAGAAAATGGATCCTCTAAAGTTATTATAAAGCATGACCAATGTTTTGATACTTTTGCAAACTCTTGATTTATGTTTTTTCTTTTGATAAACACATTAACTAAATTTCATTATTTTGTAATAATAATAGTCTCAGGAGGGGAGGGAGGCACATGTTGCTTTATGATTGGTACACTGTAATTAATTTTAATGAGTAATATTATTAAATAATATAAAAATACACTAAATACAAAAGAAAAATAAATAAATAAATAAAATCAAGTCGGGGTGAAAGCGAGTTATTGATATGGTCCTTGTCGAAGAATATATATGTGTATAGGGAAGTGGGTTTCGATGACGCAAAGAGCTTTGAATTATGCTAGGGGTGGCAGGAAAACTTGGTGCAGTTGAACCCCGATTTCATTCTTTTTTTTTTTCTGCCTTTTCTTTTCGATTTTGTGTGTTTTTATAATTTTTATTATGTTATTTAATTCGATATACTTAATAATATTATTTTACTAAAATTAATTATTAAACTAACACTTAATTCGCATTCTAATCTAAGATGCTAAGTTAACACTTAGCATTCTCCTAATTCGCAAATATTGTATATATACTTTTGAGAAAATATATCATACTAAAATGAATTAAGTCACATTGACCTATAGAATTTACACCTAAAAGCCATGTCTACACTAATACTCTTAAGTCTTATACAAAGTTGGATGGGAAAAGCAATGAAATATCCTAAAAAGTAGTGGGTTATTAAGAAAATTTTGTGGTCGTGATCCATTGGTAATGATGATGAGGATTCAATAGCAAGGAGATTATACACGGCCATATGATTAAGGGTAATTATAATTGTGGTTAGAATTTTCTCTTTTCGATTGATGATGATAGAAATCATATACCTACAGGACTCATTACCAAGGCAAAAGTCAAAGGATTACAAAATTTGGCGATGAGGATCCTCTTTGAACAATTAGACCCCGAAGATATTTGTTTAGTATCTTCGTTTCCATTATATAATTGTTTTGCATTTCAGCAAGTACATTTGTCGGTTTTACAAGATGGCGAACCAACACACTAATATCAAGTGTGTAAGCTATACTTGAATCTACAAAAACAAGAGGAACTGGCCTTTATTTCACTTGCATTTCACTTGACAAAACCGGCCATCTTCACTTCCATTTCATGTAGAATAATCGGTTTTTTTCAAGTGCCTCACATGACCGATTTTTTACTATTTTCCATGGTTGTAATTTCCTTATTTAGAGTAGGGTATAAATACTTGTTAATTAGGTTTTGTAAGGGACTTTTGATACATTATTTTCATATATTGAACCGTGAGGAGGCTCCTCTTTCACGTTAATTGCTCTTATCATTTCTTCTTAAAGTGTAGCAAGTGGGATTTGATCTTTGTTGTGTGCAATATCAACAACATCAAATCCATCCTAATTCCAACTAGTGAGTAATATCTGGTCAGGAATTAGTTCTTCTTTTCTATCTCTTTTCACGTAATTTTAGGGTTCCATTTTCAATTTAGGGTTTATGCCACTTTGATCGTGTATTATTCAATTGAGTTCTCAATTGCATTATGTACTTGTAATTGATTTTAAGCACATCATAATTTAGTATCAGAGCACGGTTTTGAGGAAGGAAAATCATGATTTTAATTTGGGGATTTAGGGTTCTTGTTGTGCCATTTAGCAATTGTTGTTGTGTGAAGTGAAATTGAAGAATTGTGTTAAATTGTATCGTGATTACATTGTATATTGCGGATTGAAGTTGTGGAAATCAGATCTACATTTCTTGTCGTGAGCTCCTTGCTATAAATGAATTTGAGGAATCATTATAATTGATTCCATTATAGTGTAATTGTGTAATAATTGTGCATTAAGTTACTATGAATGCACTTTTGACTTGAGATTGGAAGCATTTGTGCCGTATGTGTGTTTGAGGTGACAAGTGTATTTTGGGTTGGAAGAAATTGTTGTTGTGAAGGTGTGATTAGATAAAAAAAAAAATTGTGCCATGGAGTATGTTGTTGTTGCCGTAGAGTGTGTTGTGTTGTGAAGGTGTGTTGTTGTTGGTGTAAAGTGTGTGTTGTTGTTGTGTCCCGAGTGCCGTAAAGTGTGTTATGTTGTGAAGGTGTGACTGTGAGTATATATATAAAAAAAAAAATTATCAAGGTTTAATTCAGATACCATGTCAAATGATAGTGTGAATGGTAGGATTGGGAACAAGGCCAACAATCAGGTTGGAAGAGGTCAGGAACGTCGTGTTGTAGGTGGAAGAACTTTAGAAGAACAATTACAAGATCTCACCACTATTGTTGCTACATTAGCAACATAGGTTAATCAAATGACGTTGCCACAACCACTAGTGGCAAATCCATAAGCACCCCCACCTTAGGTAGCCCATCATAATGCACATAGGGAAGGAGCAGTTGGAGGAAATAAGGGTAGGATAATGGAAGGAGATTATCATGCTTTTTAGGAGGAAAGGGATGATAACTTTGAGAATGAGCCTTATCCTAATTGTGAGTTCAGGCTGCCTCGAGGTTCGGAATATGTAAAGTTGCAGATGCCTTCATTTGCTGGAAGGGGTTCTGTAGATGATTATCTAGATTGGGAAGATAAGGTAGAGGGCCTATTTGAGTATTATGAAATTAATGATCGCACTTGAGTTCGTCTTGTAGCAGTAGAGTTTACAAGCTATACCACCTTATGGTGGAAGAATCTTGTAGTTAGTAGACAAAGGGATGGTGATGCTGAGATATATACCTGGTAAGAAATGAAACGGTTATGAGGAGGAGGTTTATACTAGAGCACTATAGACAGGAGTTATTCATGCGTCTCCAGACATTGAGGCTAGAAGGCAAAAGTGTTGATGACTATGTACAGGAGTTCGAGACACTGATGATCAGATATGGGTCAATCGAACCTCCTGAACAAACCTTAGCACGATTTGTGTCTAAGTTGAAATATGACATTGCATGTATTATAGAGCTACAGAGGTATGACACCATTGATGAGGCCATTCAATTAGCTCTGAAAGTGGAGTGACAGAGATGATCTAATCCATTTCGAGCAGCGAGTAACAAGTTTAGAACCACTAATAAGCTGCATGGGTTAGATAGTCAATAGGTTGAATAAAGGGGAATAGGGGGGGATTGATAAGACTATGGACTCAAATGCAACTACTACTAATAGGGAGAGGGAAATTTCTAGAAAGAGAAAAGCGGTTGTTGGAGCTGATATTCGACAAATAGTGCTGATGTCATCAAGTGGAAAGATGCACCAAACCCAATGCTTCAAATGCATAGGCTTTGGGCACATGGCTGCTCAGTATCCTAACAAAAGGGTGATAATTGCTATAGAGGTGGAAAATAAGGACGGTAAGGAAGAGATACTTGAGCCAATTGACTTATCAATAATGTTACAGGAGTATTATGATGATCCTGATGTTGAAGCACGTAAAGACAAGGGAAATGATAAATATCTAGTTATCGACGTATTGCCCAAGGTAATGATTATATCTCCAAATGTTGAGAACGTACAAAGAGAAAACCTATTCCATACTCCTTATCAATTTCAAGGTAATCTTTGTGCTCTTTTTATTGATGGTGGTAGTTACACAAATGTAATAGCTGCTGCAATAGTAAATAGATTAAAACTAATCACTACTCTTCATCCAAAACCCTATAAATTGTATTAGCTAAGTGAGCAGGGTAGTCTACATGTTATCTAGAAGGTTAAGGTACCTTTCAGCATAGGGGATAAATATCATGATGAGATTGTATATGATATCCTTCCCATATATGCATCTCATGTATTGCTTAGTAAAACTTGGTTATATGACATGAGGGTTTTACATGATGGCTTCAAAAATACTTATGTGTTTTAGAAAGAGGGTAAACATATAATGTTAAACCCAATGTCACCTTTAAAGGTCCAAGAGACTCAGAGGTAGATAAGTAAGACTAGGAAGACTAAGACCCTATTGGTGGGACAGTATGAGTTAGAGGAGGCTATAGTGGATGAAAGACTAGTATATTTGTTCCAGATGAGGTATGTCCTAGAGATGGATGGGCGTAAGCATCTACTCCCTAAGATATCTTAGGTATTGGATGACTACAGTGATCTTTTACAAATGAATTGCCAAAGGGATTGCCACCTCTAAGAGGTATTGAGCACGCCATTGACTTCCAGTTTGGATCAATTTACCAAACTAACCTGAGTACCACATGAATCTTGGGGAGGCTAAAGAATTGAAACATTAAGTCGATGAGCTAGTAGAACGGGGTTTTGTCAAGGAGAGTATCAATCCTTATGTTATTCTAACCCTTCTTGTCCCTAAGAAGGATGGCACTTGAAGGATGTGCATTGATAGCCAAGCCATCAACAAAATTACCATTAAATACAAGTATCCTATTCCTAGACTTGACGACATGTTAGATGAGCTATGTGGTGCACAGGTATTCTCCAAGGTGGACCTTAAAAGTAGATATCATTAGATTTGGATGAGAGAAAGAGACAAGTGGAAGACCACTTTTAAAACACGCTATGGATTATATGAATAGATGATCATGCTGTTTGGTTTGACTAATGCTCTTAGTACTTTTATGAGATTAATGAATCATGTAATGGAGGAGTTTCTGGGTAAATTTGTTATTGTTTATTTTGATGATATTTTGATATACAGCAAAAACCTAGAAAATCATATAGAGCATCTACAGGTTGTATTTTCAGTATTGAGAGTGCAGTAGTTGTATGCTAATCTCTAGAAATGTTCTTTATACCAAACTAAGGTAACATTTCTAAGATTTATTATATCTAGTTCTAGTGTCAGGTTTGATGAGGAGAAAGTGAGGGTTATTATGGAGTGGCCAACACCAAAATCGGTTTCTGAGGTAAGAAGTTTTCATGAACTAGCTTCATTTTATAGATGATTTGTCCATAACTTCAGTAGTATTGTTAGTCCTTTAACTAAACTGACCAAGAAAAATGTTCCTTTTATTTGGGACGAGAAGGCGCAAAAGAGTTTTGAGGAGATGAAGGTAAAACTTACTAGTGCTCCAATATTGGTTTTACCTAATTTTGATAGAGTTTTTGAATTAGAGTGTGATGCCTCATGGATAGAGATTGGTATTTTATTAATGCAAGATAAAAAGCCTATTGCATATTTTAGTGAAAAATTGAGTGGTGTAACTTTAAATTACTCAATATATGATAAGGAATTCTATTCCTTAGTGAGGGCATTGATGACATGGCAGCATTAGCTTCTTCCAAAAGAATTCATTATCTATACAAATTATGAATCCTTAAAACATTTTAGGGGTCAGCAAAATCTGTCAAAACGCCAAGCCAAATGGGTGAAGTTTATAGAGATTTTTTCCTATGTGATTAAGTACAAGAAGGGTAACATGAATATAGTAGCTAACACCTTATCATGCAGGTATGTACTTATCACCTCTCTACAATCAAAACTACTTGGATTTAAATTGCTAAAGGAACAATATATGCATGATGAATATTTGAAAGTAGTAGTTGAGAAATGTTCTAGGGGGGAAATATTTGAAGGGTATTATATGATTGATGATTTTTTGTATAAAGCTGGAAAATTGTGTATACCTTATGAATCTGTGAGAGAATTATTAGTGAAGGAAGTACACGCTGGAGGGTTATCTGGTCGTTTTAGTGAAAAAAGGACTCTGGCTTTGTTAAAAGAATATTTTTATTGGAGGGGCATGATGAAGGATGTTCATAAGGTGCTGGAAATATGTGGGGTATATAAAAGAGCAAAAGGAAAGAAAAGGGTTCAAGGTGAATATATTCCTTTGCCTATACCTACTCAACCTTGGACTGATATCAACATAGATTTTATTTTGGGTCTACCCATAACACAAAGGGGAAAGGATTCTATTATGGCTATTGTTGATCAGTTCAACAAAATGTCCCATTTTGTACCTTGCCACAAAATGGACGATGCACTTTTTATAGCTAACATTTTTGTGTAGAAAATTGTGAAACTGCATAGTATTTCACACAACATAATGTTTGATAAAGACACTAAATTTTGTAGCTTTTTCTAGAAGACACTGTGGAGAAGACTTGGTACTAAACTCATGTATAGTACCTCTTGCCACCCACAGATTGATGGCCAAGCAGATGTTGTTAATCGTACTCTTGGTACCTTACTAAGAGCAATGGTTGACAAGAATCTTATTGATTAGGAGTTATGTCTCCCTATTATTGAGTTCGCTTATAATAGGTTTACTCATAGTTCAACCAGTAAGTCTCCCTTTGAAGTCGTATATGGATATAATCCTACTCTTCCATTGGATTTCATAGCTAATCTGACAATAAAGGAAGAAAGCTTGAGTGGAGTAAAATGAACCTAGGAGATTCAAAAACTTCATTAGAAGACAGCTGAACATCTTCAAAAAACACAGAAACAGCAGAAACTTCAGGAAAACCAGAATTTATAATCCAGGTGATCTAGTCTTGATTAATCTCAGCAAAGAAAATTTCCTCACAAGAAGTCACAAAAGCTATCACCAAGAGCAAATGGACCTTTCAGAGTTATCAGACGTATCAACAACAATGCATACATGATAGAATTGCCAGGAGGATATGGCGTCTCTGTTGCATTTAATGTTGCAGATCTATTACCCTATTTACCATATGACATTCATGAAGACCTATTAGATTTGAGGGTAAATCTTCCACAGGCTCAAAGAGATGATAGGAATCATATACCTACAGGACTCATCACCAGGACAAGAGCTAAAGGATTACAAAACTTAGCGATAAGGATCCTCTTTGAACAATTAGACCCTGAAGATATTTGTTTAGTGTCTTCATTTTCATTATATAATTGTTTTCCATTTTAGCAAGTACATTTGTCAGTTTTACAGGATGGCGAACCAACACACTAATATCAAGTGCGTAAACTATACTTGAATCTACAAAGACAAGAGGAACTGGCCTTTTATTTCACTTGCATTTCACTTAACAAAATCGGCCATCTTCACTTCCATTTCATGTGGAATAATCGGTTTTTTTCAAGTGCTTCATAGGACCAATTTTTTACTATTTTGCATTGTTGTAATTTCCTTATTTAGAGTAGGGTATAAATACTTGTTAATTAGATTTTGTAAGAGACTTTTGATACATTATTTTCATATATTGAACCGTGAGGAGGCTCCTTTTTAATGTAATTGCTCTTATCATTTCTTCTTGAAGTGTGGTGAGTGGATTTGATCTTTGTTGTGTGTAATATCAATAACATCAAATCCATCCTAATTCCAACTAGTGAGTAATATCTGATTAGGAATTAGTTCTTCTTTTCTATCTCGTTTCATGCAATTTTAGGGTTTCATTTTCAATTTAGGGTTCATACCACTTTGATCGTGTATTGTTCAATTGAGTCCTCAATTGCATTATGTACTTGTAATTGATTTTGGGTGCATCAAATGACTTTTGGGGATGATATTAGGAGAAATCTAGTAACCTTGCAGACAAAAACAAGATACATAGAAAATAGAGTTTCTTTAGAAACATTTTCAAAGACGATAGAGTACATTAAGGGAAAATGGGGAAATTATTTAAATAAGTTATCATTTCATGGTTTCAAAACAAGTAATGTACTATAAAGTAACAAATATTACCAAATAGAATGTCATTTTATTAAATCATAATAAAGGTTGATAACTTTATGTTTACTACATTGAGAGATATTTAGCATATATAAATGAACTTTATCAAAAAGTAGTAAAAGTTAACAAGTAATCTTATATTTGAAAGTTTATCATATAAAATACTATTTTACCATATTATAAAAAAAGAGACTTTAAATAAGTCGTTATTTAATAACTTAACATATTACCATCCTAAGAAAAAGGAGACTAAGGAATTTCACCAAAATAGGAATAAAAATGAATCAGTTAGCACAATAAAGCATGTGAGGAGTTGGATAGTATTTAATGAGCTTATAATATCTTGATAAGTTAGGTTAAAGACAATAGATGGTATTCCTAAGATGGAACCAAAATCATGAGTCGGGACTTTTCTTATAAAGGTCATTGGATCTTCATGGATGAAGTTAGTGAAAGGAAAATGTTGAAATTGGAATTAAGATGAAGAATTGTCAATAGGATCCAGATTGCTGGATAAAGAAGATTCTTCCTTGTGTTGAGTATTTGGTAAAGAAATTATATAAAAGATGATAGACCTTGAGGTGTCGAATAAGCAAGTATGTAAAAGCTCTTTGGAATAGCTACATTGCAAGAGAGAAGCAAATTGAGAACATAAAAATGGCATGTAGGATAAGTATTTAGATTTATTCCTATTATTAAGAAAATTTCAACAACAATATTTTGTTAAGGAATGAGAACAAGATACCCCATAAAATAAATTTAAAATGAAGGATAAATAAAACATTTCACTCCCATTTTCTATATAAGGGCTTAAGTTGTTTAATTTCTTTTGCAAAAACCTAAAAGTTAACCATTAGAAAAAAAGAAGAAGAAGAAGAAGAAGAAGAAGAAGAAGAAGAAAGAAAGAAAGAGAGAAAGAAAAATAAAGCACTCTCTCTCTCTCTTCTAGACATCCCCTTTTTTCCTACCATCAATGTAGGATTTCTCCTTTCAAATTCAAAGTAAGAAAGGTAAAAAACTACCTTTCATATATTCTAATTCTCACATTACATAAGGTATTACTTCAAGAAGGTGAAAAATACCATTTTTGGGTGTTATTAGCATAAATAAATCATGGTGCAAGGGTGTGATATGGCTAGTTTTCTAACTTTCATTTTTGTTTTCATTTAAGGCCAGTACCTAAGCCTAAATTGGAGTCTTTATTAAAAAGATTAAGCTTAAAACCATCTTATAAACTTATGATCATAAATATGATAATTAGAGGAAAGTAATTAGTTTTTCAATCATTAATTGTTGTTGTTGTTGGTCTTGCTTATCAAATTATTATTTTCATTTGTAAATTCCAAGCATTTGTGAAGTTGTGAAATTTTTTTATTGAATTAAGAAAGAGATTGTTGTTGTTGATGACTATATAGTTTCATGATATTTTGGAGATCGTATAATAGTTTAGAGTATTTTTGGGCATGTTGGAAACTTAACCAGGATCTTGGTCAAGTTCCCAACATAAAGGAATGAAATCTAATGAAAAAGAGCCAAAGTGGTTGAAAGAATTACAAAATGGTCTACATGCCATAATAATGTGGTTAATTGAACCATAAAATTGATGACCACATTAGGGCCCAAAGGGATAATGTGGTTAACTAAACCACAAAAATGGTTAGCCACATTTCACATTGTGAGGACCTAATTAACCATTTTTTCTAATGGTCGGCCACCTTGGTTTGTTTTTAGGTCTTTGGAGTTAGCATTAAGATCTTTAAAATTAATTAAGGCTTTAATTTAATCCTTAATATATAATTTAATTATAGAATTTTTTTCGAAGTAAGAACCCATGCCAGTTGTTAATTTTCAAGTAAAATGGGATACTATTGCTTTTTTGCTAGTGCATATAGGACTAGATTAAACAACCTAAGAACTATGTAACTTTGAATTATTGTCTATTGTTTGCGTTTTTGCCAAGGCTGGGATCTTGATTGTTAGGCCATGGATTAGGTGTTTATTACCCATTGTGAGTTAGACATTCTACATAAAGTGGCTAATAGTTTAAGCACCAATACTACCTTAGTAAGCATATACTAGTAGTTGGCATGCTAAAGCTATGATTGATGAGGTTAGGAATCTAAGATAAAGATATTCAATAGGTAGCTATAGTGATATGCATTGCTATGGTGGACTTATAGTAGGGCATTAAGCTATTGATGACTAATACCAATTGTGAACCTAGTATGCAACAATGTTTACTATGTAGATCACTATTAAGACTTGGATATTGGAACCAATGAATCTAAAAAATCAATTTTATACCTAAGGCACTAGGTTCTCTATACTTATTGGCCACCTAAATAAGATAATTAAGTGGGCTTGTGTATGATGCTTGAAATTGTATATGCATTAGCATAAATAAGGTTATCAAATTCTACAAAAGGTTTGTAGAATTGGAGTATGGAATCGAAACATAAAAATATAAATTTTTATAATCTATTCAAAATAGTTTTAAAAAACTATAAATATATTTACCATAGTCATAAAATAACATGAAATGTGACATGGAAATAAATAAAAGTCAATATAAATTGTGGTCACAACTTAAAATAAATGTTATATACTTGTAATACAAATAAATTAGCATAATTTATTATACCAATGCATAAAATTACAATATAAATAATAATACCAATATGAAATGCATTACGATGTAAATTATAATAATAAAATACAAAGCTAAAAAAATCATTAACTGAATTTTCATCATCAAAACTAAAAACTATCATCAATTTTCTTTTCATCAAAACCATCATCATTACCATTTTCATTATTAATGCTAATATTATTATTGGTATTACTACCAACAATATCCTTATATCATAATTCTAAGTCTTTTAAAGACCAATAATATTCATATCTTGTAAAAATTAAAGTGTATTTTTCAATCCTTAACCCATTTGATTTTAATAAGTGGAATAAGTAAATTCAATTTAAAATATGATATTTTACCAATTTTATATATAGACTTATAATTTTATTATAAGTTTATATACTTAAGTTAACTTGGAAAGTCATCATAAATTCATAAAATTGTATGAGTATAGTTGTGATTTTGACAACTACGAGTATAAGTATTATGCCGTGTAGGTAGTTTAACATTTATGGGCATCTTACAATATTTTTCACTATTGGGCTTTACAACTCATCTATATTTGGGATTATCTCTTTTAGATGCAGGTGATTATTGGGATGTTGAGAATTATGATAGCTTGTGATACAATTTATAGATTAAAAGAGGAATCTGAGTTAGTGTATGAAATGACTATAGCCTTTTGATGGACCTGGTGTAAGTTCATGTTCCAATAATGAATTTAGATTACTTGATAATTTGGGCACAAAATTTCATATGTTATAATTTAGATTACTTGATAATTTGGGCACAAATTTCATATGTTATAATAATATGTAGGTTTTCCTTTTCAAAGACAAATCTTGATTTGTGTCGTAAATGATGAGACAATTACAATTTTTGAGATATAATTGTGGATTACAGTAAATTGAATTTTAAAACTTGTATATTATTACCATGTGTAGAAATCTATAACAAAATCATCGCAAATTAAGGATTTTAGGATGTGACAAGTAAAGTCTTTCAAAGCTATCTATGTGTTTACTTTTCTCTAAAAAATCTCATTAATTAGTTTCCTCTTCTTGACTGTTGCTGCATTTGGTTATTTGGAGTTCTATTAACTATTCTTTCTAATATCACATACCATTGGCTAATTTTATAGTGTAATTACTTAAAAGTAATAAAATAGTATAGTTACTATTTTAACAAGTATTATTTACTATAAGTCAAGGTGATTTATCATTAAAAAGATTATCAATAATTTTTTTTATTAATAATAAATTTTATTTTTATTATAATTTAAAAAAAATTATTATAATCAAGAAAGAATCTATACTATATTATACAATTACTTTTAAGTTATATATTTATATTTATATTTATATTTATATATATTTATATTTATATCTATACTTTTATTCACTTTTTTTTATTCTAATATTTTTACCAATTAAATTTTTTATATAGATTGGAAAAGATATTTTTCAATGATATGATAAAGCAATAACCGGATGCAGATAAAGCAAGAAGAAAACTCAAATAAAAGTGAAATCCCCTAAAAGCTAATACAGGAATAACTTTTTCAATGGATAACGTAAGCATATGGCTCGACCAGCAGAATATTGGTAGCGTACAAATTACCATGTGATATTTATGAAAAAATTTGATCCAGATTTCTACCATCGTCCTTGCAAGAACATTTAGGCTATCATAATTACATTTTCTTTTTCTCCTAACCTTTTCAATTTCTTTTACGAATTACCATTTTAAATGTTATACTCTACATTCACATCCTTAGGAAATTATTTAGTTACGGTGGGATATTCAAGCATTTGCCCTTTTAAAACTTAAAAAGACAGAGAGGTATTGGTGGTTTTTCAAAGCACTTTTATGTATTCATATGCTTGCCATTCTTCATCTTTTATCTTCGGTGGCTGCTCATCTGTTAAAGCCTAATAATACAGACCCTATTGAACTAATCAATATTATACCATCGACTCCTGCAACCATAGTGGTCAAAGATAAAAGAACACCTTGGAAAGAACTGAGTCGATAAATCAACATTACTTCCCGTGAACCAAATCTGACACTACGTTTCAGGAAATTACGCTAGAATATATTCGACTTTTGGAAATTTATATTGCCACAATGATTTCCACACGCATGTGAACAAAATCAAATAAAGACATACCACAATCTTAATATAGTTGAGTTTCCTAATAAACCCGTAAGGTCGCATAATCCATAAAATAGCTTCTATGTAATAGAATAAGCAAATCACCACACGTAATTAGAGTACAGCTTGTTCATCATATGGCCGATCATTAACATAAACATAAAAAGTACATAGAACAATTTTAACAGCGAGCATCACCATGTAATCAACATCGGGAATGCAAGAGGTGTGTGCCACTTAACTCCTCCACCACCACAGCAACACCTTCAGCCGCCACTCTAAACCAGTCACCACGCCGAGCACTAGGTCACTCTCTCTTTATGTTTGAGGCAAAAATCAACACACAAACTTACCCACTTATAAATCGAACCTTAATCAATGAAGTAGATCAAGATTGATTAAAGACCGAGATTGATGAGTCCAGGTAGAACCCCTCCAGAATCTTGCACACCGATTAGAATTTGAATTTAGTGTTCAGTGACTACCAAATTAGGAAGATCAACACTAAAACACTACCTTGGGAATACATCAAAAGAATTAGGACTAGAAATAAATATGAATAAAATCAAAGCTTTAATGCACACGGGAGTGCATGTTTGTCGCACTACCTAGGTATGAATCTTCTTAAGGACAAGGTTAATTAAAGTTTGAAAGCAACATGTTTTCTTTTAGTCCATTCGGTCTTCCTTTTTTAAGAAACAAGCTATACTGCTTGAAGCTCGCCTCCTTTAGAATAAGTATTTATCCTGGTGTGAGATATTTCATTTAAAATGGTATGTTTACTTTATGAGTGGAGAATAAAAAGACTATGATATATATGTTAGAAGTTCCTATGTTTATCATAAAATCAAATTCTCTATATCTATAAGTAAGATTAATTCTTCTAAATTTTAAGTAGCTTATTTAATTTTTTGTATTTGTGTCATCGTAATAAATAGGTCTCGTGTATTTATTGCTATAAGCCATGGGAAAATACTACTTGATGGACTTACATGGTATAAAATAATAATTATTTGGGAATAATTATTACCTAAAATTATTAAGGAATGTATATTCCACTTTCCTTGACATGAATCTACATTGCATGAATAACTTTCAGATGCTATCACATCCATTACCTTAACTGTAGTAATAGTCATGCAATGGTGGTGGTCAAGCATTGGAGGTGATGGTGATGATTGTGTTGCAAGGACGATGGTAGTGGTGCAGGTAGTGAAACAACACTAACTATGGAGCAATAATAGCAGTTGTAAGGATAGATGGTGGTTAAGGTGGTGATGATGGACATAAAGACTTGAAGGCAATCCATGTAAAGTGGCTAGGATGGTATTGTGCTATAGTACTAATCTATGGTGGATAGATGATGGAGGGGATACAAGACGACACACAGTCTGATGGAGGGGATACAAGACGACGCACGGTCTGAAGCACGGTTTCTGCGCACGGCCTGAAGCACGGCCGTGTCTCAAACAAGGGGATCAAACAACAAATTTTCACAGAGTCCAACACGACCTGAAGCACGGCCATGTCTCGAGCAGGGGTATCGAACAGCAGATCCTCACCGAATCTAACACGGTTTGAAGCACGGTCGTGCCTTAAACCGTGTACGCGTAGATTTGCCTTTTCTTTTATTATTTTAAGGGAGAGTATATAAACCCTTTATTAGTCATGTTAGGGTTACGTCTTATTATATATTAGAAATACATTTTGTAAGAGATTTCTCTCCTTTAACGGGTTGTGTGCAACCGTGGTTTGTTTTTGAGATTCATTCGTTGAGTGACTCTCGTCCTTTTCTATGCTAACTCGCTGCGTCAATTGGTATCAGAGCAAGGAAAATTTCCTGTGGAGATGTTAGGTGACGGTAGTTCAGGAGGCGGTCATGTTCCGGACGTTGCTCGGGATATGGAAACTCTGCGAACCGAAGTGCAGGCTCAAAGGGTAGTGTTGGATACCATAAATCAGAGACTTCGGCGCTTCAAACAGCGCTTTAATGATCTGGTTGAGCGTTTCGACACAATGGGAACCAATACGAACAGAGATAGAGACGTTAGAGGAGTACGACCCGGGGCAAATCCTACTCTTGGCGCTCCTATCAACAGACTTATCGCTGCGAATCAAAGGGTCCAAGCGTGTGATGCGGATTCTAAGGAGGAAGATGATTGGCTGGTCGAAAACCCGCAACCACAGCAGAGAGGATACGTTGGTGGTGGGTATGGCAGGAATCGCCATGGCTATGATCAAGGAGACACCAGCGAATTCAGATTAAAGGTAGATATACCCTCTTTTACCGGTAATTTGAACATCGAGGATTTATTAAATTGGCTGGTAGAGGTAGATCGTTTCTTTGATTATATGGAAGTGCCGGTGAATCGTAGGGTGAAATTAGTGGCTTGTAGATTGAAAGGAGGGGCTCCGGCATGGTGGGAGAGATTACAAAATAGGTGATATAGAGAGGGTAAGCAACCAGTGCAGACGTAGTATAGAATGAAGCAATTGATTCAAAGGGATTTCCTACCTCCCGACTACGAACAAATACTGTTTCAACAGTATCAGAGGTGTAGGCAGGGCCCGAGAACAGTGTATGAGTATACGGCGGAATTCATGAGGTTGGCTGAGAGGAATGATCTTAGAGAAAGCGAAGGGTAGTAGGTGGCTAGGTACCTGGATGGGCTGAGGGTGCAAATTAAGAATAAGATAGGGGTTTATGTTTTACGCAATATCAATGAAGCGAAAAACATGGCTCTTCGGGCAGAGATGATGCTGCAAGAGAAGACCAATAGGTTTGATGGGGGTAACCGAAAGTTTAAGAACGAGGGGTTCAGTACAGTAGGTACGAATAAAAGGAAGGTTGTCCCAGAAGTACCAGGTGGAGTCAATGAGAAGAGAGAGGAAAGAGGGGTAAGCAGTAGACCAATGGAGGCTAGGGAGGCACCTAGGCAAAATAATCCTTATGCTAAGCCAATTATGGGAAAATGCTATAGGTGCAATCAACCGGGCCATCGTTCCAATGAGTGCCCTAGTAGGAGACCAGTCAATGTTATTGACAGAGAGGAGGATGAAGAGGTGTGTTGTGAACCGGATGGAGGGGATGAGTTTTATGGTGATGATGGCTATGAGGATGATGAGGAGACATATGTCATCGGGAAACTGATGTTAGCACCAAAGTGTGATGAGAAGACCCAAAGGCATCAGCTGTTCCGTACTAGGTGTACTGTCGATGGTAGGGTGTTTGATTTGATTGTGGATAGTGGGAGTTGTGAGAACATCATAGGTCGAGAAACGGTGAGGGTCTTGAACTTGCCGATTGAAAAACACCCGAACCCATATACTATTAGGTGGATTAAAGCAGCTGAAAAGATAGAAGTCACCAAACGATGCAGGGTACCTTTCTCTATAGGGAAGTATAGGGATGAGGCCTATTGTGACGTCGTGGATATGGATGCATGCCATCTTCTGTTTGGGAGGCCTTAGCAATTTGATGTTGATGCCAAGCATGAAGGAAGGGAGAATGTTTACCGATTAGAGAAGGATGGGGTAAAGTTCACTCTTCTACCTCTCAAAGTATCACACCGGCCTAAAGCTTCTAAAGCGGAAGGGCGTTCCTTCCTTACTATCACCCAATCTAAGAGGGAGATGGAGGAAGCAATCAAGGAGGCGCAGGCCGTACATGCGCTAATTGTTCGGCAGGTGATGACAGTTGAGGAAGACCAGAGTGATGCTCCGGAGTTGCCTGACAAAGTGAAAGAGCTTTTGGAGGAGTTTAAGAAGATAATATCCGAGGAGCTACCTGATGGATTACCTCCCATGAGGGACATCCAGCATCACATTGATCTGATTCCAGGAGCTAGTCTACCTAACCTTCCACATTATAGAATGAGTCCCAAAGAGACAGAAATATTGCAAGGGAAGGTGCAAGAACTACTCCAGAAGGGATTCATCAGGGAGAGCATGAGTCCTTGTGCAGTACCCGCCTTGTTAACCCCAAAGAAAGATGGGAGTTGGCGTATGTGTGTCGACAGCAGAGCAATCAATAAAATTACCATTGGCTACAAATTCCTAATACCAAGGTTAGAGGACATGTTAGATTGCTTGAGTGGGGCTAAATTCTTTTCCAAGATCGATTTGAGGAGTGGTTACCATCAGATTCGGATCCGACCGGGAGATGAGTGGAAGACGGCCTTTAAAACCAAAGAGGGCCTATATGAATGGATGGTCATGCCTTTTGGCCTTAGCAACACCCCAAGCACATTCATGTGGATTATGAATCAAGTACTTAAACCTTTCTCTGATCAGTTTGTAGTAGTTTACTTCGACGATATCTTAATCTATAGCAAAACTGAGGAGGAACACATTAATCATGTGAGGGAAGTGTTGAAGGTTCTGAGGGAGAACAAGCTCTTTATGAATCTAAAAAAATGTGTATTCCTCTCTAGGAGGTTACTGTTTTTGGGCTTTGTTGTTAGTGGTGATGGAATTACTGTGGATGATGAGAAGGTACGAGCTATTAGGGAATGGCCCATTCCTAAAACAGTAAGTAGGTTGAGGAGTTTCCTGGGATTGGCAAGTTTTTATAGACGGTTTATTCGGCATTTCAATACCATTGCTGCACCTATGACTAAGTGCCTGAAGAAAGGGAAGTTCCAGTGGAGTGATGAAGCTGAAGGTAGTTTCGGGCTGTTAAAAGAAAAGTTGTGCAATGCGCCAGTTCTTGCATTACCTGACTTCGATAAGTTGTTTGAAGTCGATTGTGATGCAAGTGGGGTTGGAATAGGACCGGTACTATCGCAGGAAAGGAAACCCATTGCCTTTTTCAGTGAGAAGTTATGCGAGTCTAGGAGAAATTGGTCCACATATGACAAAGAGTTTTATTCAGTAGTGCGTGCCTTGAGGACTTGGGAACTTTACCTAGTGGGCAAAGAATTCGTACTATATTCAGATTGTGATGTCCTTAAACACTTGAGTAATCAAACCAGGATTAGCAAAGATATGCATGCACGATGGATTCAATTTTTGCAGAAGTTCCCGTTTAAACTGAAACATAAACCGGGGGTCTACAATAAAGTTGCAGATGCTTTGAGTAGGCGGGCCAGTTTGTTGGTGACGCTTCATACTGAAGTGGTAGGGTTTGAACATATGAAAGACCTGTATGGGACTGACAATGATTTTAAGGATACTTGGGAGATGTGTCGGGGTAAACAGCCGAGCAGTGACTTCCATATTTATGAGGGGTACTTAATGAAGGGAAATCAATTGTGTATTCCAGAGTCTTCTTTGAGGGAGAAGTTGATTCGTGACTTACATGGGGGTGGATTAGCAAGTCATCTGGGAAGGGATAAGACCATTGCTGCGGTCAATGCTAGATACTATTGGCCACACTTGAGGCGTGACGTTGGGAGGATTGTGCAACGGTGTTATACGTGCCAGACGTCCAAGGGTCAGGCCCAAAACACTGGCCTCTACACTCCACTCCCTATTCCTGATAACATATGGGAGGATTTGTCCATGGACTTTGTCCTGGGATTGCCCCGTACCCAATGGGGCGTTGACTCTGTTTTTGTTATGGTGGACAGGTTTTCCAAGATGGCCCATTTTATCCCATGTCGGAAAGTCGCTGATGCTCAGGTCATCGCCAAGTTGTTCTTCAAAGAAGTGGTACGCCTACATGGAGTGCCTAAATCTATTACTTCAGACAGAGACAGCAAATTCCTGAGTCATTTCTAAAGAACCTTATGGCAGCTGTTTGATTCCTCACTGAACTATAGCAGCACGGCTCACCCACAAACGGATGGTCAGACAGAAGCAACAAATCGAACCTTGGGCAATCTCATTAGGAGTATCTGTGGTGAGAAACCCAAGCAATGGGACGTGGCATTGGCTCAGGCGGAATTTGCTTATAACAGTGCCGTTCACAGGACAACAGGCAAGTCTCCATTCTCTATTGTCTATACCAATACTCCTAACCATGCTGTGGATTTGATCAAGCTTCCAAGGGGCACTGAGTTTAACGCAGCAGCCAAGAACCTAGCGGATAGTTGGCAGAATACTACAGCTGAGGTGAGGGCGAAAATTGAACAATCCAATGCCAAGTACAAAGCTGCAGCTGACAAGCATCGAAGGCGACAAGTGTTTTCAGTGGGTGATCAGGTTATGGTATTCTTACGCAAAGAACGGTTTCCTGTTGGAAAATACAGCAAGCTTCAACCCAAAAAGTATGGTCCGTATAAGATCGTGCAGACAATCAATGATAATGCGTATGTGGTTGGCTTACCAAACACCATGGGCATTTCAAAGACATTCAATGTCGTTGATATCTTTCCTTTCTTCCCTGACGATGAGGCGTTATATCCTACAGAGAACTCGGGGTCGAGTTTTTCTCTGGTGGGAGAGAATGATGGAGGGGATACAAGACGACACACGGTCTGAAGCACGGTTTCTGCGCACGGCCTGAAGCACGGCCGTGTCTCGAACAAGGGGATCAAACAGCGAATTTTCACAGAGTCCAACACGGCCTGAAGCACGGCCGTGTCTCGAGCAGGGGTATCGAACAGCAGATCCTCACAGAGTCTAACACGGTTTGAAGCACGGCCGTGCCTTAGACCGTGTACACGTAGATTTGCCTTTTCTTTTATTATTTTAAGGGAGAGTATATAAACCCTTTATTAGTCATGTTAGGGTTACGTCTTATTATATATTAGAAATACATTTTGTGAGAGGTTTCTCTCCTTTAACCGGTTGTGTGCAACCGTGGTTTGTTTTTGAGATTCATTCGTTGAGTGACTCTCGTCCTTTTCTACGCTAACTCACTGCGTCAATAGAGCTAGCGGTGGTACAACAATGTTGCAAGTTGGTGGTACAGCAAGGTGTAGTAATGGCTACAGTGGTATATAACTTGTAATTTATATAATATAATAGTTTGTCTAACTTATTAAGAATCAAACACGTAATATGATTGGTATATTATTTAATTTGTATATCCAATTAGTGTATAAATTATTTGGATTGTTTATCATAACATAATTTTAGTAAGTGCAAATTGCCATGCAATTACAAAACCTATTGTTTGATAAAGAGATATGACCAATACTAACTAATGTAAGATAGAGCTAATCCTCTATAGAGTATAAATAGATTGGTCTCATAAAATAGTCATTCCTATTCGAAGTTTCAAGGAAGGAAGAAAGGATCTATATGCTATTTCAGACTAACTATTCTACTTTCCTTTCGTAACCTTAAATCAAACGAATGATTCGTTTCTCGAATCATTTTCATATTTATTTTCATGAAACAAGACAGAAAGTTTAAACATATTTTATCTCGCAAATGACTTTTAGTTTTTATAGGAATCGATTTGGAATGTACATCAACCTCTAATGCAAACGTGATGGACCTTTGCATGCTTAATGGGTGGACCATGGGGTTGGGTTTGGCTCTTCAACCCTAAGCAAATTGCCCAAGCTTGTCCATGATAGACTTAGGCTTTAGCGGGACTTCAATGTATAAAAAGATTATGCTTAATTATGTGATATTTAATCATTTACATTTTTAACTAATATTATCATGTTATAGCTTGTAATAAAAGAGAAGAGACTGCAAAATAAACATGTAGACAATATATACAAATTTTTAATGTGTATACTTTATAAGATGAAATAAGCCTAAATCTCATTGTATTTTAACATAGAATCCGATTATTTTGAAGCTCTTTTATTTAAGAGGAGTTTATGGACCACATGTTTAACATACTCCACATGGAGCTTCACTTTTTGCAATATATTCTTTTGTTTTTATAGCAATATATTATGGACAAATTAACTTTTTAAAAAACGGTGCTTTTATCCATTAATTCTACCAATCATATATTATACATATAAAGAATATTTAATATACATCTCTTTCTTCTTTTCTTTTCTTTTTCTTTTTTCTTAAATACATAACAATATATAGTTAAAGGATGTGGATGGACGATCTAGAAACAAATAAGCTTTAATCAATGTCAAGGTAGAATGAACAGACAACAACAGGTTGAAAATTTTTGTTGCTATCTTCAAATAGATAATATTTCCAATTCAATAGTGACATCCATGATTACTCCCATAAAAATGAGTGTACTTTATTTATAAATCTCTTAAAGAGAATCATTTATCGTTTATTAAAGTTAGAAATGAATCTGAAAAATGCCATTTATCCTCAAACTCAAATTCTCATTTGGAGAATCCTACATAATGGACTTCCAACAAAGGATAACTTGAGAAAAAGAGGAATAGCTATTAACTTGATGTGTCAGCTTTGTGGATGTGTAGATGAAACCATTTCCCATCTGATCATAGGACATAATGCTATCAAAAAGTGTGTGGCATAGAATTAGAGCAAGGAACCTATGAAACGAAAATGACATAGAGGCCATCAAATCTTATGTTAAGAGACAAACATACATAAAACGAATTAATTGGAAAAATACAAAAGTTCCCATGGAAGTTAAAAGTTTATTTTTTATTAGAGCTATCTAGAGGGAAAGAAAAGGATCTTTTGAGGAAATGAGGCCATGGAGGACTAGCAAGTACGTGCCAAAGTGGAAGCAGTAGAGTAGTGGGAAAATCATAGATGGAGAAAAGGGAAGATGAGGAGTAGGAACAAAGAGTGTAGGTGGGAAAAGCTAATAGAGGGATGGATGAAAGTAAATTGTGATGGGGCAGTTAGTGTTGATGGAGTAAAAGGGAGAATAGGTGGAATTTGCCAAAATGATATGGGAGGAGTATTAGCTGGATTTTCAAATAATTTAATAAAGAACTTCCCTTTAAAGGTTGAGTTATGGGCAATTGAACAAGAAATGGTAATATAAGGTAAGTATACCTATCAAATTTTATAATATAGTAAATTAAATATAAATATCATTTTATAAAAATTAAATTACTAATATTAACCTACATCCTATTATCTAAGTGATAAATTATAAAGATTAATTAATCTAAAAACTATAACTAATCATTATCTACTAAACTAAAGACTTAAGTGAAAGATATAAAGTAAAACATATTGTAATTAACTTCAAGATAACAAGATAAGTATTTAAACTCCACTTCCTTTAACATTTATTATGCAACATCAATAAAAATTATTCAAATTCATTTTTGATTTTATTGTTCAAGAAAATTCCTAAATTAAATCAATAACTTTCTTAAGTTTATCCATTTAAATCTTTTCACAACGGCATATTTTCAAAATTGCATTAAAAACAATGAAATCTCTAAAAACAATTGAATTAAGTTCAAAAGAATCATACAACTTATCTCTATGACTATATCAATTCCTTTCAATCATGCTGAATCTAATTATACATTAGCTCTCTCAATCATAATGCATAATATCGAATAATTATAATAATACCCTAAAAATATTAAAACAAAATTAAGAACACATAATTAAATCAAGAAACTAAAGATTTTATTGAAATAGCAATAAACCTAGTCACATAATAATCCTAAAATCCATAACTCTAGATATTAAGAAATGTAAGCTCTAATCATAGTAAAATCAAAATTTTTCAATGATGAAAAAGCGTGCATCATTAAAGAATTCAAAAGAAAAACTCTAATTCTTAAAGTAAAAGAATATACATTTCTGTACCTCCAAAAGAACTCTAAAATCTATGAAAAATGTCTTTTCAAACTTATGAAGTCAGGTCATTCTTTCCCTTTATATAGCAGGTATCAAAAACTCTATTTTAATGCCAACATGCCGTTCAGCATGATCGTGCTTTGGGTTATATCGAAATCGTCAAACAAAAATTTAAAAAACTAGAATGTACAAGTGATACAATCGTGTCTAAGTCATGCTTGATAATAATTACCTCCAAAAAATACATGATTAATAGATATAGTCATGTTTCACTCCCATGTAACTTTTGTAATTTATGTCTTCAAACTTCAATTTCAACATGATTCTAGCATAGTCATGTCCACTACTTGTATTAGTCTTTAAAAAAATTATAACTTCTTCTATTTAATTATAAATTGAGTAAAATATAATTTCTCTTCTTTCTTTTTAATTTAATAATTCATCAAGACCTTAAAATCAAAGTATTACTCAATTAAAAATTAAATTTTTCAAAAGCATACCCTAATTAAGAAAAAATACTTTAATTCTCACTTAATATTTATATTTAATTAAGTATCTATCAAATGAAACTGCTAAAGAGAATTGGTTTTGATAACTTAAGACTTGCAACAAGCAATTGAGTGGATAATGAGGACAGATATTGATGATGATAGTTGTGTTCCTATTCATAGTCTTTATAAGATGCTTGTTAATCCTTTAATGAAGTGACAACTTGATAATAGAATTAAATTCGCGACATCAAATTAATTCCTACAAAGATTATGAAGTTACAACTTATTCGCTTTATTAATTCCTTTAACGAAGCGACAACTTAATAATAGAATCAGATTCGCAACAAGCAATTGAGTGAATAACAAGGACGGATATTGAGGATGATAGTTATGTCCTTATTCGTAGTCTTTGTAGGATACATGTTAATTCCTCCTTTAATGAAGTGACTTTTTGTTGGGTTTCGTGTGCTAACAAGATAGCCAATAAGCTTGCAAAGGAGGGGATGTTGAGGAGTGAAGATTTTTTTTTTTTTTAAGGGAAACTATTCCTCCTATTTTTGCTGACTTAGTAACGCAAGACATGGGAGGTGAAAGGAGTGGTAGTACTCCAAAGAAAATAATAATAATAATAAATAAGAAGAAGAAGTTGTCAAGAGTCTCATATTATTGTTAACTTATAATATAAATTAAAATATCTAAAATGTTAAAGCCACTTAGTTTTTATAACCGTTTTTGGTATATTCTATGTAACAAAAATATATTGCCTCTAATATTCTATCTATTATCCACTGAATAAAGCCATCTTTTCACTAAACAATAGATACTAAAGGAGCTACAATAATTTTACTTTGTCAGTTCTGAAGAATGGCGGTTGCTTTTCCTTTCTCCATTCTCCTTTCTCGCTCTTTCTCTCCATTCACCATACCTCTCATCACCTTGTACTCTTCAACTGTTCATCGCTCTCTATTCTTCATCATCCTCAAGTGAAGTTATTGTGTTCGAGGTTATCCTAAGTGCAGTTGGCATGAAGTCCAGTATTCTCGAGGCAAAGAGAGAGAGCGTGAGTGTAGAGTTTGACGACGAATTCGACATGATCGTTCATAATTGCCTCTTTTTGCTTTGTTCAAGGAACTTTGTCGAAGACATAACAGTAAATACTCTTTTGTTATTCGTCACCTCCACATTATTCACCATAGCCGACCATTGGGGCATTTGCATTGTTCATTTGCCGTGGAATTGGAATTCGGAAGTCCAGAACATTTGAGGAAGTTTTTGCAAGAACAGGTGACGCAAACTTCAATTCATGTTTGTGGGTGCAGCTATGTTTCATTAATGGTTGTAGTGTATGATTTGTTTGGTATTATTATGTTACGGTTTTCTTAATTTCAGACGTCTTTTTCAGAACACCATGGCTTTAAAAGTTGTAGGATGTAGATGTTGAACTTCAAGACGTTCAATTAAGGTTTGTCCTTTTGCCTTTTATGTGACAATGTCATACATCGTTGTACATTAGCAATCCTTGACGATTGATTCATTCGAAATGGTGGAACTTATCTGTAATTTGAAAATGATGTGATTGTTTTTCCATATCTCTGATGAAACATTGTGATTTATTCAGCAATATGATGAGAGAGGAGGTTTGGATTGAAAGAGGTGAGAACCCTGAATGCACGGACTTGCATTCCGCTCTATGTTATGATCCCTCAATACAACAAGATTTGGACTGAAAGAGATGGCAATCGGAATATCTTGAACATGGTGAACAAGGGGTGAGAATGGAAGGTTTCATCTTTCTACATGGACCGGTTTGGAGTTTACGAACGAAATGATCTACTAAACCAAACAAAGAAAGATGCTATCTAAGCAAAAGATTTAGTATGGAATTGAGAGCTTCCTAGTGAGCTTGGCATCCTTATTCACAAGCTCTAATGTCGGAAAAGTTATTGTGTGAGTGAACAAGGACACCAAAGCAGAGGACTGCCTTTACCCAATTTATGGCATTTACTTAGTATAAAAAACCAAGATTTCATGTCCGACACGTCGTTGGAACTGCTTAGAATAGATGTAACACTCTAATAAAAAATAAAATAAACAAAATAAAAAGAAAAAACCTTGGGATTATTAATAAATACTGATAAAGAAATAAAAGAATGAGGATGCTTTTGGAGTCGAAAGTATGAATTGGTTGCTTCATTTGAGTAAACGATGAGTCAAAGAAATTTTAAGCGAGTCGATAATGGAAGAATTGACCTCTTGGTTGTCTTCTCAAGCCTCAGTTGTCTTTCCTTCTATTATACCTAACTATGCAGCTCTTGCTAATTTGAAAGAAGAAACAGGAGGAATGAGTGCGCTAAGTTTTTCTTGCAAGGGAAGATTTGAATCAAATGGCTTCATTTGTAAAAACTGAAGCTTATGGAAAGCAATATGTACATGAACAAGGTGTAATGAGAATGTAGCTTTGAGGAGGTGATCATTGTTGATCCCTCCAACGTGATAGTGCCTGAGAAATTATGTCTTATCTTATTATGATGCTGAAATAGTGGAATGACTCAAGGGATCCTTTGTAGTTGCCATGAATAGGAAAATGGACTCGGATATCCCTCGATAGGAACTTCAGTCTGCTTTTATTCCATGTTTGCTTGAATAAGACTTCCATTTTTATTTGGACTGTCTGATTGGTATTTTGGGTGGATGTGTGAGTGATACACCAACCTTTCATTTAATCTCTTACGAAAGTTTCTTGCGACCATTAAACTTGCATGTGTGATATTCTTCAAATGATCATGTGTAAGGATTGTTTGGATTTGGATTCAACTCACCATTGAAAATGAGGTTAAGAGTCTGCTCTATTTTTTAAATTAGCTTCTGTTATCCTCAATTGAGGTATTCATATAAGTCAGAAGCTTGACAGAATGCGGTTTATAGTGGTAGAATTCGTAGTTAGTGCCCTTCTCCTTTCATTGGGTTGCTTTTATAGCATCCATTGTCTTTTGAACTCTTTATTGTTTTAAGACTTTTTCTGGGATGTAGAGAGTGATTTTGGGAACTTTGACAAAGCTGATCGTATAGTTCATATGCGAATAATAATCATGAGTACTCTGCGGACTCATTGAGTTGCAATGGAGCCTTGGAGAGGAGGTTTATCATTTAATAAAATCTATAACCTTTTTATCATTTAATAACTTTTGCTATCTTTAGTTTTTATTTTTTTCATTTATCTTCAATAATATTAAAACTCTTGTATCTCTTTTTGTCTTTAAAGCGTAATTTATTTTTTCTTTATAATTTTACATTATAAGCCTTAGATATTCTATTTATTTATTTGACAAATCACATAGAGATATTGTAAAATATCATTAGAAACCTTTTTAAATCCATTATTTGGGTTACATACTTAAATATTGTAGTTTAAAAAAAATTACATAAATATTATACCAACAATAATTATTTCTAAAATAGATTTCAAAAATGCAAACGCTATTTGCGACTTTAAGGTAAAAAAATAAATAAATAAATCAAGGTGCAAACATGGTTTGCACCTTCAGGAAAATTGCTTCATGCCTTCAATATAATTTGTATCGTCCCCGCCTTTAGTATTTTCTTTTTGCATTTTGGCATGTCTACGCCTTTAGTGTTTTTTTTTTTTTTACACTTTGACAGTTCAAAACATAGAAATTTGCTACTTATAAAAATAGCAAACGGTAACATGGTTTGGTCCTAGCTATAATACACTTAAATCAGTTTTTTTTATATATTATGGATTTTATTACTCTAATCGAGCAAAAAGTTATGGTATTTCAAAGTTGAAAAAAAAACTTAACTTGATGTGATTTGCTTTTCTAACTTTAAACGATCATAACTTTTTACTCGTTTGAGTTATGTCACTCATAATATATAAAAAAAAAGGCTTATTCGAGTATATTATAGTTAGGATTAAACCGCGTTGTTGTTTGCTATTTTTATAAGTATCAAATTGCTATGTTTTGAGTTGTCGAAGTGTAAAAAATAAATAAATAACGGCACAGACAATTTTGTGCCTTCAAGCCAAAAAAAAAAAAAAAAACTAAAAGCACGGATCTTGTTTGCACCTTCAAGTAGTTTTCTTGAAGATGTGAATCATGTCCATGCTTTCAGTACAATTTATGGATCTGCGCTTTCAGTTTAAAATTTTTGTTTTACCTTAAAGTCACAAATAGCATCCGCATCTTCGAAACCTATTTTAGTAATAATTATTACCAATATAATATTTATGTAATTTTTTAAAAAAACTATAATATTTAAGTATGTAACCCTCTATTATTTCACTCATTCCTTTTTTTTTTTTTTGAGTGTGGAAAACTGTCTCTTTTTTAGATAGAGAAGATAAAAAAAAAGAAAGAAAAATTAAAAATATCTCTTCTTAAATAATTTCTATCAAAAATATTTTCTCCGAGAAATCACCACAATTTATTTCAATTTATTTGTTAGTTTTTTTTATTTTCCTTTTATGGTTTATTCTCTATTGCACGGAAATGTCGTGAAATTGAACTTATCTACATGTATCGATTCATTACATCTTGCAGTAATCTTTGAGGAAAAAAGCTAGAGAGATACTTTGAATTTGCGGTTTGTCTTACAAAAAGCACTGATTACTATAGTTGTTTCTTTTTAGTTCCTAGTAAGTTTATATATATATATATATATATATATATTTAGAAAAGAGGTTATGGTAACGGATTTGAAACAATTATTCCTTTTTTACCAAGATATAAAAACAAATACTAATTAGTCTATCATTTGCTAATTGATTATACTTGGGTTTTAGTTTTGTTATTGTGCGTCTAAAACAAAACAACATACATACGTATATACCCAATCGCATGACTTGACGAGTTTCTCCGAAGCTCTAAACTTGAAACGCCCATTACACTGGTATCATTTACAGTAATATTTAGGATGACTTCAACATTGATTTATTGGATAAGAAAGAGTTTATACGAGAGCAAGTTGATTTGTTCCACCAAATTGAGTTAGACAACTATACGGGTGAAGGAAAATATGAAAGTTCAATAAGTATAATACTGAGGAAGTAAAAGTACAGGTACGATTAAGTAGGGCTGGTAATTCGTATCGTTTTATATCTTATATCTTATATTTATGTCTAAATTGGTGTATATCTAAAAAATCTTAATAACTGATATAACTTATTTATTAATCATATATGAAAACTTAAACTTATAACTCAACTCACATGTTTCCTATTCGAATTAAACTCGTTTATAAATTAAAAAATACTTATATTTTTAACATAAAAAGAGTGATAATAAAATTAATTTTATAAATACTAATATCATTAGGTATTCGAAATTAACATAAAATTACAACCCAAAAAACAATTTTAATGAATTAAATTTCATCAAATTTAGAATAAACTATTATGATCTATTTACTTAAAGTAATAGAAAAAAATAGAATAAAATATCTATTCTCATGCATTTTTTATTACCTAATTTACTTAAAAATAGGTTGGAAATTTTTATTTTCAATAACTTTTCTATTCCGTTTCCATAGGAAATAGTTAATATTTTATAAAAAGTGGATTCTTTTATTCCCTCTACGGAGAGAATAAAAAATTGAGGTGATGCAACTATATGCTCATAGTTAAATAATAAATTGACTAAAATACCATGTAAAACCAAATTCTCTTTTTTAACTTTAATATACGTTATTTCTTATATTGCTATCAACAACCCTTATTATATATATATTAAATATATAAATATAGAATATATTTATGTTATATGTATAATATCTATATAACATAATGGATTTTATATATATATTCTAATCTAAACTAATTTATAGTTGTGTTGTGTTGTGTTCAAGTTTATGAATTAAGTTTTAAATTGCTAACCCTTAAATCAAGTAAATGAAGAAGAATAGGATGGTATAGGAAGAGCATGGATAAAAAGGTGTGTGTCTTGTTAATTTTTGAAACTTTAAAATAGTTTTGGATGTATTCACCATAATGTGAAGGAGGTTTTAATGAGTTTAAGGTTTAAAGGGAGTTTCTCCATATTTTCGAAAAAATCTATTAGATAGTTGGTGTTATTTTATGTTCTTGTATATCTTAGTTTTGAATTTGCATGTCTCTATTCATTGTTCTATGGCTTTTTTTTTTTTCTTGCCATTTCCTAGAGGATTTTAATAGTGGAGAGCGTGGTAAAGTACCAAAATTGGAACATATTGAAGTTCTTTGGTAAAAGAGATTGGTGATGCATCAACATCATGCCCTTTTTTCTTTCCTTCAATGTTTTCTTACTTAGTATTTTTTTTTTTAGAGAAATAGTAGTTGCATTTCAATAAAAAACAAAATGTACCAAATATAAGATTTATGTATTGACAAGTTTTTATCTTGATTGATTGTTTTGATATTGTTCCATGTATTTTTTTTGTTTTATATTTCATTATTTCATAACTTTCTTTTCCTATAGAGACGTAAATTAATGTTTTAATTCTTTTTCTAAAGTAAGATAATGAATCTTCTTCTTTGTCAGGATACAACTCAATATTTTCTTTTCTTTTCTTTTTTTCCAAGCTTCTCAGTAAATGCCTTTTAATTGCTTACGATACAATATTGGCAAAAAAAAAAAAAAATCCAATAGTGCAATACTTTTTTTTTCTTTTTTAATTCAATCTTAGAGCTTTTATTAAGTATTTACAAGCATTTCTTTCACGTTTTTATTTTCTTCTTTGTCAGGTCAATGTGTACTTCATTGGTTCTTTCCTTCGGTACTTTAGAGGTTGCAATTATACTAAGTTTAGGAAGAGATCATTTCTTTTTTCTTTTTGTGTAAATAAGTGATAGTTTTTTTTTTCTTTTTTCTTTTTTTCCGCCCATGGGGACATATGTTTGGATATTTAATTATATAACTTTTTAATTTTATAATTATTATACATTTTTTAAGCACTTATAAGTCCACCGTATTCTTATTATTTTTATTAATAATTTTATATATAATTATTTTTCATTCACAGCACAAAATACATCGTGCGCTAATATAAGTGTATATATATCAAATATGGGTACTTAACTAAAGATGTTATTTGATTAAGAAGTGTCTTTTATTCTTTAAGGAATAAGGATATCTATAAAGAGGTTGTTAGTGTGAGTACACTTCTACAAGTATTCCTGACAATAATCACGTCAAAATATTTTTTTAAAGTTTAGGAGACGGACAAATGAATGTACGACATCAAGAAAGCGACAATACTAAGAAAGGGTCACATGGCATAATAATACCCCGATACTCTACTCCGACCAGAAGTTTCCTTAAAGTCAATTTTGATAAGGCTTCCTTTTCCATCGTACACAGGGTGGGTGGTCCCCTTGTCACACGGCAGCTTTTAATTGGCTCACACGTTACTTCGCAACAATTCCAAAATTGAAAGTCGAGCGCGTCGCGCGTGAGTTGAACTGGGTGTCCAATTAATACATTATCAAATTATCGTCACAAATTCGGAGATAGAGTTTATTTTATTTGGCCGTCATACTGACTGGAACATGCATGCGTACTGCACGGTACTTCCTTCCCAGGAAGTACAGCCACGCGCCCCCACAGCATTAGCTTGTTTACACCTCTGTTGTGTTGGACCTCTTCAGCCGAGGCCCCATAACATACTTGTTTGTATGCATATTTGTAGATCTGGTTACAAACTGGATCATACATAACATGTAATTAATACATATTAATATACGGGCACGAAATGTTAATATAAATCGCACATCGTGCAATTGGCTGTTGATTGTTGAAGTCAATCCATATGTACAACTTACTTTGTAAATTATTTCAATTTAGCTTGATTCTTTTTAATATCTCCATTAAAGGATGATTGAGTGTAGGAATTAGTTACAAAGCTAGGTTTGGATTTGAAATATTTAACTGGACGAAGTTATGAGTATAATGATGCTTAAGTCAAGCTGAAATTATGTACAAATAATTCGAACAAATCAGATAAATATAATAATAGTTCTTAAATTTTTAGTTCTTTTATCATTTAAGTGATTGAATTTTTAACTTCTCCTATTAACTTGAGTCCAATACTAGTAGTGGTTTGCATTTTAAGCAGTAAAGGAAGCATCAGGGACCCTTTCATTGCCCCAGATAAATTATAATAATATTGGACGACCCATAATTATTTACATAGTAAAATACGTTATTAGGAATTAAAAAATTTTAAAAAAGGGTACCCGCTTTCATAGTTCATCTTCTTTCACGTGCTATGGCAAGAAATACTACTAAAAAAAAAAAGTTAATATTTATTTTTAGATAAATGTTTCATTTCTAAAACAATTATATAAAGTTCATCGAAAGGGTGTTGTTTATTATGATTAAATTACATGATGGCTAACATATATGTAAATGATTATATAATAACTAGCGGAAGTTATACCCGCACTACTTTAGGTATTTAAAAACGGTAAATAATTAAATAGATATATAGGGGGGTTCTTTAAAAAAATGCAATGTTGCTCTGTATGATAGTTATCAAAGAGTGACACACATTTTTATATAACTAAGTAAAAATAATTTTCTCTAAAATTATAACTGTTGTTTGATGATTCGGTCAAGATGTGTAAACTTATAGAATACAAAAAAATCAGTGAGTTATGGAGGTATTGGAGTTATTTGAAGTTATCACTCCGATCCTCAAGTTAAAATCCTAATAAGGAATAATGTAGAAAGAGAGAAAGAGAGTTTAGAGTTTTTAATCTCCCTACTCGTAATTGATTTTGAGTAGTTATAGAGAATATTGAGGTATAGTTAGTTGTTGAGAATATAGAGTGTGTCCATAGTTGTATATTTGAGGTGTCCAAGTAATGAGAAAATGGATAATTATAAGAAATATCAATCTAAAACAAATCTTATTTGCAATTGACTGAATTTAAGGGTCATTAAGCTGCCTCTTGATTGCATGATCAAGCCTCTTGTACAAAGCTGGATATGCCTCTTGACAAAAGTGGCTTATCAACAATAATTATTTTTTTTGTTTATAAATTCATTTATTGATTAATGTAGATTTTCTTTGTTACAAACATTTAAAATAATTTCTCCCAAATTGCAATATTTTATTTGAGCGATATAGTTTGTGATGTAAGATTACAGATATGCCATTGCATTTTAGTTCTACAGATGTTCTTTATTTTCGCTAGTATTGTCTTTCAAAATTTGAAAATAGTACGCTTGAGTTGGTTTTCGATTAAAAAGAATCTACGTGAATGTGTACCTGCATGTTGGTGTAAGAACGTGAGCCCATGACATGGTGTCCATTGAGAAAATATGGGAGTCGGGTAACCGTTACTATGAAAGTTACTATCAATAAGTTGCATATAGTATTTTATCTTAAAATATTAATTTACGAGATGAAAGACGCTAAATGGAAGACTCAACCGTTATAATAATATACATTATCAATGTGATATGAAATTAAGGGATAGCAGTTTTAATAATATATATATTATCATGGGGGGTGATATGAAATTAAGGGATCGCAACAGGATCGTAGCTTTCCACCGTACAAGATATTGCTAAGTTTATCATTACCATCCAGTGACGTCTTTTTTATCTTGTCTAGGCATGTGAAAAGTCAGGGAAAGGGAAAGGGAAAAAAAGTTATTAGCTTTTTTTTTAAAAAAAAAAAAGTTAGTTACGGAAACATGCTACTCTTAAAAATATTTTCAGAAATATATAAATTGAAATTGATACTAAAATAAGTATCGATTTCAACTTTACCTAATAAAATTAGTACTATTGATTTTAGTTAAAATGGAAAAACAAATGTAAATGAGAAAGGAGGAAGAAAAAAGAGATAAAGACAAATAATAGGCTTGATGAAATCAATACATCAAGTGTTTGATTTCAAGTCAAATTAAAATTGGTATTTTAAATATCAATTTCAAGTAATATACATTTAAGATTATTTTCTCAAATAATATATTTGTAGGAATATTTTCAATTGAAATATACACTTTCTCATATTTTTATTTGATGTTAAAAAGTATCAATTTTTATGTTGGTACTTAAAGTATCAATTGTAAGTGGTATTCATTTGGAATTATTTTTTGTAAATAGTATATTTGCAAAAATATTTTTTAAAATAATATATGTTTTTTTCCTTTTTCTTAAAAAATTACGGGTTTCAAGATTTAACAAATTTATGATTCCATTTCAACTTCAGGTGTCAATTTCTAGAAGTACCAATTTTAAGTGGTATTCATTTGGAATTATTTTTTCAAATTTTATATCTATAGAAATATTTTTATTTTTTTTTTCCTTTTCCCTAAAAAATCCTAGGTTTCAAGATTTAATAAATTTACAATTCCGTTGGAATAGGCCATCCAAATTCAATATAAGGATATTCCAGCCCTCTGCATAGTCTCTCGCTTTTTATATGTCGATTGGATCAACTATATAAGAACTATCATTTGTGTTTGTCAATTTTTAAAGAACATAAACCGATGGGGATAGGTTGAGACTTAAGAGAAATCAGCAAAAACAGAAAAATAGATTGGATATAATTCTTTCCCCCAAACTAAATCGAATTATATACTATAATTTGGTTTTTTTAAGGCTTTAAAGGTTTGTTTTGTAATTTTATTTTAACCAAAAGTAATTAATTTGATCTAATTCAATTCACAATTAATATTAATTGCTCATTTTTCATTCAACTTGTTTATCACTTTTCATAAATTAATAAATAAAAACTTTTCCATCTATTTCCTTCTAACTCTATCTATTTCAATTATTCATTTAAGTTATTAAGCATAATATTTTACTCTATTTAGATCCATTCCCATACATGTATGCCTCATCTATACACATTGCTGTGGGTATTAAATATATGTATCTTGCTTTGAGATGTTTTATCGTGAAAAGAGACAATAGATTAAATGGAACGGTGAGCCTCAGCCACATGTAGGAGTGGTCATGAGGTGAAGCACCGATTGCCATGGTAATTTAAAACATAGAAGGCGATAGGGGAAATCCATCACGTGGCAATATGAGGGCAGTCATCTCACCATGTGGTGCATTGAATATTCTTTTTATTAAAATATAATGGTTTTAGACAAAAGTTTTATGATTTTTTTTTCTTTTTTTGCCAGGACACAAAAATTTTGTGATGAAAAATACTTTTTTTGTATCCCTATTAGGATTTATGTTTGCCCCTTTCATAAATTTTTAAAGTCCTTTTCTATCAAGTTCAACTTTTACAAGTCAGCCTTATTCTGTGGAAATCAACCTTATTTAATTTTTAATTAAAAAGGATACAACATTGAACCAAAGTACAAGCAAGGATACGACACCGGAAATTTCGCAAACAATGTTTCAATGTCTAAATACGATCCATGACCGTTCATAGGCATAGGCTCAAGCTCGATCCTTGCTTATCCGAAAGACCCGTGAACAAGTGGTATAATTGGGTGGAATGTCACGCCAAACCATGCGGTGTTCATTGATTCTGTGAGCCTAGAGAAACCGGTTTGTGTGAAGACATCCCCTCAAATGAACATGGCATTGATGTTAGAGAAATGTGAGCTTTATAGTAAAATGTTAGAAAATTATATATTACAAGATAGATATTTGTTATCAAGTTCCGATAAAAAAATAAAACCTTTTAGTAGTTCCTTAAAATCTTGAAAAATTTAACAACTATCCTTAAATAAATAATGTGATATTATTATTTCTAATTGATTATGTTATTGAAACTCAAATTTGGAATATATCTTTTAATAAAATATTAATAAATTATAAAACATTAATAAATTATATATGGATATCTACATATAAAATTGTAAAACACATATACAAATGTTATAAGTTTATATATATCTATATGTGCATGTGCGTGTGTATCATTCACAAGAATAAGAGGCCAGGAGATTACAAGGGCATCCCAATCAACTGGTCATATCAAAGAAGCCGATGGACGAAAATATCGTTATGCATATTGCGCTCCTCAGTTTTGCAACCCTGCATATTGCTTCAAGATCTCTCTTTTACTCACTACTTTGCTTTGAATTTGATATGTGCGATTCTACTTCCTCATATCTATTTGCTAATAATATGAATTTTATGTTGACTATTGAAGATATCGTGTCTTACTAATGTTAGGGTTTTTAGTATTTTAGCAAGGTACAATTTATAAACTAATTATTACTACTTTCATCTATTTGCTATATTTGTTACAACTATTTATTACTTTTACAGCTGCTTTAGTTTTTTACCAAATTTGCAAACTAATTAACCATAACATTGTATTTCATTATATGTAACCTCTAATATATCGAAGTTTTGTTTCTTTTTATATCTTTCCTATTTTGACATAACGCGTTTTATTATATCTGTTGTGTAATATACTTTAAAATCCATGGATATATCCTCAAATAAATGTTGTGGAGTAGGAAGTGGCTAAAGAAGCTTGTTGGCATTGTTGTCAAATATCTAATTTGTTGACAAACATGGTATTTCTTCACAAAACTCTTAATATCTTGAAAGAAAGAAAGATAAGCTAATTCTTTCGATTGTACTCAAACTTCACTTAATCACCTGCTAGTGATTTGGGAAATTTTAATATTAAGGAAGGAATGATAGAGGAATGTAAAGGAATAAAAATCCACTCTCCAAAAAATAATATATTGTCCTTGGATCTTAAAAGCCAAGAAAAACCAACCCTCTCTGCAATCTATGAATAGCTTGTTTCACTCCTTAGTTATCTTAAAATTCCTTTTTGAGAGTAGAGTAGTGAAGTCAAAGAATAGCATTGATAAAGCATTAAACTATGACTCCTCCAAATGAATTCTCGAAAATGTATCCATAACTTTGCTCTCTACACTACACTTACATACAATCTCGCATTTATACCTTAGTAATTTTATTAATTATTGCTACTGCTTGGGTGTTTATATGACTTAAGCTAAGATCTCTTCCTATAAATAAGTAACTCCTCTTGTGTTGTCGACTATATTAAAATATTGATTATTGCAACTTGATTAACTCAATGGAAGCACCAAATTAAATTTAGAGATTTTAGACTATTTTTCTTAACTTGATTACTTAAATTCCCTTCTATTATCTTGCAAAAATTTGAGCATTAAGAGTTTTTGTTATTTTTGTAGCCAGATCAAATTCAAAAGATAAAAATCTCTATAATTATTCTTTAGCATTGTTTATATGTTCAAGAAGACTGAAGGCATTACTTTCTTTTGTGGTTAGGATATACTAAATGAGTGCTAATTTTGAAACAAACCAATTGCAAAAGGCTAACACCCAACGTCTCTAGATGTGTGAAGAATTGATGATGAGTGAACGTTAGTTGAGGATTTTCTTGGTCAATCCCTTTTTCAGGATATTCGGTAGAATATATAAAGGTTGTTCAATTCATATGGTTTTGGGAATGTGGGAGGAGCTTAGGATGTCTTGAAGATTAATGGTAGTGAGAGTGTATAAAATGAGGTGATTTAATGATCGTTTCATGCTAAAAACTCAAAACACATTGAAACCTACATAGGGATTTGATTGGAACCTTTGTCAATATTTCAAATACCTTATCTTGACTAAGTAGTCTAATAGTTCTATTATCATTGCACAAAAAAAAAATCTTCTTTTACTATTTAATTATTTTTTTCCTTTGATTTGCAGTGTTTCATTGAAGGTTAAGGTTTTGAATTCTCCCCATGCAAGGTTCTCTTTCTTTATCATATTTCACTTTATGATTTATAACAATATGTATCTTTACAATTAAACTACAAAACCAAATGTGAAAATAACCAATAGTTTACTAACAGAAGTGAACCATTAAATTTTGATAAAGTAAAAGAAATTTGTATATGTAAATAGTACAACAATTGAATAATGCGAAATTTCTTGCTTTAAAGTGTCATGTTTAGGTTTTTGTTTTTTTCAGTCTCATAATCACAATTTTTTTATATATATTTGCACTTAGACAAATTAGATGTAAATGGAGAGAAACATATGGAATTGTATCAAAAGTAACCAAATTATACCATACTGAATTATCTCAAAAATATAACCCTTGTGTTTTGCGTATAAGTTTTGAAATTATCAATAGTTAGAAATATGACATTAAGTAGGAGGCATTTTCCTGCTTGTGTAGTATAAACATTTAGACATCATTCCAACCCCACTTGTCATTTATTTAAAAACTAACGTCTTTAATAGAAATCACACCAACTCTCAACTTTCTCGAATTAATTGTAACATATCATTGGTGGATTCTTGAATTTCAAAGGAAATGGAGTTTTGGTGGGAAAGCTTTAATCTAGTGTATGAAGAGCTTCATCAAGGAGGTGGGTAAACAACCAACACAGCATGTGGTTTAGTGAGTCTCACAAGCGATACGCATGGATGCAATTGTGGAAGGGGAGCGCAAGTTGTTCAAAGGTAAAAAAAAGGCATGGCAAAACCATCATGGAACCAACAAGATACGCCCTTTTTAGCTATTCTTGAAATTCTTTTTTCCTATTATAACTTTTTTGCTATGCAAGGCTATTCGTTAAATTTTTCATTTTAAACTTTTTTGCAGCAGTTACGCAAGATGAAAACAATGCAAAATTTCTTCATGATTAATATTTTTTTGCCTGGAGTAGATATGGGTGAATATTTAGTAGATTAGAGGTGGTTAAGAGATGGGTGGTGAAGTTAATAAATTCACTTGTGCATGAGCATATTATCGAATTCATGCAGTATTCTTCAAGCATCCTGATTAAAGCCGGTTTTTTCCCTTTTCCAATTAGGAATGAACGATATGAAAGTATTAGTAAAAGATCTATTATTAGGTCATTCAAATTGTTGCATGCTTGGACCCACAAATATTGTAGCATTAAGGAACTGATACTAATATTAGAAAGCCATGAAAATAAGTGAAGTACGTAATTGATAAAAGTGTCACTGTATTATTTTGGTAATGATTATTATGTAACTTTACTTTATTTTCACTTATTGCTACTCTTTTTTACCCATTTTTATATAGAATAAATGAAATAAATTGTTCATTTATTTCTTGTGATTTTTACTTTTCTTTTCTTTTTTTCCAAATATTAAACTTCTTTTTATATTTCCAACCATCCAAATATTAAAGGGCAAAAAGGCCACAAGAGAAAACTACAAAACAAACAGGACCTGGCTCTTTCAGCCCCAGGATCTTGCCTTCTTTTTTTCGGCCAGAGTTGAAATTTAGCAACGTAAATCTCGACACTAATCTCATTGTGCAATTCAAATCCTAAAACTGGATGGTTAAGCAAATTGATTATTTGGTAGGAATAAAATCCATTAAAAAGAGATATTAATCCATTTCTTATATTTCTACCTATCGTTTCATTAAAATATAGGAAGTTAAAATGCTTAATATTTCATTTTTAAAAAATATAAGGGAAAAAATTATACACATAATTATCAACGTTTAATTTGAGTGTTAACCTTTTTTTTTTTTTTCTTATTCGAGTTCTTAAGATTTTGTGAGCATTCTATTTGAGCAATTCTATTATTTTGTAGAAAATCTTGTTTATAATTGATAAATTTGATCGACTCACAAGAATTAATCTAACCAAATATTATTGTTGAATATATTTTAATTAAAGTATATAATAAAAATAATCGAAAATCATGTAAAATTAAAAAAAAAAAAGACCTTACAAACACTTGAGCCACCACAAAAAAGAAAAGAAAAAGTAATAAGTAGCACGACCCATTTGGGATGATGGATTGCCTCCTTTCACCCACTAAAAAATAAAGGAAATTTAAAATTTTTTCTATCAAGTGATATAACTAAAATTTAGCCTAAAGTTATTGTTTTATTATTGAGAGTGGTGAATGTAGCTCAACCCTTCTTTCTTTTTCTTTTCTTTATTTTTTTGTTAACCCTACCACTTAAAGGTTAGGGGACAATTATAACTATAAATGGGTTAAGTTGAAACGGTATAGTACTAAACTTGAGTTTAGCTTGAAATTTCAAATCAAATGATCAAATTGAGCTTGATAAAACATTCATAATTATAAGCTCAAGCCTTACTTGAAATTATATTCATATTGTTCGAGTTTGACTTGATTTAATTCAATTTATCTAAAAAAAGGTTTTTTCTTTAATTAAAATAATAATAATTTTTAAATTCTATTTAAACTTGATTGGCATTTAAATTATGCTCAAACTTTATTAAACTTATCAACTAGTTGAGCTATAAATAATGAAGCTCAAACTAGACTCAACAAACTACTTTAAGTAGCTTACATTTGAACTCAATTCAACTATTGTCGAATTGAAATCGAGTAAATATTGAGCTAAATTCGAGTAATTCAAGAGAATGTTTGACTCATTACACCATCAACTACTCCTAAGTGGTTTCATTATCCTTCTTTTTTAAATATTTTTAATTTATCATTTTATAAATTGATTAAAATATATCCAATGACAAAGTTTTAATAAATTAATAATAGTGAGCTAATTAGGAGTTGACAAATATCAACTCTTGAAATAACTTTTAATAATGTTAATGGATTGACTAAAAAAAAAAATTAAGATGCGAAGGATTTAAATGAGAAAAAAATGATTAAAGATTTAAATGGAAAAACAATCATATGTCGAGTACTAAATTTACATATTTTTCCAAAATAAGTTAATGAAAATAAAATCATTTATCCTACTAAGCCATCTATTGCCCATAGTTTTAGATATATATATATATATATATATATATATATATATATGTATGTATATATTTTCTTTTCCTTTTACCGATATATACATAAGACTTTTGGTCCCATATATTGGCAACGTGTATGGAACAACATTATCATAAACATTAAAAAATATGATGAAAAGTGCAATTATTTCATTCGTCTAGTATGTTTTCGTTAAGTAAACTAAAATGTTGCCTTGCTATAAGGAAAATCCATGCAATGTCTAAAAATAAGAAGAGATTTAAAAATCGAGCTGTCCTATATTCCTGTGAAGTGGCGAGCAAAAATTGCGCGTTCACAGGCAGTCGCGTGGGGCATGTCTATTGCCATTACTACTCTTCTCCAAAAACAGACAAACACGGTTGCGAAATCCAAATCTACTTACTTCCACTCGATATCCAGTCCTGCCACGGCTCTCACCTTCCAATTCCATCAAACGCGCGTGGAATTACGCAATAAAGTCTTTTCTTTCTTTTTTTAGGGCAAAACATGCAGGTATTCCTTAAATTAGCTCTTAATGTTTCGATTATAACAATTCCATATATTTTGCTAAGACCGAGCTTTGATTTTTTTTTTAAAAAAAAAAATATTATAGCTTAATTAGAGGAAACATTTTTAAAGTCTTGAAAATTGTTGTAAAAAAAAAAAAATTAAGGATCTTATCTAAACAATTATGAAAATAAAGCTTAATTGCATGGAACTAAATTTTAGGAGCTTAATTATATATATTGCTGAAGCTTTAAAAAGCCTATTTATGCGTTTTACCGTTGTTTATTAAATTACACAAAACACCTATACTGTACAACTTTTAAAGTCATTAGATAATTTTGCTTTTTTATTACATAGTTAGTTTCTGCATCAAAGTAGCATAATATGCTAATTTTTCATATGTGCTTGAATATAGCAATAACTCATTTAATGTATAGAAAAATTAACCTAATCTAAGTTGAAATTAGAGAAAGAAAAAAAAAACCCAATAGGTGAAATAGATTTAGTAGGCATGATATAATAAAGTATTTAAAGTGGTCCTATAATTTCAAAAGTTTACACAACAAAGCCTATTGGTCTATGGTTGTTAGCTTGTTATAAAATCTCAGCATTTTGAATATTGTCTCACCTAAGAAATATTGTATTAATATAAAGAAAACTGAACTTAAATAATTTTCTATTAGTATTTTGAAAATATCTAATATTGCATGCCATATATAAATAATATCTACTATGGGTTCTATTTTTGTCTGTCTTATGACGGCAATCAATTGATGATAACAAAATTTAGCTCAACAATATGGGATATGAAAACTTTGTTGAAATAGAAAGATAAAAGTTTTCTATATTTTGAATTATTCTTTATGCACCCTCCAAAGGAGAATTTAAAAGAAAAATTTATTAGAGTTATATATATATATATATATATATATATATATATATAATACTATCTAATAAGAAAGAAAAGTATTTATTCATAACCTTTTCGATATTTATGTGTGCAAATTCGTAGGATTTTTTTTCTGCTATTTGCACGTAATAAGATATAAACAAATGGCTACTTCTCTCACTAAAATTGGCTTTTGTAAATTGTTGAATTAATATTTTGAATAGCGATATAGTTAGTAGAGGTGTAGCATTACTGTATGATTTCCATTTATATATGAATTTATAGATTTTATTGTGCCATGGATGAAGACACTAATGGAAAGATAAAGTTTTATTTTCATATAAATAGATTGGTATATTAATGAGAAACAAAAAAGGAACGCCATAGAGAAAGAATAAGATTTGCATTAAATAAACTAAATATATAGAAAGAATACGATTTGTAATAAACAAACTAAATATAAAGTTGATAGAATGGTAAAAAGAATTCTTATATGTAAAATAACATATTAGACATCGAAATAAATAAAGAAAGAGAATAAAACATAATTATGGTGGAACTAAACTTCTTCTGTTGCGATAACATTGAGTTTTAAATGAAAAATATGAGTTAAATTTGAAAAATAACTTTTTATAGATTTTTAAAATAAAATTCAAAAATTTTCCTGAGCTGATTCGGGGTCTGTTGGATTCAATCGCTAGGCTGGTTCCACTATTTGTCATAAACACAAGACATACTATTTTCATCTGTATTTTTTTTAATTAAATACATTTATGCCAAATTAAGAAGTATTTGTTTTATATTTATTTTTTAACTTTTTATTTTAGATAGGGAGGGAATATAATTCAGCAGAGGGAAATTGTGTCTGAAGGAACTGGACGTCTGTTGCGAATATTCACTTGATTTGAATGTGTAGTTTGAGATCCGCCCTTATTATGGACACTTGTCATATCACCTTATACAATGATAAGAACCAGGAATTATCATGATAGACCCACGTACTTATCACTGAATGGTCAATAGAAAAAGAAAGACCTGTGTACAATGCATCGAAGATAGCGAGTCTCTCTCTCTTTCTCTCTCATGCCTTTATCTTCTCTCTCTGTTTTTTTTTTTTTCACCTCTCTCTCTCTCTCTCTTTCTCTCTCACAAACACAGAGAGATTTACGCAGCCTTTGAAAACCCTAGAAATCCTCGGAGTACGTGTGTGGTAGTATAACCGTAATTTGATTTGATTATAAATCTGGGATTCTGTTGTATTTTGAGGTTAGGAGGGTTTATGAGGAATTGGGTGTTTTTAAGTTTGAGAGATTCGTATGTAAATTATTGGTTTCAGTGATACAGTTTGAGAGTTCATTTTCATTTTCATTATATTTTTGGTTTCTTTTTGGGTTTCGGGTTTAAGTTTGGTATTTCGGATCGGGTCGTGAAATTCGGGTTTTTGGTGGGAAAGCTAAAAAATGTCATCGTTGAGCAGAGAGTTGGTTTTTCTTATACTGCAGTTTCTGGAGGAAGAGAAGTTTAAAGAGTCTGTTCACAGGTATGGCTCTTTTTATATTTTATTTATTCATTTATTTCGAAAGTTTTAGTTCTTTTATCTGTATATTGTGCTTCGTTTTTAGGTAATTTGAATGTTAGACTTCTCGTTGTATTTGAGTATAAGTTCTAGGACTTTCTTCGGTTTTATTTGTGGAATGACAATGGACAAGGTATTTTTAGTCTTAGCTGGTTATGTTTGAATGAGCTGGTAGGTTAATCTGTTATAATGTTAGCTAGCAATGAAAACGTCATGTTTGAGTCAACTTGTTAGGTTAATTGGTTATAATGCTAGCTAGTAACAAACACGTCATACTATGTTCTGTTTATCTTTTTATTTATTTAACATTGATGTTTGAGATATGAAAAGGAAAATTTACAGCATGTTCATTCTCTAAATGGAATACGGTTGTTGTGGAGTCCTCCTCCTTAGAAATGGAATAGACAAGAAGAATAGACAACTAATATGATTGAAATGGCTAGACTGCTTGTGTCATTGAATCACCTAAACCCTACTTGCAATCTCAACTCAATACCTACTCAAACCTTAACCTCCAACTACCCATTTCAAACCGAGTTGGCCGTCTCTAAAAACCATGAAAATGGACTCAACTAAAGGGTCTATTGTAAGAAGAACAAGGAAAAATGAAGAAATCCTGGAATTTTAGGTTCCATTTTTGTTTCTTGGGTGCCTTCGGAGGAAATGTTATAGGTTTGTAAGTCAGGAAGATGGTCTAGGCATGAGCTCATGGTGGTGGGGCATGGGCACATGGCAGTTTGGGCGTGCGCTCATGGTGGTCTCAACATGCTGTCATGGTGCTCCTAGTTCATGGGTTTGTCACAAGTGGTGTTGTGTCCATGTGGGTTTGCCGAAATGGTTAGGGTGAGGCGATGGTTCTTATAAGTGGTGCTTATTATGTGAGAAGGGCAGGAGTGGAAAGGAATGAGGAATAAGTAAGTAGCTATTCATGAAGTTATGATATGAATTGCTACTTAGTATTTTATGTAACAAAGCTTCTTCATGGAATTGCTTTTACACACTTAGAATGCAAGGAACCCATTAATAGCTATTCCACAAGGAAAGATGGACTAAGGGGGGAATGAAATAGCTATTTTTAGGTCAAGATGACATTAGATAGTGGAGATAAAGGAAAGTAGTATAGGTTTAGATTCAAAGTAAAATAAAGAAATTAGTGTATGATTGGCTCGCTATATTCTTCTTGGCTCTGGTTTATTAGTAAAGAGATATTTTATGGTGTAGGTATCGTCTCTCAAATTGGTCTGTACAAACTTAGAAGTAATGATGAGTATTGAGTATGAATTGAATAACAAGTGCATGGTGACGATGTTGAAGTGAAGAGGGCTTTTATGTACTTTTTCATGTAGAGGGTTTCAAATATCACTTCAACTCCTTGATGGTGATTTTTTGTGATTGTGGGTCCTTGATTTATAAGCTTGTGCATTTTAATTTGATTGTTTTTGGTTTTCTCAATATTGGTGTTAGGCATATGAGAATTTGTACTGTCAAGACATAGGAAAAAGAAGTGTGTTTATGTATTGTTGTATACATGTTTTTCTCTAGTTAAAACTTGTTAAAATTCAAGTGAGCTAAGCTAGTCAATAGACTTTGATTGGCTTTGTAAATAAGTGGTGCCGGTTTTCGGCAAAGGATGGATTTTGCAGTGTAGCTGTCTAATTAGTGCCTCCTAATTAATGTGTACAAATTTGGCTAGCGAATGTTAGTAATTGAGTGTAATGCACATGGTGCATGCATGACAAGGTGGGAAAGAGAATATGAGTGTTTTCAGTGTAATCCTAATAATAATTGCATGACAGCAATGCATGCATGATGACAATGCTGGAGCCAAAGGAGTTTCAGTTACTTTCTATATAGAGGTTTTTACATGTTTACTTTAATGCGCTGTGCCAATGTTTTGATTATTAATGGACTTTGAGTTATTGAGGTCCTTCAACTAAATGTTAACATCATTCTTCAATTTTTTTTGCTTGGTATCTTTATCTTTAACAATTACTATCATGTTGTTAATTAATAAGTATAGGTTGGAGAAAGAATCAGGGTTTTTCTTCAACATGAAGTATTTTGAGGAAAAAGTTCAGGCTGGAGAATGGGAAGACGCTGAGAAGTACTTGTCTGGTTTTACCAAAGTTGATGATAACCGATACTCAATGAAAATTTTCTTTGAAATCAGGAAACAAAAGTATCTTGAAGCACTTGATCGGTATACTGTACTCATAGCCATTTCTTTATTTTCTTTTTCAATCATCTGTTGAAAAATATCATCTTTGACTGATTACATTTTTATGTTGCCGTATTTTAGGCAAGACAAGGCAAAGGCAGTTGAGATACTAGTGGGCGATTTGAAAGTATTCTCAACTTTTAATGAGGAACTGTATAAGGAAATTACCCAACTTCTAACTCTTGGCAATTTCAGGTACATAGTGTCCATATTACCTTTCTGGAGGAATTGTTATCTTACATTTGCTCAAAGACGATGTGATTTTCATTAATTTAGGTCCATATTCTAATGCATTTATGGCCTTAGTGCATCATTGTATATTGTTTATTTGGAAGAAATCATTCAAAAGTATACAGTTATTTTTTGGTTATGTTTCTTAACATGTGTTCTTTCCATTAATGACAGGGAGAATGAGCAACTCTCCAAGTATGGAGACACAAAAACTGCCCGGAACATTATGTTGATTGAATTAAAGAAACTTATAGAGGCAAATCCCCTGTTTCGTGATAAGCTTGTTTTTCCTACTTTAAGGTCTTCAAGACTGAGGACTCTTATAAATCAAAGGTAAATCTGCAAGAACTTGATTGCTGGTGGTGTTGCTTTTATCTTATTGCAAGCAAAGTTTACAGAGGGTATACTTGCAAAGATGAGAGTGGAATATCCTTGTGGCACACAACATTGATAGAAAAACACTAATGAGTGAAGATCTTTGATCTCATTGGATATTTTCTTTCCCCCAATAAAAAAGGTTAGGAGATATGTCATAGTTGCGTCGGTAAACATTGATCCTTACCATATCCTTTGTATCTCTATCTATATACATTGATAAAATGTAATTCAAATATATGTCAAACAGGTGTTTAGCCTACAAAGGTTTTGAAGATAAATTTCAAATATTTCTCTGGGTAGAACATTGTGAAAAGTTACAAATTTGTCTGACAACATGACTCATTAGTAGATAATGACATCTTGGTCTTTGATCTGCAATTTACTATTATTGACTTGTTGATGGCCACCAATGAGATTGCGTCCTTTGGCTTCTGATGGAAACATAGAATTTAGGCTGAATGAATAAGCTAAACTTCTTGAGAGAATGTTCTACATATCTGGAATACCTCTGGATTTGTGATCCAGTGCTTGAAGTTATTTTACTCTCTTTTAGTTTTTTTAAAGGAAGATTTCGAGCTATGGGCAAATATGTAGAGCTTGAGTCAGTAGAGACTCTAATCTATTTTCCCACCCTATCTTGATTATCTCTTTCCAGAGGCACATTTAATCTAATTATATCTCTTGTCGGTTTGATTATAATTTGTCATTTTCTTGGTAAGTGATTCAAACTTAATACTGTCAAAAATGCTTCTAGGTTTGGGTGATTCTAATACCTTTTGAATCACCTAAACATAGACGCACACTCCCCACCTTTACCCCAAGAAAATAAAAAATAAAAAACCTTCTGATAATGATGTATTAATGCATACTCTGTTGTGCTTCATAACTCCCACCTCACATGTCTGCATCTTTTTTGGTGTTTTTTCTTTTTCATTTTTTTACCCCTTAAAAGAATGTGCGTTCTGTTTCCTGATATATAAGGTGTTCTGCAGTTTGAATTGGCAGCATCAGTTGTGTAAGAACCCAAAGCCAAACCCAGACATTAGGACCCTATTTACAGACCATACTTGTTCACCTCCTAATGGTCCTCTTGCTCCAAGTCCTGTCAACCTTCCAGTTGCTGCAGTTGCAAAACCTGCTGCTTATCCATCACTGGGAGCTCATGGGGTATGATTTGATAGGCTCTCTCTTTTTTTCTTTTCTAGAATATCTGATACTGAATTTGGCAGAGTATGCTAATGTGGACATTCTGTGTCACTTTAGCCCTTTCCACCCACTGCAGCAGCAGCTGCTGGTGCCAATGCATTAGCAGGTTGGATGGTTGGTGCCTCTGCTTCTTCATCAGTTCAAGCAGCTATTGTGACTGCATCTTCAATACCAATGCCTCCCAATCAAGGTTAGTACTATAGTTAAGCTCCATTTTGTCCTATTAAAGCCTTCAAGATGGATAGATGCATGGTTCTTGAATATTCATACAATTGGAGATAGAAAAGGAATTTATTTGGAATATGTAGTAGTTAAAATAGGGTCTTGACTTGGATTGCTAGGTGGTGGTTTTGAAGGATTAAATCTGAGCCATAATGTGTTACTTTTTTTCATTAGTGCTACTTAATATGTGAAGTTTTCATCTTATTTTAGCTTGAAAGTAATAGGGAATCATCATTGCAATAAGGTGTGCTTGCTTGCAAACAACATATTTTAGGTCTATAGATGTTTGCTATACTATGGTATTTGTGATGGTCAATTAATACCATGGTAATTGAAAGGGATTGTGCTAACTGGTTGTGCCTGGTGGGAGAAGGAGGTGGGCAGTGACTCTATCAGTGTCGGTTGGTCATATTGAAAGAGGGAAGAATTCTAATATAATCTCTATTTTAAAAGTGGATATCATTGTCCTTATTTCCCATAGAATAGTTTCTCTGTTTTATGGGTTATTTGCATTATTCTTTTGAATAAAATTTGTTTTTTATTGACTTGTATACATAATATATTCCACTCTTATTCCTTGAGAAATACATTCCGTGAAAGAAGGTACCTTTTAGATGCATGGGACCAACAACAGACACCTTTCAATTCTTTTTCCCACTTGGGGGGGGGGGGAGGGCTGGCCGTGTAGATCTTTTTTTTTTTTTGGGCCATTGTGCTCTATCATGATCCATATATTCATCAATGCATTAATGTCAATTGCTCTTCATCTCTTTTGTTGGTCTCACCCAAGTATAATCCCTTCAAAGAAATTTTTGAAAGATGGTAATCTATCTTGTAATCCTACAATGACATCAAAGATCCTTTTGAGGATGGTGCATTATCTATCTTGTTATCCATAACAACATCATCTGCATGTTCTTAATCTATGTTTGACATATTGCTAGAAAAATTATGCAATAATCCCTGCATAATTTTCCTTTTTCACTGCATTTGATTTAGATGATAAATGTTGGCAATTTAGATTCCCTGCATAATTTTCCTTTTTCACTGCATTTGATTTAGATGATAAATGTTGGCAATTTAGATTGAGGCCAATAGTTTCTAGAAATGTAAATTTTGTTGGACAATTGTGAGAATTGGCAATTTCATTAGTGGCATCAAGTTTGCACCTTTTGCAATTCTAAACAAGGGAAAATTTTAAATGACCTAATTATCCAAAAAAAAATAAAAATTAAATGACCTATAATTTAATGCCAGCTGCAACAAGCAAGCTTTTAATGACAAAAAGTCCTACGACCTAATACCTTGGTCACGAGGAGTCTTATTATATAATCCTCTTGATGTGCTGTGTCTGCCGTCACCTCTTTAGAACCAAGAATACCTAGATCTCTCTCATCCAAATCCTTTGAGTAGATCTAGCCTGTGCTTCATGCCTGAAGGCAATAGCATTTGAGAACCAACCATCAATGCTGTAGGTCCGAAATCTCATTTTCTCTGGGCTTTTACTGTTTGGAGTTAAATAACAGAGAACCTAGCCAGCTGCAACACCAAAAGAGAAAGTACATTAATCCAGTTACATTCAAGCAGCATTTCCATAAGTAGAAACTGTTGTACTCTTCCAGTTTCATGTTGACAATCTTATTGGTGTCACAATTACTGACCTTTTCCTTGTCAGCAATTCTATTGAGAATCATTTTTGGAGAAATGGGACTTCTCACATTCATAACTCCATGCGTATCCTTGAATTGGGAAAATCACTCAAATTAAATTGATGACATAGCATACTTATTACCAGAATTTCCATGAAATCCATTTTCCTTCATTTTCTTATTTTCATTGTTGTTCAAATAGATCACCTTCTAAATCTGTGGATACAACATTATTTTAAACTCATGGGCACCAATCAAAATGGATTATTATAATTTAGTTCTCTATTATGTAATTTACCTGGCTAGTTTAATCTTGGCCCAACTGAATTGCAAAAGGAACAATTGCTTTATTCATCACGCATCCATAGATTTCCATCGATTTGGTGTAAGTACAATATGTCTAAAATGGATTTTGATTGCTTTGCATGTTTCTTGTTTTTGAGGATGTTATTGAGAAAACCATCACATAACAGCCAGGATATAGATTTCTTTATAGAGAAAAAAAAAATGTTACATTTGAGATTGATTAATATTTCAGTAGTCACTTTGACGACAACATATTTACACACTACAGGTCATAGATATGTGTGTTCAAACTTGAAAAATAGGTTTTAAAATATTATGCAAAATTATAGATCAATAAAATATAGACTTTTAGAATTTTTTATTTCTTTTTCTTTTGAAAAGTTAATGATATGTGAATCTAAACTTCTCAAGCCAACATTATGTAGATGCCTACATGTGTGGTGGAGGATGAGATATGGGTTGACATTGATGCGGTTATTGGACTATTATCCTGGTTTATTAATCAAAGAAGTATATAAATAATGTTCATAATATGAAAATTGAAGAGGTAATATGCCACTGTGTGTTTGAGAGCCCAGCTGCTTCGCATTGAGTGATATTGGAAGTATAAGGAAAATTACCAGAAAAACAAATAAGTAATCCAAACCATGAATAGCAACTAATCAGGTCTGAACAGTGAGTTACATCCATGTATGTTTGCCTCGTTTGGTGCTCTGAAAAGAAATTATCTTATTTACCTTTTGTCACGGGGAGTTTTACATTTGACTTAACTATATTATGTTACCATACCTCCCATTGTAATAATTCTTTTTCATTTTGGCAGTTTCTATCTTGAAACGTCCAATAACACCTCCTACCGGCCCTGGCATTGTTGATTTTCATAGTCCTGACCACGAGCAACTAATGAAGAGACTTAGACCTTCTCAATCGGTTGAAGAGGTGAATTTGAATTTCTTTTCTTCTCCATCATATAATATATTGAGCCAGCTGTCCTAATAATTTGAAGGCCTGTGTTGATATTGGCTGAGTGCCCATTCCTCATGTTTGTGGTTTCTTTCTTCTTTGGTGTTCAGGTTACTTACCCGGGACCTAGGCAGCTACCTTATGGGTCTTCTGATGACCTACCAAGAACTGTTGCTTTTTCCATACATCAAGGATCTCCTGTTGTGAGCATGGATTTTCATCCCTCCCATCCAACTATGCTTCTTGGTATAAAATTCATTCTGTACTTTTTTTTTTTTGTTGTTGTTTTTAATCTCTGCGGAGATTCTATAGTGCCTAGTCAGTGAATTTAACTTTCTTTTCTTCAGAAAACAGTCCATAAAATGATTTTTGTTCATACTGCATAGACTGAATGTTTAATCTGGTTTTGCATTGCAGTTGGTTGTGTGAATGGTGAATTATCAGTCTGGGAACTTGCAGTACGGGATAAGCTGGCGAGCAAGCCATTTAAAATATGGGACATGTGCTCTACATCCCTGCAATTACAGGTTCATTCCTACCGCCAGTCAGTTCATATTATTAATGAGCTCACTTTTGAGTTTAGATAGTTGTCCAGAGATGGAAGCGGATTTCAAATTTCTGTATTAAAATTTTATCATGATAATTTCGCAGTCTGCTATTAGACAGGCTCCGATGTCTATTACCCGTGTGGCATGGAGTCCAGATGGGAACTTTCTAGGTATGTGCATCTTGATTTTGTGAAACACTTAAGTTGCAAGTTTAATGACACAATTTTGTTTAATCAGGTGCTGCGTTTAGCCATTTCTTAGTTCATCTGTATTCTTGCCATGGATCTAATGATCTACGTCAGCATAAAGAGGTATTTTGGTTCTTTCTGAGTACAAAAGTACATTGGAATGTTATTATCATTTTTTATTGTTGGCTGCTAATGGAAGTACAATCATACATATAGATTGAAGCCCATGTTGGTGTAGTGAACGACTTAGCCTTTGCTTATCCAAACAAACAATTGTGTTTTATCACCTGTGGAGAAGATAAGATGATAAAGGTGATGGAATTTAATTCTTTAGTTATTTAGGTGATGGTGATCTTATAAACAACATCTAACTAAAAGCGATGGGCAGGTGTGGGATTTGAGTGGACGAAAGCTATTTAATTTTGAAGGTCATGATGCTCCGGTGTTTTCTGTTTGTCCACATCACAAGGAAAACATACAGGTATCTTTGTGGTTGTTACGATTTATATTATTGAGGAGTTTCAGGTGAACCTAGTTCTTCCTAGGATTCTCTTGCTGATGTTTTTGCACTTAATGAGAAATCTGTATTTGGTTTTCTGTACAAGCTGTACCCATTTGATATTTACTTTTATGAGTAATTGTTCACGTTGTCATCTCTATTTTCTATAATTTCCATTGGTGTTGAGTTCATTTGTTCCCCTGAAAAGTTTTTGATTTTGTCCATATTTCCTTTTGCGGATGGCAGTTTGTATTTTCAACAGCTGTTGATGGGAAAATTAAAGCCTGGCTCTATGACAATGTGGGCTCAAGAGTTGATTATGATGCTCCAGGTCAATGGTGTACAACAATGCTTTATAGTGCTGATGGAAGCAGGTAAAAATATTTGTTTTACCTTGAAAGGCTGTAATATGGTTTTCCTTTTTTGTAGATGTAAATGCCTTTATGTGTTGCTGAAAATTCTTAATTTCTTGATCTATTCTGTCACCTTTTGTTTCAATCATTATAGGTTGTTCTCGTGTGGAACAAGTAAAGATGGGGAGTCTTTTCTGGTTGAGTGGAATGAAACTGAAGGAGCAATAAAGAGGACGTACATTGGTCTCAGCAAGAAATCAGCCGGTGTAGTGCAGTTTGACACAACACAAAATCATTTCTTGGCCGTTGGTGAAGATAGCCAGATAAAGTTTTGGGATATGGACCATGTGAACATGCTCACGAGCACGGATGCAGATGGTGGACTCTCAGTAAGCATTGCATTCTTAATTTACCATCTTTTCTCTCTCAAATCTTATTTAGTCTGCTAAACCAACTTGTGTTTTTATGTAACTTGATCAGAGTCTTCCTCGCCTTAGATTCAATAAAGAAGGAAGTCTTCTTGCTGTTTCAACAGCAGATAATGGATTTAGGATACTGGCAAATTTGGTGGGTCTTAGATGTCTGAAGGCATGTGATGCACCAGCTTTAGAAGCACTGAGGGCTCCAGTGGAGTCTTCTGCTGTCAAGGTTATTTAAGACTTACATTCTTGTTTTATCCTGTCATATGCAGTTATGTTGTGAGATCTATAATCTGCTATAAAATTTGTGTTAGGTCTCTGGCTCACCAGCTGTTGCTAATGTTGCTTCGGTAAATTGCAAGGTGGAAAGGAGCTCACCTGCTAGGCCTTCTCCAATCCTTGTAAAATTCCATGGCCTTTCTATTAGCATCACTTTATACGAAGGAAAGCACTGGATTTGTCCTAGTGAAATGAAAATTAGAAAAAATTATACCACTTTGATCTTGAGCATTTTTCATCAGGATTTGAATTGAAAATTAACATGAAAATATTATACCGCTTTTGCTTGTCCTAGTATTATGGAGAAAAGCACTGGATTTGTCCTAGTGATATAAAAATTAACATGAAAAAATTATACCACTTTGATCTTGAGCATTTTTCATTGGGATTATATTTACGTGAAAATATTAGTCTGAGAATTGAAAAAAGGATGGTATCTGCCTCATTTCTCTTGAACCGGTCAGTTCATTTCTAGAAGATTATTGCTATTTGCCTATCTGATTACAGGAAGAATTAATCCTTTTACTTTTCTTTCCCCTTCAATTCAGAATGGAATTGATGTAATTGGAAGAAGTGCAGAGAAACCTAGAGCAGTTGAAGAAGCAGCTGATACAACAAAACCGTGGCAGTTGGCTGAAATAATTGAGCCTGGCCAGTGCCGCTTAGTTACAGTGACTAATGCTGCAGATTGTTCCAGCAAGGTGTTTTCTGTTTTAGTGAAGGGGATCAACACCTTCTACAGTTTATGTAGATTACTCCTTCATTGATGCTAATCCCCTTTATCTAACTGCTCTTGTTTTATCCAGATCGGTAGACTTCTATATACAAACTCTGGTGTTGGTGTTTTAGCCTTGGGATCAAATGGCATCCAGAAGCTATGGAAATGGTCAAAATTTGAACAAAACCCTACCGGGAAGGTAGTTTTCCCCTTTGAGTGATTACTTTGTAGCATGTTTACAAGTCATTACTGAAGTCGATATGTGTTTGAAGGCCACTGCCAGCGTTAATCCAAACAGTTGGCAGCCAAGTAGTGGTCTTTTTATGGCCAACGATGTCACTGGTGTTAACTTGGAAGAAGCGATTCCTTGCATAGCACTGTCAAAGAATGATTCATATGTAATGTCAGCCTGTGGTGGGAAGGTTTCGCTGTTTAACATGATGACTTTCAAGGTTTGTTCATACATCCACCGTTACAATATCGTGCAATTTATTTCCCGTTAAGATGTGCAGTTAATTATGAAGTACTTGAATTGTAGGTAATGACCACGTTCATGTCACCACCACCTGCTTCAACATTTCTTGCATTCCATCCTCAAGATAATAACATCATAGCCATTGGAATGGAGGATGCATCAATCCATATTTACAATGTCAGAGTGGATGAGGTAATCTATTCCTGTTATTTTTTTCGGTAATTATCTATTCCTGTTATTGCATGGGACTTGGTGGGATCTCACTGCTGTCTATCATTTACTGGAATTGATTCGAGCTACTATTGTAGGTGAAATCAAAATTGAAAGGTCACCAGAAGCAAATAACAGGCTTAGCCTTCTCTACCAACCTTAATTTGTTGGTTTCATCTGGAGCGGATGCTCAAGTAAGTAAAGCAGGTTTAAGACTAAACAAGTAATGATTAAAATGAATCTGAAAATTTCAAAGAGTACAGTTAAAGTTCATCAAAGGGATAAAGTTGAAATTGTGTGAGTGAGAGGGTAGGGCTAGTCACGCTCTAATTTCTTATTGATTATTTGAGCCATTTGCTAGGACAAAAGTCAAAACCAAGATATTTGTTCGAAGTAACAGCTTGTTACAAGGGGTCTCTTGCTTCTTGTAACATGCAAATACCATTTGTTTATATTTGGATTGATCGCTGTAAGTATTTGTTTGTAGCTTTCCTTTTGGAGCATTGATACCTGGGAGAAGAGAAAATCTTTTATGATCCAAATACCAAGTGGGAAGGCTCCTACTGGTGATATGCGTGTACAGTTCCATGGCGACCAAAAGCATCTGCTGGTAGTTCACGAGACACAGCTGGCAATATATGATGCCTCCAAAATGGAACGTATTAAACTGGTAGGCATTCTATGAAGACTCTGATAGTTGATTTTTAGCTCTCGCTATTTTTATAAGATTATTGAGCTTTGGATTGTGTCTGTCTGGCATTCTCATGATTTATTCCCTTTCAGTGGGTCCCACAAGATGAATTGATGTCCGCGCCAATATCAGGTGCTGCATATTCCTGCAACAGCCAGTCGATTTTTGCTACCTTTTGCGATGGAAATATTGGAGTGTTTGATGCTGATACCCTTAAGTTAAGATGTCGGATTGCTCCATCATCATACTTGTCCTCAGCACAGCAAAACGGGTATGAGAGTCAGAAGTCACTGCTTTGAACTTCTTTATTGGAAGAACAAGGAAAATTATTAACGTCTGTTCTTGTACATAAGAAACAAAACGGGTACAAAGGAAAATCACTCCCTTGAGACCTATATTGCCATGTGCATAGCATCAGCATGTGCACATACATTTTGCTTCCCAGATTACTCATGCTTTCAACTATATCTCCAGATAATACCATGCATTTGGTGCCTGGACGGAAGAAACTTCTCTTTTCTCTATATTTTTGCATCTGCCAATGTAGCGTTCCGTCACCCAGCATGACTTTGTGATTTGCAGGAGCCCTCCTGTATATCCAGTTGTTGTTGCTACTCATCCACAGGAGCCGAATCAATTTGCTCTTGGTATGACGGATGGATCTATTAAAGTTCTGGAGCCAACTGAATCAGAAGGAAAATGGGGAGTATCTCCTCCAGTTGACAATGGAATTCTAGGCGGTAGAACAGCATCATCGTCTACAACAAGCAACCATAATCCAGAACAAGTACAGAGATAATCATAAATTAGACGTATTTAAGAACAGCTTTTTAATATTTTTGTGTAACTGAATAACTTGTAGGTAGTCAGGTTCTTAGGAATCACTTGTGATAGGGTAAAGCGGGACTGACAATTTATAATTAGGTCAATTTTTCAGTACTTGCTGATTCATGTATTAGTTCACAGCTTCAAAAATTCCCTTCATTGTTAATGTGTGCCCCGCAGCAAACCTCTCAGTTCCTCCTCCGCTTCTCAGAGATGTGATTTGGGGCAAGATCAAATGGTCTGGAAGAAATATCAAATAAATCTCTGAACTTTTCATGATGTTCTGGGCGTTTGGGTTTTTTTTTTTTAGGTCATATTTGTGTATTTCCCAATGGTCGGGAAGTATTTGATTGCTGAGCTTGGTGGTGTGACGAGTGATAGCGGGAAATATGCGGAGATTCTGAAGCTTGTTATAAAATCAAAATATTTATGGACCGTTTACTTCGTTGAATAGAATAAGGTTATAATGGAATAGTTATTGTTAGGGAATAGTTATTATGGCGAATTAGTATGATGTTTATTTGGATGTAATGAAATTGTGATTACATTGTTTACTCGAGGGAATAAGGAAATAAATAAGGGTGTAAAGGAGACACTATGTTGAACTTCGGCGATGTTATGTCCACAATTACCTTGTGACGATCGGTGACTTTCACTCCAGTCAGTAGAACCACCACCAGTAGCAACTGACGGCTCCTCCAATAGATGAGACGCAACTTTACAACCAGTAGCAATGATGAAGGCCAACAATAGTGGAGATCAACAATAATGAAGGTAGATTTACGATCGAGATCGGTGACAATGAGGGTAAATCCACGACTGCAGGGATGGATAGAAGTAGCTATGACGGAGCCAACGATGATCACGGTGAGGGATGATCGACTTTAGTGACGATGGGGCGAGGGACGATCGACAATGCGTGAGGACGAGGGTAGATCCACGATGGCAAGGATCGATGGAAGCAACTACGACAATAGATCCAATAGTAGATTAGACGCCACTCAACAACCACCAGTGATGACGGAGGTGAGCCACGTTCGACTTTAGCAACGGCGGGGGTAAGGGATGATCGAGAATGCGCGACAATAGGGGCAAATTGACACTTTGACTGATGTTTCCACCGGCAATAGGCTGATCAATGTTCAAACCGACGATTGATGACAATCGGCGACAGGAGTAAAACGGTATATCTGGTGAAACATGTGTCTACAGCTTCTAATGTGTTTAGGGAAAAGGGACACTGAATTGCTATTATGGGGAATAGAGTAAGGAATGGTTTGTGCAAATTGCTATTCTATGAAGTAAACAATGTAATAGCTATTTCATACGTAATAGATTTGTAATAGAATAGCTATTACATTCAAGTAAACGTGTCGTTAATGATGAGCGATGGTGGAAAGTGATGTTAATGATGAGTGATAGTAGTAATTTATCATGGAAATATGGCGGGAAAATGAGGGGGAAAAAATGAATTTTGTATATATAAATAGGGAAATTGTTTTTTTTTTTTTAATTTTTCATTCTTATTTTGTCTGAAGACATGTTTTCTACTCACAAATCATAATATTGGTCCAGCACCATCAGGAGAGCTTTGACTAGTACCAGGCTTGTTTTTTAAGCCAAACTTGGTATAATGTGTCTTTTCGTGCTCAGTAAATTAAAGAATTGTAAACCAAGCACTACCGATTGCTATAATACTTGATAAGAGATATTAAAAGGAAATCCGGGTCAACATTTTTCTGTGAAACAAATGTACCATCATGAGTTCCTTGTTTCCCCTCCTTGATCTAGCAACGTGACGTGAGCTCATTCAAGCCTACAAATGCACTAGTCACCAAGCTCCTGAAAGTCTTCCTGGAAAGATTTTAGTGTTACTATGTATAAACTTCATCTTCCCAACTACATAACAAACTCTTGTCATCAAATCTTAAGCAATGACCTTGGAACAATCCAAAACATTTGTTGACTGTTGTCTTCCCTTGGCTCCTATCTTTAACGCTTGGAACTGTGGACGGAAGGGAGCTGCCGAACGGGTGCGGTTGTTTCATAGTGCAGTCAAGATTCCTTATTGATAGGACCTCGGTGAGGAGCTCATGTGACCCAGAACCTAGGATGGAATCCAAGCACGATGAAACATAGTACAGTGATGTAAGTTTATGTTTTTTTGGGAGTATTATATAATATAACAAAAAATTAAAGAGGATATTAACAATTATCAATTGATAATTGAATTAAAGTATTGAATTCTGTTTCAATATCCTCATGATAACATAAATCAATAAACAATATGATAACATGAACCGATCTAATTATAATAAAACTTACTCTTTTGAATTTTGCAAAAGATCTCTCTAAAAGAGAAAGACAGGTTCACAACCTTAATGAATATAGTCCATTGTCAAAATATCTCCTCATCCTAATAAAAACAAAATAGCATTTACATACTAACCCTAATAAAATAGCAAAATCATAATTAATGCAAGTTCTAATAAAATAAACAAAATAAGGTGTAAAACATGTATATGTATACACAGTCGTTTACTTCTTGTGGTGGTCATGTACATCTACATGGGAGCATACATTCTCAGGTTTCGTCGTTTTTATATTTTTTCATCAATACAGATATGTATCACTTGTCCACGCATATGTTATTCAACACAGCTAAGTATACGGACATATACATAGGTTGTGTACTTATTGGATTTCAAGTCAAGCTTTTTTCCTCCTACATGCCAAACGAGGATTTCCTTTACTCTTGCGTTCCTCAGTATACCTGCCATCCTTTCTAAGGCCCGAAGGATGTGTGTATTTCTACGCATGGCGAGTCTTGAGCTACTCACTTGCCTAGCTGTTGGGTTGGAGTTTCTTGTTTCTATTAAATGTTTCACGTCAAGCCTCGATAACCCTGGTGGCATGTGTATTGTTCTGCTGTTATAATGTTATAAGTTCGAAAAAGAATTGAATATGTGAGTCGACAAAAGTAATCCTAACTTTCTACTTATATTTCCATTTATTTCCTCCATCTTGGCATTAAACTTGAGTTAAGTCTTACTCTTGAATCACACTTAACGATTATTTGAGGAAACAATAACGGAAAACAAACCCTGTCCATATGTGAGATCGACTGAGGAAAAGAGAACGTTCAAACAAAGCAATTCAGTCAAGTTAACCAGGCCGAGCAGTAGTGACACATGAGACAACACACCCATGGCAGAGGAGACGAGAAACAGGGTAAAACAGAGTTGAACACGGCAAGCAAGTACACCTATGTTGATGCTGAAAGATACGTGTGTGTCGGTGGAGAAAATGGACAGAAATGAGCACGTCGAATTGCACGGTTGTGTTGCGATCAGGGAGACCCTGCTAATGCCCAAGCAAGGAATTCCACTACAGTTACGGTGAGGAGATCAGAACAAAATAGATAAGATCAAGATCAGAAAAACAAGAGATCAAATATGCAGAGCAGTCCAAGATAGAATAGATTAGTTTAGATGCGAGGAGAATTCGTCCACCGAAAAACATGCTGAGAAGATTCGTCGAAATTATTTCCATGATGATTTACTGAAGATTTCGTCCAAGATCTAACCATGCCGATGACAGCTAATTTTTATAAAAAGGACGAGAGAAGAGAAGATTCCGTTCGAGAAGATATGCCAGAAAGCACACGAAGGATACATCCATATTATCCAAAATCGTAACTGTGATGCATTTAACATATATATATATATCAGAGCGAGGAGAGAGTAGAAGGTAGATTAGATTAGAAAGATAGAATTAGACGCTTAGAAAAATTAGATTAGAGGATTACGAGATTAGAATTAGATTAGGAGATTATAGTAGATTTTTATATTTTTATTTTTAATGCTTTTATTTCTATTTTCTTTTATTATTATTATCTTTAGATTTACTATGTTTATAGCTTAATTTTCTATTATATTTGGGTATCATTCTTATGATTCAATTATATATTCTTTATTATTTTTAATTTAATATTATCAACATATTAGTTGAAATTTGATTTCTTATATAAAGATCGAGAGATTTTATATAAGAATGGATCTACCATAATTGAAAGTAGTTGAATGCAATCCTAGAGATAGACTGTCGTAATTCTTTCGGATTATGGTAAAACCTAATAGTGGAATTTATAAATCGAATGTAATGTAATTTCAAGGGTTTTAATTAGGAAGAGATTCTAATTAATCAACCTAGAATTAGGAATTAGTATGACTCGAGAGAGCTATTAATTCAATTTAGAAATTCTCACAATCTAAAAAATAATAAAAATTTGAATAATGATTAGTTAATTACATTAATAATTATAGGGGAATTCAATACTTGAATACATTTTTATGGATTATTGTTTTCTTTAATTTATTCGTTAGTAATTCCATTTACTAATTTATTCAATTTTGCTAATTAGATAATAAGAAAAAAAAGGTAATTACTAATACTCGTAATCTTTGTGGGATCGACACTTGATATTTTTGTCTATTATATTATAGAATCAATAGGTACACTTGCCTATAGGTCTAAAGTTAAATAGTAGAAAGATCGATATCATACCACTACACATAAGGCCTATTCATGTATATAACTTAGTAGTTAAAAGAAGGTAAGTAAAATAATAATACAAGAAAATAATTAAATAAATAAGTAAACATCCCATATTAAGGCTCTGATACTACCTAAGTTATAACACCCCAGAACCTAGGTTGCGCTACTGCTTGCCACTTATTCTTATCTCATTAGAACATGTTAAGGCTCTAGACCAATTATAATATCTTTTTATTCTAAAATTTTTGTATAAAGACATTCAATACATCCTACAACTTCAAAATCAATTTAATGAATTCATATTCAATATATAACGTAGCGGAAGTCTATAAAACTTTAAATTGACATTCTCCAAATGAAATTATCTATTACATTCAATTAACAGAATTCTCTCAAATTTCTAATCATTATAATAGTAATGATAACCATCTTCTTCCTCTCTTTATGATTCATCTAAACCTAGGTTATTTTCTGGATTATCATCTCCCTCAACACTTGCATTAAAAAAAAATGTTCCTCAAAGGGTGAGTTAATGCCCAATACGTATAACATAAGCACACGAGCATGAACAAACATGAACAGTTATCACATGCATTATGCAGTACTTAAACACATGTATTGTTTCATGATATAATTTAAGTCCACAAGCAACAACATGGTATTTATGACCCCCTTAACACACTTAACACATTGGAACATGAATTGATGGTGAGAACTACCACTACAAGCCCCATTCCCATGGTACACTTAAGCCACTTAATCTTGGTGAAGGAAACTACCACTATGAGCTCCACACCTATATCCACTTAAAACACTTAATCCAATATTTAACCCAAATCATTTCCAAGCACGACTCCACTAGGGCCAAAGCCACATAAGGATCACTAGGTGCCCTTTAAGGATCTGCCACTATGGGCCCTTAGGCCGAGCCAAGCACATACAGTGTACAACTTCAAACTTAAGCCAATTTTTCCAAGTAAATCAAATTCAACACATATACTAACTTAAACAAACATAAATCAACATACAAGTTACACGTACCTTGAATCCTAACCTTAAGCATGTTTGGTCCTAAACTTAAATCTAATATGAAATCTGTAATTGCAACAATGATCACTTCTTAGTACTAATCTAAGGTCAATCTAATTTCCTTAATTTCTCTAAGTCAATTAGGTTATCCAAGGTCTTACTAATTATCTAGGTTGCGTGAAAATTAACTTAATTAAGAGTTAAATAGATACACAATAAAATTATATTTCCCTCAACAAGACCATGTTAGAGGTCGTGTAGCTCAACATAAGTTAGTATACAACCGTGTCAAAGATCATGTATCTTTTGATGAGTTTCGGTTTCAACACGGTTAGAGCATGGCCATGTAGATAAGCCATGTATCTCTCAATATGCTTTACATTCAACACAATCAGAACACGGCTATGTAAACAAGTCGTGTATCTCTCGGTATGTCATGTATTCAACATGGTCGAAATACGACCGTGTATTTCTTGGTATGTTTAGGGTTTAACACAGTCGAAACACGGCTATGTTGGAAAGCTGTGTATTTTTTGGTAATTTTTCACAAACCTTAATTTTTTTATTCTAATTTCTCCTAAATTCGATTCTCTTTATTCATAGGCTTAACTTAACCCTAAAACATGTATTTTCTCCTCAATTAACATAAATTAGAATACTTAAATCAGGATTTTTGCAAATCAAATCTTTAATCTGTTGATTGTGATGCTCATCTCGTTTCGTCCTTTATTTTAATTCTAATGCACATATGATACTTATATAAGTCCTAAATCCAATAATTGTAATTGGAATTCTTGTATAAAATCCTTACCTCTTGTAAATGAAATTGAACCACGCTGTTTTTCCTTAATTACCTTTAGATTCCTGTAGAGAGTGTCTCCAAAGTGTTTTTGTTGTTTACTATATAAATTGACAAAAAAGGGGAACGCTAGGGTAACTGAAGCTTAAATACTCATTTTGTGAAATATCCAAATTGCCCTCAATTTTTATAAAATCCCCATCCTTAGCCTTGGTTTTTACATTATAATATTTATAATTAAATTATTAAAAATTCTAGATATTACAATATATAATCTAATATTTATTAATTGTACTTTTAAATTATAATATATATATTATATTTAGTAATTTTGTAATCTTCTATTTTTTTTTTAATTCCAAACTTCGTATTTAAATAAATTATCCAATTTATTCATCCAATTTGTTGTCTTAGGTACATCATTCCTCCCCCAAACCACACCCCCCTCCCCCCAACTTCGGAAAACTTAGTTTAATGAGCACAAAAATCTCAACTTCCTATAAACTACAAAAATTTTCCACTTTTAATATTTTTTTCATATCACATGGAATTATTACAATCATAAGCTTGTAAAATGTATACTTAGGCAGTTAAAATTATAATTCTATCGAGTGTTTATGTTTATTAGATTCTGTATCTATTTTATCTGAAAAAATATTAATAATAATATAATAAAAAAAAAGCTTCTCCCTTTGAATACAACTTGACGATTATGATTTTCTCCGAGGCCTCAGCCGTTTCTAATCTAGCATGGCATTGATAGGATACAGTAAAAGGGAACAACATAGGAGACAATAGACAAAACAAGCACCTTATTATACGTCATGCAGTCACTATGCTTTACTTTTCATCGTTTAAACAAACCTAGCTTATCTCCGTTTTTGTGCTTTCATTACAGTATTATACGGGCATCGTTTAGGGCTATCGAACTCCAAATACATTTTCTTAAACAGCATCATGAAAATTTATCATATATTTTTTCGGTACTTATTTTTGTTGCATGTGCAGGTAATTTTCATGTTTGATAGAAAAATAATTCATTTTATTTATAGTTAGTTTCCGTAAAATATGCATCGATCTTTTATAACAATCTTGGTGTTAAGCTTCTCTATGTTATCAATTTGGTAAATCAGTTTTTAAAAAATTATCAATTTATACCATTAATTTTGTAATTCAGATTTCTTCTTTGCCCACCCACAGATGGTTTAATCGTTATGAAGGGCAAAAAACTACATATAAAATACGTTGCTTTTTATTAATTATTGGTTGCAAAATGATCATACATGTATTCATTGCTAATCCATACAATTACATGAAAAAAGAACAAAAACGAGGGTATTCCACTCAGCTATTTTACATCAGATAGCTATAGTTTGTAGTTTTTAAAATGTTTTTGAAGAAATAGGAAAACGGAGTTAACACAAATGTTTGCTTTTAGCCGCAGTTTGATAAATCCTTCTTTACTTTTATGTACAAAATACGAAGTCAGTCTATATGACTTTCTGATGTTAATTGTGAAATTAGATTTTTGTTTCTCCAAAACAGATGAAAGATGGGTTATGCATTTGGATATATATATACATATTCACGATGTAGTTGAGATGTTTCGATCTATGCCGACAATTCTTTTTTCATAAAAGGGATTCTTTATTGATATAAATTACTTTCTAGTGTTAAATTTTTATTTAACTGTAGGTATTATAGGGTGGCTAGGTGACAATTAGATAGAACCAAACGAAGCTAGCTAATCAGAATATAGTAGTAATGATGATGATGACATAATAAATAAAGACAGGAAAAATTAGGGGCTTCTAAGTTCTACCGGTACTGGTAGTCGGTAGAGTTGATGTACTATCTCGACAGTGCCTTGACGGGTTAAATCCACAAACGCGTCAAAAAGTCATTTGAAATCTGTCGCTTGACTTGCAGATGAGATGAGCCCAAGTTGGGGTTTGCTAAGTCGGTCTCCTTAATTATTATGACCTCTCTCAGAAAATTGATCTAATTCTAGGATGATGTGGAAATCCTGCCTAAGGTGTCCAATTCATCTAGTACACCATCAGTGTAGGGTACCTACCTAGTACCTTCTATTAATAGAAATTATCAAAACCCGGTTGATCGAAAAAAAAATAAAAAATTCCTGTAAGAGGACTAATAATTTTTTTTACACACTAGATTGGGACAGACAGCTCATAGAAACAGATACCTCACCTATTAATTTTATTTTATTTCACTTCATCTAAAAAATTCAATGATCTTCAAACAACATCAGTTAATTCAAACTAAACTAATGGTTCATATGTTGAATATTAAGCATTTCAACGTTGAGAGTAGAATGGATCTTATAGGGAACCCAATGAAGTGCGCTAAATTAGTAGCTCATTGAGGACTTTTCTTCAAGGATTAGAAGGCCGTAGATGTACCTCTAGAAATAAAGAACAAAGCTTTAGATGATTTGGATTTGACATACTTTTCCTTTCCTCAAGATTTGATATATTTTTATGGACTTCAAAAGACATTAAAAGAAAAAAAAAAACGGCAGGCTACACAGTGCAGAACAGCTTTGGTCGGTTGTGTATGGTATTAAGCGAGTTGATGATTGAAAATGACAAAAAGGAATACTTGACAAAGAAACTGATTCTGCCAAATGCCCTCTCATTCCAGCAACAAGAATCAATCTATTGCCTTTTCAACAGAAATTTTACGCAGGAAGCCAGGAATAAGCCGGAGCTCTTTGAGACAGCTACGAAATCCATCTTGCTCGGCTCAGGACCAGTACCTGTGTAAAAGCGATCGGAGCCTGTCTTGCACAGGCTGCTATTTTGTTAACATGCAAAATGCAGCTATCCAGAACCATAGCGCTTCATTCATGGAAAAGAGAATTATTTCCTCCCTCACTAAATAATGGCCTGAGACTACATAATGGTGTTGAACTTGCTCAGGCCTACAACTGATGTTCACATACAACTGATTCCTACTATTTATTCAATACACTCGTTTAGTACAATACCACAGAACTAGAGATCAAATAGCTCTTGGTTTTGTGAATTCAGAGTGTCGCCTCCCTGCTCCAGCAACCCTTTGAGTTTCTTCACAAATCATCATCGAGAATAGTGGATAACAACATCCCCTGGACAAACTCACATCTTTTTGTCCTCTCTTCTTGATCCTTAATGGATAATCGTGGTGGCTCAGCATTCCTGTCACAGTATGCAAAACGTAGTATAGTTTGCAATCTTAAAAAATGATTGATGGTAGACATATTTTGAGCGACATAATAAAATTAAAATAATAATAATAATAATAAAAGGAACAGTATAAATTTTTCGTATTTTCCTCAAGATGACATTGTAATGCACATTATGCACTTGCTAAATTCCACTGGAATTATCAAATACATCTTTCTCCAGAATATATACTAATCAACAATCAGTGCATACTGGACTGGATAAACATCCCAGTCGGGCACAATCAGCTAGTCCCAACTGTCAGTTTTAATAGAAACAAATAAGAAGCACAAGTAGTATGATGCATACCGCTAAAAATGCAGGAACCACACATGAAATTGGCCCGTAAGTTCAAAAGGGGAAGGGGAGAACAATGTAGCATGCTTAGGGCTTCCACCAAAAGAACTGACCATTCTGTGGAGGCATATGCAAGTTCACAGATGTATCTATCAGACAATATTTAAAAGACGAAGAACTATGGACAGAATCCAAGCAGCATAAAGTGGAAGGTAAACATGACATTATTTACCCAAAAGAAAGGTAAATACAATACGTTCATGATCATCAAGAGAGTTTCTACAGAAAACGTTGGATTTCCTTCCCCAACCAGCCATGTAAAGAAGACTGCCTGGCCTGAACCCAAAAACATTCAAAAGGTGGGAAGTGGGGGTTGGGGAGAGACCATGCCCATAAATTAATTTTACCAACATCAACAAGCAACAAGATTTTTTAAATTTTGAGTCACATTATAAGTCAGAACCACTGGAAAGTTGAAAAAGAAAAAAATGAAACTTGAAATGTAGCAACCCGTTTCTATTAGAATTGAAATATAAGCACAGGATTCACCCCAGAAAATAAATAAACGAATATAAGCACAGGATACAACCATAAGATATAGTTACCTTTCAGATACAGCATCATTCAAGCGCTTCTTGCTCGAGATAGTTTCTGTTGGAGCCTGAGATTGAGGACTATTAAAATCATCAGTCATGGGCAAGATAAATGATGATAGCAGTGGATCTGGTGCTGCATTTGAAGGGGTAACTATGCATGAAGAACTGCCAAAGAGGGATTGTAGAGCTCCTTCTCGCAACTCCCTCCTCAACAACGATAGCGTAGAATGAGATCCTCCTTTACGAGACTTCCTCTTGCGTTGCACGTATCCAATTATTAAGGATAATTACTTGAGATGACTGTATATTGAATAAAATAAAACTAAAAAACCATGCAATACAAAAGAAGAGGTCAAACAAATTTAAAGAAAATTTTGGGTTCAGCAAATGATGACTATAAAGAAAAAGTTCAACAATAAGAAAGCAATGACCAAAAACTAATGTTACAAATAAATATGAATAATTGAAATTGAATCAACCATCAAGATCATGATAAAATTTCCATCTGCTTCAAGGGATTTGATCCCATGAATGGCTGACCATTTCAAACAACGTTTATACACTAGCCATCAGAAAAGAATGAAAGTGCGAATTACATCTGAAAAGTTGGTATCTAATCAAAGTTTGCTGGAGGAGGGACATAAAGATAGTGATACTAAATGCAAGTGTGGAGAAAATGTAGCAATTTCACATGATACCAAATTCAATAAAGTGATCTTAACTTGATGTTGGGCTTTACACTAAGTCAGGAGAAAAACAATGTGAATATCAAAGCATTTTTTTTTTTCCGATGAATTATCAAAGTGGTTTTCTCTTAATAATATTAGCAAATACTGCTCGATGAAAGGATATCTTGAAAATGTTTCCATGATGTAACGTTATGTGTGCAACCATATCAATCCCTACTCTCATTGCACAAACTGGACACACCTGCAATCAAAAGCAAAATCCATGTAAAAATGCAGCTTTCACATGCATTTGGTAATTTTATAACAGATCCTGAACTCTGAAACTATGATAAATAATAGTGGTAAAAAAACATGTGGGGAAAGACACAAAATCCTATTTGCCCAGTCCAGGATACCATGCAATGAAGCCTAAAGATAAAAGTATAAAACCTTCTTCTACATGCCATAATGGACCAATGAAAGGCCAAGTTGCTTTTCCATTTTCAAACAATAATTCTAGAAGTCAAATTTCTTCTATGCAATGGACAAAAGCTAATCTTAACATATTTAACAAACCAGAGCTCTCTGATAGTTCTGACATCAACCAAAAACTATCTGTAAAATCTTCACTGCACAGAATAACACTGAAGAATATATGAGCCAATAAACTATAAAAAATCATTAAAGCTTTCACTTCTCATTAAAAGATGCAATTTGAAAAAAACATTGTCAAATGGACTTAATCCCACTCAAATGTCCAAATTCAGCTGCTAAGAGAATACTACAATGAAAATTTGAATCTTAATCTACAAAGTAAGCAGCATTTTTCTATTTAGCAATTAACTAGCAGGATTACATAGAAATTCATGGTTTAAGGTCCCATATAAATCTTAGTGCCTTTTCCAAACACTCATTCCTTTTTATGCCATTTGACCCCGAAAAGGACAATGTAAATTTTCAAGTCATTTCTTAATAGATTTTTTCCTCTATGAAATAAGAAAATAGTAAGCTATCTGCACTGAAATGAAGGGAAAATGATATATCCTTTTTATGGTGAGTTCACAGCACAAGTGACTAAAAAATGTATAACAAAGAAATTGGAGCAATCATATCTACTGACATGAAGCATATGAAAGTGGAAAACACAATTAAGAAATGAACTTTACCCCATTTTTTGCCTCCACGGGATGTTCATCATCTATGTGACAGCACAAGCCTACAATGTCATAGTACTCTGAACAGAATGGACATGGAAACTCCTCCCTCATATCATCATCTCCATCAAGTTCTTCAAATCCCATAAATAGATCTACATCCACACAAAACTACTAGTTAAGGCGACATCTGAAACATAAGCAACATGAAATCTCCAACCAAAAGTAAAGGATTTGGGACCTTCCCCATGAAACTGACCAAGAAAACATTGAAATTTCAATGAAAAGAACACCAGCAATTGTTCATTATATTATGGGAAGAGAAGATCAGTTGCAGATTATCTCCAATACTGAATCACCAAAATACCAAGTAAGAAATTAAGTACACTTAAACATTTTCCACTACAACAATATGCACATTGATTTCACTCTTCAATTAGCATCAGGAAACATTTGCATCTTTTCTTGTAAGAAGGAAAAATCTTGCACTCTTCATTGGATGTTAAAGTACAATAATCATTCTGCAAAACATGGACAAAACACATGATCGATTGCTTTATTACAGTGGAGTTTAAACTGACTTACATAATTCACTAAATCCAAATTTGAAAAACATAACTACTTAAGAATAAATTTGATAAAAAATGACAGCTTCTACTCACCGGAAGAGAAGTAAGCAAGAGAGATATATACACAAATAGACAACTTTGGATTTTGAAATCGAATAAGATAAGTTCAATTTGCCTGTTTTATAAATATTTTCAAATATACACAATCCCATGTGATGGTTCGTAGTGTATTGCATAAATATTACATGTGTTTGGGCACTCGTATAAGGCGAGTTCTGTAAGCATGTTATATATAAATTTCCAAATACATAGACGCACACGTGATAATTTAGCGCATACCGCATAGTAAAACAGAGAGGCAACTTATTAAGCTTTTTATCGGTACTTCCAATTAAGAAATGCGCGGATTAATTGCAACTCTTACAATCACCACAATTTTAACATGTTTTCAGGTCAAACTCAATAAATTAAAAAAAAAAGAAAAAAAAATCTTTTACCCAAAAATAACCAATCAAAAGCAATGTACTGAATAATCCACGAATCGAAATCTGAAAAACATAATAAATAAACAACAAAATTAAAAAATCTCAATGCAGCTCCTCCTGATTTTAAATTAAACACAATAACTCAAACAGAATATTAAGATATTAATACCGAAATCAACAAATTGAAACTCTCCTCTCTTAAATTCACCTAATTTCCACAATAACAAATGCACCGAAACTACAAATTAAATAAGAAAATTAATAAAATAAAAAGTATCGAGGAGAATGGAAAGGAGATAAAAAATTTGAGCTAACCAGATCGAGACTGAAGAGCCGATTGGTATCTTTTTGAAGCGGAAGAAAGACGAGCACTCCATGAATCAGCATCCATAGCTACGATTTATACAAAAAAAATTAATAAAAGTCAATTACTTTTTTTTTTTTACAAAATTAATATAGATCTTCGATTTAGTCGAATTTGAGCTTTGATTTCAAGGAAAATGGAACGAAATCCCTAGATATGATCGGTCGACTTGGGGATAAATTGGTTTATGGTCTTTGAGTTTGAGAGAGAGAGAGAGAGGGGGGCAGAAAGAGAGAGAAAATGGATTTAATGTTGTTTTTTGGTCTTCCCGTTTTAGGGCTGAATAATTTCCAATCACCAATAATAGGAAGAAGTATTTTTCTTTTCTTTTTTTAAATGTGTGGGATTGGAGCTATTCTTACGGAGTTATATTGACAGATTCGTTTAACTCGAGTAAAAGTAAGTTAAACAAAAAATTTCAACTCGCATAGGATCGGCTCATATTAGTTCGTAATAAAAATATAACTATATTTTTTAAAAAATAAAATAAGTAATAACTAAGCCAAGGCTGTAGTTAATTTAAACTACTCACAACTATCATCTCCACTGGTCATGTTGTAGTCTTAACTCTTATAGAGGATCATCCTCATAAAAAAGCATTATGATTATTTTATTTTTTTATTTATGAGAAAATTATTTTAGCTTAATGTGAGTTATTTTTAATATAAAACTACTGAATAGAGCCAGAAATACAGGGCGGGCTGGTAGGCTGATTAGTGGAGCCTATATAAATTTTGCACGAGTTATTTTGGCCCACGAGTCGGGGCTGACCAACTCGGTATGAGTGCCGGTTGGCCCGCACGGCTAGGAAAAAAAAAACTAAAATTAACTCATTAAATTGTCCAATATCAATAGTAAAACTAAAAGTAAAGTAAATAAATAAATTAAAAGATAAAAGTAACAACTAAAAAAGAGATATAATACACAAACATAATACAAAACTTTTATATTCAAAATATGATTTTGTACTCTGTATAAAAGAAGAAAAAAGTTTAATATTATTTTAAAGTTAAATAAATTAAATGATTAAAAAAAGATTTGATGATAAAAATAATTTTTTTATTTTGTAAAAAAAATTGTATGTGGAGTGAGTCAGCTCACATTAGCCCACAGGGCAAGATGGGCCGAATTTTTGAACCCATAAATGTGCGAACCAACACGGGCCGATGCAGGTTGGGGCAGGCCGGTTTGTTCAGCCCGTATTCCGGCTTTACCACTCAAGTAGGGAATTTGGTCTAGGAAAAAATAAATATTTTACAGTGAGCCGTACGCACAGTGTGGGAGAATCTTTCGGTAAATTAATATGGTCCACCCACCATCGATGATGACTCGTGATCATACATTATTTCTCACTTTATTATTATTTCTTCATCACAGGTTTTCATTTCAAATGCATATGCTAAATACAGGCCACGGAAAAGTAAAATCACGTCTCAGGTGAATGGATCATTGATATTTTAACAAATTAAATAAAATCAACTATCATTTATTGAACAAGCTGTTTTTCTTAAATTAAAAAAAAAAAGAAAAAATACATATCCATTCGTACTAAGGTAGCGTTTGGTTGGCATTGAAATTCGGCACTGGACTGGACAAAATTTTTTCTCCCTCGTTTGGTTGCCACACATGAAGGAAGTACTGGACTAAAGACCAATTACGTACTGGACAAAATCAGAAATTTTAGTACCACATGTAATTCGGTACTAAAAATTAGGTACTGGACTAAATGTAATTTTTCTGAAATTCCGGATTTGCCCTTCATACTTACCTTGAAAGAAAATAAAAATAGTAAGTATAATAATAAATGATAAAAATGTAAAAATTCATAAAAAAAATAATAAAAATATTAGAAAAATAAAAATAAATATTTAGATTTTGAAATAGGATAGATAAAAATCTAGGAGAAAATTTTTCAATAAAAATTTAATAAAATTATAAAAATTTAATAAAAATTATGAAAATTAATAAAAGTTAATAAAAATTATAAAAATCATAATAAATTAAGTAAAAAAGCAATAAAAATTTATAATAGTATAAATGAGTTGAAAATAAAAAAAAAATGAATTTTTATCACTTAGAAAAATCATTTTCTTAAATAAATCCAAAATTGGTGTTTTTCCTTAAAATTATCATTTTAAAAAAAAAATCAAATTATCAAGCCTAGGTTTAGATTTTTTAGAAAAATCCTAAAATGGTAAAAACATAAATTAAAAGAAATTTCATAATTAAAATTCACAAACACACTAAAGTTTTTCAAGAAAAGCGAACTACAGTTTATTTGATCCTGAATAGCAGGTATGTAGGCACCCATTTGGGACAACCCTAAAAAAGGAATAAAAAATATTTTCCTAGCATAATTCACTTAAAAACACAGTAAAAGACGACAAAAATAAAATAAAAGATATTTTGAGATAAAGTAAATTTTAGGAGATTAGGTGGTAACCTTAGGGTTTTAATAGGTTAGCCTCTAAACTTAGAAACTCCGGTTTTCCCCTTTCCTCTTTTCACAAAAAAACGAGAAGAGGAAATCACGACGACTAATGGTCCAAATTAGGACTAATCCGCTCCATTAGTCTTAATTCAATCTTTCCCAACAACAGTTAGGTGTCGACTCCAAAATAAAACGAAATTCTTTTTCCTATAATATTTAATATAATATATTAAACCTTCAAGTCATTTTTTTTATAATAATATCAAATATATATAAATAACTATGATATAAATAAAAGGGAAAAATTGTCAATTTTACTCTGTCCAGTTCAGTACTTTGTAATTTCAAACACTACATAACACAAAAGCCTTCTCTAGTAATTAAAAAGGGCAAAACTGTCAAATTTACTATGTCCAGTCCAGTACTTTGCAATCCAAACACTAGACAGCACAAAAATCCTTGTCTAGTACTAAACAAACCAAACGTGGTACAAAAATATTTTTTGTCCAGTCTTTCTTTTTTAGTACTGTCCAGTACTCTTGTTCTGTCCAGTACCAGTAACCAAACGGTACCTAAGGATCGATTTGTTAGCTCGCCATTTCATTATGACACTTTTGTAACCTTTAAGTTTACATTTATGGCATTCCATTTGAATATTTTTTAAACTTTTGAGTAAGTTTATATTTTTTATTTTCAAAATTAAAAGTACAGCACTTTTATAACCTTTTTTTCCTCTCTTTTTTTTCTAATCAAAATGATATCAAATATTCAAATCTAACTTGAATTTAATTAATGTTTAAGTTTCGCTTAAGCTCAATAAGACTTCGGAGTTAATTGAATTAATTTATATAAAATTTAATTTAACTTGATAAATTATTAAATTTGATTCAATAAACTATTAAAATAACTTAAATTAAAGGTTAACTCAACTACAATAAATCAAACTTAAATAAACTTCAAATTGAATTCAAATAGTGCATCAATACGTGGAATTATTCATGCTCTATTTTCGATTACTCAAATCGCTTGGCAAATGACTGCGTGGTTCCTATTCGCATGAACCACCCGTCTTAAATGCCAATAGCAATAGATATACGTAATGGATAGAAAGACATAATTAACTATTGTAATTATATATATCCAAAACCGGCCCCTAATTCTATAGGGTATCTTAACACATTTTGATTACTAGTGTATATCTAATTTATGCACCAAATTCGATAGATAAGCTAATCTATATTTAATAAAAATATACCAAAAAGCCATGCTTTATGCATAAAAGTAAGCATTCTAAAAACTATATAATTTAATGACAACATGTCAAATTAACTTTTAAATTGTTTACAAAACCATATAATTGTATATTGAAAAGACATTTTTGCCCTTATTTTAGAATTTCATATAATTCAAGAATATTATGTATCCTTTGCTCTTGAGTTGCATTTATCGAATACGGAGGAATACCAACACAAACCTTTTATTTATATATATATATATATATTTCAAATTCGCTAGTGATATATTTTTTACATTATTTAATAGTATACCATCATCAATGCCTATACCTCACATTCTACAAAGTGTATTAGGCATTATCATATTTAATTAAGCCAATGGCTCTATAAGACTGGACTTGTTTTTAGCATTGATTATTGGTCACGTTCTTTACCTTCTATCATTAACTACCATTAAAATATAGTTATAAATTATTTAGATGACTGCAACAATATTTAACCATTCTAAAAAAAACACACACACCCTAAGAGTCACATGTGTAGAGGAAAAGGCCGTGATTAGGACTAAGTAAAAAAACCGACCAAACTATGAACCAAACAAAACTAAATCGAATCAAATCGTAAATCAGGTTTGAATTACGTTTTTAGATTTTTAAAAAATTGTAAATTAAACTAGACCTTTTGCTTCTAGATTAAAAAAAATTATAAATCAAATCAAATTATTTTAAATCGAACCAAATTTGGAAAACTGGAAAAAAAAAAGGCAAAAAAGAGAATTACATGCCACTTGTTTAATTCATTTACTTATGTCATTATCATTAACTCATTATATTTTTTATTTCGTATTTTTACTTATTAAGTGATATAGAAATCAAAATTATCTCGAAAAAGACAATAAAACATTCTTAAATATATCAAATAGAACTTAAAAATTATGAGTGATACTAGAGAAATGATAATGAATTACATCTTTTTATATCAAGTACAATTTTATATGATTTATTGACTTGAATGTAAAAAATAAAATAAAAACTCATTTAATAATAGTTTGAACCGTATACCAAATTGAATCGAATCTTCTTTTTTTTTTAAGTTCAAATAAATTATAAACTAAATCGTATAATTAAATTTGATTAAAAAAAAAACGAATCATAATATATAGTTTGATTTGGTTCGAGAGGTGGATCGCACCAAACTGAATCATACCCATCCCTACTTATGACAGAGCTGTTGGTTCTGTGAAAGACATACACAAGCACAAACAATCCATCAATGGGCAGCATCTATACAAGGATAATGTGCTTGACAAGTCTACTACAAGATTGGCAAGAAAAAAGCAAGAGCCACTTAGCAATAAGTTACGACAACACTTTAGAGATGAGGGTGGATGATAACAAGGCACTTAATGTTGGTTTATAGGTGGTCGCCACTAGAGTTTCTAGTGATAGGAAATGTGCCACCTAAAGAAAGAGCTTGCATGGCAATTGAGAAGGAAAGAAGGAAAAAAAATTAAGATTTTTTCCTTTTTTTAATTTTTTCTTAATTAAATTTATTTTATAATATTATTTTATAAAGATTGATTATCATGTACTAATCATAAGCCAATATGTGCCCTTCCTATCATTGGCATGTAATGTTGAAATACTAGTTATGTATTGTTAGAAAAAAAAAAACATGCAAGTCAATTTTATACATTTTGTTATTTTGTTTTTAAAAAATCTTACTAATTATAAAATTTTACAAGTGTCTGTATTTCAATTTTTGTAAAAAATGGTACAATTATAGGCCTAATTTGGCCTATGACCCAAGCACCCATCTCATTTGAGCAAAACTCTAGAATAGGATAGCTTATAAGCTGGTCGATATAAATTATGACAGTAATCAAGCTCCTTAAAGTACACACTCTATTAAATCTTTCCTAAAATAAATAGAATGTCTTCGAGAAGATTTACTTGCCAAAATACAACACTACGCCAACACTATAAAGGGGAAGTCCCTCAAACTAGGTAAATCATCTAATACTCTCTACACGCTTGATTGCTATACCTTCATGTTGGTTTTCTAATGACACCTCCGGCATCCTGATAGCTCGCATTTGTTCTTCTTGCAAGTTAAAGTTTGTGAGTTTGAAAACTCGATCTACCTTAAGACCAATTAGAAGCAACAAGAGCAATCAAACCATCTTAAGGCTAACTATGACTCATAGCTAGCACTAGATCAAGAACTTGCCATACAGTTTTATCAACACTTTTTGATAAGTAAGATACTTGAATGAGATTCCTCAACTCTTAATCTTATCAAATAGAAGAAAGACGAGACGCTCAAAGATTACATCTCCAAGTTCAACCAAGCAATGCTCGAAATCCCTAATGTTGAGATGAGCGTTACCCTCAATGTAATCGTCAATGGAGTGAAGGACAAGTCCCAATTCTTCTACTCCCTCACCTTACACAAAACTAAAAATTTCAAGGAATCGCAAGAAAGGGTCATGGATTATATCGCCTAAGAAGATGCAATATTGGTAAGGTGGCAAGTTAAGTAAGAGTCATTTGACAAAAAGAAGAATAGCAAAGACCAACCTTCTACAAATGATAGGCTCGACCCTACTGCAAATGGTAATGGATCTACTCGAAATGGTAATGGCACCAAAAAGTGTGCCATCCTTTTCTACAAGCATTTAAATCCAAAAGTCAAACCATTTCATTCTAGTTTCATCACTTATATCGGCCACTAATTAACTAGTTTAATAATCGTCTATAGTAATACCTCATAACATTAGTGTGTCCTTATTTTGTAGTGTCTTGTACCACTAATGTGGCTTGATTAAAGATTTTATATAAAAGATCTTACCCATATCAAAGCAATTAGCCATATCAATGACTAACTAATTTACATGTCGCTGTTCAACGCTAAATCTACAATTGCATATGTTTAATCCTCAATAGGCAACAAGCATCAACTTTATGACCCATCTATTTGATTGGCTACAACCTTTATGAAGATACAAACAAAAAGTTTGTAATAATCAAATAGTTATTAGGCTCATTATTTAATCATGCACACACGAACAACAAATAACAAGCAACAGTAGCTTACATATTTGGATTCAACTCACCAACTTGCAAGTAATTTGATTTCAATGGAAATCTTATAATTATTCTTAATATCAATACTTTAATTACTTTGTTGGGTCACATTCCCAATTCCAAAATCTCAAAACAATGTAATCTAGTTAGCTATAGACAAAATTAGATTGGCTAGATTCCCATGCGACATAAAGTGGTTAACCACTTGCTAAACATAGTCACTCGCTTTTCTTAACGTCTTGATTTAGTCAACCAATTTAACAATCTAGCCAATTGAATTCTCTATGTGGTTGATCACTTCACAATTCGATTGACCATTTTAACCTTTACCTCCATTTTTTTTTATTGAGAATGTTCTTGGTTGAATTTATAATCCTAAAATCTATTATCCGATTCATTATTGACCTCATAATTATCAAAATAACCATTAACTGTAAGGATAAAACAATTCCAACTATACCTTCTCCAATAATTCTTTAACAAAGGTCAATAACTCTAACTGTTCCTACCCCAGATAGATGCCAACTCGAGATATTTGTTTGGCATAACTATAGGGGCACATCCATGACTCCATAAATCTCTTCTATATCACATTGTTGCTCAAGAAGATACTTGATTTTTGTAAATTAACTTCATGTTCAGATGCTTGAAAATAGTTCAAAAACAAGTTCTTCAATACCTGGACATTAGAATGAGCATCTTTAACAAAGAAAAGAGAATTGTCAACAAATAAAAGATGGACAATCAAGCAACCCCACTTCATTTTGACCCTAAATAGCTGCCTATCTTGGATCGATTTCTCAATATTTTATGAAAATACATCAGCAACTAAAATAAATAGATAAGGTGATAGAGGATCATCTTGCTTAAGTTATCTATTACACTTTCATTTACAAGCACTCTATAGGAAACAAAAGAGACACATTTCATCACCTAGTTCACATTTCTCTCACAAAAACCTAGTCTATGTAATACCTCTCTAAGAAAATCCTACTTAATTTTCTCATAGGCTTTATTCATATTGACCTTAGAGCACACCATACTTTCTTGACTCTTTGTTTAGGTTTTAAGAAATGAAATGCTTTATGTGCAACTATGGTGTTATTATAGTTTTAACACCCTTGAACAAAAGTACTTTAGACTTCAAAGACTAAATTAGAAAGATAGGGTTTCAACCTATTTACCAAAATAAGGGAGATAATTTTATAGAATAAGTTAGAAAGACTTATTAAGTGAAATTTACCTACTTCCTATAAAGAAGCAACTTTAGGTATTAAAACAATTTTGGTTAAGTTTACAAAGAGGGGAAAGTACTTAATGAAAGAAAAAGACTTAACTACCTTCACAACATTACTTCTCATGACTTTCCAATAGCATTGATAAAAGATGTCCAAGAAACCATCAAGTCTTAAGGCCTTTAGCACCTTAAGTTGGAAAACTGCACTTTGATTTCCTCTTTTATCATAGTCATTCTTAGAGCATTATTGATATCTACATTGATCAACGTTGGAACTGAATTTAACACTGTCCCTCAATCTCTAGGTCCATTTGATCTGAATAAATTCCTCTAAAAGTTAAACAAATGTTTTCCATAATCTCACTTTCACTCTCCAATCAAACTCTATTTTCATCCTTTAACTTTAAGATTTTATTCCTTTATCATCTCATCAAGGTACACTAATGGAAAAACTCAATATTCATGTCTCCTTATTTTAATCAACTAACTCTTGATCTTTGTTACTAATACAACTCTTCTCTTTTCCAACACAATTCCAACTACTCAATTAAATCATTCTCTAACCTCTTATCTTGTTTCTTCCCATATTCTAAACCTCTACCAACATTTTAATCATTTTTGTTTTACAATTCCTAGCCCATTTTAAAATTTTGAATTTTTGTCTAACTAAGCAATGTTAAATAGTTATTCCATTGAATGAAGTGAGAATAAACATTGAGTATATTATAATATAAATCTTAGTCAAATCAAACTTATAATGAAATTGATTCTGAGTTAACTATTATTAAAAAAAAAATCTATTTTTTCCTTGCTATTTAAGGATTAATTTTACATTTATATCTACCATTCAAATTTTATTTTAAAAGGAATTGCAATGATAGAATCGTCTTGATAAAAAAAGAAGAAGAAGAAGCAATGATTGTGGATTCTGTTTCATTGGTTGTTTTATAGGAGGAGATATATGGAATTTCTTTCTTTAAATTCAAATTTCAGGGTTCGTTTAGTTTGCTTGTTTTTATTTATTTTTTAATATCATTTTAAGGGAACACTTTTAAATATTTTTTTTAAATTTCGTAAATATTTATCCGCAATAATTATTCCAAAAATAGGTTTTGAAAAACTCGATGCAATTTGGGACTTCTTTTTTTTCTAAAATTTGCAAAAAGGAAGGCACAAATTGGGTTTGCGCCTTTAGTACAATTTTAACTAAAGGCATAGACGCTATCCGTGTCTTTAAGCATATTGCAGACATTTAGTGTAACTTTTTTTTTTACACTATAGCATATGAAAATATAGTAATTTGACCCTTATAAAAATACCAAACGATAATGCAATTTGATCATAACTATAATACACTCAATTCAGTCTTTTTATATATATATATATTATGGGCTAAGTAACTTTAAACGAGTAAAAAATTATGATATTTCAAAGTTTGGAAAACAAAAATTGAAACTGACGCGATTTGCTTTTCCAACTTTAAATGGTCATAACTTTTGCTCGTTTGAAGTTACGGAGCCCATAATATATTAAAAAAGACTTATTTAAGTGTACTATAGCTATTATTAAATTGCATTGTCGTTTGGTATTTATATAAGGGTTAAATTGCTATATTTTCATGTGTCAAAGTGTAAAAAAAAAAAAAAAAAAAGGTTACACTATAGACATCCCATTTTTGCTCTAGTCTAGATTAAAAAAAATGTATAAATGAATAATAAAATAACAAAAAATAATAAGAATTCTAGTTTACAATAATAAAAAAATACATAGTAAAGACAATAATAAAAAAATGAAAAAGAAATTAAAAAAAAAAAGCAAAAAGAAGTAAAAAAGAAAAAAAAAGCAAGCAGAAAATATGAAAAATGAAGAAAAAATTAAAATGACAAAAATATTAATAATAAAAATAATAAAAAATTGTGAACATTTTCAATAAAAATAAGAAAATATGAGACTCTAAATTAAGTTCGAGAACCTCAAAATCAATAAAAAAAAAAACTAAGATTGTTAGCTTATATATAATTTATGCATAATAATAAATCAAGAATTGGGCTTGCTCAACTGGTTTGACTAGTTGCTTGGTGCGCGCGAGAAAGGGTCAAGTCGCGTGTTTGAATCTTGTCTAAGGCACTTTATGCCGTTTTCATTTTTTTCCTCAGGTTGCCACATGTCGGCTTCTAATTAGCCAAACTTGATCACATGTTCGGCACGTAATCATCTCCTAACTTTGGACAACCACCGAAAAAATAGAAAGAGAAAAAGAAGAAAAATTCCACCGTGCCAATTAGGATCAAACCACTTCAATCCTCATCACAAATTGATATAATCTTATCCTATTTTAACTGAAAAATCAAGGATTATCTTAAATCTACATTGAATCAAACATAGGACGAAAATGGGTTTTCAGTTGAAAATATGATTTCATGTCAATCCAGTGTCCTTGGAGCTTGTTGATGGTGTTTATAAATACCATGGAGTTCACAACTTCAAGAAGGCTGAAAAAAATTCACAAGAAAATACTTTCATATGCTTCACCCGTGAACTTTCTCTCTTTAAGAAAACCTATTCCTGGTCGCTGCCTTCTCTCTAGGATAGATCTACTTACACACCATCTTAGACCTCCGTTTAGGCGTTAGAAGGCTCCTAAGGTCACGTAGAATAGGAAAAACCCCATCTTTTGATCCAATTTTGCTTGGATTGACAAGATAAAAAATACCTAAAATCGCCACTCTCGACCACCTCCTAAACCACCACTTAAACTAGCTTTTAGGCAAAAATAACACCACCAATCGATTCCTCACCCCTAAAAACATAGGAAAGCACTCATCAATCACCCCTGCGAACTGTCGGATCGCTGCCGATGAGAGGCTCCACCACCGTAACCCGTAAGCTTGAAATTCGACCTAAGATCTGACCCACAAACTTGAGATCCGACTTGCGACCCAAGATCCAACCCACATTATCCAACAATCCGATTGGTTTTCTTTTTTATTATTTATTATTATTTTATATTTATTTATTTATTATTTTAGTTCATTTTTAGATTATCTTTAATTAAAAGTAAAAAAAATATATTAAAATAATAGTACTAATTAAAAATAATATAATAATAAATAAAGTACCCATTAGGTTATCGTGGTATATACCATCGCTTGATGCAAATAAAAATAATAATAATAAATAAATAATTTTAATTAAATAATCTTTAGTACAAGTTAGGATGTTAGAAATAGAAAAAAATAAAAAATAAACAATAGAAAATAGAAAAAATAGAAAAATTAAAAAATTAAATTAAATAAGTAAAAATCTCAATATAAAAAAATGTTAAGAGCAAGTGAAAATAATAAAAATATACATAAAAAATAAAAATAAATTAATAGAATAAGAATAAATGATAAAGTATAAACAACGTTTTTTATTAAAATTTAATATTTTAGGGTTTTATCACTTAGAGCTTTTTCTAAATAAAAAATTTAATATGAGGTTCTCCAGGTTATCTTAGATTTTTCAAAAACAATCATCTAATAATTTAGGCCATTTAGGTATTTTTTTTAATAAAAATTAATATGATTAAATAACATCAACTCGGTGCTTTTTATTAACTTAAATTAACCAATAAACTAAAATTTGTATAAAAGAAAAACGAACTACAAACGGTTTGATCCTAGCTAGTAAGTACGTAAGCACCTTCGGGATAATCATAATAAAATAAAAGGTTTAGGTTAGGAAAAATAATCATAATGAAATAAAAAATTTAGGTTAGGGAAAAATAATCATAACAAAATAAAATAAAAACTCTAGGCTTAGAAAAAATAAATAAAAATAATAAATAAAATAAAAACTTTAGAAGAATTAGATGAATAAAAACTTTAGGTTATTAACAATAAAAGCCTTAGAAAAATTAGTATAATAAACTCTAGACTTTAGTTTTTCTTTTAACATAAATTCAAAATCTTATAAAAACATGAAAATAATAATAAATAGCACATTGTAATATATAATAGTAGATAAATAAAAACGAGGAGGTCGGGTTCATTGAGGCATCGGATTATCTAAAGTGGGTGGCGAATGTATTGTCTGTCCTTAAGAAAAACGGGAAATTCGAGTTTATGTTAATTTCAAAGACCTAAACCAAGCAATGCCAAAAGATAATTTCCCGTTACCACACATCGACATCTTAGTAGATAATACTGCAGGAAATCACCTTTTCTCTTTCATGGATGGCTTTTTGAGGTATAATTAGATTAAGATGTAGGAAGAGGACAAGACCAAAACAACATTCATTACTAAATGGAGAACATTTTGCTATAAAGTTATGCCTTTTAGTTTGAAGAATGCGGGAGCAACGTATTAACGAGCTATGGTAGCACTGTTCCATGACATGATGCATACACAAGTGGAAGTATACGTCGACAACATGATTGCTAAGTCCAAAGAAAGGGAAGATCATGCGAAAGTCCTCAAGAAGTTGTTTGAAAGGCTTAGAAAATTTCAATTGAAGCTAAATCCTGAAAAGTGCACATTTGGAGTAACATCGGGGAAACTCTTAGGGCTTGTTATCAACAGGAAGGGGATCGAAGTAGACCTAGAAAAGGTAAAGGCAATTGTTGAAATGTTAGCCTCGCAAACCCTTAACGAGGTAAAAGGTCTATGAGGAAAGTTGAACTACATAGCCGGGTTTATATCTCAACTCACCAATAAGTGTTGTCCCTTATTCAAGCTCCTGAAGAAGAATGCCAAGATGAAATGAGATGTAGAATGTGAGGAAGCTTTCTCTTAAATCAAAAGTTATTTAATGAATCCTCTAGTTCTGATAGTTCCTACCCTTGGGAGGCCTTTATTCTTGTATTTAACCGTACCCCCCAAGTCTATGGTTTATATATTGGGGCAAAAAGATAAGACTAAAGGAAAGGAGCGCCCCATATATTATCTAAGAAAGAAGTTCATTTAAGGAGAATAGAGACACTCAGAGGTCAAAAGGACTTACTATGCTTTGGTATGGGTAATTCATCGGCTTCAACAATACACCTTGTATTATTCAATCAAGTCGTTAACCAAACATGATTTGCTACGGTATCTAGTAAAAAAACCAGCATTGGTGGGAAGAATCTCTAAATGGCAGATGTTACTTTTAGAGTTCGGTATTACTTATGTAAATTAGAACTCGGTAAAAGGATAGGCCTTGGCAGACCAATTAGCCAAATATCCAAGGAAAGATACATCAGAAGTCTTAGAAACTCAATTTCTAGATGAAGGGATTATGGCCACTGTTGATGAAGGGTCGGGAGACCAATAGTGGGAGTTGTATTTCGATGGAGCCGCAAATGTGTTCAGAGGTGGAATAGGGGAAGCCTTGATATCTCCTGAAGGTAACCATTTTCTTGTAGTACTAAAGTTAGCCTTCTCGTATACCAAAAATATAGCAGAATATGAAGCTTGTATCCTGGGACTTAAGATGGCATTAAAAAGGGGTATCCAAGAATTGGAAGTATATAGAGACTCATCTTTAATTATTCTCTAAACCTTAAGATAATACAAGACCAGAGACAACAAATTAATTTTGTACCACCAGCATCTTAGCGAATTGGTGGAAAGGTTCAAAAAAATTTCTTTCACATATGTGCTTAGAACCCAAAATCAATTTGCTGATGCTATAGTAACATTGGCATCCATGATCCAAATCTCGAGCGGTATGGAGATTCAGCCCATAAAGATCAAAATTGAGGAGAAACCAGCTTTTTGCTCGACGGTGGAAGAGAATCAAAATTGAAAGCCTTGGTACAACGATATCAAGGAATTCCTTTAGAATGGCACTTATCCAGTAGGGACGGATAAGAGAGACCAAAAAGCATTAAGGAGGCTAGCAGTACATTTTTTACCTAGCGGTCTTGCGTTATACAAGAAATCCTTTGATACTACCTTATTAAGGTGTGTCGATAAAGAGGAAGCGGATACCCTAGTGTGGGAAGTACATGAGGCAGTCTATAGACCGCACATGAATGGATATATGTTAGCCCGCAAAATCATGAGAATGGGTTACTTCTTGATGACTATGAAAACGAACTATATTAAACATGTAAGACATTGCCACTTATGTCATATTTATGCTAATAAAATCAACGCTCCACCTCAAGAATTACTTGTATTATCAACTCCATGGCCATTCTCTATGTAGGACATTGATATGATTGGCTTAATAACTTCAAAAACTTCAAACGGACATAGGTTCATTTTAATAGCCATTGACTATTTTACCAAATGGGTTAAAGCATCTTCATATGCCGATGTGACCAAAGGAGTGGTTGTCAGGTTCTTAAAAAGAGACATAATTGCTATATATGGGGCACCTGAATCTATTATTATTGATCAAGGAACCAATTTAAATAATAAATTAGTCATAGAAACATGCCAACAATTTAGAATCAATCACAGAAATTCAACTCCGTATCGTCCTCAAATGAACAGAGTAGTTGAGGTTACCAAAAAAAACATAAAAAGAATTATTGAAAAATGGTCATTACTTACACCAATTAGCATGAAATGTTACCATTCGCTCTCATGGCATACAGAACCTCGATAAGAACTTCGACGGGAGCCTCTCCTTACTCACTGGTATATGGAACTAAGGCTGCGTTACTCGTGGAAGTACAGATCCCATCCTTTAGGGTACTCGCCAAAACACAGCTCAATGAAGTAGAATGGGTAAAGAAAAGGGTAGATCAACTGAATCTAATTGATGAAAAGAGACTTACGACATTGTGTCATGGGCAGTGTTACCAGCAGAGGATGGCTAAAGCGTTTAATAAGAAAGTACGACTAAGAAGCTTCAAGGAGCGAGATTTAGTATTGAAGAAAGTGTTGCCAAATGCACAGGATCCTAGAGGAAAATTCACTCCGAATTATAAAGGATCCTATGTTTTGAAAAAGGCCCTAATAGGAGGGGCATTAGTGCTAGCTAATATGGATAGCCCAAACTTAAGGGGCCTAGTTAACACAGATGCAGTAAAGTTACATTACCCATGAATAATCAATGAAATCTTTTGCTGGACCTGATAAGAATGTCAACAATACTAATCTCTTTACGACGTAATCTTCATTATTTATGAGAAAAGTTGATATCTTCCGTGGTTGTTGATGTTGGATTGGTCATCGACCAACCCTTACCTATGCACCTCACTTGATAAGTTCCCTATTCTCAAATTCCTTACATTACATTGTAAACCAAGCTAACACCCATAAAATAAATGGTTAGATGCTTCATTATGACTTAATCCTTTTCTAAGGAAATTTTATTGTCAGAAAAAAAGGACTAACACAATTTTAGGAGTCAGTATACCTCGAAGGTTTAATTCCGTCACTTGAATAAAAGACATGACCATGAAGATTGGTTGTGGACATTTCGCTAGGCTGTTCTGACTTAGCAAGTGAGTGATCACTAGGCAGCAAGCTACCACTAAGATGGAATCAACAAGATTGGTAAGATCCGTTCTTTGGTAAAGTAATTTTTACCAAATATCATGTTTCAACTTACTTTCGAAACTTGAAAAGGTTGATATAAAGAGCAATTATTAAGTCTAGGCTCGTTAGTAGCTAACAATACATTAAAGTCCATTCTCATTAGTAAATGGCCTCACACTAATGACCATTCTCATAAGTAGATGGCAAACTCTTTAAGTTTAGTCTCGCTAATAGCTAGCAACTTCATAAGCCCATTTTTGTTAGTATATGGCAATATATTTAAGTCTAAGCTTGTCAATAGCTGACATCTTTTTTAAGACCATTATCGTCAATAGGTGGCAACCTAATAAGTCTAGTCTTGTTAGTAGTTGGCAAACCTTTAACTCCATTCTCATAAGTAAATAGCACCACACTTAAGACCATCCTCGTCAACAAGTGGAAAATATTAAAATCCTATCTCTTCAGAAGTAAGCATGTCATTCTAGATTTAAGGTAAAAATTATGTATTTTTTGTCTTTGTAGTAAAGTTCTATCCAAATGTCACCACAAAGAGGAGCAGCTGTAGACACCCCATTTTTTCCCCAGTCTGGATTTTAAAATATATATACAAATAAGTAATAAAATAACAAAAAATAATAAAAGGCTGGTTTACAATAATAAAAAAAATACATAATAGAGACAATAATAAAAAAATACATGAAAAAGAAGTAAAAAAATAAAAAGAAGTAAAAAAGAAAAAAAAAAAGAAATTAGAAAATAAAGAAAAATGAAAAAAAGAAGAATAATAATAATAAATTACAAAATTAATAAAAAATTGTGAACATTTTTTATAAAAATAAGAAAATATAAGACTCTAAATTATGTTCAGAAAACTCAAAATAAATAAAAAAAAACCGAGATTGTTATTTTATATATAATTTATGTGTAATAATAAACCGAGAATTGGGCCAGCTTAGCTAGTTCAACCAGTTGCCTAATGCGCGGGGAAGGGTCAGGTTATGTGTTGAATCCCGTTCAAGGCACTTTGTGCCGTTTTCATTTTTCTTACCTTAGGTTGCCATGTGTCAGCCTCTGATTGGCCGAACTCGATTATGTACTAAGCACATGATCATCTCCTAGCTCCAGAAAACCACCAGAAAAATAGAAAAAAAAGAGGGGAAAAATTCCACTGTGCTGATTAGGATCGAACCACTTCAATCCTCATCATAAACTAATATAATCTTATCCTATTTTAACTGAAAAATCAAGGATTATCTTAAATCTATACCAAATTAAAGATAGGATGAAAATGGGTTTTCGGTTGAAAATATGATTCATGTCAATCCAGTGTCCTTGGAGCTCATTGATGGTGCTTATAAATACCATGGAATTCACAACTTCAAGAAGGCTGAAAAAAAAAATCATAAGAAAACACTCTGATATGCTTCACCCGTGAGCTTTCTCTCTCTAGGAAAACCCATTGCTAGTTGACGCCTTCTCTCTAGGATAGATCCACTTACACACCACCTTAGACCTCCGTTTAGGTGTTAGAAGGCTCTTAGCATGTAGAATAGGAAAAATCCCATTTTTTGATCCAATTTTGCTTGGATCGACAAGATAAAAAATACCCAAAACCGCCACTCTTGACCACTTCCCAAACCACCACTTAGACTAGCTTTTAAGCAAAAATAACACCACCAATCGATTCCTCATCCTCCAAAGCCTAGGAAAGCACTCGTTAATTACCCCCGACAACCACCGAATCGCCGTTGATGAGAGCTCCACCACCGCAATCTGCGAGCCTGAATCCGACCCGCATTATCCAGCAATCTGGTTGGTTTTCTTTATTTTTCTTTATTATTATTATTTTTTATATTTATTTATCATTTTAGTTCATTTTTAGATTGTCTTTAATCAAAAGTAAATTTATATATAAAATAATAGTACTAATTAAAAAATAAAAATAAAATAAAGTACCCATTGGGTTGTCGTAGTGTATACTATTGCCCGATGGCAAATAAAAAAAATGAAAAATAAATTTTTTTTAATTAAATAAAAATCTTTAGTACAAGTTAGGATGTTAGAAATAGAAAAACTTAAAAAAATAGAAATAAACAATAGAAAATAAAAAAAATTAAATTAAATAAGTAAAAATCTCAATATAAATAAAATGTTAAGAGCAAATGAAAATGATAAAAATATATATGAAAAATAATAAAATAATAATAATAAAGTTTTTTTTAGTTTAAGGTTTTAAAATGAATAGAATAAGAATAATGGATAAAGTATATATAAAAAAACTTTTTTTTATTAAAATCTAGCATTTTAGGGTTTTATCACTTAGAGCTTTTTCTAAATAAAAATTTAATATGAGGTTTTCCCAAACTTAGGTTATCTTAGATTTTTCAAAAACAATAATCTAATAATTTAGGCCATTTAGCTATTTTCTTAATAAAAATTAATATGATTAGATAATGTAAACTCAGTGCTTTTTATCAAATTGAATTAACCAGCAAACTAAAATTTTTATAAAAGAAAAGCAACTACAGATGGTTTGATCCTAGCTAGCAGGTACATAAGCACCTCCAAGGCAACCATAATAAAATAAAAACTTTAGGTTAGGAAAAATAATCATAATAAAATAAAACTTTAGGTTAGGGAAAAACAATCATAATAAAATTAAAAAAAAAAACTCTAGGTTTAGAAAAATTAAATAAAAATAATAAATAAAACAAAACTTCAGGTTATTAACAATAAAAGCCTTAGAAAAATTAGTATAATAAACTCAAGACTTTAAGGTTTTTTTTTTTCGAACATAAACTCAAAATCTTATAAAAATATAAAAACATGAAAATAATAATAATAAATAGCACATTGTAATATATAATAGTAGATAAATAAAAATGAGGAGTAAAAACATAAAGGCCTTTTAGTAAATATTCTTAAAAATTCTACGTGATAACCGTTTAGATTTTAATAGGTTAGCCCTCGAATCTAATACTTTTGGTTTATATTTTTCTAAAATCCTTTTTTTAGGAAAATTCGCAAATTAGTAGCTAGTTAAGGTTAATCTACCCAATTAACTTTAACTTTATTTTCCAACTTATGTTGGTGACAACTCATTTCAAAAATCAATTTTTCTTAATTTAGTTGAGTAATCTATATCAAATGGGTAGGATTTAATATAGATTAAATTTGAGAAAAATGATAAAAAATATGTCTCGACATACATTAAAAGCATGGATGTTGTCCATGCCTTGAAGCAATATGCTTGAGGGCATAAATGGTGTTTGCACCTTTAGTATAAATTGTATTGAAAGCATAGACCCAATGTGTATATTCAGTTTTGCAAATTTTGAAAAAAAAAAGTTACAAATTGAATCAACGTCTTCAAAACCTATTTTTGAAATAATTTTTGTGAGTTATATTTCGAATTTAAAAAAAAATAACAATATTTAAGAGTATTTCCCATCATTCTGATATCTATTTGAATGGCATGTTTGTTAAGTATAAAATATCAAAAAGATAAAAATAAAAATATATAAGGATAAGTATATGTTTAGTCCTTAATGTTTATCCACTTTTCTATTTTAGTTTTTAACTTTTTAAATTTTTTGTTTGATTTTTTAATGTTTTTAAAATCTTATAAAAATGAGATTTTTGTTAAATCTATTTTTTTTATCTATCTTAGGTATATGTTAACTTCTTATTAGTGTTATGGTAGTCGATCTTAGTGGTTAGTGTTTGCATAAAATTTTTCAACACCTTTTTTCTTACTTTTAATTATTTTTTACATTTTTAAAATAATTTTGTTATATTATCTAATTAAATATATTTAATTTTTTATTATATTATGCAATTAAATATATTCAACATTATCATTTATTAAGTTAATTTTTTTTATTAATTTGAAGTTAGTATATATCATGGATAGATAGATTATTCAATAGATTTGATGGAAGTCTTATCCTTATAAAAATTTGAAAATGTTGATAATTCAAATAAAAAAAAGGAGAAGGGGTCAGGGGTTTACATTAAGGATTTAAATGGAAAAGTAGATAAATGCTGCTTAAGGTTGAGTAGGTACAAGGTAAATAAAGTATAAGGCTCTACTTGTATCTTATCTCGTAAAGTACATATTGTTTATTTTTTGAATTGGAACTTACCTTGTAGCACCTCAAAACCATCATATACCTTGTACCTTGTAGGATGTCTTGTGAAATTTATAAATTTTATTTTTTTTCTTATAAATTTTAAGTTTATACGATGTTAAAAAATTAATTTACATATGAATTATAAATATTTATACAACTTTTAAGAAAATATGTAAAATTAAAAAAAAAGTAATTTTTCAACTTTAATTATTTTAAGTTTTATACTCTTACTACTTAATAAATCGAAAAAGAGAAGATAAAATGATAAAAAAAAATTAGAAAGAAAAATGGGGGAAGAATAAGAAAAGGAAAGAAGGACGGCATTAGGTTTAACTGTTTAGAATTATTAACTTATGGTCTTAAGCTCTTTTTTATCAAAACATTTATCGCTAAAAAATTATAATATTACCATTTCTTATTCATTTATTAATATTATTTAATAATATTTTATAACATAAGTATAAAATATCTTAGAACCTATACTCTAAATACCTTAGATTACAGGTTCTAGGGTGAGTATAAAGTAAGAAAACCTGCACTCGTATCCTATCTTTTGAGAGCATATTCTAAAAAATCAGTACTTGGAACTTAGAACCTACTCGATTGAACAAAAAATATATATAACTTTTATGTAACATTAAACACCTAACAATTCCTTATAAAAGTAACGCTATCTACCATTTATTATTATTTTTTTTATAAAAATACTAATTAAAAATTTTATTTTTAATCCATAAAATATATATTTTTTAACTTTTTCTTTTAAAAATATGTTATTTTTATTTTTTGATTCTTATTCTCTAATACCCATATTTATCATAATTATAGAATATAAATAAAATAAAATTTTAAATACTATATTTTAAATAAATACTAGTCGAAGATAAAATAAATATATATAATATATAAACCATAAAGAAAAAAACTATCTAAATAGGGCTTTAGCTATTCTTTTATATGGCCAAAGCCTAAAAGAAATGGGAAAAAAAATCTTTGATTTAGTAAAAAAGAAAATATTTATAATATTCTAAAATAGATTTCGAAGGTGCATACACGATTTACGATTTTAGGATAAAAAAAATTAAAATTGAAGGCGCAGACTTGGTTCATGCTTAGAGTATAATTTGTACTAAAGGCGTGGACCTTATTCACGTCTTCAAGCAAAATGCTAAAAGTGTAGAGCAAAATGTTGAAGGTGCGAATGGGATCCACACTTTTGGTACAATTTGTACTGAAAGTGCGGATCTTATTCATACCTTCAAGCAAAATGCTGACAGTGCGAATGGGGTCCACGTCTTCAATATAATTGTATTAAATGTGTGGACCTCGTTCGCATATTCAGTATAAATTGTACTAAAGGTATATATCAAATATATGCTTGCTTGAAGGTGTGAATTAAGTTCATGCTTTAAGTATAAATTGGCACAGACTGGATTTATGCCTTTTGTTTTAATTTTTTTAATTCTAAAGTTAAAAACTGCATCCGCGTCTTTAAAAGAAATAATTATTTCAAATATAATATTTACATATTTTTTAAAATGGACACTTTTATTACTTTTGCGAATATATATATATATATAACTTAAGAAACAAAAAAATAAAAGCTCCAAAATTAAGGTGACTACTCCACCGTCGATCCAAAAAAGTTGTCGTACGGGCGTGCGCGCGCACACACACACATTTCTCCCCAACTCCGGCGACATATCGCCAGAAAAATACACAGAAACCCATTCTCCGATCTCGACTTCGCCGGAACGCATACACTTTCTCTCTATCCCTTCCTCTCCCCTCTCTCTCAATGTCATCGTGAATCGCCATGAGAGAGCATTTACCTGTACCTTGATTCATCTACAGATCCACAGTTCTTGAGTTCTGTATCGCTTCGTAATTTCGAGTTCGAATCGTCGATTTCGAAATGGCAACGCGAAACCGTACATTAGTATTCAGGAAGTACAGAGATGCATTAAAGAGTGTGCGAGCACCGGTTATTTCGTCGTCGCCGGGATCCGTGATTGGCGCCGCTGGAGGTGGTGGTCCGGTCATTGAAATGGTTAGCTCTTCGCTTTTGAATCAGAAACATCGCTCTTACGCTCCTCTTAGTACGGATGATCCTTCCAGTTCTAGGTATATATATCAATCTCTATTTCTCTCTATGTATGTATGTATGTATGTATGTTAGGGTACAGTGGCCTAGTGGGGCAATTATGCAATTGTGGCGATTTGATTGTGTTTTAAAAGTGTGTTTGTTTGTGATGTTAGTCAGGTTTAGGATTATCGATTCGTTATGTAAAAACTTGAAACTGGAAAGGTTTATGAGTAATTAAAGAGCGTAGTTGTGTGTATATATATGTATAAATGTGTAGGTGGCAATTCAATTTCAAATTCGTAATTCTGACGAGTAACGAAAAGAGTTAAATTTGGCTACGTCGAGTTCTATGTCTCGGCACTGCAATGGCGCTTATTTAAGTGAGGTAAATGTTCGCTTTAGAGTGATCAGGAATTCACACACAATCACTGTTGGCCCCTATTTAGTTGAGATGACCCAGCTTCTTGTTTCGGTTTGTCAGTCACAGTTGGTTGCCCTACGATCTGATGACTGACATATCAGGTTATGGAAATGCAACGTGTAGTCAGTGGAAGATTTCTTGATATGCTCAGTTAAGGAAAGAAGATTTCCCATCGTGTATGTTCTATTATAGAAGGTTGTTGTGGTATCATCATGAATTGTTTTTCCCAATCATAAAGGCGCAGAGGTTACAAAGGTATATGCTCAACATCTGTGCCAAGTAGAGAATTCTTGGGTTAGTCTGGGTGGATGCCCAGCTTACTTAGATGTAATAAAAATGTGAATGCTCAGGCTCTTATGCTTACATATAGGAATGTGTATAAGAAATTATCAGCTAAACTTGGAGTATACTTGGATTCTTAAGACATTATTTAGGGCATGTAAATTTGAAGCCCCAAGGTTGGCCAATGGTCAAGGATAGGTACCCACACGATAAATTTTATGGGGACTTGACTTCAATGTCTGCTAAGGCTGTGACGCAGCGCGGAAAGCGAAAACGAAACGAATCCGAAATTGGATTGGTTTCCCACAACAAAGAAACACTCTTTGATGCAAATCTAGTTGCGCATAACCCGGAAATTGGAGAAAATTCTCTCTCAAAGTGTATTCAAATATGATAATCAAAATGTAACCCTAATCTATCTGACAAAAGAGTATTTATATGGCTCCGTAAAATATCTAAAAGGGGAAAATCTAAGCGTACACGTGGAAGAAATAATAAGATACGCGTCTACAAACGGTCTCATACACGGCCGTGTATGTAAGCCGTGTATGACTCTGTGAATATTCTTGATTAGGTACACGGTCATGTTTCTAGCCGTGTACGCGTCTGTGAAAATCTTGATCGAATACACGGTCGCAATGCACGGTCGTGTATGGGGGCCGTGTATGATTCTGTGGAAATCTGGATTGAATACACGGTCGCGATGCACGACCGTCTCCTAGCCGTGTAAGGAAGCCGTGTATGTTTCTGTGGAAATCTGGATCGAATACACGGTCTCGATGCACGGCCATGTATGACTCTGTGGAAATCTACCAATCACTACACGGCCGTGTGTCCCTTGTGCCTCCATCATTCTCCTCCACCAATGGAGAACTCGACCCCGAGTTCTCGTCCGGATATAGAGGCGTATCATCGGAATGAAAAGGTGACAAGTCCGCCACATTGAAAGTGCAGGAGATATTCATATCTTTCGGGAGTTGTACAACATATGCGTTGTCATTGATCTTATGTACAACTTCATAGGGACCGTACTTCCTGTGTTGAAGTTTCCTATACTTCCCTACAGGGAGTTGCTCTTTTCGAAGGTAAACCATTACCTGATCGCCCACTGCAAAGAGCTTCTTCCGTCTATGCTTATCTGCATCCCCTTTGTATCGTGTGTTGGATTCCACTATCTTTCGCTTAACTTCCTCAGTAGTGGCTTGGTGTTGCTCCGCCATATGTTTAGCCGCCACATCACCCACCATGTCCTTGGGTAATTTGAGCAGGTCCAGCGCATGTTGTGGTGTCTTTGTGTATACCACTGAGAATGGAGACCTTCCAATAGTTCGGTGGACAGAACTATTGTAAGCGAATTCAGCCTGAGTCAATGCTTGATCCCACTGTCCCGGCTTCTCACCGCAGATGCTTCTGATGAGGTTTCCGAGGGTCCTGTTAGTTACCTCGGTTTGTCCGTCGGTTTGAGGATGAGCGGTGCTGCTGTAATTCAGGGATGAATTAAACATAAACCAGAGGGTCTTCCAAAAGTGACTAAGGAATTTGCTATCCCTGTCAGATGTGATGGACTTTGGGACTCCATGCAACCGCACCACTTCCTTGAAGAACAGCCGCGCAATAGCCCGTGCGTCGGCGGTCTTCCTGCATGGGATGAAATGAGCCATCTTGGAAAACCTGTCAACTACAACAAACACAGAGTCAGCACCTCGTTGGGTACAAGGCAAACCCAGTATAAAGTCCATCGACAAATCTTCCCAAATGTTTGAGGGCACGGGAAGAGGAGTATATAGGCCAGTGTTTTGGGATTGCCCCTTAGACACCTGACAAATGTAGCACCTCTCCACAATCCGATGCACATCCCTCCTTAACCGAGGCCAAAAGTATCTGGCGGTAACTGCGGCTAGGGTCTTATCTCTACCCATATGTCCCGCCGGTCCTCCACCATGCAGATCCCTGATGAGCTTTTCCCGCAAAGAAGATTCGGGAATGCACAGCTGGTTCCCTTTCATCAAGTACCCCTCATGTATATGATAGTCGTCACACGGTTCCCTGTTGGCACACTTAATCCAAGTGTCCTTAAAGTCGCTATCATTCTCATATAGTTCCTTTAGCTTCTCAAAACCGACAATGTCTGTACTCAAAGTAAGCAGGACATTCGCTCTTCTACTCAGGGCATCCGCGACCTTGTTTTGCACACCTGACTTGTGCATCAACCTGAAAGGAAACCTCTGCAAGAACTCAATCCACCTGGCGTGCATATCCTTACTAATTCGGGTCTGACCACTCAAGTGTTTAAGAGCCCCACAATCCGAATACAAAATGAACTCTTTACCGACCAGATAGTGTTCCCACACTTTAAGGGCCCTTACCACGGCGTAGAATTCCTTATCATAGGTAGACCAAGTCCTCCTTGCTTCGCACAACTTCTCACTATAAAAGGCTATTGGTCTTTTCTCCTGTGATAGTACTGCATCGACTCCGACCCCACTAGCGTCGCAATCCACTTCAAACAACTTTTCAAAGTCTGGTAGCGCTAGTACAGGCGCACTACACAATCTCTGCTTCAAGTTCATGAAGCTCAATTTAGATTCTTCGCCCCATTGGAACTTTCCCTTCTTTAAGCATTCGGTCAGGGGGGCAGCAACAGTACTAAAATGCCTAATGAACCTTCTGTAGAAGCTAGCTAGGCCGAGGAAGCTTCTCAATTCTGTAACGGTTCTGGGAACAGGCCATTCTCTAATTGCTTTCACCTTCTCATCGTCCACCATCACTCCCTCACTACTAACCACAAACCCAAGGAACAACAGTCGCCTTGACATAAATGTGCACTTTTTGAGATTAGCGAACAACTTATTCACCTTTAATGTAGACAACACACACCTTAGATGCTCTAAATGTCCTTCTTCGGATTTACTGTATATTAGAATATCGTCAAAGTACACAACAAGGAAATGACCATTGAAAGGTTTCAATACCTGGTTCATTACCCTTATGAAGGTGCTTGGTGCGTTACTCAACCCAAATGGCATCACTAGCCACTCATACAACCCCTCCTTGGTCTTAACGCCGTTTCCCACTCGTCTCCAGGGTGGATCCGAATCTGGTGATATCCACTCCGCAAGTCTATCTTGGAGAAAATAGTAGCGCCACTCAAACGGTCCAACATATCCTCGATGCGGGGTATAGGGAATTTATACCCTATGGTAATCTTGTTGATAGCTCGGCTATCAATACACATCCTCCAGCTCCCATCTTTCTTGGGAGTTAACAACGCTGGAACCGCACATGGGCTTAAGCTATCCCGGATGAAACCTTTGTCCAAAAGCTCTTGGACCTTCTCCTGTAGAATCCCGGCTTCCTTGGGACTCATCCTGTAATGCGGGAGGTTTGGGAGACTAGCTCCGGGCACCAGGTCTATCTGGTGTTGAATATCCCTCAGAGGGGGTAGTCCCTCGGGTAGGTCGTCTGGAATCACTTCCTTGAACTCCTCAAGAAGATCCTTCACTGCCCCTGGCACTTCTCCATCAAGCTCCTCCCCTCCTTCGGTCACTCCTTTCACGATGAGGGCGTGCACCACTCGCGACTCCCTTAAGTCCTCCATTACTTCCTTCTCATATTGAGTGATAGTTAAGAATGAGCGACTCTTAACCTTCTTCTCTTTAGCATGTCCTTCCCTTTTCAACGGCAATAAGGTGTACTTCACACCCTCCTTCTCCAACCTGTAGACATTTTCTTTGCCCGCATGTTGCGCGTCCACGTCAAATTGCCATGGCCTCCCGAACAAGATGTGGCAAGCATCCATGTCTACAATGTCGCAGAATGCTTCATCGCAATACTTCCCTATTGAGAAAGGTATCCTGCATCTTTCCTTAACTTCAATTTTCTCGGCGGCCTTGATCCAGCCAATAGTGTAAGGATTCAGGTACTTCTCGACGGGCAGCTGCAGTTGTGTCACAACCTCCCTTCCTATGATGTTCTCGCAACTGCCACTGTTTACTATTAACTCAAATAGCTTCCCCATGATAGTACACCGTGTGCGAAACAACTGGTGCCTCTGCGTGAACTCTTCTTGCTTTGGGGTGAGCATCATGTGCCGAATTACGTATGTTGGCTCCGCTGCTTCTTCTTCTTCCTCATAATATTCTCCCTCTCCATCGGGCTCACAGCAGATTTCCTCATCATCTTCCCTATCGAGGATGTTGACGCTCTTCCTCGCTGGGCATTCGTTTGACCGATGACCCGGTTGGTTGCATCGGAAACATTTGCCCAATATAGGTTTGGCATAGGGGTTGTTCTGTCTTTGAGCTCCCTTCTGCTCCATTGGCTTCTTCCCCTCACTTTTCTCTTCCCTCCTAGACATGTCCTCAATTGGTTTATATGGTGTAGTCCTACTTTTCTCAAGTACCGGTCGACTACCACCACCTATAGCTTCGCCTACATACCCTTTCCGTCCTCTCCCATATCTACTCCTTTGCTCCTGTAACACAAGTTCGGCTCGGAGAGCCAAGTTCTTTGCTTCTACGAGGGTTCTCACCATCGTTACCCCAATCTTGTCTTTAATTTGTAGTTTCAGTCCTTCTACATACCTAGCAACTTGCTGACCTTCGCTCTCCCTCAAATCATTCCGCTCTGCCAGCCTTATGAACTCCGCCGTATACTCATGCACGGAACGTTGTCCTTGGCGGTACCGCTGATATTGTTGGAACAATATCTGCTCGTAATCCGGCGGGAGGAAGTCATGTTGCAGCAACTGCTTCATGCGATACCATGATCTCACTGGGTGCTTTCCTTCCCTCTGCCTCCTACTTTGCAATCTCTCCCACCATGCCGAAGCACCACTCTTCAACCTACATGCCACCAGCCTTACACGACGGTCCTCGGGAATTTCCATGTAGTCGAAGAACCGGTCTACTTCCGCCAACCAATCAAGGAAGTCTTCGATGTTGAGACTGCCATCGAACCATGGAATATCAACCTTCAGACGGTAGTCTCCGCCATCCCCGTGATCATAACCCCCACGGTTCCTCCTGTGCTCACCTTCTCTAGGGTGGTTTCCATGATGAGCCATCCGATGACCATCGCCTCTTCCACCACGTCCTCGCCGCGGTCTACTTCCGTACGAATCATCACTCTCTTCGCTGGACTCCTCACTCTCCACGCGTCCCCACCTGTTCTCAACAACAGGTCGGATTATGCGTCCCCCGAATTCCTCCATCGCACGTGGTGGATTCCTGCCAGCGCCACCAACCCTATTGGGGTCTACCACCAGAGCATCGAAACGCTCGATCAGTTCATCAAGGCGCCGTTCCATATGCCCGACCTTCTGATGCATTGCGTCAAACTCTACCCTAGGAACCCATTGATGGTTCCCTTGAAACCTCGCATCTTGAACACCGTCAAGAACACGACCGCTATCGTCGCCTTGATGAGTTGACATCTCCACAGGAAATAGCCTTGCTCTGATACCAACTGACGCAGCGCGGAAAGCGAAAACGAAACGAATCCGAAATTGGATTGGTTTCCCACAACAAAGAAACACTCTTCGATGCAAATCTAGTTGCGCACAACCCGGAAATTGGAGAAAATTCTCTCTCAAAGTGTATTCAAATATGATAATCAAAACGTAACCCTAATCTATATGACAAAAGAGTATTTATATGGCTCCGTAAAATATCTAAAAGGGGAAAATCTAAGCGTACACGTGGAAGAAATAATAAGATACGCGTCTACAAACGGTCTCATACACGGCCGTGTATGTAAGCCGTGTATGACTCTGTGAATATTCTTGACTAGGTACACGGTCATGTTTCTAGCCGTGTACGCGTCTGTGGAAATCTTGATCGAATACACGGTCGCGATGCACGGTCGTGTATGGGGGCCGTGTATGATTCTGTGGAAATCTGGATTGAATACACGGTCGCGATGCACGGCCGTCTCCTAGCCGTGTAAGGAAGCCGTGTAAGGAAGCCGTGTATGCTTCTGTGGAAATCTGGATCGAATACACGGTCTCGATGCACGGCCGTGTATGGGGGCCGTGTATGACTCTGTGGAAATCTACCAATCACTACACAGCCGTGTGTCCCCGTGTCCCTTGTGCCTCCATCAGGCTGTGTAAGTTGGATTTGATGGATGCATTGTTCGTAGGGTGGTTTATGTGCTCACAGTTGATTGATTCAGTTACAGCCATGCTGCCCTTGCCCCTCCATTATAAAAGAAAAATTGTAATTTGGAGAATTGTTAGTTTTCATCTGTTCTATACAGTCTGGATCAAAGAAAATTGTGCCCAGTTTCTTTCTACTGTTATTTGACAGGTTTATTGTAGTGAGGTCATTGCTAGTGCTAGTGTTGATGGATGAATAAATGTTGGTATGATCAGTTGGAGACCCTTTATAGATGCTAGGAATTCAGCAGAGACTGACAAACCTGTTGTTTCGGTGGTGTTGCTCCATTGTAATTGGTTGGTTTCCAGCAAATGATGATTGAAAATTAAGCATTATGTCTTTACCATAACTTACCATTTAAATTCAGCAATGGAAGTCACCTATTCAAAGAAGAGTATTATATGGCAGTAAAGCAACTCCTTTTCTTGGATAGGCAAATTGAAGAAAATTCTTGCCTGCCATGCAATGTTACATTCACTGGTTGAGGTTTCCTCATACAAGGTTACTGTGGTTTGTAAGGGAATTTATATCAGAAAATTTTGTTGCAAATACAAGAGGTGAACCCTTTTTGTTTCTATTATAGTTTTTAAAGAATAGCAGTGCCTGCAGAGACTGAGCATCTTGGTTGTTCAGGAGGTGCATTGGCTTATTTAGATGTTAGACATAAGCTGGAAAAGACAGCCCCATCAATCTGATTCTGTAGATAAGTTACCTGCTAAAGTTGCATTTTGTCTGAAGTCCTACAACATTGTTGGACATGTATTTTTGAAGTAAAGTTTTGTTATGAAAAAACTATAAAAGCACTGTTTTCTTGCTGCAGTAAGAGTGCACTTACTGTAGGTCTACCTCCAGCCTGGGTCGATGTATCTGAAGAAATTGCAGCCAATGTGCAACGGGCACAGACAAAAATGGCTGAATTAGCAAAAGCTCATGCCAAAGCTTTGATGCCTTCTTTTGGTGATGGTAAAGAAGATCAAAGCTTGATTGAGGCTCTCACACAAGAAATAACTAATCTTATAAAAAGATCAGAGAAGAAGTTGCAGAGACTATCTGCAGCAGGGCCTTCTGATGATTCAAATGTGAGGAAGAATGTGCAGGTACGATTGAGGCTGTGGCATGATTTCTTTAGCATCTGCACTATTTAACTGATGGGGTAGAACTCCAATGTGTCTTTTAATGCAAGGGGCTTTACTGTAAAAGTTGAACTGAAGTGCTGAAAAGCCTCAGTGACAATATGCCTACACTTTTGAATATGAAATTGCAATTAACAAATAGCCATTGAATAACTTTATTAATAGGTAATGGAGTTTCGGAGGACTTTGTTCTACTTGGCTAGAGATGATTTATTGTGACTTAGGAGTGTGATTAAATTGACTCAATAGTTGATCTTTTGTCACGTTGTAACTGCAGCGGTCGCTCGCTACTGATCTTCAGAGCCTGTCAGTGGAACTTCGCAAAAAGCAATCGGCTTATCTGAAGCGCCTTAGACAGCAAAAAGAGGTGGGATTAATCAATAGTTTGATTATTGTACTTGGATTTGTTGTTTTCTAGACTATAGTGTCTGCTGTTCTGTCTGTTTTACCATAAATCATCATTGCTTAAATCAGGGCCAAGATGGAGTAGATTTGGAGATGAACATGAATGGAAACAGATCAAGAATAGAAGACGATGGTTTTGGTGACATGGTGGGTCCTCCTCCTCCTTGGGGTATATTTGGCTTGTCATTTGAGAAGAATGTTTACATAAGTTTGTCATATTATCATGAACTAACATCAACCAATCAGCATTAGAGGAGATCTTAAAACTTGTTGGCAACAATAGTTTTTATAGGGAAACTTTGCATGTGCCCTGACTCTCCTCTTATGTATTGACTATTTAGGGGTTTAATGAGCATCAAATGGCTAAGTTGAAACAAAATGAAGCTTTCACTGTGGAAAGGGAAAGAGAGATTCAGCAGGCAAGTGGGAGCCTCACCAAAATTTATTTTATGAGATGTCCTTGCATTGTAGTCCTTATATTTACTATGACCATATATATTTGTTTGTATTTTGTAGGTTGTGGAGTCGGTGAATGAGCTTGCTCAAATCATGAAAGATTTGTCTGTTCTTGTGATCGATCAGGTGGGAGTAATGATATGTGAGGACTGATCTTGTTTATCTTTTAAATTACTGGAAGTAACAAGTTAGATTTCTACCGATCCAGGGAACCATTGTGGATAGAATAGACCATAACGTCCAACATGTAGCATCCACGGTCGAGGAAGGACTCAAGCAGTTGCAGAAGGTCTGATCGATTCCTCATATTTCATATCAGTCTCTTTCCGTCGCACACTTGAATTTGCTCACATGCATAATTGCAACTCTCATTGATCAAAATTCAACTTGACCGTGCAGGCAGAAAGAACACAGAAACAAGGAGGGATGGTTATGTGCGCCACAGTGCTGGTCATTATGTGCTTTATTATGCTGGTCCTTCTAGTTCTCAAGGAAATACTCTTTTGAATTGGATTTTCCACTTTGAATATCTTCTCGGCAAATTCATTGTTCAGGTCCCTAATGCGCTGTTGTACAGGCAGAGAGCCATGACTAGCAGATCCTAGGCGAGTCAGAAAGGGACCCGGATCTTTTCACTATATTATCTTCCTTTCTGATTTATTCATTTTTTGTTCATTGCATAGAGAGAGAGAGAGAGAGCCAGATGTAGAAAATTGAGAAATGAAGAGGAACATTAATTACACTGTTACGATTGGGAAGAAGCTGTAGAGATCATCTTTTTTCTTGATTCAAGAGGGGCCTTCTGCAGAATGAATGCGATTAATTGTTCTTTATGTTTTCATATTTTAGACTTCCCGGAAGTTTTGCTGGTTTTGGTACATCTGGGCTGTTCCGGTGAGACTTTGATGTATCTTTGTGTGTTAATTCTTTTGAGTCAAATGAGAGAGTGTATGTTCAATTCAATCACACAAATCTTGAGTCATCCTTGCGGTTTTTTAGTCTTTTAGCGGCTTCCTGGGATTTCCGTATATGCATATTCTGCCAAGATAGATAGCTGGGTGGCCTTACCATTCCACTTAGGCTACATTCGGCTCCAAAGGCTAAATTCAATGTTTGAAATGCTCACTATCATGGAATGCTAAGGTGGTAGAATTAGAAAGCCATAAAACATAGGCATCATCATGGAAATTATCTAAATTATTAAAACACACGTCAAAATTAATGGGAAGTAGCTTTGAGCATTTTATATGATTAGATAATTTTTTTCTCTACTCATGGATATTGGTTTAAAGTGTACTTATCAATAAAAAATAATAAATTTACTTAAGAAATTATCAGGATCAATATATTAACATTATATATATATATATATAATTTTATGCTATCAAAATATAATAAAAAAATCATGAATGTAAAAAGTTGTATTAATTGTAGTTACTCTAAAAGCTCCATTATTTACGTATAATGGCGCATCTCTCATGAATATTTTAAAAAGTTGCGTTTAGCACGTGGAACCAAACGTAGTTTCCAATGGAGTAAAAACATGGGACTTTGTCGTTCAATGATCGGTGTTCATGATGCCATAAGTTTTATTTTTTTGGTGATTTTAATATAATTTCTAAAAATCAACAGCGAGGCTTTCATAGCTCAGATGGTTAGAGCACCCGTTTAGTAAGCGGGAGGTCTTGAGTTCGACTCTCAATGAAAGCATTTTTGCTTTTTCCCCATTTGTCAGCAATCCGGCAGCAGCATTTCAGCCGTGGATACAATATAACAATGGAAGGAATGACTCCTGACTTCATCCTCGTGCAGTTTCGCTGTAAGGCCAAAATACGGGTTACCTTCTTTTACTGAAAATCTTATTTAAACATGTCCAGTTACTTAACTTTATCAGCAGGCTAATTTCCCCGATGAATATTTTTGTAATATACTGTCATGGGTACTATACTACAATGAGATTCATGTTGAGAAAAAAGAAAAAAAAAAAAAACAAAAGGGCCCTAGAAGTCCACAATTCCTCGTACATTTATTAGAACAAAACTTGTCAATGGCGTCTACTACTACGGAGCTATTGTATCTGAAGACTCAGCCGTACATTGCTCGAGTTCACTACATATTATTACAAATATATATATTACCTGAAAAGAATTTGCCTTGGTATTAAAAAGATGCTTTTGCCGCGCAATTTCACCTTTACATATTACCAGTACGCCCACAAGCAATATCCTACGGCTGTCCTTTGTTTGTACTGAAAACTAAAAAAAATATTTGGCTTCCCAACATTTTGTTTAAGCATTGTTAGTTAAATCATTTTAATGGAGGTCATATAAAAAAGCACTAGAAGCATCTAATTATTAGGGTATTAATAAGTGAGTCGATTATCTGTTATCGAATCCACTTAATAAATAATTAAAATTTACATACTGAAAAGAAAAAGAAAAATTCATTGTTAAACCGTAAAATATAGATTTGAACATCATGTATCAACTAAAAATGAAATATACCATCATCATCGTCATCATATATGATATATCCTCGTTCCGAATATTTACACTAATAAAAAGGTCATCAAAATCCACAAACTATTTTTTCCTTTCTCAAAAGTCTACTCAAAGAGAAAGGTACACATTACACCATCACCATCATATCAAACAATTCCCAAAAACCCACTTTCCATTTCCTTACTATCCTTTTCATCACCCTAACCCTAAAAAACCCTAATAACTAAGATTACCAAAATGTCACCCTAAACAAGGTTAAAAAAAAAAAAAGGAGTGAAAAACCTAAATAGCCCTAAGTCAAATTTTATGGGTGTTACTTGTTAGTCTTTTTATCCATTTTTCTTTCCATTTCGTATTTTGTACACCCTTTTGAAATATTCTTTTTTACCTAATTTAGGCAAACACAGTACCACAAGACAAGGCCATCAAAGAAACAGCTGCTAATTCTTCTTCACCCATTTTTCTCCTCCTTTGACACCTTTGTTTTTTCACTGTTGAATTTTGGAACAACAAATCTTTTCCTAAAATCACTAGTGACATCTTCAATGACTCCCCTAACTCCTTATTACCACAACCACCGACTCTATCATCACTATTAGCAGCAGTGGTTGTGGTTATGGCAGCAGCGGCGGCAGCGGTGGCAGTGGGGCTGCTTTTTTCTCTCTTTTTGTTCAGCTTCATTGGGATTGTTGAAATTCTCTTCTTTCTGTATCTGATCCCACATGCATTGCATAATGACTGCATGTAAGAGAAACAACTCAATGGACAGCTTCATGCGGGGTAAAGATACTACAAACTACAAAAATAGTTTTTAAAATGATAATAAAAATTAAAAAACTAAGCTCATTACTGATTTTTTTTTTTATAAAAAAAAGAATAAAAACGTATATTTATTCAAGTGGACATAAACAGAAAGTGCCAAAAATTAACCAGAAACATGGAAATAGAAGTATCAAAACTATGCTCATTGCTGATTTAATAATGCAAAAGCAAATATAAGAATGACAAAAACTACGGTCATTGGCCCATTGCCGGTTAAAAAATGTAAAAGAAAAACAAAAAGAATGGTAAACAGGGTATATTCATTAAAGTGGAAAGAAAATTACTGACCCAGAATGGGAAATTCATACAGACTATTCCTAATATCAGGGGACAGACCATAAAACTGCATATAATAACAAAAACAGTGGGAGAATAAGTAAAAGAAAAAAGATTAGCAGTATGAATAGGAACTAAAATATCAATTATCAAAAGAATTTAAGAATAAATACGGAAGAAAAACATTATTTCTGAGAAAATAGTGGAGTAGAGATAAAACAAGACATGGACAATGTAATGAAAAGTAAGGTAATTATGGCATAACAAAAGTTGAAAGAAAAGAACAAAAAAATCATAACATGATGGAAGAAAGGAGATTAATGATGGGAAAAAAAACAGAGGAAGCCAACCCAAAATAAAAGATATAATTACATGTAATTAAGACAATTTTCTTTTTTTTTTTTAATAAAAAAAGGAAAAATGGCAACGGGTGTCTCTTGGATACGTTTTTATAAATGCTAAAAGTGAAAATTTTCGCATTGAGAAGATTTCTCTAGGCCTTTAACGAGTACCCGAGAACTTATTATTATTAAGGAGAAACTAAAAAAAGAACATGTAAGAGGAAAAGAGATGAATGAACAACCTTAGGACCAGAAGGACCGCCTCTCCAAAGAGGTGTCTTGGTGGTCTTGCAATCAGCACAATACTTTATCATTTTCATATTCCTATTCACACCCTCGCTCCCCATCTCTTCTTCTTCTTCCTGTACATTCATCTTTATTTTTATTTTTTTTAAACAACCAAAATAAAAAAAAACAAGAAGGGAAACCCATTATGACCAGACTAACCAAAACCAAAGCAAACACACAAGACAACCCGAATGAAACCAAGCTCAAACGCATTAAAATAGTAAGAAAGAGAGTACCTTTTTAGTAACATCAGTGGATGTAGTACTAGATTTAGCAGCAATCATCATGTCAAAGATGAAAATAGACTTTAAAGGAAAGGAATTGTGTAAGAAAGAGAGAGAGCGAGAGGGGGACGTTGGGATTTGGGGTGGGTTTTAGTGCTAAAACCCTGAGGGTGGGGGGTGGGGAGGAAGATAAAGACGGAAATGACCCTAGCAAGGAAGGATAAATTTGGGTGGAAAAAGAGGAGGTGGAGGTATGGTGACTGGGGACACGCCAGCTGTGTAAAGTAACAACCGTCGGAATGAGTCCTTTGGGAATTGGGGTATCCTCCCACGTGGCAGCATTCACATGCAATTACGTTATATCCAATTCCAAATTAAACAAACATATGAAATTGTGAAACATTGCACGGAATGAAGTTTTTACTTGTTAAAACACTTCCTCTTCTTGTATGATTTATAATTGTATTCCTCGATTAATGAGTGAGTGCCTATCAAGGCAAGGCATGATCCTGAAAATGATAGATATAATAGATTTGTTAAGTATAATGTTCAACTGAACATTGCATTAAGTGATTTTAAATTTTAGATATAAAAATTAAGGTCCACAAAGTTACAAATTTTAAATATAATATTGAATAAACACTCAAAGCTAGGAGCTTTTTAAGGTTGTCAAATGGTACCTTATACTGATTAATGCGTCATTATTATAGGATAAATAAGTAAAATATGGCTTTATTACATAAGGACATTAATAAATGTCGCTAAAATATAGTTGAAAGAATTCTATTCGCAGGCTTCTCGGTTGTCATTTCGTTTTGCACCAACACCAGAGGATCGCAGTTTTATCTTTCCATGCGATTAAATTTTGTCAACTACCAAATCTTTTCTCACGTAATAATATTTATTAGAGCGGTAATTTGGATTATATATTATATTTATAACACAATTCATTTATTAATTGTGTATAAAAACTTAAATTTATAATTCAATATATTCAATAAGCATATCTTATATTTAAATTAAATCCATTTATTAATTTAAAAAAATAAAGTTATGAATAAATTTTTAAAATACTTTTATGTGTCAAGCAAAAAGTCCGATAATAAATTAAAGAAAAAATGTATTTTAATTATTAATTTTTACCTACTTTTCTGTTTCAGTTATCAAACTTTTTATTTCTTTATTTGAGTCATCAATATTTTCAAAAACTTAAAAAAAAAAATTCTATCAAATGTATTAAGTTTTCCATCAACTTATGGTACGTATTATCTTCAAATCAGTTCACAATAATTAAAATAATAAAATAATAAAATCAAATAAATTTACTTATGCAATATAACGAACAATAATGTTAAATATAATATAATGAAAAAAATATATAAATAATAATTAAAATTAAGAAAATGAGCTAAAAAATTTTGTGTGTACCCTAATTACCTTGACTAATTTGTTCAAAATTAGTCAAAAGCTAATGCATATTTAAAGTAAATAGAAAATTTAATATATTTAATGGAAGTTTCATTTATGTAAGGTTTTCAATATGTTAAGAACTAAAATAGAAGAAAAAAATTTGAAGATTCAAACAAAAAATTAAGTAAATGTTGAGGACTAAAAGTGTAATTCTTCATAAAATTAATTTCTACAAATACTAAGGGCATAAGGTCTTGAAAATTAATATAAAATTATAATTTAAATAACAGTTTTAATGAAGTCTCATAAATATAACAAATCTAAAACCTCAACAGATTTTATAATATAATTGAATTAACCTAAGCTTATGACCTAATATTTTTTCGTCGGATCTTCAAGAGAAACGGGTCAAGAATCTATATATTAAAAAAGAATAATACCAATTAAAATATATATAATTGAATATTTTATAAAAATAGTTTAATTCATTACTTATGTCTCTATAGAGTTAATCTTTTATACATAAAAAGCTTCTATAATTTTTTGCTTCAATTTTTAGAAAGTGGGATCATACTTTGAATTTATAAGTCTATTTACATCTAATTAATAGTTGAATAGGTGTATCAACAATTTTCCTTAATATTTATTCTTCCAATCGATTCCCTTTTTTCTCATATTAAAATTAGGTCCACAGCAAACATATTTTACGGAATTTTAATAGAGCACTTTATTATTATATAACGAAGAAAAATGTTGGTCCTAAATTTGTTAAAGAAAAAAAATAACCATAAAATATGTAGTATTATTTTTATGTTTTTTCCATAAAATAATTAAAGTGTCATGTAGTTTTAATTTTTTAATTTTTTTCTCTCTCTTAAATAATGTAGGCAAGTGTGTTGCTTGATCCAAAGATTTCTAAACTAACATCAATAGGGATGGAAGAGGGGAAAAAAAAAAAAAAAAGTAGACGCGGCAGTAGAAAATGATGAAATGATAGGAGATGATAAAATAATAGGTTAAAAATTTTACTTTTTCTGGCCTAAGGAGGTTAAATATTTTTTGTCCAAAGCATAATCTATTACATTACCTATGGTTTATTTATTTATTTTTTCTTTTGCTTTTTTTCCTTTCTATATCCTATCTCAAATTTGTATTATTTTTATCTATATCTAAATAAGATGTTATTATTTTTATTTGTTAAGTTATGTATATTTATGTGTGTGTGTGTGTGTTCTCGGGTGCCCTTTGAAAATAGTATCAAAATGTCTTTAAAAAAAGTAAAACAAGGATGAAGAAAAAGGTCCTTAATACAATCCAATTCCCATGAGAAAACTTATTCTTCCTCTGATATCTTTATATGAAGGAAAGCGCAAAACCAAAACAGAAATCTTTGCACATTATTACACATAAATATATATATATATATATATAAAAGTGGGTTAAAATTTTATTTTATTTTATTTTAATTTTTATATACAATAACATAGGATTGATAGAAAAACGAAAAAAGAACATAATTGGAACTCCATAGTCCATCTGATTTTGATCGTAGAATGGCGCTTCACATAAGGTGTAGGTGTAGTCTTTTTCTGAAGACTACAAAATCTAATGGCCCACCAGAGCATCGACTATCTCTTGGGTTTTTTTGCGTGGGAAGCCCAAAACTTCAACAAACTAAAGGAGGCCCACACGAAGCACCTTCACATACATACAGTCAACGTGTGTACGGAACCAAGTTCCACTCACCGAGTGCCGCCCAAACTACTGTGTTCAAAAAGGGACGCACTTTTGCGGTTTGTCTCGCTGCTCCTTCCGAGTCGAATCGTTCTGCTTGGTTTGGCTAGTATTGCATTTATATTTTTTTACGGTAAATTGTAAATATATTTTACTCCATTTACTTCACATACACGTAATTTATTTATTTTTAGAGTTGTATGTTTGGATCCTAAAATTAAAAAAAAAATGCATTTAAACCTTGAAAATAGAAATGTAATAGACTGGATGTACTTTTTTTTTTTTTTTTCCTTCAAAGAATTGAGGATGTGAGCATACAATTTTAATGATAAAGGGATTAAGTCTACATGAAGTAAATGTAAGAGGTATATATATGTCATTTCCCTTTGTTTAAATTTTAGGAAGAAAATATAATAACTAAAAAAAATTAAATAAATAAATAAATAAATAATTTATTATTAATTAATTAAATCAAAGTTAAAATCCAAAGTTTATTATAAGATAATTAATGTTTCAGTAGTTCAAGGCTAAAAATGATCTTATAAAAAACTTCAAAAGATTTTTATTTTGTTTGTATATGGTTGAATTATATCTTTTTGCTGATTTGATTTTACTCATGTTTCAATAATATTTTTGCTAACTATCTATTTTATAAAGAATGGGAAAGAGGGTATTTTTTCCATTTTATAGACAAATTAATATTCGTTTGATTAAAAGGTATGTATTGTGTAATATCGATTTTAAGCCTCTAATTGCTCAAACATTAATTATTGCACAATAAACTTTGCTTTCAACTTATTTTTTTAATTATTTAATTATTTACTGAAGCTTTTGCTTTTAGTTATCATCATTCCTTTCTAATATTGAAAAAAGTTTCAACTACCAAAGCACCCCTTTACATTTCCTTCATTTGTATCTATTTCCCATATTTTTTTAAATTGTATATTTAAATCTCCAAATAAGAAAAAAAACATTTAGACCCCTAGAATATGCATGTAATAGTTAAAATACACATTAAAAAAATTTAGGATCCAAACCCATAATTTTAAATATAAGGGAGTAAAGTACATATGAAGTAAACATAAAGATATGTATTTACAATTTACCTTGTTTTTATTTACTTTTTTCATATTACCATTTTTCTTGTGATTACATTTTGATATATCTATAATATTAAAGAGAATAAAAGCCTTTTGGTGCCTACATACTCTTTTTAAAAGTTTCTATACATACAAATTCACAATACTAAGTATATAAATTAAAGAAAAAATACAATTAAAAAGACCCCTCCTGCATTGAGGGATGACCTCTCCTATTTTTAGAGAGGGTTGTTGTATTACAATTTTCTCTGTGTCTCTCACTAAACTAGATTCACTTAATTGGAGGATGGTTACTTCTCAATCAAGTTCTATTATTAAAAAAAATAAAAATCTAAGTACTTTTTTATTTGTTTGGTGAATGATTATATAGGAACAGGTGTAAAAGTTAGAATCACTTATGTAAATAATTTAGATACAATTGCGATAAAGCATAATAAGTTAACCAAAATAATGTCAATAATATAGAAATTGAAACAGAAGCTTCTCCACACGGGTAAGAAAAAAATTTAAAGCAAAAATAATTTGATTCGTAAATGGTACTGAACCAATCTGCATCGTAAAAAAAACTATATTTCACAATTTCTTTTCATTCGACTCACTTCAGCGAACTCTGCCAATTGAAGTAACCAAACAAATTTTATTTTCCACTCCTTTTTAAGGTATCATATATATATATGTGGACATAAATAAACTAAAGATGCTTCTTAAACTATCAATGCTTGATTTTGACGCCTTGGTTAATTGAGTTTAGTTTGATTACAAAATAGTCAAGCTTGAAAACGAGGTACTCCAATAGTAGTTTGAGTAAAAATTGAGCTTCAAACTCTTAGGCTTAACAAGTTTGCGATCTTACTCGAGCCTTGGTCAAGTGTAAATGTAAATTGATTTCTAGTAGGATTCTAGTTTTATTATTGTAAAATACACGTTTAATAGATTATATTTATTAAATATTATTATAATTTAAACCAATGTTAAATACATAAATATCCTAAAGATATGGAAGCAATTTAGTTTTTTTTTCATGGCAATTTATCATCTATGTAGTAGCAAACAAAAATACGTTCTCAAAAATCATGAAGGTGACCTAACTAACATCGCCAAAATCAATCCAGTTTCATCAAGTAGGGTCCTGATAGTCAAGATATTTGTTTATGATGATAAAATTGTGGATTTAAGTAAAATTTATGACATGTTGTTAGAATTCAGAACAAGGAATGAGATATAATGGGTGTGGGATCAAGCGAATTGAGGAATCGAATCACATATTAAAACAAATAAGTGCAGAAATCTATATAATGTAATAGATTAATAAATTTTTAGGATTCAATCAGACTTAGAATCATAGAAATTATGTTGAGGAACAAATTGAAGAAGAGGAAAAGTGGTTCATATGGAATAGTGTTATATGGAATAGTGCTGTATATGGTTAGGTACATGCTCATATACCTACCTATATAGAAATATGAATGTATATAGAAAGGTACACAGACAAAAGACATGCCTGTGTACTTTTATGTACCAAATTATGAAAATACACATAAAGGTACACGGTCACAATATACGAACTTGTAACCAATTGTGCCAAAGTACATGTTCTAATGCATGACCATTTACTTAGAGAAATTGTTTTACTCGATTTATTTTCTCCTTATTCGAATTTCCATTCAATCTAAACATCTCGTGTAACCCTATAATTTCCAATAGTGTAAGAGAAGTGATTCTATAATGATTAAGTGAACATGATTGAGTAACTTAGACGATATATAGACTAGTACTAAGATTAAACTCTTTACATTTTGACATATTATAGTTTAGTTATTAGTAAAAAACAACTTGTGCTTAAGATCGCCCTTTTTAGGTACATGTAATCTTTCTTGTTACTTGTGATTGTTATGATAGTTGTGGAATTGGAATAATTTAAAATAGATTGGATTAAGCTATTTGTTAGTTGTATTTTCTCCTTATTCGAAATCTATATACATACTAAGTATTAGCTTACCATTCAGAGATTATTTTTTTAGCTGCAGGCATAGATGAACACACTTCCTATTATGAGGACTTAGGGTTATATGCATAAGATGGAAAAGATGTAGATTACTATGATGACTAGGTGAAGAAAGAAAATGAAGTTCTTAACATTGTTGACATGGTGACTTCCATTAGAGTAGGATATGCTAGTCAATTACTATAAGTTCAAATGTTTCTAGATTTTGATTAGAAAGATGTACTAAGATTTTCTTACAAGTAGTTTGTAGTTCATAATGAAATTTAGTTAAATCATTATGAATGACGTCAAATGACTTATTTCAATTGTAACAGTTATTGCAGGTTACATAGTGTTAGCTGAGTTAAGAGCCTTCACTTGTCTTTACCTAGTAAGGATATGTGGCGGGTTGTCACGTCCTAGGTTTTAGGGCATTATAATTATAATTTTAAATAGAAAAAAATTGATTAGAAGAAAAAAAAGGTTAAGAGCCAAAATAAGTTTACTTGAGCCTAGGGTTGGGAATGCGAGGTGGGCTTGAAGCCCACCCAACCCTGCAATTTTTTGCTAGTTAGGCAAAAAAAATAAAATTGCCCACATGAATTATGGGCTTTTTGGCCCGTCTTGTGTGGCCCATTGGCTAACCCGTCGTAGGGTGGGTTGGCCCGCAAAAAAAAAAAAAAAAGAAGAGACGATAATAGATAAGACAACGTGTGTGGCATAGCTTAGTCACAAGCCAAAGCCAGACAACCAAAAGACAAGACAATGGGTAGGATAACACAAAGTAACATAAATATTGTACCCGTAAAACATATTACTAAAATAGGTTACAAAGTTGCGGATCCCATATACTACCCCATCCTTACCGTCCAATTTTTTTATTTGATTTACACTCATAGTTGATTTATAACACTTGATAACAGTATGAAAACTTAAAAATAAAAATATGAAACACATAGAAACACATAACACACATAAAATATCCACTAAATCAGATCTCATTTTTCTCTCGTTCACACGTAGGAAAGAGGAAGAAGGAGTGATTTTGTACATGAAAGAAAGATTTGCCCAGATCTAAGTGTTTCTGAATAGCTAATCTTAGTTGTGGCATTTTTTTTTTATAGAAAAGTTCAAGTTTTTTTTTTTATCTATATTGAAGTTTTTTTTATCTATGTTTGTATTTGATGTAAGATTTTAAAAAAATGTTAGTATAATTGTATATTTTATAGAAAAAATTACTTGGTATTGTTATATTATAATTTATTAAATATTATTTATATAGATGTTACATGTGTAACATTTAATATTAATTTTTGTATAAAAATGAGGATTGGCTACTATAAAGATGTGAAATATGTAGAATAAGGAATAATTGTTGCAGTATTATACGGAAATTTAGTGGAAAATATAATTAAAAAATAATTTCAAACAAATATTTGAAAGAAAATTCATTTGGAAATAATCAGATGAAAATTGAAATCGAAATTAAAATTAAAATTACAATTACAATTAAAATTAAAATTGAAATGATAAATGACAAGTAAATATTTTTTTATAAATATTATTCTGCTTTTTTATATAAATATTTTTGAAAATTATAATAATATTATTGTGATGAAAATTTGTAATATCTGGAATGTGAAATATTTTTTACAGTGTTGTAAAATGATACAAAAATGGTTAGAATTTTTAATAGCAAAATGTTATTGAAAAAAAAACATTTGACAAATTTTTAGGGAAAAATCATTCGCCAATAATGGAGAAAAATTTTAATATTTGAAATATTATGGAAATTTATTTTTTTTGTTGAAAATTTTAGAATGTTGTTATTGGAAATTGTCATATTGTTAAAAAAATTATAATTTATATATACTATGGATAGGGAAAAAATGGCCGATTACGTGAAGTTGATGATCTATGCATTTGGAAATATTGCGACTGGTAATTGGGGGCCAGAGTATGACAGTGATTTGGTAAAGAAGTTGAAAATGAAGAAAAATGTCAGGTACAATGAATTTTTATATAGAATATGTCGCAACACCGAAGTTGATCCAACTGAAGTGGAGGTTGAGATAATTCATAGGCATCCTATGTTCCATGGGGGTAATACATGTTATGCGTTGATGACAATTAGAGATGTTGAAAATTTTATTGGAATGATTGAATCATATGGAGATCGTAGCATACAATAATTATTCATCAGAATTTCTGACAATTTGGAAGCCCCCTCAATAAGGTAAACATTTGATACAAGCAATAAACTACAGTTGTTACATTACATTGCAAAAATGCAGCTAGAGCCATCAACATTTCAATCCTTAATTCCAACCTCGATGGAAGTGATCGATGAGGATGAAATAGATAGAGCAGTTACTCTAGTGTTATAGCGAGTAGAGACACGGGATTTGTGATCCATACATGGTTCATGTGGGAGCGGAAGCTACAACTTACACCGATGGTGGAATGGGTGTTGAGTAGAAGAGCAGTGATAACGGGGAGAGTTCTAATGAGGAAAATGAGAAGAGTGTGAACAAGGGGGATGGAGTAGTGGAAGAAGAGTCTCCAACCATACATACCTACTCGAGACAGCCAATATATCGAGCAGAGCAGGCTCAACCACCTACCATACCAGTTAGAGATCCTGTTTCGTATTATAATTATGGGGGCGATAGTGGTTACATTTATTTCGAGTATGATTAAACTAATATTTGTAGTGGTTCGAGCAGCAGTGATGATTTTTATAGGGGCATGAGATTCAGTACGAAAGCAAATGTTATTCAAGTAGTAAAGTCTTATCATGTGAAGAATCATTGCAACTTCACTGTTATAGAGTCTAGCCCACTGCTATGGTCTGTTTATTTTTTGAGAAAGGATGACGGTTATAAATGGAGGCTTAGGGCTCGAAAGAAGAAGTTGGAGGGCATGTTCGTGGTGACGAGATTCGATGGTCCACACTCATGCAATAATCTACTGATTAGTTAGGATCTCCCATAGCTGGATTGCAATCTCTTTGCCAGTCGATTTGTAAATCTTCTTAGGGAGAATCCTGATATGAAAGTGGTCGAGTTAACTTCTGTTGTCGAACAAGAATTTAGTTACAAGATTAGTAGAAGAAGGGTTTGGGAGGGAAAAAAAGGGGCCATCGAGCTCGTGTATGGGAATTGGGAGAAGTCTTATGATGAACTACAAAAACTTCTCAATGCAATAAAAAATACAAATCCTAGAATATGAATAGATTGGGGATGGAGTAGATCGAGTACCCCTGATGTATCCACTTTGAAGTAGGTATTATAGGCCTTCGGGCCGTACATTGTAGTGTGGAGATTCCTTAGACTTGTTGTTACCATTGATGCCACATTTCTGTATGGGAAGTACACCCACAAGTTACTAGTTGCTTGTGGCATTGATAGCAATAATCATACACTTCCACTGGTATTCGCTTTGATTGATTAGGAGACAGTTAAGACATGGGGTTGGTTTTTGCGGAAATTAAAGGAATATGTCGTCGGCGAGTGTGAAGGTTGTGAAACCATTTACCTCATATTGAATAGATACGTAGGCATTAGATTAGCAGTCCGAGAAGCAGCGAATGGATGGCGACTTCCATTTGCGGTATGACGGTTCTGCCTCTGATATGTTGCGAGCAACTTCAACTCGGCACATAAAAATACCCAATGCAAGAAGTTGGTGACATATGCTGGGTTACAAGTACAATATCGCAAGTTGAATTATGTGATGGAGCAAGAGGGGATGATTTTGCTAGATGTCTTAGATTGGTTTGACGATGTGCCGTTGGATATGTAGACGCTAGCTCATGATGGCTACTATCAATTTGGGTATATGACCTCTAATGTTGTTAAAAGCTATAATTCCGTATTGAAGGGGGCTCAGAGGTTACCTGTGACTGCTTTGGTAAAGAAAACGTTCTACAATTTTGTTGAGTACTTCATGCATAAGTGAACGAAGGCATCGAAAAATATAGTGAAAGGTAGAATTTTCACCAAATATGCAACCCAAATGATCGACTAATGGAGTTCACAAGCTAGCAATCATAGGGTCATCGACTAAAATAGGCATTGTCGAGTCTAATTTTTGAATTCCCATTCCTAATCCGATCTAAACTAAACCCTATGCTCATCTAATCTAGATCCTCGACTTGAGTTAGGAATTTCGTTTGATTTTTGGAGTCGCCACCCAACTGTTGTTGGGAAAAAGTGAATTAAGACTAAATGAGTGGATTAGTCTTAATTTGGACTACTAGTCGTCGTTATTTCCTCTTCTCGTTTTTGTGAGAAGAGAAAAAGGGAAAACCAGAGTTTCTAAGTCCGGAGGCTAACCTATTAAAACCTATACGGTTACCACCTAATCTCCTAAAATTGTTCATCTTTAGAAATGTGTTTCATTGTGTTTCAGTTAATTTTTGTTATGTCTTTGAATTTATTTCAGAAAAAGGATTTTCATTTATTTTATGGGTTGACCCGAATGGGTGCCTACGTACCTGCTACTCAGGATCAAACAAGCCGTAGTTCGCTTTTCTGAAATCTTTAGTGTATTGGTGAATTTTAATTTTGAAATTTCTTTCGATTTATGTTCTTACCATTTTTGGGATTTTTCCTAAAAACTCTAAGCCTAAGCTTGATTTCATTTTGAAAATGATTTTGTAGGGAAAACATCAATTTTGATTTATTTGACGAAAATGATTTTTCCAAGTGCTAAAACTTATTTATTTATTTATTTATTAATTTTTATGATTTTTTTAATGATTTTTTTGTTATTTTTGTGATTTTTGTGATTTTTGATTTTTGTTGAAAATTTTATCCTAAGTTTATTATCTATCCTATTTTGAAATCTAAAACTTTACTATTATTTTCCTAATATTTTTATTTTTTTTCTTCATTTTATTATTTTTTATTTTATTTTATTTTTTATTTTTTTATTTTACATTATTAAATCCTAAAAAAACCTAATTTCTACATTTTTCTATTTATTTAAAACAGAAGTAAATAAATAACTAATAACTAAACAAATAACAAAAACAAAAAAAATAACAATAATAATAAATAATAAATTTAGAATAAATAAACAAACAAAATAAATAAAAAAATCTGGAAAATCCGACTTACCTGGATCCGGGTCGGTGTGTGGGTCGGGTCGGATCGGTCGGACATGGCGGCGGGGTTGGCTCGTTCACGGCGTTCCGGCGGTCTTTTGTGGCGGGTGAAGTGTCAAATCCTAGCTTCTTGAGGGTGTTGAATCCGATGGTGGTGGTGGTTTACTCCCAGAATGTCTCCTTACGGTGGCTCAACTCCGATCGGCGGTCGCAACTTTGGGTTTCCTCCGATCTACACTCTTTTCTCTCTCTCTCGCAATTCTGATATGTCTTCTTGCTTCCTCATCTCCTCCTCTATTTATAGGCGCTTGAAACCGAGCTGGATAAGCTCGGATTTCCTCCGATTGAAGCTGATCGGATTTTCGGTTGAAAAACCAACTCCGATTCGTGCCCATCCAACGATTTGTTGCGATTTGATTTTAATTAGATAATGTTTATCTTATTTTTGTTGAAGATCTGTTGGATTTGTGCAAAAAAAATCGAATCAAAACGGTCGAAATACGAATTTTTTCTTCGCCGGCGATCTCGGGCTCGAGGTAGGAGACGATCACGCGCCCGGCGCGTGCGTTTCTTCCAGCCAATCAGATGCTGCCACATGTCCTGGATAAGTCGAAAAATTGCAAAATGCGGAAACTGCTTCCTCCGCGATTCGAACGTCTGACCGAGCCCCCCTGCGCGCGCGCCTAGCCATGGTCCGGACCAGCTGAGCTAGCCCACTTTCCTGATTTTTCTAATTTCGCAAATTGCATATATGCAATGCGATTTTTCTATTTTTTTTGTATTTTTTTGAAATTTCAAAAATTTGTAAAAATTGTTTATTATTCATTATTGCTATTTCCGAAATCATTTTTCAAAATTGAAGTGTTTTCCTATTTATTCTTATTTTTTGAACATTTTTATTATTTTATGCTAAATTAGGGAAAAATTAGGAAAAATTGAAAATTGATTATTATTGAAAATTATTGACTCCTAGGGCAAAAATGGGGTGTTTACAGCTGCCCCTCTTTGTGGTAAAGTTTGAAAAACTTAACTACAAAGACAAACAAAAGACGCCATTTTTGACCTCTTGAATTAGGTTTTAATAGGAAAATGCCCCAAGAGCTGATAATCCTACGGTTGAAGATGTTCCTAACAATTCAAGGTAATGTTCCCTCTCCAAAAAGTGCTTTATGGGCTAACTAATTGGCGACATGACACATCTCAAGCATCGAGTAGGAATGTATGAGAAACGATGATAGGAAGCGTCTTATCAGACTTGCAACCTTGGAAAGAAAACTTACTTAGGAAGCGCCCTTATAAGCTGGCTACCTGTCGACAGAAGCGTCTTGTTAGACTAGCAACTGTTTGGGAAGGATGTTTCCGAAAAGTGCCCCAAGAGCTGACTAATCGGGAGAATTTAGGAAAGTGCCCATATTGGGCTGATTAACCTTAAAATAGATTTTAGGAAAATGCCCATCTTGGGCTGACTAACCTGTGGTAGTGTCTCAAAAGGTGCCCTTATGAGCTGACCCTGAGAACAGATTTTTAGGAAAGTGCCCATATTGGGCTGACTAACCTTTGATAACATTCTTAGGAAAGTGCCCATCTTGGGCTCACTAACCTTAGGTAGAACTGTCTCAAAAGGTGCCTTTATGAGCTGACCCTGAGAACAGGTTTTTTCGGGAAAGTGCCCATATTGGGCTGACTAACCCTTGGATTGATTTTTAGGAAAGTGCCCTAAGAGCTGACTAACCTAAAATAGAACGGTCTCAAAAGGTGCCCTTATGAGCTGACCCTGAGAACAGGTTTTTTCGGGAAAGTGCCCATATTGGGCTGACTAACCCTTGGATTGATTTTTAGGAAAGTGCCCTAAGAGCTGACTAACCTAAAATAGAACGGTCTCAAAAGGTGCCCTTATGAGCTGACCCTGAGAACAGGTTTTTTCGGGAAAGTGCCCATATTGGGCTGACTAACCCTTGGATTGATTTTTAGGAAAGTGCCCCAAGAGCTGACTAACCTAAAATAGAACTGTCTCAAAAGGTACCCTTATGAGCTGACCCTGAGAACAGGTTTTTTCGGGAAAGTGCCCATATTGGGCTGACTAACCCTTGGATTGATTTTTAGGAAAGTGCCCCAAGAGCTGACTAACCTAAAATAGAACTGTCTCAAAAGGTGCCCTTATGAGCTGACCCTGAGAACAGGTTTTTTCGGAAAAGTGCCCATATTGGGCTGACTAACCCTTGGATTGACTTTTAGGAAAGTGCCCCAAGAGCTGACTAACCTAAAATAGAACTGTCTCAAAAGGTGCCCTTATGAGCTGACCATGAGAACAGGTTTTTTCGGGAAAGTGCCCATATTGGGCTGACTAACCCTAGGATTGATTTTTAGGAAAGTGCCCCAAGAGCTAACTAACCTAAAATAGAACTGTCTCAAAAGGTGCCCTTATGAGCTGACCATGAGGACAAAGTTTTAGGAAAGTGCCCATCTTGGGCTGACTAACCTATTAAAGGAAGAAATTCCCAAGTGAGAAACTTATTTTTTTTCAATAACAGTCAAGAGTTCCTAAATGTAAGATGACTTAAGACTTTTGAACAAGTGATGACTAAAATTTTTCTGCAAATTTTCAAAAAATGCTCTTCTGAAACCTAAGGCTAATGTAGCAAAGCATTAAAGTGTTTTTTTTTTAGTGAGCATTACTAACGAGTAAAGAGTCTGACAAGGCTCCTAAAAATATAAATAAAGGGTAAGCATTCCCTACTACTCAATAATCACTTACTCTTTTGCCTCATTTTTCTTAGAGGGTTTGGTTTAATCTTAGAAAAAAAGTGTTGTCTTAGCTTAATCAATCATCTCTTGAGGGGTTTCTTGTAATTAAGACTCATATCTTCTTCTTGGGGGACATCAGTATTTAGGCTGAACAACGCCAATGAGTAAATTCCCTCATTCCATTTATAAACATATCTCATTTTTAATTGGTTTAATCTAAGAGGACTTCCTTACAATCTCTCGGTTTAGATGTCACTTTTGACTTCTATTCCAAAAATTATGGCCTTTCTTGTAAGTAATACGCTTTAATCAATCCGTTAGGCCTTTTTGATATTGTAATGCAATTTAGGCTCTTTGGTTATTGGTTTTAGAAAAGTATGTTAAGGTTTATTTTAAAAGAATCATCATTTCAACTTGGGTTTGTAAGTCAAGAAACCTTGAGAAAAAGAACTAGAATAGTACTTGCCCTAGCAATTTTTGCTTAAGATAAGTTATTTTCAATGATTTGGAGAAGTCTTCAAAAGGGTAGTATATCTTTGAACTGCTCTCGTATTTGGCCCTGGTATTTTCAAGTGTTGTTGGGCTTTTTATAGGTTTAGCTACATTCGTAGGCTTTTCTCATTTCTCTTCTTTTCTTTTTCTTTTCTTTCTTTTTCTTTCATTTTTTCATTCATTCATTTTTTTCCATCTTTTTTTTCCTTTTCTTTTGGGCCCAATCGTGATTATTTCCTGTGGGTTATGTGTATTTTTTCAGAATGTGGACTTCTCTTCATCTCAAATAAATTATCTATGGCTAAAATTTTGAATTGTTGAAACTAGGGCAAGCACTATTGATGTCTCTATCTTCCCAATTATTCCATCGTGAGGTGGTTGATAGTAGGGTTAAATTTTGAAACTCTTGTTTGTCAAAGGATGATTGTGTTTAGGGTAGCAAAAATGAATGCCTAACATCATTTTGATTTAACGTATCAAATTCAAGATAGACCTCCTTTAAGGAATGAGTCCAAAACCTCACATTAATAACACTCCACTCTCAAGTGTTTAAAGGTTAGTGTTTGGGATGTTGTTTGCCTCTTGTCATCTTAAACCTTTTAAACAAAGATACCCTTCCATTTCATCAAATTTGCCTATATTCACCACTTCTCATGGTGTCCCCATGTACTATTGTCAATTTGAACATGCGATTTGGTCTTAAGCGCCTAAGACTCAAGTATTTAGAACAGTCTTCTTTATACCCTCATTGATAATTGACCATAGCTACTTTGAAAGTGTGCCTAAAAATTAATTGTTTGGTTTAGATAACTTTTGATGGAAAGGAAACTTCAAGTGCAGCCTTTAGGATTGGAGGGTGTTGGGACGTTTTACGTTTTGTGGCTAAATCAAGATATGAGGAGACCTTTTGAAGTGAATGGGGTCTTTTAAGTTGAGAGTAGGTGTCGAGGTCTTTGGTTTTATGTTTAGAGCAAGTGACCATGAGCTTTAGGTTAAGCTGACCATTTAGAAGCAACTTTTAGGACCTTGAAAAGATCTTTTATTGTTAGTAACTCTTCAAGTTTCTTTCTTTATTTATTTTTATTGTTCTTATTTTTTAGTAAATATGCAAACCAGATGCTCACACGGATGCTAAAAATAAAAGGGTTGACAACTGATTGACAATGTAATATTGAAACTTCACTTTTATTAATTTTGAAGATTTGGAGTTCGATAATCAAAGTAAAAGATTACAAATAATGCTCTACTTCCTAGCTCTTTTAGTCTTCTGTTGTGGAGGCTCAGACTTCCCATTGATGACAGCTTCTAATTCCTTGACTTTGTCTTGGCACTTCTCCAATTGTGCTTCTAAGGCCTTGTTTCTTTGGTTGGATTCCTTGAAGCGTCCCTTCCAGATGTCTTTCTTATAATCCGCAGCTTCGAAGTATACTTCCATTGGGGCCTTGACCTGTTCTAGGTATACTTCTATCTCTGGATTGATCTTGTCTGGTCTTGGTTGGGTAACGTCTGGAACCCGGTATGCTCTTTCCCCTGTCTGGTATAGCTGGTGGATTACAAACTCTCTGGTGGCTCGGTGTTTTCCCACTTCGCCGTCTAATTCCCCGAGGTCCACATTCGGGCTTTCAATTCTGGCTTCCCAAAGTGCTTTGACCTCTGCCAGCTTCACAAACTTCTCAGCTACTAATAGGTTCGGATCTTGATAATCAAAGGTAACTGCTTATACCGAGGGCCGATAAACGATGTCTTGGATAGTGCCGAACTGGCGGACCACTGAGTTTGGGTGATATCCGATACATCCGTTGATCCCGATTAATGGCACTGCTTGGAAATTACTGCAGGTTAAGATGATTTTATCGCAGCAACTCCACCTGGCTGTCCATAGAATATCTTCGGCGCTAAGGCTTCTAAGCAGATCTACCCAACTGTGGCTGGTAATGTCGTCGGGTAACTTCACCTTTTCTATACAGGAATACACCAGATCCACCTGTTGGGCTAGGGTTTTCCTGACCATGTTCAGCCCGAAGCACTTGAGGTGGCTTACGAACCATATTAGCAGAAGGTTGATGTTGGAGCGGAGGATCCCATGGCCCTTCTTCTTAAGGAAATTCAAATTCCGGATCTGTTCAGCCAGTAGAGCCGGGATGTAAGATCTTCGCTCCAGGAATTGGGTTACCAGCTCTGCAACCCGGTAGTGAATATAGAAAGCTCCGGTGGGGAACAGTATGGTGGCAAAGGCTGTCAAGATGAAAGCGTTCACCCTTCTCTGTCTGTAAGTCTTAGGGTCTCCACACAGGATGTCCTTTCTATCCCCATTGTCTTCTCGGGCAATAAACCAGGCTTCTAAGTCATCCATTCGTATGCAATACCCATTACAGTCTGCCAGGGCTTTATTGACCGCTGCTTTGCGGATGCCTAGCAGTCTACTGAAGGTGCCGGCTGGCCCGGCCTCGAGGTTTGGCGTGTAAATCTGATCAGTCAGTGCTGGAGCCTGCAGCAACTGGGTGTACTCCTCCAGGGTAGGGGTGATCTCATGCGGCCCGATGAAGAAAGCTGCGGGCTCGATCTCCCATAACTGGAGCATGGCCCGGACCATAGGTAAATTCGCCTCTGACTTAGTCAGTGAGAGGATGGGGCCGATCTTCTGTTGGATGAAGGCCTGCTCCTCTGGGTTGTACAAGGTAAACCAGTGGTCCAGTACCAATTTTGGGTCCAAAGGTTTGTACACCCGAATCTCTTTGCGGAGGCGGCGGTTGACTGCACTGCTAGCCATCTATTACAATAGGAAAAAGCCTAGTTACAAACAGAACTACGAAAATGTTACAGGGAAATAGTCCTGAACTCCAAGGATAAAATAACAAACCATTACATTGTCATCCAATTGTCAACCCCTCGTATGATGTTATGTATGCAAGTAGGTTGGTTCTAACTGGTTCCCGAGCTCTATGGCCTCCCGCATTCTCGAAGAAATGGATCTCAGGCCATATCGAAGCATAGGGTGGGGTAGCCTAATCGGTCCCGAACAGTGAATCAACTCACTTCGCCCGAAACCTACACAATGGCTCCCCGTCTTAGGTTTCTAGGACGGTCCGGGTTCGACCGCATCTACTCACACAAACATATGTATGCATGCAAAACCCCCACAGTAAAGAAACTAAAATCTAACTAAATCCTGCAAAGTTAGTAACAAAGTAATGATTGAAACACATTTTTTTTTAAAAGAGAACAGCTTGGAGAGATTCAAGTGGCTAGCCTGCTGGTATGGGTCCCCAGTGGAGTCGCCATCCTGGTCGAGTCTAATTTTTGAATTCTCATTCCTAATCCGATCTAAACTAAACCCTATGCTCATCTAATCTAGATCCTCGACTTGAGTTAGGAATTTCGTTTGATTTTTGGAGTCGCCACCCAACTGTTGTTGGGAAAAAGTGAATTAAGACTAAAGGAGCGGATTAATCTTAATTTGGACTACTAGTCGTCGTTATTTCCTCTTCTCGTTTTTGTGAGAAGAGAAAAAGGGAAAACCAGAGTTTCTAAGTCCGGAGGCTAACCTATTAAAACCTATACGGTTACCACCTAATCTCCTAAAATTGTTCATCTTTAGAAATGTGTTTCATTGTGTTTCAGTTAATTTTTGTTATGTCTTTGAATTTATTTCAGAAAAAGGATTTTTCATTTATTTTATGGGTTGACCCGAATGGGTGCCTACGTACCTGCTACTCAGGATCAAACAAGCCGTAGTTCGCTTTTCTGAAAATCTTTAGTGTATTGGTGAATTTTAATTTTGAAATTTCTTTCGATTTATGTTCTTACCATTTTTGGGATTTTTCCTAAAAACTCTAAGCCTAAGCTTGATTTCATTTTGAAAATGATTTTGTAGGGAAAACATCGATTTTGATTTATTTGACGAAAATGATTTTTCCAAGTGCTAAAACTTATTTATTTATTTATTTATTAATTTTTATGATTTTTTAATGATTTTTTTGTTATTTTTGTGATTTTTGTGATTTTTGATTTTTGTTGAAAATTTTATCCTAAGTTTATTATCTATCCTATTTTGAAATCTAAAACTTTACTATTATTTTCCTAATATTTTTATTGTTTTTCTTCATTTTATTATTTTTTATTTTATTTTATTTTTTATTTTTTTATTTTACATTATTAAATCCTAAAAAAACCTAATTTCTACATTTTTCTATTTATTTAAAATAGAAGTAAATAAATAACTAATAACTAAACAAATAACAAAAACAAAAAAAAAAAACAATAATAACAAATAATAAATTT